>CM052883.1:134516031-134738169 GCA_028534135.1 Potos flavus
ACATAAACAAAATTACCCAACCCCTCAGTCTGTGGCGAGAACTGTTATTGATCAGTTAAAGCCCACTGACAAAGAGCAAACTCGAGAGGCTGCAATATCAGTTTGACTGTTCAAACAGCTTCCACATTTCAACAATGACTCTCTAGCCAGCCTTTTGCCAGAGAAGGACCTCTGGGAAAGCCTGCTTCCTAGGAATGTTTATTTTCCAGGGACCATCTGATGCCTTCCAAGTTTGGCCATCTGCTAGGTGATGGGATTGTGTCTTCGCAGTGGCTCTTTCATGGAAAGGATGAAGGTGGGAGAGAGAGGCAGTAGTGGCTAACCTTGATTTTGTGACACAAGAGCACATTGACAGAATTCCCATGGGGGGTTGGGAAATGCCAAAACAAATTATTAGAATTAAGTTTCTTTTTTTACAAAAAAGCAACAACCGTAGTCTATGTTGCACTTTCACAGATTATAGACCCTTAGTCAAAAAAGCTTCAGAAACTGTCTAAATCCAATGGTTTTGAAATGTTTTTTAATCTTGAAACATATTCTTGAAAAGAAATTCATCACCTGGGTTCCAATCTGTAATATATATAAAATAGAGCTATCTTGACTGAAACAGGGGTGGAGGACCCAGAGCTCCACCTTTCAGCAACCCCCGCAAATCCAGAGATGGCTCCCAAGGCACATCTGTGGTTGTTCTGGGACAGTATGGGTCTAATGCAACTTCCTCCCTTCATCCAGTCCGACAGCCAGGACCCCCTGCACATCCTGACCAACCACCTCTTTGTGGATAATGTGAGTCAAACAGCCATGGGGTGCTAGGGAGGTTCAGAATGGCGCCCCTAAGGAAACGATCATTCATGAGATCTTGGTATGTTCTCAATCATTTAATAAGTATCCAGTCCGAGCTCTGACAACCACAAAAGCAGAACTAAGCGGTCCAGTGTGTGTGTGTGTGTGTGTGTGTGTGTGTGTGTGTGTGTATCAGATGGAGGTGGAGTGGGGTGGTAGTAGGAACCCAAGACGTGTGATCCTATAAAAAGGGCATACACATACATACATGGTGCTTTGAGGTGTCAGGGACCTGGAGCCAGAGAAGGATGTGCTCAAGGGGTCCTTGAAAGGGATTACCTCCAGCCAAGCGCTTTGGCAGGTAGGTAGAGAAGGAGAAGCGTCAGCAGTTTGTCCTAAGTCAGGTACCATCTTTACAGATCTTTCTCCACCTGTGTAAATACCTGTTCTTTACAAAGCGGCAGCCCGGAAGGTGGAGCCGGAAGAGCCAAAGCAGACGTCTGCACAGCGTGGCACAGCCGACTCTCCCACGTACCATCTCATTTGGTCGTTTAACAACCTTGTAAGTGCAGGTCAACCCGATCCCCATTTTACAGATAAGGAAATTGGGAGTTAGTGAGGGTAAGCGGCTTACACAAGGTCAGCTGCCTGGAAGAGGCAGCCCCCAACACAGTGCTATTTCCAGCCCCCAACTGATGCATGGAGGAGATAAGGAAAGGAGAGGACAACATTTCCTGAGAAAGCATTATTTCCAATTTCTTCTAAACTTTTAAGGATTCTGGTGCGAGATAGCGATGGGATCTCTGAGTCGGTGGGCAAAGTGAGAACAGTACGAGCAGCAGCTGGAGTACGGGAGAAAGGATGAGATGCTACTCGCACAGTTGCAAAAGACCTCCCTTCTAGGAATCCCAGCAAATGGAGGGAGTGCGCTGAGGCGAGGGGCAGGAGGAGGTCAACGCTGCTTCTCCCAGTGCCGGTTCTATGATCCCAGATGTAGCATGGCACAGTGGCCAAGAGCGTGGCCGTGGGAGCCAGACTACCATGGTTTGAATCTTGGCTTGACCACTCTGTGCCTCAGTTTCCCTACCTAAAATAAGTGCACTTAGTATCTACTTCATAGCATGTCACAAGAATTACATAGATCAATGTCAGTGAAGCTCTCAGTGCCCAGCATACAGTAAATGCCACGGAGGATTTGTTAAATCCATTCTTATCAGGCTATGAACTCCCGCTGCGCGTGCTCACAGATAAGCAATGAGTACTATTTGAAATCTGAAAATGAGGTATCACGTCCTAGCTTCCTGTTTTCCTGACATTTTGGTTACTACTATCTCTGGCCCTGTGACTTTATGAACTCCACGTTATTGCTAGATCTTCCCCAAGCTTTTTCCTGACTTCTTTTAATCACTCCTACTGCCTGGCCAAGCCCCTGATTTCTTTGCTCATCTTTCTTAGCCCACTTCATATGTTTTGTGACATTTCAGTAGTTCCTATATTACATGAAACAACTTCCTGGTCTGTGGTGTGTTTTCAATGTACCTAGGCATCATATTACAGTTCTATCAATAGGGGGAGCTCAAGGAACAGCTTAAAATAAAATTGAGCTAGCAAACTTAGGGGAAAAAAAGGAAGAATAAAATCATTTTGACACGACTGCACCATTTTGTTATTAGTCAGAAAATAAGAGGAAATACAGCCAAAGTAATATAAGTAGACAGTGTTAATAAGACATTGCTTGGTTATTATATAGTAGAAGATGATTTACGTAGATTTCTTCTCTAGGGAAACCCAAGTAAAGACTTTGATTTTACATTCATAAAAATGACTATGTATTGGAGAAGCTGAGCTATTTAGATTTATTCCCATTTGATCTGTTTTACTTAAGAAAAGTTCAGAAGCATTGTATTTAGTCTATTCAGACTTGGCAAATATTGTTCGAGGACGTGACGCTGCATGAAATGATTGTAGTTCTGGCCAAAATTGCAGTGAGACGCATGAAATGACTTTTTATTTATAATGCGCTAATGTTTCAATTAGGAAGTTGGGAAAATCTTTATGGATTTCTATGAGGTGGGAACAATAACTCCTACTTATCTGGTTTACAAGACTATCCTTACACTCAAAAGCTCTGCTTCTGTGATATCTGGGCAGTAGAGACCTGTTTGCTGCTTGGCCCTAAACCAAGGCTCTACCCTGAAAGGAAGGCTTCGCTCATCTTTGGTGCGTCTGTGATGTTTGGCAAATGTTCTTTAAGACACAATTAAGGGAATCAAGAATTCTTGGAAGGGGAAATATAGAGCATTAAACCTGTTGTGGTCAATCTTTGTGGTTTTGTGGGGAGGGCTAGATTGATTGCAGTTGAATGCTGGGTTTATAAAATGCTTTTTCCTTCCAGATAATTGAAAGAGATTTCTCTTAGCAGCTGTGACTATAAAGCCAGGAGACCGAATCCATACCAATCACACCAGAAATAAGTCTCACTGCTTTATAACAGCGTTGTGCTGATGATCTTACATATACAGCATCTCTGAGCAGAGAGCGTTGGGCGCTAGCTACTACCCTGATTTGTTAGAGGAAAAACATGCAATATTTCTCCATAAGATCATTTGCAAAGGATCACATTTTCAGTCACTGTCACAATGGACTCAAATCCAGGTTTTCTAATTCCAAGTAGGTCCTAGCATCTAGGCCAATGAAACAGATGATCTCCAAGGCCACTTTCAATCCAGGATCTGACCACTCTGTCATTTACTGACTCAAATGCAAACACTTGGACCACATCCATGTGTGCTGTTAATCAGTTCATCCAGTGGAATGCAAACCTTACGTTTAAGGGCAAAGTAACTGATCCCATAAACTAATAGGACTGTTTTTCACCTGTGATTTTCACATCATAGGTCATGAAGTTTGAGATGTGCCTCAAATGAGTGATTTTAAGGTATCTTGTAATAGGGGAGGACTGACTAGGGATTTATGGAACACCTGTAAAGTGCAATATGAGGCAACCACTTTGAGTGCTGCTCTCCAAGAGTATTAAGGTTATGGAAAGCTGTTAACCTTACATCGTTATGTGGGGAAAAAAGCAGGTTATGAAACAACGTGTATATATATATTTTAAAGTATTATACACATTGATAAAGGTCTAGAATAATGTGAACCAAGATGTTAATAGTTGTTCTTTTAAGAGGGTGTTATTTTTTTTTAAATTTATTTATTCGACAGAGAGAGAGAGATAGAGATCACAAGTAGGTAGAGAGAGAGGGGGAAGCAGGCTCCCCACTGAGCAGAGAGCCCGATGTGGGGCTCGATCCCAGGACCCTGAGATCATGACCTGAGCCGAAGGCAGAGGCCTTAACCCACTGAGCCATCCAGGCGCCCCTAAGAGGGTGTTATTATAGGCAATTTCTGTTTTCTCCTTTTTAAGACAAAATTTCTTATCCTATCTGCAATTCTCAAGGTTTAATTTGTAACCAGAGAAACACAAATTTGACTTTCTATAAAACTATAAAGGGCAGTTTAAAAGCTTTGAAAAAATAAGAGATTATAAGGTTATTTCCTTAAAAAATTATCTTGTAGAAAATATTTTGTACCTCATTTCCTTTGCCTCCAGCACTGGACTTCATTTCCTTTGGTTGCTTTGCAAGAAAAAGAATAACAGTGTTTAGATGGAGAAGCATTATCAATTAAATATCAAGTTGGTCATACCTGCTGTAGTGATTTTCTTGGCCACAATTTTGCCTTTTAGAACAGTAAGCCAATGTCTTCTAATTCATGGAAACCTAACATAGTTGCCCAGATTCAACAGAAAGAAGCTCTCTGTTTCAGCTCATGGGACGCCACTTTAGAAACTGTCACTGAGGTAAGTGAACAGGTTGGCATACTCTTTTTTTTTTTTTAAAGATTTTATTTATTTATTTGACAGAGAGAGAGAGAGATCACAAGCAGGCAGAGAGGCAGGCAGAGAGAGGGGGGGAAGCAGGCTCCCTGCTGAGCAGAGAGCCCGATGAGGGGCTCGATCCCGGGACCCTGAGATCATGACCTGAGCCGAAGGCAGAGGCTTTAACCCACTGAGCCACCCAGGCACCCCAAGTTGGCATACTCTTAAGACTATGTTTTTCAGCCAACATTTTGGAAAGAGGAAATCGTGCTGCAATGTTTCAAAATCTACTCAGCACTCCTTTGTACCTGGAAAGTAGCATCTTAGCTAAGCTGTGATGATTCTCAATCCCTGTGAAACCAAGTCCAACATAGAGGACTGGGAAAACAAATGATGGGATAGTGCCCCATGGTACAGGAAGCTACTAAATGCTTTAGAGACTTATTGACACAAAAATGTTCAGGATATAGATTACTTAATTTAAAGAAAAAGGCAGACAACAATCTATATAGTGTGTACAATCTGATTCCACTTAAAGAGTACATACACATGCATGTGTAAAAGAATGGAAACCAAAGTAGTTAATAGTGTTACAGGGTAGTGAGATACAGGTGATTTTTAATTTTTAAATTTTTGCCTCTCTGATTTTCTACATTTAGTTTTGTATTAAAAAGCAATTAATGTTTTATGCAAAAGATAATATATTTAAAAATGCTTTGCAACTAGAAGAGGACTGTAAAAAGTAAGGTTTTGTTAATTTATATATTATACCTGCTGGAAGAAAGACCTAACCACTTTTTGGTATGTTCCTTGTTCTTTTCCACATGACTTTTTTGACAGACAGACATCTCTAAATTAAGGGTCTCTTGGAGCTTTACTTATTAGCAAACATTGTCCATTATTGAAATTTTCTTAAGGACAGAAATTGAACGTAAGCAAAAAGAGAGCTAGTTATAAGGATGTATAGTACATGACTCGTCATTACACTTTATCAGTCTCACATTGGAGGGATTCGGTTAAAAAGAAACGTACTTTTCAATACTAAAGATCAAACAAAACAAAATCAAAACCAAAAACAGGCATAAATTTGTATATGCAGATACCTATTAACCTGAATTTTATCTTTTAAAAAGACCCTTTAGAGCTGCTTTGGTGGTGCCCCAACACTCAGGTGAGGTACTTCCTAAGTGTGAATAAACCAGAAGTAACATGCATCTGGCAAGAAAGCGGTAGCGTCTTTGGGAATCTAAGAACCATACAAAGAATTAGAAAGAAAGCAGGAAGAGAACTCTAGGTTAAGAGGAAGTGGTAAAAACAAGAAGCAACAGGGTGAGGCTGGGTCAGAAGCTTTCTAGACATGCCAAAGCAAACTGTATGCAACTGCCATACCCAGGAACATCCTACTTCCTCAAACTACTCCTAAAATGAAAGCACTTTCGGCCAGCACATTGTTGCTGGACATCATTTCTTGAAGAGATTTAAAAAATAAAATCAGGAATGCCTATCTATTATAAGACCAATTATCTCTGTCATTTTATCAAAATATATTGACCAATTGTTATCCAGATTTAGGTACTATATCACCATTGTTGAGAACTCAGACTTCTGAGTTAAGATTCTGTGTTCTTTCTGACATTTTTAATTCTTCAATGATGGCATGTTTTATTTCTCAATATGGCTCTTAATCTCATATAAGAAACCCTCCAAACCCAAAATACATTGAATTATAAGGCCTATTTGTAAAGACAAAGCTTGTGTAATTGGAACTCACCAAATGTCGAAATTCTACTGAGAGACTCCCGTTAGAAGATTCTTCAATGGACATGGCTTTGACATGAGTTCCACAAAGGACAAATCTTCGATTGCTAGGGGGAAAATCTTTGCTATTTACATGGTCTCAGGTAAAATATATTTATGAGAACAGCAAAAAAATTCTAAAATAAATTTCTTACCTTAGAGTTGAAACGTTCCTGTAAAACCAAGAAGATTCCTTAAAATGAGCTATTTTATAGATCTGGTAAAAATAGTCTTTGATACTTTAGAGGGTAGTATAATATAGTCATAAATTTTCATTTCAAGACTTTAAAGTTTTTTAAAGTAAGTCTTCATTGGAGTTCTATTAAATGTTTGAACTTCAAAGTCAAATATTTGAAGTACATTGATATGTAATGTTAGAGAAATACATTTAAAAGTTTGAAATTATTCTATAAAATGAAGAAAGTTCTTTTTAAAAAGTCTCACATTTTCATGTTTCAAAATTAAATTAGAAACTTACTTGTCAATTGATGCTTTCACCTTTACCTGATAGTTTAGTTCTGGCAATTTTATTAGTAGTCTGGAAAGACACATAAATAAAGAATCAGAGGCAAAAATGAATAGTGCTAAAAGCCTTTTTATATTTAAGTATATTTATGTCTTATATATAAATAAAATTCAGGTTATTTCTAGTTATATGTTAGTGTATTTTGAAAATATCCAATTCATTGTTTAATCACTATATTGCACACCTGAAACTAATATAACACTATATAATAACTATGCTGGGATTGAAATAAAAATAATTAAAAACAAAAATGTCCAATTCTTCTTTAGTTTGTCATGTTACTGATATTGACACCAGCCACTTAATACCGAACTGACTGACATTTGGAAAGTATTTCCAGTTGATGTGAATTGGATCATACATTGGCTAGGTCAGAAAAATAGTTACATGTTTTGGTTAAAGTCCACATTTGGGTTAAATGTAAAATATAAGAAAAAATTTTTGCAAGTTTATTAATATGGCTCCATTTTATTTTCATATCATAAAAAATTATAAGCTTCAAAAAACTAAATGTTTTGATGATCACTATTTTATGGTAAAAATACTGAGAAAGACCAGACCTCTGGTGGAATGTGAAAAATTCCAATTCAAGTACATTTGCAATCTTTAAATACACTCTATGAAAGTACCAGCAAAAATGTTCATAACTAAAAAAAAATCTAACTCCAAACAAACAAGTAACTAAAGATCAGAGTAACGATTCCTTTAATTTCTTCTGGTTAATAAAGCTCCTTCTTTATTCTTTTGCTTTCCCCAACTCCTTTGAGTTGTAACCTTGGATATACCCTCTTTTCAGAGATATTAATTCAATCACTCACTCACTCATCTCAATCACACACTCAGCCTGTGTTGAGCTCCTCATCTACACCCAGTACAGCCCTAGGTACTAGGGAACTGGTGTAGTGAAGCGTGGGGAAGGGAGAAGTGTGGACATGGCTACACATGAAAGGAAGAAGTCCAGCTCAATATAGTAGATGGAATATGGAGAATGGTGATAAGCAACTGATGGGCATTAGAGAAATATCATAGATGATAGCCCAAACAAAAGTGTGGGTAGAATATGACAAAGGTTCCTTAAGAATCCTATATGAAGCACAGGATTGGTTTTAGGGTTTGGAATATCATGTGTGTAGTTGTTAGCAGCGAGGGGTGAAGAGGTCATGTGAAATAGGGCAGGGAGGATCATACTTCAGGATCTGATTCACTGGAAGATGCTGATGACTAAAGGGAGTTCCATATCACCCCTCCCTTCGAAATAGGAGATGGAATGCTATGGTAAGGAGGGGTTTTAGGGGAAATCTTGAATACTAAGTCATCTGTCAATGAATACTAAGATCATCTATCAAGACAGTGGAGAACAAGTTACAGAGAAGAAGGACGGTGACCCAACAGACAGGTGGAAGAGGACAGCAGGAACACTCAAACAGGGACTAATGGTCAATGCCCCTGGTCATCAGTTCAAAGAACATGCAAGGTGATGTCCATTTGGGGGCCTCTTCCATTCAGAACTCCTGGCTGAGCAATCTCTACTCATCTCCCTTTTTGTCCCAGAGAGCATCTTAGACTTATCATATCATCACTGGGGGTGCCTCTACGAAAACTAGGGTGCCCACCACCCCTCTATCCTATTTCCCTTTAGTGTTATTATCTTCTGGGTTATATAGAGATGTGGGGATGAAGAATGAACAATTCTTGAAAATCATGAAATTTTAAAAGGGAACCTGGCCTCTGGCTTTTGTTCTTGGTTCTTAAGTCTTGCTACAAAATTCATGCAAAGGAAATGATTAAGAATTTCATGTAAGGTATTTAAAATGCAAACTGAAGGAAAATGCTTTCCCTTTAAAAATGGAGTTCTGAGGTGAGGGATGTTAACTAAGCTTTTTGTAGTAATCGTTTTGCAGTTTATGTAAGCCAAGTCATTCTGCTGTACAGCTTAAACTTCTATAGTCCTGTATGTTAATTACATCTCAATAAAACAGAAATGAATAAAATAAAATAAAAATAAAGTTCTGATAGTGACAGGGGATCAGGAACCTATTGCGGGGCCCTAAATCACTATCTACCACAGCATTGTCACCTCTTGTCCTGGTCAAGAGGCGACTTAGTGATTAGGAATTTAAAGCTTGGGGGCCTTAGGGATTGATGTATGATGAAAATCTTTGAAAGTTCAAGCTCAAATTCATGATTTTAACTATCATTTAGGAAAATGATACGTTTTGGTTACTCATGCTAATGGAAAGGATCAAATGTATAGACAAAGCAACAATCACACAAAAGTCATGTGTCTTTAAATCAGGTACATGGTAAAGATATATTGAAGATTACAGCATTGAGAGTTTTCATGGAAAATCCTATAAGCTAGTTGCTGGGCAATCACAGGGGAAGAATGTGCCACTATTATTTCCTGGGTAAGATATTCAAAGCCTTCCATATTCTGTCCCCCATCTACTCAATTCTACTTCTCCCTGCTTCACATGCTTGCAAACAGACCCAGGAAGTCATTATTTCTGTAGTCTCGCTCTCCTATAATCCTACTCTCCTTCCCCTCTCTGCTCCTCCCCTCCAAGGTCATTCCTCAAAGGGACCACAAGGCTTCTCCAGACTCTCTAGCCTTCTCCCTAGTTGTTTCAGCAACTGATCACATGATGCCCGACACTGGGATTCCATCTTTTCATGCTAATATCCCTCATGTCTTCATCTTTACCGTCATATTCTTTACAAGCAGGGCCCTCGTATTAACATTTCTGAGGGTATCTACCATAGCTCAGTGCTGGGCATGCAGGGGGCGCTTAACACAGAAGAGTTGAATGAAAGATACTACGAGAGAAATTTGTCTTATTTAAGCAGTGGCTGTGGCTCCATAAAGGAAAAGATAGAGCACATTCTGCCTACCTTAGCTTTACAGTGAACTGAATAAGAGTTTTAAGTACCATCGGTCTCTGGGGGTGGGTTGGCATGCATGGCTGTCGTTCAACCACAAAGGAGCTAGATTAAAAGGAAATAAAGCACGTCATTTGAAAGCATTGAAAATATCGACAGGCTGAAAACCACAGAAACAGGATGCTGTCCTCTTAAAAAATCCAAATTTTCTACACTTACAAGACATTCAAACCTCCGTTAAGCTCAAATCTTTCCAAAGACTTCTCATAAATAATTACCAGGAGATGAAAAACGCCTTAAGATTGGAAAAAATGCCTAAAGATTGTCCCTTAATTAACAACAGTAAATAATTCTTAATTGCTATACTTGAATCGAGAATAAAAGCCTATTTTTATCATACTAAACATAAAGTAAAATGTTAATTTCATGCCATCTTTGAACTGGATGTTAAAATTTCTAGTACATAGTAGTGTTTGTTTGTTTTTTCTTTATATGAGCTAATACATATAAACATGGCCTCTACCTTTCATTTCTTGGATATGTACTTAAGAAGAAATCATTGAAATCTTCTTCTCTAAAATGTGAAAAATGAACTTCAGCTGGATGTTGTCCTTGGCTCATAGAAAGCTGAGTCAGTTTTTGGGAGAAGTGCTGAATAAATAATGAAGAGGAGAAATGTTTCTGGAACTCTCTGGAGCTTTATTCACTTTACCCTGAGGCTCACTGTTTAACACTTCCCTACCTTCCTTCACTTTAACACCAAAATCCCAGCCAGGGTGTCCTTACAACTCCATAGGACTGAGGCTGCCATGACGCATTTAAATTTACTTACTTCTTGAAAAGGTTGTAGATCAAGAAGGTGACTCTTTCTAGCAGATGTGCTCTTTGCATGGGAATAGGGTCCCCTTCATATGTCATTTTAGTAGACTGTTCCTCTAATTTTTCCAATTGCCTTCTGAGTTGGAACAGACTTTCTGCCAACAGTGTAAAGCTATCGAACAGCAAATGAAAATCAGCAGATAGCTTTCCCACTTACCAATCTACCATTTTAACTGTTAACCACATTAACAAGCAATATATTATTAAATAATTATTCAATTAACGAAATCATTCACTTAATTTCATTAAAGCTTAGTGGTAGTTCTTTATTTTTATTTCTCTAATCCTTTTTTTCCTCTAAGATGCATGACACATGGAAAATGGAAAATATTTTCAATGTTTTGTCATTTATACCTGTAGTTATAGACATCATTTATAAAATTTCATCAACATCAGGAACCGAATCCTTTTTAACGTTTGTTTAAAAATCTGTTAAGCATATAGATGTTAACGATGTGGTACTCATTAATGGGTGAAGAAAGAACAAATTTAAAACTTTAAAGATACATGATATGAAGAATGTTAGGTGTAAGAATACTAAAGAAAAAAAAAAATGAAATGGACTCCCTCCCCCAACATGTTTTTTACAAATCCTAAGTATTAACCAAAAATGATCTGTCTGGAGAAAGGTATGGGCTTAGAGTTTTACTCACTATGTGGTGATATCACCTCAGAAATGGAGGTGGAAACTTGGGCCCGAAGTCTAGGGAAGAGACAGTCTGAAACGGACACCCAAGGGTCCGTCAATTAGAGAGGCGGTGGGATGTCTGGACAGACTTGGTAAGTCCATCTGGCCCTGACAGCAGCTCTTTCTACTTAAAAGTTTACTCCCCACATAGTCCTGTGGAAAGATCTGTCCACCCCCCACTGATTTTGGTATAAGCACTTTCATTGCTAAGTTCTTGATCGCTTCCTTTGTTGTTTATTATTTTGATTTTATTTTTATTATTATATTATATTTTATTTTTATTATATATATAACTGTTTGTTATTACAGTGAGGTTAGAGAATCAAAGCATCTCCCCAAGGACAATCAGTATATTTTAGAAAGAGCCCAATTCCTTACTGTTCTTGAGAAGTAGGCTCCACAGAGCAGTGCTTTTATTGCAATCAGCTCCAGTTAGGACATATTTCCATTGTATTGAATTGTACCCTTTGAAAGCATTTTAGATTTCAACTGAACGTTTTTCTTCTTTTTCATTATTTTTTTCTAATTGTTCTTTCAATCAGATACTTATATTCTGCATTGATGAGGAAAAACCTATCCACATTTTTTCTTGTAATACAAGGGATAGTATCTGTATATGACTGCATACGTGCATGCATAGGGGATGTCAGTATAGTAGCCATTTGAGATTTTTCATTTAAATACAAAAATAAATCACCGTGTTGAAAACACAAAACTAATGTTTAACTCCGACTTCTTAAGATACACCTTTAAAAACAGAGATATCTTTTCTCAAGCTTTTGAATCTAGTGCTTCTTATGTCCTTATAGAAAGTTGTATTTATTGCTGGTTTCGAAAATTCACTGGAGTCTTTTCAGGTTAATAGACTATGTGAGAGAATTATGCAATTCGTATGCATTCTATAGATTTCTAGAGATGCTTTATTTTTGGCCCCAAGTGAAAATACACATGCATCTATTTGTTCTCAACTGTAGTTCCCAGCTGCTAATAAACCATCAATAAGCTGAATGAATTTATGTTTTGGTCTGAGCCTGCCTTCTCTGGCTGAGCGACACTGAAGCTTTGTACTTCCTGTGGTTTTCACTAGAAACTAAAGTCAATTCGTTTTACCAGTTTTGAAGCTGGTCGAGCCCATTGTGCAGCGGCCCCCCGATGCAGGCGATCTGCTGCCTCCTCTTCCAGTCCTGCAGCTCTTCCATCAGCATGCTGTTCATTAACAAGTCCGTTTCATTTACTATTTGTGTCATCTTACTGAGGGCTTCCTAAAAACAAAGGTGACTACTGAAAAGATTTTCATGAGATACAACCAAAGTTACTCATAATTCAACCCATGAAATGATTTGTCTGTCCTGGGGGATAAAGCCTAGGTTAAAATTCTCACCAAATATTTTATCAAATACTACCTTCTATTTATCATAGTACTGCCTTTTTCAACTTTCAATATGAAATTATTATAATTAAATAACGTTATTAAAGGAAGACGCATGATCGCAGTTAACAATGTCATACTATCTCATAATATCATTTAATATTATCTAATACAAATTCAAATATGTTGAATTTGTAACTCCTGTGACAATATTGAATCTTCTAGTCATACAACCATATCTCTGCTTTTTAGAAAGACATAAATTAAATTTATATTCTTAGAAATATATGCATTTATTCTAAAATGTAGTGATTAAAATTTGAGCCTTTCTGTGTTAGTTTTTTAAGGACTTTATCTGGGTAAGGGAGGCATAGTGGAGACGTTTAATTTTTAAAGGCCTAAGGATTAGAAGGTGTGAATTCTTATCCTGGTTTTGTGACAAGCCATGTGAATTTGGATAAACCACTTAACTTTGCTGGAGCTTGGTCTTCTGATCTATACAATGAGGTGATTGGACCAAATTATTTCCAAGGTTCCTTCTGTCTTAAAATCTTATTTCTAAAGTAGAATAAGATAGCATGCACAAAACATAGAGCATAGATTTATTACGCATAAATGCATTAAGCCTATCTTAGATTAATTATTTGCATGTTTAAAATCTGATTTCTAACTGTTGAAGTTTATAATGTAGGGTGAAAATAAATTTTACATTTATTTGTGATCACACAAATTCCTGCACAACAAACGAAGCTGAACTTTAAGAAATAAACTCTTGATTTATCAGTGACTGCTCAAATTTCAACTGCATTTGTTTTCAAGGAGAGATAGAAAGTTGAAATAGAAATGATTCCCCTCTTTTAAAATATTTCATTGAGCCAGAAAAAGCTTTCTCTGCTCCTTGAAAGGAGGTTAGATTGAATACGTTCAGTTGTCAATGAACTATCCTGAAATCTATTCAATTACTTAGCACGAGGTCATTTTTCAGAGTGGAAACTGGAACACTGCTTTTTCTAATAAAATTTTAGTGGCCATCAAGGAATATTTTAATTACACATGTAGTAGAACCCATATCAGCATATTAAGTACAGAAACTAAAATGGTCATGTCTGAAATAGTGGCAAATAAAAACTGGGTAAAATGTTCGCCTTGAAATTAATGGTAGCTACAGTAAATGTACTGCAAAAAGCAAGATAAATAAACTCTAGAGAAGGCCAGCTTTGTAAACTTAGGAAGAGAACCATGGCAAACAGTATGGCACTCTTCCTAGAAACATTGCCATTTATTCATTCAGCTTAAATAGGACTGAATGAATCCAAGAGCTTGATTCTTTTCAGTGGGAGCAGATATAGGAAAAAGAGAAAAATAGGCAAACGGCCAAATTGACATTCTTCACTAACCTTTCTCTTGAAGTCGAGACTGTTAAGCATTTCTTGCAGAGTCAAAACTTCCTGATTCATTAGAGCATTGTTCTTGTCCCCCTGATCTGTGAAGGAAAGCGATGAGATTTAGAGTCCTCTCCAAGGCGAAGCTCTCTGTCCCAAAAGTCAAGTCTGCTGCAATCCCCATCCTTAAGTCCTAAGATACAAGAGACTAAATGTGGCCATTGGTGAAGAGCTTGAAAGTATGTCCCTATCTGCTCACTTGCCAGGAAGGATCACCTCCAAGCAAGCCAGGGAGGAGATCTCTATCTTACAGACCTTGACAGAAGACCAATCTTCACGCCATGCTCCTTTTCGGAGTGGGGAGAGGGCTAAAAAGGTTTTTGAAATGCATTCATTTTTAGATACCTCTACGCTGACAAGAACCGTAGCTAGCTGGCATAAGTAGGAACAGGGCCTTCTTTGTGCCTATTATTGAATCATATTTGATTCCTCCTGATCCCTTTACCCACCTGTTCCCGTTCTACTTTTTGTCCAGGAATTACAGAGAACTGCCTGGAAGGGTTGCAGTTTTATCCACTTAGTCTCATGAACTAATAAAGACTAAATCTTTTGCTTTCCTTTTTTTTTTTCCCCTTTGCAATATGGGCTTGCCTCACAGTAAAACTAGAAGTAGGAAAGAATTACCAAGTAAGAAAAATCTCTGACTGAAAAACCCCCTAAATGGTTTATCCTCTTAAATGGGAGATGTGGAATAAACATTGTATATTTTAACTTGAATCTTTAACTTTACTGGTATATAGCAAGTGATTGTTTATACCAACCCTCCTGTCTATGAAGAATGAAGGTGGGAAATGCCGGTCTGACTTGAGTAATTGTGAAAAAGAGGACCCAAAACAACATTGTGCCAAATTTCTCCACAAAACAGCCCTGACCTCCGGGAAATCACTCCTGGTTGTATTAATTCACAAATTTGCAAATTCCTGGATCCCACATGTAGTAAAATCTTGTTCACTAGCCTTTTATAAACTCAAAACTTCATTAGCTAATACTTTTCAGTCTTCACCAGCAAGATATAACTTGTTTCCCATGTGTCTTTCATTTCACTTAAAACACTTCATTTCACTTATAACCAACAATAGATACTTGTTGATGTTAGTGACAGATTGAGCATTTTTATTCTTCGTAATGCTCATGAAGCGCTGATTATAGTAATGTAACTTTAATTGTCATATATTAAGTCCAAAGTAATTTTATTGTTTAATGTATTTGGTTATATTCTACTTCTTAAATTGGTGGTTCACATATGAGATTTGGGGTGGGACTGCTTTCAATGGACTGTAGTGCTTGGTGAAATTGGCAGTTCTAAACCTTTTTAGGATCATGGACCCCTCTGACAACCTGATGGAACCCATGTTTGTGCCATTTTTCTGAAGGGAAAAATTCTACATAGAAGCAACTATGAACATTTTAAAGATTATTTATTTATTTGAGAGAGAGAATGGGGGAAGGGACGGAGGGGAAGGGAAAGGGACAAGCAGACTCCACTCTAAGTGCTGAGCCCAATGCGGGGCTCAATCTCATGACACCAAGATCATGATCTGAGCCAAAATCAAGAGTCAATTGCTTAACTGACTGAGCCACCCACGTGTCTCGCAACTATGAACATTTTAAATACCATTTCATGGGAGTCAATATGTATTGAAGATGCCAGGAAAGCACATCACTCCTCACCTATGCCAAACAAGATTCCTATCCTAATACCCTCATTTTTAAATCTGAGATGAACATTAAGAACTTGGTCACAATCATTCATACTTCCTTCCAGATAAATTTTAAGCTAACATTTCAGTAGTTAAAGATGCTTCTGTAAATAAAAGATTTCTATCCAGTTTGTTTTTAAAAATTATTTTAAAATAATTTTAGAATTACAAAAGAGTTGCAAAAAGAGTAGAGCTCCCATCTGCCCTTTATCCGGCTTCCTCTAATATCTTATATAAGCAGGGTACAATTATCGTAGCCAGCAAGTTAACATTGGTACAATTCTATTAACTAATCTCGATCTAATTGGAATTTCTTTGTCCCACTAATGGCAACACACTTCAAAAGATCAGTCCTGTTACTTGTAAATTTTAGACCTTGTAAATGTTCTCATTCTTTCTTTCCATTGTTTTTTTTCTCCTTTCTTTCCATTTTTTTAAAAAAAATCTACTTGTAAACAAACTCAATGTCTAATCACAAAGATATAGTCAAACAATTGCAGTGTCCTTACATTTTGACATTTATACAATTACTGAAATTATGTCTTTGAAGATTTTTTATGATATGGGAAAATACTTAAAGAAGAACTTTAGAATGCAATACACAAAACTATGTAAAGGATTATTTCAAGTTTTTTTTAATAAATAAATAGATATGTATGTATTTGAATGTATAGGAAAAAGGCTGGAAGGAGATACACTAACATTTTGACGATGTTTATCAGCAGATAGTGGAATTTTGCATGATTTTTTATTTTTTAATGCTTTCGTCTATTTTCCAAATTTCCTATAGTGAATCGCATTTCTACTTATAATTTTAAAAATCTTATTTAAAAGCAGTGTGGGGCTTGAACTCATGAACCTGAAATCAAGAGTCGTGGGCTCTACCAACTGAGCCAGCCAGTTGATCTTAAAAATTACATTAAAAAATCCACCTAGGTATGACATTAGTAATTTCCTGATTATACCAGGCAACTATCATTACTTTTCTTAGTCATGATAATGATATTTTGATTCTATAGGAGAATGTTTTTAGTTTTTGGAGATGTGTTCCAAAGTAGGAGTGATTTCTCATGAGCTTTATAATTTATGTTGAATTGGTTGGTAAAAAAACATATATTTATATGGAGAGAAAAGGGGAAGCAAAATACTCCTCTCCTGAACTATTTCTTCAAAACAAAAACAAGAGCACTTCCCTTAGGGAAATAGATCAATTTATCAACTTTATCAGTATAAAGAGGAAATCCTAGTTATGTCATCTTTATGTCCTAAGTAGAATTATAGACAAAGTAAAAACTTACCCATTGTCTGAATTGTTTTATACCTGTAGTCAAATTCATCTTGCAGGTCTTCTAAATATTTGGTGTCCTGTTCTGTCATCTTTTTACAAAAACAAAACAAAACAAAACATACTCACTCTGTTGTTCTAATTACGCATGTCAGTGAAACATCATCATCAGTCTTTCAAAGGACACTTAGAAAGTTTGATGCTTCCGGCCTCCAGGCATGTGCCGGACTAAGTGTATAGAACCTACATTTCTAAAGAGCTAATACCCATGAAGGCTGAATAGCACTGGAAGAACCAGACTAAATCTGCTTTTCCATTTGCTCTTCCTGATCATTTGGAAATCTTTCAGCATCTTGCCTCTTATTTCTCATTTAGTTCCAAGTGATGCTACTAATGTCTTTTCTGGCTGGAGACTATGGATACCTTTTCCCTTTTAGTTCCATATAACTCTGCATTAATGTACCAGTTATCTTTTCACTTAAAGTCTCTATTCTAATCTGCTGTAGTTTATGGCAATTCAGTCTACATTTTTTTTCCCCTTTCTCTGCTTCTTAGAAAAATATCTCTGCTTCTTCTATATGTCCTATTTGTTTCTATTTTGAAATTTCACTTTGCTCTTCTCCAAACCTGGTGATGTCTCTCTGCTCATAATAGGCACTAAGCACCAAGATCTGGGCGAACGGCTTTTCTTATACTATCCTGCGTAGTCCTTCCCAGCAATCCCATGACGGTGGTCATCCTCACGTTTACAGATGAAGATGGAGAGATTTACAATGTGAAGGTTTAGAGGCTTGGAGTTTGGTGGAGTAGGCCCGGTCTCCAGTAAATTGAAGCTGAAAAGCTTCCCCCCAAGAAATCTTTTCTTAATATGAACATAGTGTGTGAGAGATAGTTATTTTATTACTGGATTGTCCTGTGATTTCTGTAAGGACTAACTTTGGGCACACTTAGATGTCTGGGGGCCACAGCTAGCCTTGCTAGGTTTCTGTGAGATCACTCACCTGTACACTGTTTTTAATGGCAGCCACTTTGTGTTCCACATTCCTCTGCCTTTCTGAAACTGAAGAACTTTGTAAGGATTTCTCCAGAGGTCCCTGGAAAAAGAATATCTTGAAATTTCAGTGATGTTAATAAAACAAGCTTATGCTAAATGTAGTATAGTATACTTTGTATATACTTTGTATATACTATACAAGCAGTATACTGTGAACTGAGGTTTGGATTTCTAGGATATGGAATACTATACAGCCATTAAAAATCATGCTTTATTTTTTAAAAAAAAAATCATACTTTAGAAAAATATTTAATGACATTTAAAGTAGCATTAAGTTGTTAAGAAATAGAGCAAGTTATAAAAACACCATATATTTATGAGCCCTCTTCCTTACATATAGATGTATAAATACATGGGTATATGTATAGACATGTAAACTCAAGTACATATGATTGGAAGAACACACACACCAAAACATTATCAATATGTAAGTAAAATTACAGATGATTTTATGGCTTTAACTTCCCTAATTTTCTATAACAGACCTATGTTACTTTTGAAATTCTCTAAAATGAATACATGTAATTTAAAAGTGATTATAGTGAAACTACATTAAATTGGACTTAAATTCAGAATTGGAGATGTTGACTCTGCTGGGATGAGATTTACTTTTACACTGGAACAAAGGGAGTTCACTAAATATCTAAAAATGTTAGCCTAAATAGGAAGGTTAACCAACTTTTCCATGTACCATTTCTTGGTCATTCAAATAATCTAACCTTGAGTGTTCCTTACATATAAAGACACTGAATGTGTTCCTTAGATATCAAGCCATATAGATACCGAAGATGAGAGTTAGAATGTCTGCAACCCCTTTGCCTTAGAGTTGGGCGAGGAGCTACGGTTAGAAAGCTTGATGACTTGACTAAGCAAATCAGTGGTGGAACCTGAAGTAGAATCAATGTGCTTGGCTACCAATCAAGTGTTCTTTCAACTACACCACATTCTTTAGATTGGAAAAATAGTTATAACCCCCCTCCCGTACATATGCTTCCATATATTTGTATATTGGTTTGAAGTTTTAAAATTTACACACCAGTGCTTCTCTTGTGGTAGTATGTTGTACCGGCAGATTGTATGTAGTGTCTAATTTGACGGATACCTGATATTTGAGGACAACATCCCCCCCTCCCCACACACTAAAATGACTGGAGATAAGAAGGATATAGAAAAGTATAGCTGAGAATATATATGAGACTGAATATTATATATTAGTAGTAACAGCATCTTAATTTTTACCCAAAATGCACTGAATCAAACTAAATTTACTTTAGAAGCACTATATCTTAGATTTTAAAGTAAAAAAAATTATCCTTTTTCTAAAAATAAGAAGAGCAAATTATTAAAATTCTGTATTTCTTCAAAAACAATCATAATGTGAAAATAGCTAAGTCTGAAAATTTTTAACAGCTTGAAAAAAGATACTTTTCTGGGACCTTTAAAAATAAATATAGTGGTGTGATTTACTAAATTATGGAGAACATCATGTGGAAATTGATTATTTACATACTCTTTCCTTTTTATAAGGATTAACTGAAAAAGTATTCCCAAGGACTTCATTGATCCCTCTATTTGTCTTTGATGGAGGCTCTGAATTCATTGAGATTAGTGTGATAAAATATAATCTAAAATATGGCAGGGCAAAGTACATTGAAACAATCAACAAGTAAGTATTTATGGAATTTCTATAAGATAAAATTTCGTGTGTAGTTTTGGACTGGTAGGGAGTAGGAAATCCAGAGCCATAGGTTTTGACAAAGATCAATCCCTGAGAATAATCATGCTGAGGGAAGCAAAGTCCGAATGGTAGATAGGAATTCAGCTGGGAGGCAGTGAACTATCTTCCTCAACTGATATTGTAAGACCATGGACCAGAGCATTACCAATAGAAACAGACAAGAATGTATAGATAAGATTCCAGAAACAAACTCTAGAAAGCCTTGGTAATTATCTCAGTATGGAGGCAGAGAAAAGGAATTACTCAAAGACCTTGATTCCAAGTGAGTAGAAGGATGGTGGCACCATTAACATAGGTAACGGCTGGGAAGAAGATAAGAATTTCTGTTTCAGAAAAATTGAGTTCAAGACGGTAACAAGACCACGAGTTCAGAAAATATTACCTGAACGGGCATGTTGGCTGCAGCCAATATTCTCCTCTCTTCCCTTAAACAGTTTGAAATAACCACAGCTACGTGCATTGGATTGCCATGAAATTTTCCCTGAAAAAAAGTGAGCAAAAACAATCATAAAAGCTTAAATATATGCATCATATGAAAACATCACTACTTGTAAATAAAAAATAATCTTTCGAAAAATATATGCAATTATTTGGGATTTGTTTCAACCATCTCTTCTAAAGCCACAGAAACTTGTATTGTGAAACTCCTATGGAGCATATTCCTCACTCTTCAAAAATCATTTTTAATAATTAAAAATAATTCTTGAACACCTCTGTAGGAAAGGCTCTGAACACACACTCAGGAGGATTCGTTTATTTTAGGCTTAGGATAGGTTTTAGGTAAAAGAGTTCCTTCCTTATAAATTATTATAAACCAGGGTGGGCCCAGCTGTTCATGTGTTAACTCTGTACTTCATGGTATGCTTAAAGCATTCTTTTGGTCCCTGTTTGCTGTTGCTCATGTTGACTAGCTTATAACTGTACGAATTTACTAGAGTGAGGCTACACACATTTCGGCAACAATATTTTTCTCACATCTAAGCATTTACAGTTTTTATTACCCATGCAAATGGTGCAGACATTGGAAACTGGCAGCCTGTGGGTTTAATTCAGACGCTAGGTATGCTGTGTAAGTTAAATACTGTAATCCCTTCAGGAGGAGCATATACTGCCCACAGCTGCCATTGTGTCCACCACCGAGAACCCCAGGCACTAATTTACCTTACCTGCCAAGACCCTGTAGGTGTTTCAGTTGTCTTGGTTTATAGGACTAATCCCAACAACACCATCATTTTAGTCAGTAGTGTTAAATGTCTTTGTTAATTGACCCTTTCCAAGCCGGGGTTAACAGGAAGCTTAATAAGTGTAGAAAATACATTTATTTAGTTTCCCTCTACTCTCCTCTCTGAAAGACATGCTAATAATCTATGAAATGGTCAAATGGGTCAATAAGAGAAACAATAAAATAACAACCCATAAAGTGGAAAATTAACAATTAATCAAAAGGAAGATTATATACAGATTGACAAACCAAAGGGTCTTTCAAGGGAAGAAACGAGGTTGTAAACATTTTTATGACGTTCACTGCTGCCACAATTTTATTCGATGATGCACATTAATTAGGACTTCTATTTGTAAAACAAGGGTATCAACACCAAGTTTCTGAGTTCCTGCTGTTCCATATTCTATAGCCTTCAAAACTCTATTTTCTCTCTTAAATCAGAAAGCTCCAAAAGAAAAAAATAAAAATGAATTGACAGAAGCTCATAAAGTAAAGAAATTAAAATGATCCTTTTTATTAAGCAGAGATACCAAAGTTCCCATTTCTGCATGCTGACAACTTCAGATTCTCTCTAGTTAGAATTTGTTCTTGTTGTTAATTTTCCTATCTACTGATGTTTTCCATATACTTTCTATTCAACTTCCCAAGAAAAATGGTGTTTTCTCATTTTGCCTTTATTTTGTAAATATTCCATTGTTAAAAATAAACAGCTTCTTCTGGGGCTTCTTTGGAGGCTCTGTTACTTATGTAAATTTAAAATTTCTTCTTCCCTCCCATCCGAGATCTAGAGTTTCTCAAAGACCCTGAGAATCACCATTGTTTGTCCTTGTTTTTCCGAGCTTTTCCATGATCATTCAGATGCTATCTTTCTACATTTCTCAGCTCCATTGTGCACATTTTCATTTTCCTTTCCTACTTGCACTGTTTACCTTCCCTTTCAGATTCAGCTTCCCCTCAAGTCTTAGAAGGTTAAACTATTCATTTTTCTCTCTTGTTCAGAGCACAGAGCACCATCGTGTTCATCTAGGCTATCTCTTCACTTTCCTTTTGCATTTTTCCTAACTTAGTCCTTCCCTTAAATGTACGAGACAAAAACTTCTTACGGAAAATTGATCTTTATAGATTCAAAACCAAATTAGTGTTTTTTAGTTTTGTAAATATCAAAGATGTACTCATGTTCACCTTTCAGTTACCCCGTATATGGATCTAAAAAAAAAAAAAAAAAAAAAAGGCAACCAAAACCAAAACAAAACAAAAAAAACACCCCTGTATGTGGGTTGGGGTAGGAGGAAGAGAACGCCCGAGAGAGAAAAACTGTACATTTTCTGTTCTGTGTCTGTCTTGTCTCATGCATGTGTAGTGCATATATCTTCTGCTCCGTGGCTTGTCTTTTCCCAAATGGCAATGAATAGAAGTTTCTATTTTAGTGAAGCCAAACTTATTAATTCTTCCTTTTATGGTTAGTGCTTTTTATGACTTATGAAATCTTTCCCTAATCTGCAGTTATAGAGGTGTTTTTTTTCCCCCTGTTAAGTCTTTATAGTGCTGTCTTTCACTGTAACTCGCTTGGAGCTTGCAAATAATGAGAGGTCCTTTTCACATTTTCTATATGCATATACAGTTCTGACAACATTTATTGAACATTCTGTTTTTTTGCCACACTCTGTTGGGCCAACTCTTTCATAAGTCAAGGTCCACATGTGGATGGGTTTGCTTCTGGGACTCCATTCCGTCTTAGAATTCTATCTCTGCTTTGTCAACAGCCTATTTTAATTACTAGAGCTTTATAATAAATTTTGATGTCAAGTAGAGTAAGTTTGTTTGCATTTCCATATAAATTTTAAGGCCAGCTTGTCAACCTGCACACATACATATAACCATGTTGAGAATTTGAATGGCACTATATCTTTAGATACATTTGGGAGAATTGGCATCTTTATAATTGCTTTCTAATCCATTTATTGGGGTTTTTTCAATGTCTCTCTATTAAGCATTATAATTATCTATGGGGATCTTACACATTTTTTGTTAGGTTTATTTCCATATAATTGGTATTTTGACAACAGAATAGTGTCTTTCTTTCCTAATTGCTTTTGCTGGCATATAGAAATATATTTGACACCCATATATTGATTTTGAAACTAGCAAGTTTGCTAAACTCTTATTGACTCTAATGTGTTTTTAATATCTCTTAACAATTCTAACAATTTATCTGTAGACTCTCTTGAATTTTCTACATACACAAATCTTATCTTGTGTGAATATTGGTAACATTCTTCTCCCTTATCTAACATCTAACTTCCATCAGAATTTTACCTTCACCCTAAGTCTTATTTAGAAATGTATCGGTTAATTTCCAAACATAGGGGTTTTCTACTTCTCTGTTTTTTTAACTGATTTTTTTAAAGAATTTTATTTATTTATTTTATTTTAGAGAGAGAGAGAGAATGAGTGCTCGAGTGGGGTGTTAGGGGCAGATGGAGAGGGAGAGAGAGAATCTTAAGCAGGCTCCACGCCCAGCACGGAACCCGATGCAGGGCTCCATCTTATG
The DNA here is from genome assembly GCA_028534135.1 of Potos flavus. Classification (NCBI taxonomy): domain Eukaryota; kingdom Metazoa; phylum Chordata; class Mammalia; order Carnivora; family Procyonidae; genus Potos; species Potos flavus. The sequence goes on from CM052883.1 coordinate 134,539,823, forward strand.
ACCCTGAGACCATGACCTCAGCCAAAACCAAGAATCAGGTGCTTAACCGACTGAGCCACCCAGGCGTCACTTAACTGATTTTTTTTTTTAATAGATTTAAACATTCTCATCAGAGTAGATATTCTTAGTGACTTCAACCACTTAAAATTTGCTGAGACTTGCTCTGTGGCCCAGCTTATGGACCCTTCGTAAGCTTATGGAGAATGCAAAGTCTGTAGTTGTTCAGCGCAAATGTCTCACACAGGCTCATTAACCCAAGTTTGTTCATTGTTTTGTTCAAATTTATGCATCCTTGTGGATTTTTTTTCCTGATTAATTTTATCAATTATTGAAAGAAGTATGTTAAAATCTATTCTGTGGATTTTTCTTCTTGTGGTGCTGTCACACACATTCAGACCTATATATTACTAGTGAGTCAAACCTTCCATTTCTGTGAACTGAACTTTAATGATGCTTTTAGCTTTGAAGCAAAAATATAAGCTATGACATAATGCCTTTTATCACTTGGAATTTTTATTTTATACTAACTAAAAGGGCGGGATTTATTTCTACAGACATATAAATATTTAAAATCACATAGCAGTACTATGCATATGTAAAAAGGGTAAATACATGTGAAGTAAATTGGTTAATGTATTCCTAGAACTTCTTCACATACGTAGAATTCAAATTTTCTGAATCTCTTTTCAACTTAGACTCATTGGAATTCATATTTTTCCATAAAATAATGTCCTCTGGGACATCAAGAATGTTGGTGAGGCAGCATTTCTTGTGCACAACTACTGTCTCTGTCCTGTAAGTTTTGATGCTGATGCTTTCTTGATCTTACCAGAAGTTCTTAATAGAAAATTTTCAGGTAAGAACCAGGACTCACACTCCTCCTGCAAATGGTCCTCAAATGGTTTGCTGACAGAAACATGGAGGGACTGTACTAGCCTAGTCAGGCCATCATGATTAACAACCATATCACTATGCTTTTAGATGAGATTACTATTTAACTGCTCAGAAACATGTCCATAAAATCACTGAGGACTAGAAAATATAGTAAGTTCTGGATGTCTCTTCCAGAAGCCTTCTAACCAGTCCTCTATCCATTCAACCATTATCCATACCCTTTTGGTCCACTCCCAATAATATCTTTGAAGAAGTTCTTCTTCTTAGACATTGTTTAAATTAAATTAAATGTGGCAGTAACTTTGGCAATTGGCAGGTATAAGATTACAGTGACACACTGCTCGTCATAACTCAAACTCATACTCTTGATCACTTTAAAGATCCTTTTGCATTGACAGTATAATTTTAAGTCTCCTCAAAGAAAACAAATTCCCATGCTAGGCATTACTTATTTGATTAAACACATATTGAACTTTTTCTGCAATGGCATCATGCTGGCAGTTAGTGCATTCTGTTCCAAATCAGCAGGAAGTTTCTGATAAATGGATATCATACATCTTCAAGATAGTTTCTTGCAGTTCATGATTCATTTACTCTAGCTTCCTATCGCACTGAGATTTCATTCACCTATTGTGAGGAATTTGGCAATTTCTCTTGCCACTGTTGCTTTGTGTATGATAGGCAATCCTTTTGCATGAATCTCACTAATAAAATATAACACAACTTCTTCTGCCTATGTGCATCTTTCTTTCTTTCTTTCTTTCTTTCTTTCTTTCTTTCTTTCTTTCTTTCTTACATTCTATAAAGCACTTTACTGTTATTTTCCATGAAAATATGGAATTTAGGATCATCCATCCAGTGACAATTTGCTTAACAAATACCGAATTTATACCCTGCTAATCAGTTCCTACCCCATTTTGCACACATGATAGCTATTTGTTTCAATCCTAAAGCAGTATTGACGACACTTTAAAAAGCAATTAAACTCAACATATGCTACGCCAACAGTGCACATCATTCAACTGAAGTGACAACAACACGAAGAGCTGTGACCCAATTTCACATCACAGGCAATGACAATGACATTGTGTTTGCCACCTGATAATAATAAGTACGAGATGCTATTGATTATAAGATGCATTTTCACTTCAGAGATTAAAATGCTGAAAAAAAGCTGTCTTAGAATTAATAAATATGCTGTTTTATTCTTGTTACTGCTTTAAGCTAAGTTATTTGGCTTTCCTTCAAATTCCTCTTCTTCTGCCCTTCCATCTAATTTCTGATTTTGACTCATCACTAAAGAGGGACAAGTTCATCTGCTTCTTTTCTCCCAAATGATCCAAGGAGTACCAGAATCAGAGGTAAAGGATATGAGAAGTCTTGCTCAAAATAATCTCCTCCATTCAGGGGGCACAGAATCAGATTTCACAACTAGACATTCACTCCTTTGAGTTCTTTCTCCAAGGATCCCCTTTAAAATGCAAACACATGAGGAAGTGTTAACACTGTATTTAATTAATTTCCTCTGCATTGTGCAAGAATGATCGGATGTTGTTTTCTGGCTGCAGTAACTTGGCAACTGCAGGATGAGAGCAATAGGTCCCCAGACAAATACAGGGAGAAGTTTAGGGGGAGCCTTGAATGAGGGAGGCAGTAGTAATCAATGGGGATGTGGTATTCTGAAGAAACATGTAACCAACAACTATCTGAGCTTGGGTTCCTCCAGAAGCTGATCCTGAAATACGAATTCCAGTGCAAGAACAGTGATTGGGAGTCCATTCCAAGAAACACAGATATGGGAGGGAGGGTAAATGAGACAAAGAAAAGAAAGCATCCGGAAAAGGTGCTGTTATCAAGTCATTGGCTAAGATGGGCCGGGAGCCAGTGAAGAACATGTGACAGAGCTATCTTCATAAGGGTTTTGGGAATTTTTTTTTTTTTTAAGATTTTATTTATTCATTTGAGAGAGAAAGCACAAGCAGGAGAGGCAGAGGGAGATGCAGACTCCCTACTGAGCTGAGAGCCCGACACGGACTTGATCCCGGGACCCTGAGATCATGACCTGAGCCGAAGGCAGACGCTTAACCATCTAAGCCACACAGGCACCCCAAGGAAATGGGGTATTTTTACACCAACTCTTGCCTTCGTTAGCCCCATTAGCAAAAGAAACGTAGATGCTGGCACTCCACCACAGTGAACTAAAATGATGAAGCCCAAGGGGATATGGGCAGAGCACTGCCTGCCTCTGCTATATCAGCTCTTCTCCCAACCTCAGTGAGAGAAATCTTCACTTCTCATTGGTTTTAACTACCTACAACCACACTATGCTCAAATGTTGACATTTCTTCTTTTATGGTATCTCTGGGATATGAAGCAGTTGTCTCCAATTATGGAGTCAAATGTTTTCATTCATATTTTTATTGGCAATCTGCAATCTACTGCACACTTCTGGTTGCCAATTAGCTCTCTTCCCTTTTATCATCCCAAATACTGCTGTTAAATCATTTTTATCCTTGCCCCATACGAGTGCCAAACACACTGGCCAATTTCTACTTGACAATATGTTCTCAGCTCCAGCCTTTTACTATTTCCTTCCCTTTATTCTGAGCACATGGTTTTTCTTCATGGCTTCTACCTAGTAGAATCATAAGAACATGTCTATGGTAGAAAAAAAAAAAAACCTCACTAATTTGAACAAGAGCTGATCTAGTTGTCTTAAGGCTGATTTAGATGTAGGAGGATCAGTCTAATAGATTTAAAAAAACAATTCTCTTTCATGATAATTAAAACGACTGTGAGATACCAAAACCACTGTGAGATACCACTACACATCTGTTGGAAAGGTTAAATCCAAAACACACTACACCAAATAAAGATGAGGATATGGTGCAACAGGAACTTTCAAATGGTATAGCCACTTTGGAAGATAGTTCGACAGTTTCTTACAAAGTTAAACATACTCCTACCATATAATCCAGTAATCATGCTCCTAGGTATTTACCCAAATGAATTAAAAACTTATGCTCACACCAAAACCAGCATACAAATGTTTATAGCAACTTAATTCATAACTATCAAAACTTAGAAGCAACCAAAATATCCTTCAGTAGATGAATGGGCAAACAAACTGGTACATCTGTATGATAGAATATTATTCCGTGATAAAATGAAATGAGCTATCAAGCTACACAAAGAGGAAACTTAAAACCATTGCTAAATGAAATAAGCGAACATAAAAAGACTATGTACTCTATGGCAAACTATGGAGATAGAAAAAGGATCAGTGGTTGCCAGGAGTTGGGGGGCAGGGAGGGATGAATAGGTAGAACACAGGGGATTTTAGAGCAAAGAAATTTTTCTATAGGAGACTGCAATGGCGGATATATGACTCTGCATATAAGACCCACAGAACTGTGTAATACAAAGAGTGAACCCTAATGTAAACTATAGACTTTAATGATAATGTATTATTGATTCATCAGCTATAACAAGTGTACCACCCTGAATGCAAGATATTAATGACAGGGGAAACTCTCTGGCAGAGGTGAGGGGAGGCTAAGGGAGTAGATGGGAACTCTCTGTACTTTCCGCTCAGTTTTTCTGTAAACTTAAGACCGCTCTAAAAAAATCAAGCCTATTTTTTAATCATCTTATTGAAGTCACAGATCTTGCATACCCTTATACTATTTCTCTTGCCAGGAATGAAAAAATTCAAATGAATAGAGTTGCCTGCCTTTCTTGTTCAGTTAGTTTTGAATCCACTCATCACCACGAAGATTTTCTTGATGAGAGTAGTGAGGTATATAGTCTCCATGGATAGAAATGATCAACTCCTTATTTCTATTTATACTGATAATTATACATCCATCTTAAAACAAACTAGCTAAAAATTAACTTCAGGTATATATAGGTTATTTTTTCAATGAAAAAAAAAACACTTCTTAAAGGAATCAGGAATGTCCCCTATAAATTCTGAGTATATTTCCTGCGCCATATTCTACGTCTGTGAAGGCTCAACTCATTCTGGAGAATTGTTCTGCGAAGCAGCCAGAGAGTTCTCTAATAAACTGAGGGGACCTGGGTTTGTGGCTGTTACTAGTTGTGTGACCTGAGGCAAGTCACTTTTTAACCTTCATTACTTTAATTGTACTATTAGTCAGTTGGGATAACAATGCTTGCCCCTCATCATAGAGTCACGGGAAGAGCATGGCAGATGTTTGAGAAAGAGCTTTGTAACTTGAAAAGCACTCTATAAATATAAGGAGTTTTCTTTGTTGCCTCTTGGGGGTATTAGGAAAGTTTAAAGCTCACAAATGGTAAGTCAAATAGAAGATAAAAATATTCCTATTGATTTCACAGAAATGAATGAAAATACTGATTATAAAGAAAATGAGGACTGAGTTATGTTTGAGGAAATATATTTACATGAATATAAAACTCTGGAAAAGGAAGACTATGTATTTGGGGCTTTCAGAACATTAGAGAGTAGGGACTTTTTTGTCATTTCTTTAGGACTAACTTGTGCACGAACATAAATACACCAAAAGCTGTTTTGAATGAAAAAAACCCACAAGCTAGCAATTAGAAATAATAATATAGTGCTTTCACTTGAGCATAATTCATAAATCTTTGGAAGAAAATAATTAACACTACACTTTCTAGATATAGGAAAAAATCTGGAAGGAACACATCAAACTCTCACTAATGATTATCCTCAGGGAAATGGGATTGGGGGGGAATGGAAATTTTCACTTTTACCTCAATTCTTTGGCATTATTAGAGTTTTTGAAAATAATTGAGCATGTGTCACTTTTATGTTTAAAACTGAACAAGAAGTGATAAATTACACGTATATACTTCGTATCAGATCTTTCTCTTTGCTTGATTTAGGCAAAAGTTTATGTAAAACATGACTGTTGGCTTTGAAACTTTGAAAGGAGGAAAAAAGAGTTTGGAGCTTAGTTAGATCATTATTATGACTAAAATTCAATGCTCCTCGGGAATTCACAGCCTTGTAATTAAGAGATAAATGAACTGTTTAATTCAAAATGACAGGAAGAACACAAGATAGAGGTTAACAAACTCTACTTACCATTTATATGTTTGAACATAACAATAATAGAACCTGCCATTTACTGAATACCCATTATTTGTAGGGGGCTTCATAAGCTTTGTTTTTAATGCTGACGATAACCTGAAAGATACATATTAGGAAGCCCAGGGGTTATGTCATTTGTGGAAAGTCATAGAACTGGAAAGTTAGGGAGAAGAAACCCTTCAAATCTAGGTGTATTCATTCTATAAACGATGACCTTGCCAAATCATTACTGCCTTTAAAAAAATGCATTCCTTCTTTATTTAACCAAACCTCTTGAGCCACAGCTGCATTTAATTTTATTTTCCTTGGAAATTATAATAGTTTCTATGATAAAACTGTTCAAGGACTAGTTGGAACCTCAAAGTAGCTAGTTGCAGTGGTAAAAATAAACAAACCGACAGAAAATGAGCACGTGTTTGATTACAAAATTATTAAATCACTTGCTGAGACAACTGAGGTCTTTATACCTCTGGTAGTTATGCTACATGGACCCTGGGTGTCCCTGCATGATCTTGCTCGATATGGTAAGACTGCAAGGCCCTGACTATTCTTTACTCATTTTTCAGGGTTGTATTTGCAGCAAGCAACCTTAGATGAGGTAAAGTCTTCCTTAGGTAAAGAGCAGGTTTGCTTTGCCTACCTATAAAAACAGTGAACTCCTCAAGTTTCGTGTTCTCCTGTAATACAATCCACTGAGTGTGCAGACAACTCTGATGGGCCCAGTGCATCACACTAGGACTTGGGGCAGGTCGGGGAACCAATATAAATGAGCAGGAAGCTCAGACTAGTGCTTTTGCTCTGAATAATAAAGTTGTTGTCTCTGATTCAGAGACATGTCTTTTTCTAGCACCCATGAAAACAAAAACAAGCTCACTTGTTAGCTTGAAAGGAGGATAAAATCCCAGGCCCTGCACATGTCTTGATACCTACTTGTATTGTAAAACTTCTCACACAGTAGTTATATGATTTATTTCTATATCTGATTCCCCATCTAGACTCTGCATCTTTCAAAAGCAAGAATTGGTCTTCTTCAAGACTAATCTTGAAATAGCTGTCTCCTAATAGGAACTTCATAAATGCATGTTGAATGATCAAATGATGGGGTGAATAAATTACAGTAATCTCCTCCTAACTGAGCTAATAATAGAAAAAGCATATTATTCAATCTCTGTGTTGGTAAAGGACTTTTTTAAAATTTATTTTATTTATGTATTTATTTTTCTGAGGGGGTGAAAGGGGCAGAGAGAGGGGGAGAGAGAGAATCTTAAGCAGGCTCCATGCCCAGCACAGAACCTGAGGTGGGGCTGGATCTCATGACCCTGAGATCATGACCTGAGCCGAAATCAAGAGTTGGACGTTTAACTGATTGAGCCACCCAGGCACCCCTAGGCCTCTGTCTTTAAATCCTTCTGGAGTTTTTATTAGTCATGTGTCCCTAGTAGCCAGGAAGATGAAACTAGAGTCTTCAGAGTACTTGGAAGAGGATAGCAGCTATGAAATACTTCCAGAGATGGCAACTTTGCTTCGCAAAGGTCTAATGGAATCCTCACCCTGGCTGACCATTATCATTGGTAGTGAGGCTGCCTTGGGGAGACATGAACCATGAGGGTTTTCCCACGAGTGGGTTCATATCCAAGCTGAATCTCCTGCTTTCTGTATGGTAAGACACATCTTTTATTGATGGTAAAGGAATCAGTGTCTTGGGCTTACCTTTGGTCACCCTTTCACCTCTTCTCTTGTGATAACAAGGATACATCATTATCATAAGTACTGAGCATTTAGACAAGACTATAAAGACAGGAAAATGGAATATTAAATGTCAATCTTGATAAAGAAGGTATACACACATCCCTCTTGCTGATGATATAATCGTATGTACAGGAAAAACAAGAGACTCTGATAAAATATTCTAGAACGAATAAACAAGATGACATATTTTTTTCCTACACTGGCAATAACCATCTAGAACTGGAAATGGGGAAAATGTTACAATCAGAATAATGTAAGAAAAATAATTTTTAAAACTTAGAAATAAGTTTAACAAGAAATGTTCAAGTCATATGAATTAAACTAGCATCATATTGAAGACTTTAAACGAGATCTAAGGGATGCCCAGGTAGCTCAGTCAGTTAAATGTCTGACTTTGACTCAGGTTATGATCCCAGGGTCCTGGAATCGAGACCCCAACAGGGAGCCTTCTTCTCCTTCTCCTTCTGCTGGCTGCTCCCCATGCTCGTGTGTGTGTTCTCTCTATCCAATAAATATAATTTTTAAAAAATAAAAATGAAAAAAATTAAACGAGATCTAAAAGGGCATAAATTAAAAATATAACATAGGATAAACATACCAGAATTCTAGGATGTGCTACATAATATCATAAAAATGTTAATTGTCCCAAAATGTTAGATGTCCCAAAATATATTTAATGCAATTGAAGTTAGACTCACAAGAGTTGCTTTCAGAGGGTTTGGGTTGAAGGTAGAGTCAATACTGTTCATATGAAAGAAATGTTGCACAACACTTAAGAAACTGCAAAGACTAATTTTTTAGTGCTTAAAATATGTCAGGAAATTTTCTAAGTGTTTTTTGTTTTGCTTCATTTAATCCTCATGACAACTATTTGTGATAAATATTATCATGCCAATTTACAGATAGGTAAACTAAGATAAAGAGATGTGAAGTAACTTGAAGCCACGATTCAATCTGACACCAGAGTGTGTGCTTCCAATCAATTAACCACCAGGTCATTATCTCCAAGTTGGGGGGAGGAGGACTTCCCATATACTAAGAAGTGTAGTTTATTTCCAATTCATAAATATTCATTACAATCAATAGTACTGATATATAAGTAATTAGTAGAACATACCAGAGAGTGGTGGAAAATTATCACAAGAAAATTAACATGTGAAAGGTGCTATTTCAGTTCATTGGGGAAAAAAAATGATTATTTAAAAAATCTGTCTGGTATACTTGCCTATATCAATCCAGAAGAGAAAGTTGGATCTCTCTGAGAAGAATTCTATCTAGATTGAAGACTTAATTTTTTTTTAAATGTTAGAATAAAATTTAGGAAAACACATACAATTGAATAGTTGGGAGACTTTTAGCCACAGTAGGATTCCCAGAAACTATATTTAAAAAGATGAGTTTTTCAGCACATCTGAATATTTTTTATATGGAAAAAGATGTCATAAAGCCAAAAGACATATGATAGAGTGAGAAAAATATCAATAACTCATATGAAAGAGCTATTTACCATGAAAGATATTTTTAAAAATACTAAACATTTTTTATTGAAGTATAATTAGCATAATGTTATATTAGTTTCAAGTGTACGGTATAATGTTTTAATGATTCTATACATTTTTCAGCACTCATCACAATAATAAGTATCTATCTATCTATCTATCTATCTATCTATCTATCTATCTATCTCAACCTCCCCCCCAACACACACTTCCCCTTTGGCAACCACCAGTTTATTCTCTGTATTTAACAGTCTGGTTTTTTTGTCTTTTTTTACTTTGTTCATTTGTTTTGTTTCTTAAATTCCACATATGAGTGAAATCATGTGGTATTTGTCTTTCTTTGTCTGACTTATTTCACTTAGTATTATGCCCTCTAGGTCCATCCATGTTGTGGCAAATGGCAAGATCTCATTCTTTTTTAATGGCTGAATAATATTTCATTGTATATTTATACGACATCTTCTTTATCCATTCATCTTTGGATGGATACTCAGGTTTGCTTCCGTATCTTGGCTTTTATAAATGATACTGCAGTACATAGGGGTGCATACATCTTTTTGAATTAGTGCTTTCATTTTCTTTGGGTAAACACCCAGTAGTGAAATTACTGGATTATATTGTACTTCTCATTTTAATTTTTTGAGGAACCTCCATACTGTTTTCCATTGTGGCTGCACCAAATCACATTCCCACAACACTGCACAAGACTTCCTTTTTCTCCACATCCTCACCAACACTTGTTTCTTGATAGGTGTGAGGTGATACCTCATTGTGGTTTTGATTTGCATTTCCCTGATAATTAGTGATGTTGAGCATCTCTTTTCATGTGTCTGTTGGCTTTCTGTATGTGTTCTTTGGAAACATGTCTACTAGGGTCCTCTGCCCGTTTTTAAATTGGATTTAGTTGTTTTTTTGGTGTTGAGTTCTGTAAGTTCTTTATATATTTTGGATGCTAACCCAGTATCGGATTTATCATTTGCAAGTATCTTCTTCCACTCAGTACATTGTCATGAGGATGGTTTCCTTTGCTGTGCAAAAGCTTTTTATGGTGATATAGTCCCAATAGTTTAGTTTTGCTTTTGTTTCCCTTGCCTCAGGAGACATAGCTAGAAAATTTTTTTTACAGCTGATGTCAAAGAAATTACTGCCTATGTTTTCTTCTCAGAATTTTATGGTTTCAGGTCTCACATTTAGGTCTTTAATACATTTTCTATTTTTGTGTATGGTGTAAGAAAGTGGTCCAGTTTCATTATTTTGTATGTAGCTGTCCAGTTTTCCCAACATTTATTGAAGATACTGTCTTTTCTCCACTGTATATTTTTGCCTCCTTTGTCATAGATGAATTGACCATATAAGCATGGGTTTATTCCTTATATCAAAAATCCTTTGAAATTGATAAGAAAGCCCAAGAGAACAAAGTAAATAGGAGAATGACAGCAGAGTACATCCAAGTAACCAATAAATGTGAGAAAGAATGCCCAGCCTCAGAGAGAAGCAAATTTAAGATAGAAAGAGAGAGATTATTTCTCAACCATCAGGTAGGCAAAAATGAAAAAAATTGAAAATACCTACTGCTAATGGAGATATGGGGCAGAGGGTCCTCATACACTTTACTGACGGAAATGTAAATTTTACAACCTATTTGGAAAGCTCTGACACTATCTCCTAAAATTTAAAATACTTATGCCTTTCACTAGCAAGCCCATTTCTAGGAATGTAGCCCATAAAAAGAAGAGCATTAGCCCTAAGAATGCATGCACAAGGTTGTTTGTTACAGCACCGTTTATGATCGAGAAAACCTGGAGGTAAAGTGTTTGCTCACCTAAGAGGAATGGCTCAATAAACTGGGGCACATCCACTCCATGGACCATTTGCTACCATTAAAATGTAGAGATTTCTGTGATCTAAACTTTGGAAAGCAGAGAAATGAGTAATAAAACTTCATTTTTGTAAATGACAAAATCTCGACTTCCCCATTTATGAAATTCCATAAACACACACATGATACATATGGGGATAAACTGTACATTTTCGTGTTTTATTTAAGTAATCAGGTATAGGTATGGAGGAGCACCCATTGGTTATCAATGATATCCTTGGGGGTGATGGCATGGATGGAGATAAGGGGGAAAAAGAAAAAGTTTGCAATCACAAAGCAGCATATATAATACCTACTTTATGGTAAATTATGTGAGTGTGTATTCGGTAAAAGCATGAGAAGGCAGTGACCAAAATGTTCATTGTGGTTATCTTATTTTGGTGGAATTTCCGGGGATTTTTAGACTTTTAGACTTTTTTTAGATTTTTAGATTTTTAGACTTTTTAGACTTTTAGATTTTTTTAGATTTCTTAGACTTTTCATTGTTTGAATATTTACAAAGATTTGTATTATTAAGCAGTTGGAAAAAAAGTAAAAACTATTTCCACAACAAAAATTCCATTAGTAAAAACTTTTTATTAATTTTTCATATTAGGCAAAAATTAGAAAATTAGAACTCCCAAAGCAAAAGTGGAAAAATCATTCCAATATGAAGAAATAGAACCATTCTCTGAAGGTTGTTGACATGTACAAAGCAACCCTCAAAATGTCCCTGTAAGGTGTACATTGAACAAAAATCTGCAATCTATTTTGAATTGCAGCAGAAGTATTAATACAACCTATCCAGAGGCAGAGAGAAAGGGAAATTGAAAAATTGCTAATAGTTCATAAATAATGGAAAGTGAGTGCACAAATGACCTATCACTCAACTGTGAACAGGAAGCCAGGTCGCAGACCCAGTTCTAAAACAATGAATGCACGGCACCTGGGTGGCTCAGTGGGTTAAAGCCTCTGCCTTCGGCTCAGGTCATGATCTCAGGGTCCTGGGATTGAGCCCCACATAGGGGTCTCTGCTTAGCAGGGAGCCTGCTTCGCCCTCTCTCTCTGCCTGCCTCTCTGCCTACTTGTGATCTCTCTCCTCTCTGTCAAATAAATAAATAAAATCTTAAAAAAATAAAAATAAAAAATAAAACAATGAATCCTACTGTTGGTTTCCAGATCCCCAGGGTGACACTTCAAAGTGGTCTTTAGACTGGCCTAAAATGCAAGCCACACTAACATTTTTATGCTTAGAGTACCTTTTTCTATCAGGGCACCTCTAGAAAAGATGCTAACCAGCTAAAATTTGTCCCTCGGTGACAGAGACTGTGAAGCTGACCAGCTCTGGCTTCCATGACTATTTCCACTTTCGGTTTCCATTGAAACGTATGATCTCATTCCCTTAGTTTCTTGCTCACTTAGAGCTAATTAAATATAATCACTTTCTCCTATCAGCTTGGATGCAAAATCCTATTAAGCTGTATGGGTTTCTCTATTTTATTACCTCAGGACTTCGGTCATTTGACATGCTGAACCAGCAGCATTTGTACAAGGCTTTTGTGGAGACATGGTTTACCTACAAGAATGTCCTGGAAAGTCCTCAGGATTTGAGGTCAGAAGTCAGGGTTTTACCCCAGTCTCGCCATTTACTATGACATTAAAAAAAAAAAAGAAAGAAAAAAAAAAAGCTACATTACCTCTCTGAGCTTTGATTTCATCCCCTGTGAAATCTGTACCCTTTCTCTCCTAGCTTGTGGGAATCAAGTGGGATGTTTGTAAGATCACACTCAATCATTAAGCAAAGGTCATTTATGTTTTTCTCTGATTACAGAGGCAAAATACCCTTTGAAGAAAATTTTCAAGCGGAAAAATCAGTGAGAAGATACAATCACCCATAATCACAACATCTGGAGATAACTGATGTTAATATTTTGATGTACCCATTTAGTTTATTTTCTGTGTGTGCATTTACATATGTTTACACACACTTTAAAAAATAAAATTCAGAGCACATCCCGTTATGTATCTGCTTTACCATTTAACTGATAATCATAATGTCATTAAACATCTATAATATCATTTTTTAGCATTTTAACTGTGTAATAACCATCTATAATATAATTTTAATAGCTGTTAAATGGTTAGCCTAGCCCTAGTCTGATTTGTTTAATAAATTCTCCACTGTTGGCATTTAGATTATTTGCAATTTTCACCAGTAAGATGCTGTGATATATTGTTAAACCAACTTCATTAAATGATAGCAGTTAAATCTTATTCATTTGTTTTTGCCTACTTGGTAGGTCAGAAATGGAGAAAAGTGTCTTAAAGTGTCCCACGACTACTTGACTTATCTCAGATCTTGCGTTTATTATAACTTTTGCTTCACGTGTTGATTCAAATTGCTTTGTTGCATACTGATCTGTGAATGGTAGATGCTCATTTAAAATTGTCTCTTACAGTCATATCGTATTTGTCCTGGTGACTGCTTTTGGACTGGAATTTGACATTGCCTAACAACCTCCTAACCATCGTGAGGATTAAACGAGATGTCACATGTCCTTAGTGCTAAAGAAATCTCAGCTATTAGATCTCATTTCTATTTTATGATGTTATTATCACATCATACATAGTGACCGTGCTTTCCTTTTGTCTGCATTTGCTGGATAGATCTTTGTCTTGCCTTTTACTTTTAACTCTTCTGGAGCCTCATATTAGGGGTTGCTTGTAAATAGTGTGTTATTGAATTTTCTGTTTTGATTCTAAGTGAAAATCTTGTTTTTAAAGAGAGCTTAACCCACTTGGATTCATTGCTGCATTTAATAGATTTCGTTTTACTTTGTCACCTGCCTTTCTACTTTCTTTGCCTGTCCTGTGCTATACAATCCGCACTTCTTTTCTTTCACCTTCTCCACTATTTTTGGAAGGTATCCAGATAGTTTGACATGCTTCTAGCAATAATCTTTGATTTTATCAAAAGTTATTTTTTGCACTTCTCCATTGTGTTTCCACCGCAGCCACCTGGTGGATGGGTTCACATTCGTACTTGCTCCTCTCCCTGTGCACTGCGGCACTGATAGCGTGGGCTGGGTTATGCACAACTCCCAGTGGCTCCTTCTCTAATTCTGCCTTTTTCACTTGCACTCATCACAAGACACCATGGCTGGATGACATTGTGATTGAAACCTCATTTCTAGTGTCTGGAGTAAAAGGCAAGCTTTTGAAATTCCATGTCAGAATAAGGAATGTAGCATACCTTCATTAAATCTCCCAACTCTACCTCCAAATGTTTTTGTGGGCTTTTTTGGCAACCCAGAAAAGTATTCTTCTAGAATATATATATATTTTCAAGTAATCTCTCTACCCAATGTGGGGCTCGAACTCATAGCCCTGTGATCAAGAGATCAAGAGTTGTACGCTCTACCGACTGAGCCAGCCAGGTGCCTCTAGAATATATTTTTGATTGTTATTTTTGTTCCATTTGTTTTGGTCTCTTTAATTATATGTGTGTTGGCCCTTCTGTCTCTGATTTCCATATACTATTTTCCTCCACTTCCCTACATTGTGTGCTTCAAGTGTGCCTTCCACATTGCCCATTTATTATTTGTGGTATCAATCCTATCCTTTCCTGTGTCCAACACAAATGTAATTCTACCCCAGTTTCTCTTTTTCCCTCCTGAGAAACACTTCCGACCTTAGGTACCATCTCCTTCTTTTCATATTATGCTTTTGAATTTTTAATTTCAATCTATTTGCCTTGATGAGTCTTTGTGATTCATGGTCTGAAACCTTGGTTACTCTCCATGGGGATGGAGCAACTGATAGTATGGGAGCAGGTGTTGGAAAAGGAAAGGTAAAAGCAGGCTTGGTTTATAAAATATATATAAAAGACATATTTAAATCACTACATAATAAAGAATAGGTCATGGGAAAATACTTTTTTAAATCTAATATTATGATGTATAACTAGCTGAAATCCAGCTCCTCTCACTACCTCTTCTACCACTACCATCCTTGTTTAGCCTGGCTAAACATGGCAGCCAGAGCAATCTTGTTAAAATCTAAGTTGGCTCAAGCCATTCCTCTACCAACACTGTCCAGTGGCTCTCATTTCCAAATAAAAGCCAAAGCCTTTACACTTTCCTACCCAAGCCAAAGTTATGAGTGGATGGCACATACATTATGCATCATATTCATACTGACATATTCTTTAAAAGAAAAAAAGGATAGTTTGTACAGCTACCAACTCCCTTCTTCCAGTTGATTATGAATATTTGCTTGGAATAGCACTCTTTGTCTTCCAGATTATAAATATAACCATATCCAATGAATAAAATATATAAAACACAGAAAAAGTATACATAGAAATACAAAAATCATCCCGAATTTTACCCACTAAAGATAAACATCATTAACATTTTTATGTTTTTCCTTCCAGATTTTTAAAATTATTTTTTAAATATGTATAGTATGACATAATATTGAGATGTAAGTGTATATTCTACAGGTTTCACTTAGTAAATAACACACCAGGATTATTTTTCCACGTCATTAAATAGTCTTCAAAAACATGGTGTTAAATAAGGGTAAGCTACTAAATCATCTCCCCAGGCACAATCTGTGGAACCATTTCCCTCTTATAGACATTTAGGTTGTTCCTCGTTTCTAAATATAGTATTTAATAATCCTTGCTAGTAGACATGAACGGACAATAAATCACCACTAACTTCTTGAGTGGGATAGTGTTGGCATCAGCATGGGGACTTGTGATGATCTGAGATTGTGGGTGTATCACTGGGGTTTCCTGTGAAAATTGTGGAAGAAAGAGCAGGAGGAAGATGGTCGGTCGATCGGCTTTCTGTTACTGAGAGAGGAATTTCAGTCAGGTCACTGTGCCCTCAGTTGAATCATCGGTAACATTAGGAGTTGGATTAAACGGCATTAGAAAGCTAGCTCTCTTAATTTTTGTTTTGCTATCAACCTGTCTCAAGCCAAAAATAATTAGCATCCATCGGAACACAGATATTACAAAAGAACTCGTAACCCCTGGGGTCTCATTTGTGCTTTTGCGGTTTTGTTGGCAAATAAATCACTTGGTACTGGGAACTCTTCCAACTTGGCAGAACAGAAGACAAATCAAAACACATGCCTAATTCTGTTTAAGTTTCATGGTTTACTGGCTGCTTAGAAAAAAAAAATTAAAATGTGTCCAATTCAAGGAGTTTTCTGAAAAAAAGTCCGCACAAGTCAACAAATCATTTTAGGCAAAGCAAACACACATCCTTCAGGGCCAGAGCAAGATCGCACCCCTATGACAGCGCGCCTGTGCCCAGCATTTGAATTAGGTCAGATCCTGTGAAGAGTAGTACAGTATGTGGAAAAATCTCATTTTTATGTGGGAGCATTCCTGGAACCCTCTGGGTGAGAAAGATAAAGAGAACTGCCACAAGGATGTTGCTGTCTGAAAAGGTGACATGTTCAGTGCTTGGTGATATACCTAGCGTGTCGGTCAAGTCATACTGGAGTTGATATTGATTGGTATATTTATTGAATTCAAATACTTTTCTACATTTAGCCTCATCAGTAGAAACTTGCAATTGGACAAAATAAATATAGGCTTTTTTAATGTAGCGTCCAGGGAGGTCAGTAAGATGAAAAAGGTTTAAAAGCTTCAGAGATGGGGCACCTGGGTGGCTCAGTGGATTAAAGCCTCTGCCTTCGGCCCAGGTCATGATCTCAGGGTCCTGGGATCGAGCCCCGCATCAGGCTCTCTGCTAGGCGGGGAGCCTGCCTCCCCCTCTCTCTCTGCCTGCCTCTCTACCTATTTGTGATCTCTCTCCTCTCTGTCAAATAAATAAATAAAATCTTTAAAAAAAAAAAAAGCTTCAGAGATTTACTTTCTTGTTCTTTTGATCTCTTTAGTGTGATGGTCATCCTTTTATCCTCCAGGGTTAAACCTGGTGTGTTGGCCTCAAAATGTGCTAAAAACCTGTTTATGGGCTGAAACCCATCAAATCATCCTTCTTTTTTTTTTAAATCATCCTTATTCTTTATAATTTTCCTGCCTGCTACCAATCTTAAAGAAACATGTCACTTATCCTCAGTTCTAGATGCCGTATATGAAGGAATATTTACTGAGGGCTTTCTGAACACCGGGTACCATGCTCTATAGGCATTTTATCATCTAGCTCTCTAATAGCCCAGTGATAAGGGCACAGCACTATCGCTCTCCCATTTGATGGGGAAGATAAGGATAGCAAGGAGCAGAGGGATTAAGTCACTTGCCAAAAGTCACTTAGCCGGTAAACCAGAGCCAGGAGGCAACCTAGGCAGTCTGACTCATGAACGCATGTGCATGTAAACATTATGCTATTACTTTTAAGTTCTTTTTCCACGTTGTGGTTTTGATGTAGTATTTTTTCTTAAGGTCACTGTGTGTGGCTTCAGTTTACCCAGGCTAAGTGGAAGTATTCAAAACATGATTTCTGTTTTTTAGGGTTTCAATCCAGGTTATTACCATCCCTTCCTGCTGTTCTACTGTATGGTCACAGGAAGAGAATCACAATGACAGCTCTGGTTTTCCAGCAAGTGTTTATTATGTGGGGAAATCCCCCAAATTTTTATAGGCTGAAGAGCCCCAATTTCTATAGAATGTTTAATGACCATACTTTACAAAAAAGGTCCCTGAAAAGGGGACCATGTTCCCTGAAAAGTATTCTTGCAATTTATGAAGCATACCAAGGATGAAATAAAGAGATTGTTCATTGTTTAACTTATAGAGACACAACGAGACATCAGGCAACTTATTTGGGAAGATGTAGAACACATAACCATAAATGTAATAGTAGTTACAGTATTGTTCTGGATGAATATCCTTTTGGAAATGTATGTTTTTCACTTACAGTGATACTTTGAGAAACGGGTGCGGAGGCTGATTTTGGAGTGTTAGGACAGGTAAGTCAAATACAGAATGAAGAGCAGGAGGCAGTGGGGGAAGAAGAGGAGGGACAGGTGAATTATGGTTTATTTCACTTTAATTCATGCGTGCAAGTTATTTAAAGCTAAGCGGATGAATTTTTCTCACTTAAAAAAAAGGAAATCTTTTGGGCAGCATCAGCAAAATACGGGTGATGAATAGGTTAGAGGGAGAAAACATGTGCCTTGGGACCATGATTCTGTGGTCAGACCTGACAGGTTTCAACGAGCCAAAAGGTCACAGTCAAAACAAGCGCAATTCACTGATGGAAACTCCCCTAAAATTCTAAAACATGGGGTAGTTGCCCTTAAAAATTTGATAGAGATTTGCTAACAAAATCATTTTTCTTAATTGAATTTTCCATGTCTACTAAACTATGTGGAAAAATAAAACTGCATGCATGACACATCTTTTTCCATTGGGCAAAAACAGAAAGCTCTTGGTTTCAAATGGAAAATCACAAAAATATTAGCTTTGTTTACTTTCCTGTTTATCGAAGACACTCATCTGAATTATTCACACACTGACAAGTATTAGCAATGTGAGAGCGTGTTTCTGTTGCTGAGAAAAGGAGCATTTTTAGTTGAGCAATGGAGCACCTGGTGTGCACTGAGTACTTTCACTGATTTCCTGTGGTTCTCATCCTGGGAGGCATTCCTGGGAGGCAGGGGGAATTGTCCCCATTTTATGAATAAAGAACAGAGGCTGAAAGGGAATTCTAGTAGCTTTGATGAAAATTCTTCGAGCTTTTCACAGAAACATGAAGTATGATTAAATAGTTTTTGAAAGAGAAGGAGGGAAGCCAGAATATTTTCCCTTTGCACGTCAAAGAGGAAGAGGCCTCCTTCAGGCATTCACGCCACAAAGATCTACTGAAAAGTGTCTTTGTGTGAAGTTCGGGGTTTGGTGTGTCTGTCCTCACTGATCCCAGTTAGTTCTCTTCCAAGGAGTTTTCTTCGGTAAGACAGGTACTGTGAAGCACTAGCTCACAGATAGGAGAACTGGGCATTCTCGGAGGGAGGGGACCTCCCTGGGTCAGCTGCGTCATTTACCTTGTCAGAAGCCCACCTGGAACTCAAACCAGGTTTCTGTGCCCCTCCAGAAGTCTCTCTCTAATAGTGGATGGAGATGTTTAAATACATTCACTGTTCCTTAATTTTTTTTTAAGGATTTATTTATTTATTTATTTATTTATTCGACAGTGAGAGAGAGAGTGAGAGAGGGAGCACAAGCAGGGGGAGTGGGAGAGGGAGAAGCAGGCTTCCCGCGGAGCAGGAAGCCCGATGCGGGGCTCCATCCCAGGACCCTGGGATCATGATCTGAGCAGAAGGCAGACGCTTAACAACTGAGCCACCCAGGTGCCCCACTGTTCTTTTATTTTTTAATGGCACTGGATTCCTCTTCCTCCAGTGCTTCTTAAAATGTTTCCATCCTGTTCTTTCCCATGTCTCACTCCATCTCTCAAAAACAACCCCACTGTTGGCCTTATGGGGTCACTTAGAGTTCCCACTCTGGCTTTTGTTTTTGGCCCAAACCTCTTTGAGGGGAAGAGGAGTGGGAGAGAGTACAGATAATGGAGGCCCAGGGCACATAGCGCATGTATAGTGCTCACAGAACAAACCACTGGTGGAAAATGGTCCCAGTGCAGACCCATGAACGGTGCCAAAGCGAACCCTACTGATGTTGGAAACAACTTTGCCATTTTCTCTTTCTCACTCAACATGTTCAAGTTTCTTTGCATTTCAAGTCTCACAAAGGTCTCTTGATGGACTCCCTGGAAACTTCCTTGGGCTTCTCACAATAGCAAGGTATTCAGTTTACTAACTGAGGGTGTGCCAATATTCTAGCTACTAAATGGTCCTTAATAACATGTTGCATTCCGCAAGAGGTCCCATCCACAAAGAAAGCCCACAATCATCAAACCCTTGGTTTCCAATCCGTGCTGTCACCTCCCACAAGGATCTAACCACTACACCGTCTAACAAAGCCCTGTAGCAAAGACCAGCCACACCACAGCCTGGGGCTCCCGGGGAGACACTCCTTTACGCTTCTCATGAGAACAAGGCCATGAAACAACCCCTCCTATTCCTCAGTCTGCACAACCATGGATTTGGTTTGATGCCAGTGCTAGGAAGAAAAAGTCTCCTGTGGGCATTTATTCAACAAATATCCCAGGGCCAGCTATGTGCCTGGCTCTGGGATAGATGCTGGGAAGGAAGTGTATGAAAAGTGCTAAAGCAAACAAACAAAAACCACACACACAAAAAACCAAAAAAAAAAAAAAAAAAAAAGGAAAGTGTTAAAACAGGAATGAGTAAAAGCCCTTATACTTCCTGGAAGCCTAAAGAAGTGTTAAGGAAAAAGGACTTGGAAGGGGTAGGGAGAGGAAATACCATTTATAAATATCTTCTATGTACCATGTGCTCTCAAATGCTTTCTTACTTAAAAGCCCAGCACAGCCCTCCTCCTTGTTCTTGTTTGACAAACAGGGCATCTGAGGCTAGGGGGAGCCAGACCCCAGCCCATGCGACATCCACAGGTCTTCCTGCCACACCACCTGGAGCTGAGTGTCACATGGATTTGCAATCTGCAAATCCGAAAAAAAGAGTCATCTGTCTTTCTTTAAAGCATTTTTTTCATGGCATAGATGTACCTAAGCTGGAAGAATTTACTGACCCCTTAAAACGATATCACCAAAGAAAAGACGTATGAATTTCTTTTTTTTTTTTTTTAAGGCTAAACAATGTACTTTTAAAACAAAGAATATCTTCTGATCTTTGTTAATGTACATACGTATATTTAGCACAAACACGTAAGAACTTCAATGAACACAACTCTGTAGCCCGGTATCACCGAGTGAGTTTTTGTAGTTTATAGCACCAGATCAGATGACTTTAATTTAATTTAATTTAATTTATTTTTTTCAGATGACTTTAATTTTAAATGTAATATTCCAATTGTAGAACTTCACACACAGAATGCAAAAATACAGATTTTATATGCATTCATATATGGGGAAAATCTCAAAATTAACTTACGGTTTTAAAAAACTACAGTGAGGGAGGCCTGGGTGGCTCAGTTGGTTGAATGTCTGCCTTCGGCTCAGGTTGTGATCCCAGGGTCCTGGGATGGACCCCACAGTCGGGCGCCCTGCTCAGCTGGGGAGCCTGCCTCTCCCTCTGCCTCTGCCTGCTGCCCCCCCACTCATGCTCTCTCTCTCCCTCTCTCTGTCAAATAAATAAATAAAATCTTAAAAAATAAATAAATAAAAATAAATTAAAAGACTGCAGTGATATTACATCTGGGATATACTTCTTATCCATCCTCTCCTCTCTCCTATCTTAACTGCCTATCTTATTCCTTTTCAATTCAGATACCTACTTAATATTTCAAGAAAGTGTGTACAATAAGTATTAAAATAAATATAAATAAAGTAACAGAATACTACCAAATTTAAGAATGTAATTGGCGCTTTTACTTCTTGCATATTCTAGGGTATAGAGAATCAATAAAAATTATCATAAACAAACAAGTTTCAGTACATCCATACAATGGAACACTATGCAGTAACAAAAAGGAATGAAGTGTTGATACATGAAGAAATATGGATAAATCTCCAAATAATGATGAGTGAAGGAGCCCATTATAAAGGAGCCTAAAATGTGGGATTCTATTTATATCAAAATTCTAGAAAATGCAAACTCGTCCTTAATGAGCCAAAGCAGATCAGTGGTGGCCTGGGGGTGGGACACAGGGCAAGGAGGGGTGGGAGGGACAGATTACAAAGGGGTCCAAGGAAACTTTTAGGAGTGACGGATATGTTCATTATCTTGATTGTGGCAATGGTTTCACAGGTGGACAGTTATGTCAAAACTTGTCAACTTGTACACTTTAAATAAGTGTTTATTATAGATCATTATATTTTGATAATTAAAATAATCATAGACTGTATTTTTTCAGAGAAATATAGAGACAAAATTTGGAGAAATCATCTACATGTGTGTAATTCTTGACTTGAGTCAAGACTCAAGACAGAGTCTAGATTCAGAAAAACTGAGATTGTATCTTAGTTCTCTCACCTCTTAGCTATGTGACCTTTGTAAGCCTCAATTTTCTCATCTGTAAAATGGAGGAAACAGCGGTAATGACCTCACAGAGTTGTGAGGATTGAATGACCTAATGAAAGTAGTGAGCCCAGTATGCCCAGCATACACTGAACGCTCACCATTATTCTGAGATGTACACATGCATATGTATGGAAATATATATGCATATATATTTTTTACATAAACAGATCACATGGCACAATGTATGTACAGTGTAGGATAATGATGAACCCAAAAGAAGCAATGCATCAATCTATGAAAATTGAAACTTTTGTTATTACTGTTGTCACTTTTCCATCCTATTTTTAACAAGTAGGCGAGGTAAGTCTTATTATTACCCCCATTCTCCAGCTAAGAAAACTGAAGCAGAGGGAGGGTAAGGTCAACCAGCTCATGAGGGGTGGCATTGGAAGTGGAATAAAAGACACTTGGCTTCAGACCTAGGCCTCTTTGCGCAGATCATAGGTCATTTCTTAAGAGTAGTTAATAATTATTCTGTAACTCAGATTAAACACACAATTTCTAGTCCCATAGCAGAATGAAGAGTAAGGAAAAGAATCTTTTGCCCTGTACCCCACCGCCAGTTCACTGTGCTCCTCCCATGCCGGGCATTCCCATTGTTCCCTGTTGTTCAGGCCCATTTTCCCATGACTCAAGGGAGTGGGCCAAGGATGCCCACAGATTGCCGGACCCAGGCTTTTATGTCTCCCCCGACTGCTTTCCCATCTCTGTGCCTTTGCATACACAGTTTTGCCCATGTGTAACACCTGCCCACACCTCTGCTTCTGGAGATCCTACCCAAACACTCACAGCCACTGCTGTCAGAGATTACTGATGCCACTCATTCATTCGTTTGCTTATTCTATCAATTTGTCCTGGACAGCAATTATTGCCAGGCACTGATCTGGATGCTTAGAAACAAACAAGCATCATCTTCTCCATCTTTCCCTTTTTTGAATCTGAGCTTCTTTTGGAGTACCTATATTATAGTTGTTCCTTTACCCTTGAGAATTATGGTAGGGGCAAAGTGTTGAATTTGTACAATAAAGAAGGGTTTTTAATATAAACAATACTCAGAAGCTTGCCCAAGGTAGCCAGATCTGAGTGAGACTGAATTGGTTTAAGAAAAGCTAGGAAACTTTTGGCCTCGCAGGGAGATGGAAGAAGGCAAGAGGTGCCACCTTTGGCCTTTTGTTGTTTGCAAAAGAGATCAAATAAGTTATAGATAAAATTTATAGAGTGCTCCAAATTGGAATTTCAGCAAAATGACCAGAGAAATAGTAAAGAGAAAAATAATTACAGAAACCTGTAACATGAAAATCTGTGGAAATTTTTAATTTTTTAGAAAGTAACTTTTTCACAGAGGAAGTTTACTCAAGAGCAGCAGAGATTATTACAGGTTTTTAAAATGGAGAAAGTGATTTATATGGAGAAAATGTTGTCATGTATATCATTTTTGACATGCTTCTCCCTTCTGCTCAAAACTACCATAGACAAGAGGAGGTTCCCCTAGAGATTCTAGTTACCAAATTTGATGTTTAAAATACATCATTTCTTAAGAAAGCTGTGGTCTGAGTAAAGGTGTGACATACATAGAGGAAGCTGCTGTTATAATTTAGTTTGGGCCACAACTGTTTTACAACTTAGCACTTCAGACTTAGTTTATCCAACAGAATTACAACAGACATGGGGGAATAATTATCAGTGAAAGTCATGAAAACCTCAAGCCTTAAATGGTGTCGTGCTCAATGCTGAGGTGCTAATACATTTTTTAAGGCTGAATAAGACATAAAACTTAGAAAAATGTATAGCCCGAAGTCTTAAAGTCATGGTAATGAGACCATATACCAAGATGTGCCTTTCCCTAAACACACACACACACACACACACACACACACACACACACACGTCTAAGGTCCTTTCCATATCTAAAGTGTTGTTTCTCTAAGATGCTTAAACACACAATGTAACAGACAGATCATGTACTAGACTCTGTGGACAGTAAAGATAGTGGGGAGACTAAAAGAAGAAACAATACATCAAAAAAGAAGTATTTAAGAATAGTTTCTCTCTTACTGTTCTATTCTCACCTCCTCCATAAAGTTGAACAGGAAATCACAACTCTCAGTTGCCTAATTCGTGTTTTCCATTCTATGTATATTTTTCAGCTAAACAGTTATTAGAAATATGAAGTCAGTTCTAGTGAGAACGCCATCCCAACATACCTCATCACATGTGACGTCACTTCCGTTTGCAATCAAAGCCCCAGGGCTCTCTCGCCACACTCTTTCACCTGCCATAGGGTCACTGGTATTAAGGGGTACAGAGACTAGGGGATTTCTCGGGAGTGGGGAGACAGCAAATATGAAAATGGAAGAGGATACAATTCTATTTCCAATTCAGTTGGGAAGCCATACTGTTTTATTGGGTGGATGAAATGTAGGTTCCCGCCCTCACTGGCAAAATTTCTTGTGTCTTGGTTTCTGTGTTGTCATCGCTGCTGTTGTTACTTTTTTGTTCTCAGAACTGATGTGCTGATGTACATTATTCTGTGTGCTTGAAAAGGTAAATTTACTGATTTCCCCTCTATATTCCATACTTTGATTTTATTTTTTGTCCACAAGCATGGAAATGCATTATTTTTATAAAGAGAAAAATATTTATCTGTTTTTCAATTCCACCAACCCTTATGGAGCCACTGCTGTATGCCAGAGATTATGCTAGGTACTGGAGAGCTGAAGTTAAATGAAATATAATTCCACCTGCAGGTGAATTCATCAAAAATCAGTTCACAAAGAACCCATTTGTCAAAGTGATTCCTGGCTCTTGGCTCTCAAAAACTCTCAGTCTAATACAAAATGTGTAAGCAGCCATGAGATGTCTACTTTATGAGTGGTGTGAACAAAGCTTTTGTTCAAAGCTCAGGGAAGAAAATGATTCTTCGAGGTTAGGAATTGATTCAATGAGAAAGTGTGATTTGATCTGGGCTCTGAAGGAGGAGTTGGATTTAATCTGTGTTGTGTCCTTCGTTTGTTTTGTTTTTTTCATAACTTCAAGCAGGATGACAGAAAGGGTATTTTTTTTTAAAGGTCAGGTTGAACTCTAGATTTCCTGCCAAACTAAGCACAAAGGAGGTCTTCCTTTTACTTATGTGCTTTCACCTAGTGCTTATTTGAATTCCTAAAAGTATTTGAACACAGCCTCCTTCTCCACCTGAGGCAAAAAGAGCATCTCCATTCTTCCAGCTTCCTGTCTGTTGGTGAAGCCATTCCCGAGAGATGCATACCCAGGCCTGAAGTCGGATGGGCTTACAAGTTCTGACCTCAGTGACACACTCCAATGGCCTCTGGAGTAGCTGCTGGTACACTGGGCTCTCCCTTCTTCCAAGTAGTGCCCTCCTAGCTGGTGGCCATGTTGTGCCTCATGATGGCGGTCAGGTTTATAAACAATCCTGAGCCAAGGGATCAAGAACTGGATGTATCTCAGCTGAGGAAGAGAGCTTGTTGGGCTCACAGGCAGATAGGAAATTAAAGAAAACCAAGGCAGCTATTAGTCCATGTAATGACTTAATGTGACTCCCAGTAAAGCAACCTAGGCAGTCTAGCTCCGGGACACATAGCTTTCTAAGAGGGGTGCCCCCCACGTCCCTCCGCTTGGTGCATTTTTGCAGGCTGTAACCTGTCCATCCTGCTTCAACACCTTGAAAGTTCTACTGTTTTGAAAACATATGCTTTGGTTTTGTGCTTGATGCCACTTTATCGGGCTCCCCAAAAGCCTATGGGCTATTTCTATAGTGTCTGATTTGGTCCTTATTCATCTGTGCATGGAATGCTGCTCCCAGTGGAGCGAAGTTTCAGTAGCTTCCAGCTCTATGTTTCCAATAAGGATTTTACCCTAGTATTTTGGAGTCTGGGTTAGTACATGATCTCAGTCCTCAGAAATAACAACATCCTACCAATGCACAGATAGCAAAGAAGCTCTTGATAAATAAGGTGTTTTCTTATATGTGTTATGCCATAAATATAGTCATCAATATACACCAGTTCTTGGGGCGGGGGGTCTAAAAATGTCCTCTGATTTTACATGCCAGGTCCTTTATTGCCAAGTCAACCAGGGCTACGTGAAAAGGTCAGATAAGATTGCATCCATTCTACAGTGCTGCTTAATTCTTACAGGAGTAAGGGATTAGTCAAATGGGACTAATGAACCTGTGTTCATGAAACCTGTGGTTCAAATGAACAGTATGGTCATGGAAAAGACTTTGAATGTTGTTGGATCATCAGAAAAACTTCATTTGCTTGGAATGTACTCTGCTCCTAACCCTTTGGTAAGGGCCGTAACTGACAGAATGGAAATCTTTATGGTTTCCTTTCACTGTTTTCATTCCCAAGGTGAAATGAAGATCACAGGTGCCTTTTGTCTGATGGTGATGACAAGAAGGAAACAGTTTGATGACGCAATGCTTTTAGACCTATGACCTGGTACCACCCTTCTTTACAGGATCATAGCACCCATTACATTCCAAACTGGACTCACAAGCCCCTCACGAGTTGGTCTTGTTGCTATATGATTACTTTGCAATCTGAAGCTTACATAAAGAAGAATCAGGTCAGTCATGATAAAAAATAGCCCCATAAATTCAGAAATGTTACTTCAGGTTCGAAAGAAATACTCCTGAGTAGCCTAGAAAATTATCTTCTAATAAAATGATTGCAGATTTACATTAAATTAGAAGGAATATCCTCATAGGAAAGTTTTTTTCAAGCACATTGTATTCAATTTAGACAAAGGTGGCATGTTTTAAAAATGGTCCATGATGGCTAACTAAAAAGTAGGACACCATGGGAGCCTACTCACAAACTTGGCTCCAGAGTAATTACTTGCAATTATTGAATTTCCACTTGGGTAGATCACACGCATCATGAGGGCAGTATCCCCAACATCAGCAGTGCTCCTGACAGAGAACCCCCTCAATGCATACTTATCGAGTGACTAAATGACTAAATAAATGAAAACTTCCCAAACTTCTCACAAATGACAAGAGATTTGAGGGAGATAGTAAATAATCTTTGGGAATTCATTACTTCCTCTAGAAAAGCAACTCCTATATCCCCTCCTCTTAAAGTGGCTAAGAATAATGAACTCTATGTGAAATCTACACAAGATTTTTTTTCTTTTTTTGCATTACTTTGGACAATGAGATTCAGTCTTAGCTACGCATTATAATCACCAGAGATGCTTTAAAAAAAATCCCAATTGAAACAGAATCTCTGGTGTGGGGCTGAGCATGGCTGACTTTTCAATGTGTGTCTCATGATTCTAATAAGCAGACAATGTTGAGAACCCTGGCGGAGAGGCACTCTTTCCCAAACTGGTCTGATCAGAAGAATCACCTAGGTTGCTCAATCCACAACCAGTCCTGAGTGGTATCAAGGGTTTTTAATCTCTGCCAGTTTGGAAGATAAAAAGCAACCTCTGCTTTGTTTGACAGAGAAGCACTTGTTTCTAATTCTTTAAGGCTGTGCGACTTCAAATTTCACCTTCTATAGAGTTGCCATTGCTTCTAATTTAGTGTCAACAGCAAAGTAATTTATTGTAGGATTATTTTCCAGGCTAACCTGGGGCATTTCTTTTTGTCCCAAAATAATACTTCTCCAGCTTTCATTAGACTGTATCTTTATTACTGTAAGTCGATTCTCATCTATCGAAAGTAATTGCAGCCTGTGATTGTCAGGATGAGCTGTTTGGACACCAAGTGCCGTGGGAGTGCAGAGGGAGAGAAATTGATGTGAATTTTAATGACACATAGAGAGAATAGGGCTGGAGCTTGGTGGATGTGGGGAAATCAGGGGAGCCTAGTCCTGGGCAGCAGGCAGGGCAAGTCATGAGCGAAGGGTCTATTCTAGGGATACAAAATACCCATATTCGAAGTGCACCATTGTTCCCTTTTCTTCTGATGCTCCTGCTTAGGATGCATCTCTTCTTTGTAAATTCTCTGATCCAAAGTCTCCTGTCCATATTCCCAAACCCTATCCTTGACCTGCTCAATCAGAACTGGAAGTAGGGAGCTCAAAATCTAAATTTTTCCAGTTCCCTAAGTGATTTTTATAGTGAAACATTAACTTACTTTTAATAAAACATTAAGACATTAACTTGTGTTAACATTAACACAATTCAAGAGGAAGACAGATGGGACAGAATGTCCCCCAAAGAGAACCAAATGCAACAAACTAGCGCTTATGTCTAAATAAATCCGATAATACCATTTTTCATTTATCAAACTGGCAAAGATTAAAACACTTTGTACCACTCAGTGTTGATGATGGAATGAGATTTTACACACTGCTGGTGGGAATGTGAATTGGTACATTACTAAAGGACAATTTGGCAATTCTTATCAAAGCCTTAACATTTTTCATATCCTTTGACATAGTAATTCCGCTTTTAGAAATTTATCCTAAGGCCGTAGTCTGAACCTTGGCAATTTATCAGAATTGCTTGTGAGGCTTTTATGAACTACAAATTTCTGGCTCCCACTCCTTGGAGATTCTGATTCTGTAGATTTGGGTGAGGTCTGGGTATCTGGGTTTTGAAAATGCTGATGTAATTTGGGCTTATTTTTTTAATTTCAAGTAATAAAAAAGTTTAAAAAAAAGGGTGCGAGCTCCCATCCTTCACTTTCTCCCCTCACTCCCCGTGGGCAATCACACTGGACATATTTTTTGTTTTTTCACTCAATAACATATATTATTGTCATCCTTCCATTTCAGAATATACAGATCTAATATTTTAATAGTTATTGTATGCATGGAAATAATTCAATCCATTTAACCGCTGTGGACATTTTAAGATGGACATTTGAGATAATTTTCACATTTTTCTTGTGATAAATAACAAAAACATAAACATTCTTATATGGATATCCTTCTCTTTGCCTGTGTGAGAATTTCTGTAGGATAAATATTCAGAAATGGAACTGCTGAATCCCATCAAACTTTGATATTGACGAACTGCTTTCCAAAATTGTTTTACCAAATGTAGCAGACAAAGCTAACTATCCACTAAAACTCCTTCTTCTGACAGGATACAGTAAGCCCTTGGAAGTGGGAAATGGCAGCCTGTTCAGAAATTACATTTTTTAGCATTCCTTGCATGTGGCAGGAGGCACACATCTAGTTCTTCCTAATGGAAAGCAGATAGAGCCTGTCATTTCTAGGCCAAGGAATCCCAGATATGGCTGTGACTTCATGCTCTTTCTCTTTATCTCCTGTCTCTCTACAAAGTAAGCCAGTACCCTTTGGGACAGCCGGGCTACACTATGGAAGGAACTTGGATCCTTGAATCGCAATGAAAAGGAAAATAATAAGATATTCTTATCCACACAATAACCAAACATTAGACTGTAATGTGCACGATAAATAAAATCCTATTGTCTGTTCTTTAATACAGGAACTAGTATTATCCTCACTAATGTATCAATTTACACTCATGTCAACAGTGGATATCAGTATTAAAAATAAGTCTACAGGGGCACCTGGGTGGCTGAGTCAGCTAAGCGTCTGACTTCTGCTCAGGTCATGATCTCAGGGTCCTGGGATCCAGCCCCAGGTGGAGCCCTATATTGGGCTCCACATTCAGCGAGAAGCCTGCTTCTCCCTCTGTCCCTCTCCCTGCTCATGCTCTCTTTCTGTCTCTCTCTCAAATAAATAAATAAAATCTTAAACAAAATAAAAAGAACTCTACAGATGATTTTGATGCATGGAGTTAAGACACACTGTCCTAAAAAAAAGACCCACTGTCCTAACAGAATACTCATAAATACAAATGGGCTTTTGACAATAAGTAGGTGTACTTCACTTGTTTATATTGGTGAAAAACTGGAAAAAATAAATGTCCAATTAATAGGTGAATACAAATGACATTGAAAAAGAATATTTAATGGCATAGAATACCATTCCATGGTTGTTTGATCATTTAAGTGAATGCATTAAGCTTCAGAAGGAGGTGAGTAAAACAATATTAATTTCTAAAATAAGTTAAAATATATATGTAAGTAGACATATCAGCAGGAAATATAATGTTAACAGTGGTTAGAAGTTAAAGATGGGATTATAGGTGAATTTTTTCTTTTTATTTATCTTTGATTTTCTAAACTTTCTTTATTGGATCACCTTTGTAATAAGAAATAAAGTTCTTTAAAAATTGGTTGGTATGGGGCACCTGGGTGGCTCAGTCGGTTGAGCATCTGACTCTTGGTTTCGGTTCAGGTCATAATCTCATGGGTTGTGATCTCAGGGTCATGATCTCAGGATCATTAGATCCAGCCCCAGAGTCAGTCTCCACCTTCAGTGGGGGTCTGCTTGAGATTCTTTCCCTTTGCCCCTCCCCACTTGTACTTTCTCTCTCTCCAATAAATAAATAAATCTTTAAAAAATTGGTTGGTATGATATTAACCTACATTAGCAAAAAGACATAACCTAAGGAACTCAGAGATAATGATCTACATGGCTCTGGATTTGTATGGTTTGAGGTTCAATAGCTTATGAAAGTTGGCTCCCACTGAGAGGAGACCTGAAACCAACACTTATTACAAGGACTTGTATAGAGCAGTTTACCAACCAATACATGCTTATTAATTGATTGGCAAGGTTGGAGATTAGGAGCTGTATGTAGAGCTAAAAGGAGTTATAAACAGCTGCAGACATAGGACATTAATAGTCCCCCAAATACAGTTTTTCTCTTCTAATGCATGAAGAACTAGTTTTTAAAAATGAGAAACAGATATTCTTCCATTCACTGAGAAGTTCTTCCATTGGCTGATAAATGAACAATGGGAAAATGGGTGTAATTAACAGCAGAGTGACAAAAGGAGCCCTTTCCTGATGACCATGTTGTTAAGGCTTTGGAAAGGCTCTGAAGTCTGTGCATATAATACCCTTCCCTAGAGATTTTAAATAACAGGAAACAGATTGAGGTGGTTCATCTGTGGTTTTAAAACCCAAAAGATGGGACACTCTGGGGGCCCTGGTTTGCTCTTTGATTTCTTGCTTGTACATGAGAATGTAGGAGGGGAGAACGAGTGGTGTTAGATTCCAATTATAGCACTTAAACATGACAAACAAAAGTTAGATGTGGGGTTTTAAATTTCGTTGCGCTTACAAAGATGAAATGGAGTAAGAACTGGAAACTAAAAAAAAAAAAAAAAAGAACTGGAAACTAAATCTCATGTCTACAGGACTGATTAAATTATGGTATATCTCTAAGATGTGAAAGATCTACATAAGAACACTGTAAAACATTGCTGAGAGAAACTAAAGACCTAAATAAATGGATGTTTCGTGTGGTTACCAGAGACTGGGGCACAGCTAATGGGGAATGCGAGATGCTGGTCAAGGGTGCAAAGTTGCAGCTATGGGGGATGAACAAGCCTAGAGCAGCATGAGGACTCTAGCTAATAAGTATTGTACTGAATATTGGAAATATACTACAAGAGTAGATTTCAGGTGCTCTTATCACACACGTAAAAATGTTAACTATGTAAGGAAATGATATGTTAATTAGCTTGACTGTAGTATTTCATTTCATTATGTGCAGGTATATCAAATTATGCTGTACACCTTAAATATACATAACTTAAAATATATCTATATTTCTAACAATATATAAAGTAAAAACTAGGTTGTGTTTTGTATCCCATCTGGTAACTCAGCTTTAGAGAACAAAAGAGGTATTACTTCCAAATCATTTTATAAGGTTAGTATAACCTTGAAAGCAAAACTAGGCAAGGACAGGAAAAAAAAAAAAGTATATATCTGCAATTAGATGTGAATCCTATATAAAATATTAACAAGTCATTTGGCAGTATATAAAAAGCAGAGTTTATCTCAGGAACAGAACAATGGTCCAATAGAAGAAAATCTATGTCACACACATTAAGTGTACATTAAAAGAGGTAAGTATGTATTTATCTTAATAGATGCAGAAAAATCACTGGATAAAATGTGATATTCAAGATTTCTAAAAATCTCTAAACCAGGATTATAAGGGAATTTCCTTAACAGCACAAACCTATAGCAAGCATTACCTTAGTAAAACATTTCACCTGTTATGACTGTTTCACTTCAATATTGTAATGGAAATCTTAACCGATAAGAGAAGAAAAAGAAATAAGCATGAACCTTGGAAGAGAATAAATCTCTCCTTATTGCAGATATGATAGTTTGGAGAAAATAAAAGAGTCTGCATAAGGCTGGAATCAATAAGAGAGTTCAGGAAGATTTGTATTCAAACATCAGTAGTATTCCTATTGACAAGCAATAATCATATTGTAAACGTAATAGAAAAAATATCCCTCAAAATATCACTAAAAGGTAAACATTTTTTTTACATTACCATGGCTCAATTTGTAAGAATTCACATTTACTCATTTATTTTATAGGAAGTTTCTATCTTTTGACCCCCATTACTGATTTTTTAAAAAAATTCCAGGATAGTTAACATACAGTGCTATTATTAGAGTCAGGTGTACAATATAGTGATTCAACAGTTCCATACGTCACCCAGTGCTCATCACAAGTGCACTCCTAATCCCCCTCACCGATTTCATTCACTCCCCCTCATCTCCTCTCTGGTAACCATATGTTTGTTCTCTATAGTTAAGAGTGTGTTTTTGGTTTGTCTTTCCCTTTGTTTCCCCTTTGTTTTGTTTCTTAAATTCCACATACAAGTGAAAAGCATATGGTATTTGTCTTTCTCTGACTGGCTTATTTGGCTTAGCTTTATACTCTCTAGCTTCATCTATCATGTTGTAAATCACAAGATTTCATTCTTTTTATGGCTGAATAATATTCCATTGTGTATATAGAGTATATATTTATATACTGTATATATAGTATATATACGATATATGTAATACTGTATATATAATAGAATTTATATACAATTTATATAGTATATATATTTATAAATATATTTATATAATATAGTACATAAATAGTATATATATATACACACACACACATATATATGTATATTTGCCAGATCTTCTTTATTCATTCATCTATCAGTAGACACTGGGGCTGCTCCCATAGTTAGGCTATTATAAATGATGCTACAATAAACATAGGGGTGCATATATCTCCAGGGATAAATTTAAGGAAAGATACGCTGCAATTTTATGGGAAGCTTAAAAGCAGCATTGAAGAACATGGAAGACCTGAATAAATGTATCGTTGACCCTTGAACAGCATTAGTTTGAGCTACATGGGCCTGCTTACATGAAATTTTTTTCTATAAATATATTGGAAAACTTTTTGGAGACTTGCAGCAATTTGGAAAAACTCACAGATGAACCACATAGCCTAAAAGTATCTGAAGGATTAGGATAAAGTATTTTTAGAAAGTGCTGATTTCAACAAGAAAATCTTGTCATCTAAATTTCGCTTAGGGGCTCTAAATTACATTTCCAATAATGACATGACATTTGCTACATTTCATTAGGCATACTCATTGCAATAAGGCAATAATCATTTTTTCAATGTCAGTTCAACTCTTCATTTATTAAATAAGACACTGAATCCTACTATGTGCTGGGCTCTGTGTTAAGCACTAGAGATGGAAAGATGAATGTGCTCAAGTAGCTCTCAGTCTTGTGGAAGAGACAGTTAAGTACATAGACACATTACTTCCAGTCACTTCCCATTAACTTCCTACCGCACTCCACTTAGAATTGACCAAACTCATCTTGTTTTCCCAATTCCTTCCCCAAACCCAATCTTCATTACACATCAATATCCACAAAATAACCCAAACTAAAACCCCCTGTGGTCTCTTATTTCTCACTCATTTCATATCTGTTTCATATCTGTTCACTCATTACATGCCAATTCTTTGACCAAATTACCTCACAACTCCAGCCCATTTTTTTTCTGTCCTCACTGTCACTGCCCAGCATCCTGTTTCAACTATTGCAATAATTTCCAAATGTCCCCATGTCCCTGTTTCCACCTCTCCCACACTATCCTCCACATTGTTCCCATCAAGTCTCTCTCTTTCTCTCTCTCTGTCTCTACCTCTTTCTCTGGGAAGACTTTTTATTGTTCAGGGAAAGAAATACAAGAATCTAAAGGAGATGATGTGATGAGCTGATGGTGTATTGAGCTACAGAGAACCAATGAGATATTCATTTTTTCCAGAGTAAATCCTGACAGATATGAGGTAAGTTATGAGAACATGGTAAGTATGAAAGGCTGCTAGCTATTTCTTTTTCTCACTCCCATCTTTCCACTGAAGCAGAGATCACAGATTAGATGATAGAAAATAGGAATCTTCTTGAAAGCAGACAAATGGACTCCTCATTTTTTAGCCACCAACATACTTCTTGGCTACCCGTACCACATGAATTCTTCATGGTACACTTAGGAACTCACGCAGCAGCTGAGAGTAAGATCTATGTTCTTGATGAAAGTAGTCAATCAGAGGATTATGGTAAGAGGGTGCTGAAGACCAACCATGTACCAAGTACTTGGCTTTGGATCCTCATTTTTTTGGAAAAAGTTGAAGGAGAGATAGGTATCAATTGGGCAAATCTTTTGTCTTTCAGTCATCTCTGGAAAAGGCAGTAATGCAAACCCGAGGGTGCGTGGTGGCTTAGTGTGAAAACCAAATTCTTTTCCAATTATCAACATCTCATCGGTAAGTTAAAATGGATGCCTATAAAGTGGTATGGGTCAGTTAAAGGCAATCGCTCAATGTCTATGAACTAAAAAGAGTTATCTACTAACTTCAGATATCTGCTTGATCATTACTCAGTCAAACCACAGTTTTAAATATAAACATGAATTGGTTTCAAGCTGACAATCTGTTTCTAACTTGTTGACAAGTGGATTTGTTTTTGCTCCAATTTGTATGCTTTTGTTTATTAAACCATCTTCTGCAAAATGTACATAAAAGTGTTTTGAAAAGCAAATGTTTAAAGTAACAAGTTTTATGACTGTCTTGGTTTTGGTTAAGTATCTTTTTGGAAAGCTCCCAGATCACAATGGATTTAGACCAGAATAGACAGCTTTCCTATGGGTCTTTGTCTTCATGTGATAGGGACAACGAACTAAAATAGAAAACTTAAAAAAAAAAAACAAAAACCCTGTTGGCAGAATGACACAAGTCTTCTACTTTTAAAATGAATATCTGCCCAATTTTTTCTTCACAACCACCACGACACTCCCAGCAAATGAAACCACGGGATAATAAAAGTCAACATGTGACTCAAAATATCCTCGCATCCTCTTTCTCAGCTAACATCTGTGTTTCGACTCACTTTCCCAATGGCATGGTTAGTCATCACAGTATGGGCTGTAGAAATCCATTTTCCTTCCTGGTCATGGCTGCTTGCTCTGGGGTTGGCAGCTCCTCTCTAAATTTCTGCTAATGTCCATCAGGCCAGTGGATTCACAGGCCACATGGAGCTTCCATGTCAGCTCCTGGACAGATTATGTTGGCTTCCTGTTTCCCAAACCAACGGTTGGACTTGACTTCTCATCACCTGAATAGTTTAGCTTTTGTTTACCTTTGGCACACGACAGCTAGTTTTTATGTTAAGAAAAATAAAATGTTTTCAGTCTCTGGCTCAATTCTCTAAGTTCAAATGATTTGAGGAAAGGAAATATAGGGGCAGGAATGAGAAAAGAAAATACTTTCAACCTTAGGAGAATTTTCTAATATTCCTTTGCCTATAGTAGATAAGGGGAAGGTCGTCCTAGAGAGAAAACTAGCTCTGGATATGTTTTCAGTAAAAACATATATTTATGCCACACTTTGGCTTAAAAACCTTTGATTGCTCCCCATTGCTGAAGTCCAAACAGCTCAGCATGGCACTCAAGACCCTCATATAACCTCCTTTTAATGCTTTGAGTGCATAGCTTGTTTGAAGATAGGCATTCTCTCATTATGTTCCTACTCTTTTTTTTTCTTCTCTGTATATGATTTGCTTTCTTCCCTTCTTTTCTTCTCTTCACAGTCCTGAATCATCCTTCTAGAATCAGCTTAAATGTTCCCAACTCTGTCAATTATGATTGTAGATACTTCTCCAATGGTGCTTACACCACTGCATCATAAATATTTATTTGCACTTTTGTCTCCATTCTAAATTGCAAGGTTTTGAACCTCAGGGTTTTAGTTATGTCCTCTTCACCTAGTATGTTCAGCAATCAATAGAGCCTGATGTTAAAATTCATATGATGAAACCAATATTCAGTCAACAAATATCAATGGAGTAGATACAGTACACTCCAAAGCAATTGATAGGAACCTCACTCTCAAAAATCCAAACTGTCATTTGGAATAAAAAAAGCCCAAATGTCACTAGACACAAAGTCATTTTTGCATAAAGAAGCTCTGGTATACACTTCAAGGAAAATCAGAATTCAGAGAAAGGACAAATCACTATGGACTCAAGAAATAATCTGGTAGAGAAGACAATAAAGAAGGAGAACAACCTAGGCAGCCTTGGATAAGAGAAGTGAGAGGCTTGGAGGAATATACACAAAATGATTCATGAATGGAATTTCCAGTGTGTAGGATCTTGGGTTGATCATGCTGGATTCCAGTTTAATGTCATGTGCACAGGACAAGGAATGGCAATGCACACCATCTGCCTTCTGTTGACTACCCCAACTTATGCAGCAAACAAAATCTCGACAAATAATTCACGTTCCACCTTCAACAGCACAATATGCAGGTCTCTAAGTCTCTGAGATACAAGCATTGTGACACCGGCACCTGTTATATTAGCTCAGATGAAAACAGAGCTGGGGCATGTGTGCGGGGGACTTGGGGAAATAACCGTGGAGTGAATGACAAACTGGCTCCCGCTCATGAGCAGCAGGTGACGTGAACGATTGAACCCTCCACTCAGCTCTTTCAGAGTTAACACAAAGTGGCGATACCGGGTTGTTTTCAGGTCAGAGGCTGAGGTCACCCCTTCACTTCTCTTTACGTGTGGTATACAGAGGGGAAGGAAGAGGAGTGAACTGAGAAAGTAGCAGGAGTTCGAGGGGTAAGATCTGGCAAATTCAGAGTAGATCAGCAGTTAAAGCAGTTTTTCTTTTCTCCCTTTCTATGGCAAAAATGTTTCTAATCCTCCACCTTGTCATGTTAAAAATCTCACTTCACCTGATACTCGGTACCAACTATAGGATTTTTGCAGCCTGGGTGAGAAGGAACCCACCATCTGCTCAACTTTCGAGGAGCTTTCAGCCCCAGCCCGTATTTTTGTTCAGGCAAACCCAAATGAGAAACCCTCTGAGGAAGAGGCCACGGCGATGCAGAGAGCAGAACTTGTGAGATGTGGGTTACACTTGCAAGCGCCCCCTCACCCACGGAGTCTAAAACTCTCATTAACAGAATCATTACCCTGGTCGGTGAAAAATGCCTGGTGGGTGGTGGGATTGCTAACCACAGAGTTAATGCCAAAACCCTGAACACAGCCTTCTAATTGATGGAGAATTTTTTCTATTATCAGACAAGCTTGTTGATGCCTGCTTCCCCTTCCTTCCCGAACACTAGTTTTTGAAGAATAGCCATAGAAGTTCCTCTAAGTTAAAAACCAAAACATGGGGTGCCTGGGTGGCTCAGTGGATTAAAGCCTCTGCCTTGGGCTCAGGTCATGATCTCAGGGTCCTGGGATCAAGCCCCGCATCGGGCTCTCTGCTCGGCAGGGAGCCTGCCTCCCCCCCTCTCTCTGCCTACTTGTGATCTCTCTCTCTGTCAAATAAATAAATAAATAAATCTTTAAAAAAATAAAAACCAAAACACAGGAGGTTCGAATTGTTTAGACTGTAAGCTTCATGACTTTCTCCATAGCATCTCTAGTGCTTAAAATGTGACTGGTAACACAGTAAGGACTCATTCAATATTTGTTGACCAAATAATAACATTGCTATATAACATTTATAAAAGACAAGCCCAGCACAAGCCCAGCACAAAGTGACACAGAAAGTATGAAAATGAAGAGATGAATTCATTTACCGGTTGGCATATGGTAACAAAAAGAAAACCACACCACAAATTTCAAGATGAAAAACAGTAAGTGGATCGAAGAAGGATATTATAAATTAGTTTTTTAAAATTTAGTTCACCAATATTGTCTTGCATCCATGCTCCCCATGACATAGTAATAGGTACATAAAGCCAAAGCTTCTGAAGTTTAGAAGTGGTGATAAATCCACAAAAATAGAAAAAGACTTCAATATGTTAATTTCTTTTTTTTAAAAAATTACTTTATTTATTTGAGAGACAGAGACAGCAGGAGCAGGGGTGGGGACACAGAGGGAGAGGGAGAAGCAGGCTCCCTGCTGAGCAAGGAGCCCAACATAGGACTCGATCTCAGGACCCAGGATCATGACCTGAGCTGAAGAAGGCAGACACTTAACCGACTGAGCCACCCAGGTACCTCTGGAATATGTTAATTTCAAAAAAACAAAACAAAAACAAAAACAAAAACAAAAACAAAAAACGAATTTTCTAATAGGTTTCCCCAATTTCCTCTTGACTCACAACAGTCCATTTAACAGCCAGAGTGAGCTTTTTAAAACAGAGAGCAGTTCATGCTACACCCCTGCTCAAACCTGTCAATGGCTTCCCATTATACTCAGAATAAGATTTGAATTCCTTGTCCCCCAGCCTTCTCTACAAGACAGTTCTCACACATGTCTTTGATCTCATCATCTTATCATCTTTTGTTATTTCATATTATAGATGCAATCCACAATTTATCTAATAACTGCTGAGTTTTGTCCACTTAACAGACGTCAATTGGATGTTTTTCTGATACCTCATTTTAGACTTTTTTTTTTACAGATTCTAAATTTTTTTTATTCTTTTAATTTCTTCTGTGCTCTATTTTCATTTGTAGTGGTACTTTTGAAATTTTTACCATGCATGTTTAACATCTGTGTTCAATTTCCTTCAGTAGTATCTGTGTGATGAATTTTCAATTTTGCATAATAATTAAGCTGGGTATAGAATTTTAAGTTGATGGATATTTTATTCCAGCTCTGTGAAGAAATTATTCTACTCTTCTCTCGTTTCTGTTTTAAAATTGGCTTTCAGTTTGTCTCCCATTTCTATGTAGGTAATATATTTGTTCCCTCTTGTTACTTTTGGGATCTTTTCTTTCCTTCTGGTGTCCTTCATGCTTGAGATCTGTATTTCTAGAATCTAAGAATGTATGACAGTCCCCAATGCAGCTTCTACTTGCAGTTAAAAAATTTTTTTTGGTTCTATAATTTCTTCTAATGTGATGCAATTAAAAGTCTGTTCTATTTTATCTAGCATTTCTACCTATTTTTAGTTGGACAGTTTCTAAATTTATCTAGGAATTATAAGTCAATATTGAAATTATGGACTGTTTCAAAGGGAACAGTGAAAACACTACATATTAAAGTATATAAAGTACTTTTCAAAAATATATAGAGTTAAATTCATTTATAAGAAAAAAAAGAGAAAAGCTCAAAATAAAGCACTTGAATAAAGAAATCAGAAAAAGAACACAAAATTAAACTGAAGAAGTAAGACAGATACACCCCCAGACTGATATGTGATAAATGACCACTACAAGTATGTGCAGAGATATGGAGCCAGGACTCTCACTCTAATAGGAGAGTGTAAACTGGTGTCGCCATTTTAGAAAACAATCTTGGCATTTTCAAGTGCAATTACGGATGTACATACTCCATGATTCAACAATTCTACTCCTAGGTATCTATCCCAGAGAATTTCATGCACGTTTCATGCACCACGGAA
Source organism: Potos flavus (assembly GCA_028534135.1). NCBI lineage: Eukaryota > Metazoa > Chordata > Mammalia > Carnivora > Procyonidae > Potos > Potos flavus. The sequence goes on from CM052883.1 coordinate 134,579,799, forward strand.
CACACACAGGAACGTTCAGTCCAGCATCATTTGAAATAGTGAATGAATACTAGAAGTAACCCACCTGCACATTGACAGTACAATGGATAAGCCATGATATATTCGCACAATGGAATACTATATAGCAATGAAAATGAATAAACTGCCACTGCACACATCAACCCAGATCAATCTTAGAAACAAGATTAAGTGAAGAAAGAAAATTGTCAAGAATAAATATACTTTGATTCCATTTATGTAAGATTCGGTAACTTGCAAACCTATACGCTATGTTGTCTAAGGATGCTGACATATGTGGTAAAACTATAACAAAAAGGAAGAGATGGATAAATACAAAAATTAGATTAGTGGTTACTCTGGATAGGAAGAAAGCAGAGTGGAGTTGGAAGCGGGGCACAGGAGACTCTAAGATTCTGGTGACCACTGGGTACGAAGTGTCAATAGCCAGTCTTTTATTTGCATATGTATGTATAGATGTCTGGAATGACCCTCATCAAATATTAATGTCGTTATATGTAGGCAGTAGATTTTGGATTATCATACATTCTTTGCATTTTTTTCTGTATTACTTTAATTTTTTATTATGAATATGTACCATTTTAATTTTTATTTTATTTATTTTTTTTTTAGAGAGAGAGTGCGCACATACACACACAAGGAGGGAGGAACAGAGAGAGAAAAGAGAGAAAATCTTAAGCCCGCTCCACAACATGGGGCTCAAGTCCATGACCTGAGCCAAAATCAAGAGTCAGACGCTTAACCGACTGAGCCACTCAGGTGCCCTCATTTTAATTTTTGAAATGTCATTCTGAGGGAGAAAGAAGAAGGTTCTTACAGACTGCATATTTGTGTCTCCTTAATTCATATGTTGAAGTCCTAACCCTTAAGGTGATGCTAGTAGGAGGTGGAACCTCTGGGAAGTGATTAGGTCATAATGAATGGGATTAGCATCTTTATAGAAGAAAACCTAGAGAGTTCCTTCCTCACTGTGCCTTGTGAGGTCCCGTGAAAAGATGGCTGTCTCTGAACCAGGAAGCTGAATCAGACACCAAATCTGCCAGCACCTTGAACTTCCTTGCCTCCAGAACTGTGAGAAATAAATGTCTGTTATTTCAAATCTACTCAATCAACTGTATTTCTGTTACAGCAGCCTGAGCAGGCAAAGATACAATGAGGAAGATGAATAAGGAAGATGAATAAGGCTTGTGATAGAAAGCCCAAGAACAAAGATCTAGCAGTCAAGCTCCCAGGTATTTACCCAAATGGGTTGAAAACTCATGCCCACCCAAAAATCTGCACGTGAATGTTAACATCAGTTTTATTCGTTGTTTGCCAAAAATGGATCAACAAACTATAGTACATTCATACAAGGGAATATCATTCAGCAGTAATTAGAAATGAGGTCTCAAGTTAAAGACATGCTTAAAAGCATCTTACTAAGTGTAAGAAGCCAGTCTGAAAAGTCTCTAGACTATATGATTCTAACTATATGACAGTCTGGAAAACGGAGAATAGAGAAAGAGTAAAAAAATCAGTGATTGCCAGGAGTTTGAGGTAAGGAAGGGAAGGATGCACTAGTAGAGCAGAGGAGATTTTAGGGCAGTAAAACTGAAATGGTGGATATATGACATCATGCATTTGTCAAAACCCATAGAATTGGACAGCACAAAGAGTAAGCCTTCATGTAATCTTGGACCATAAGTTAATAATGTATCACAACAGGTTCAACAATTGTAACAGAGGTACTACAGCAATGCAAGATGTTTCTAATAGGGAACACTGGGGAGAGGCAGGTAGAGAGGGAGTATAAGGGAACTTTCTGTACTTTCTGCTCAACTTTTCTATAAATCCAAAACTGCTCTAAAAAATTAGTCTATTGGTTTAAAAAAAAAAAAAGCCCAAGAACAAGGCAAAGCATTCTTCAAATATCTAGGGCAGGTATTTCTTTTTAGCAAAGCCTAAGCTTACCACACTTATTAAGCTTACCACACAATTCTTTAGAATTTTTTAATGCTTCTAACACCCCTGGAGTATATACGAGTGTGATTCTGCTCTCACTGCTGAGGAAACTGAGGCCAGAGAGTGTAAACATCTTGCCCTGGGCTATACAGCAAGTGCATGCCAGAGCCAGCCTTCAGCCTGAAGCAGTCCTTGCTCCTGGCCTTGACCTGATGCTGCCTCCCCTTAAAGGGGCAAAGGTGAGCTGGACCATCAGTGTTCAACAGCTTCCCACCTCAGAGTAAATTACAATATTGAAACTGGAGACCTCAGCTGCTCTGTAAAGAACTAAAATAAATCTGCCTTACCCTGGTTTAATTCCCCTGGAGCTGTATTGTTTGCTCTTTTTTGCTATGATAGTTAACATGGATTGCATTTAAAATTTCAGAAGATGAAAATGTTCAAACCAGACAAGCATGGTGTCAATAGTCTTTTGATAGGAGGTTTTTTACTCTTTTAATTCTTGGGGAAGCGGGGACATTGTTTTATCAAAAAGACTTATCAAAAAAAAAACCCCACAAAATAAACAATAGTGGAAATATGATATATTAAAAAGAAACATAAAATGCAGGTTTGTTTAGGTCTACAACCATAGTTGACAATGTTCTCTATTACTATTTTTTACTGTATTCTGAATTAATACAAATACCCGATAAATATAGCTTATAAAATGAAGGAAATAGCAACTGTTTGGTCAGTTCAAAATATCTTAACCAGCCAAACTGTTTTGTGAGTTCCTAGTTTGCAGGAGAACCACAGTGGGTACCGGACGGAGCAGGGAGGTCAAAAAAGGAGGTCAGGCTTTTACTTCAAAGAGCTTGTGACCTGCTTAGACACATCCAGCACGAAGGAGAAGCTGGTTATCTTGCAACCCATGCTCCATGAAGGAGGAGGGTGAAGATTTCCTTGAGGCACTGGGATATCCACAGGTCCTCCAGGAATGACTGGGAACTAGGTTGGAGCGAGAGGGATGCAACTGCATTCTTAGCCATGGAAAGAGGCTCAGAGTCTTTGAAGAGTGAGTTTGGTATGTTCGAGAATGAGGAGATCTATTTTTCTGGGACAGGGATATCAAGGAGCTTGGGGCAGTTTGTTGGGAAGGGTCTACAGAGATAAGATGCTGGAGGGCCAGTGACAAACACAGAAGAGTTTCTGCTTGAGTCGAAATGTGAATGAAAGTTACAGCAGGTTCTTGAACTCCCTCAAAATCTTATCTCCAACCGCCCCCCCATGGGTTGTAAATTTACCCTTGATTTCTCCTAAGAAAATCTGTTCTTTTCCCCGTCAACAACAAAAACCATTTATTGGAAGCCTATTTTTTTTCCCAGAATAAAAACTCCGGTCTTCTTAAGAATCTCCCAAAATAAATAAGGATCATCCCCACTTACATGAAAAGATGTGAGCATTCAGAAAGATTAAGTGATTGCCCAAGGTCACATTTTGTGAATTTCAAATTTCAGAATTTCCAAATACCATGCATCATTCATTTTATCCATCTGTGTCCCTCTAGGCAAGTGACCTGTAGGACCTTTGCTTCTAGGCCAGATAAATATGACTGATACACATGCACGCACACACACACGCACACACACACACAACACACATAAACACATTTTTTATTTTAGGCTTTGGGCGCCAATCTCTGGCACTGAAGTGCAAAAGCAGCCTGAGTCAATATGTAAATGAATGAGCGTGGCTATGTTCCGCTAAAATACAAAAATTTGAATTTCATGGAATTTTCATGTCACAAGGTTATTTATTTTATTTTTATTCTTTTTCAAACAGTTAAAAATGTAACAACCATTCTTAGTCACAAGCCCTCAAAACAGGCAGGGACTTACTCACATTTGACTTGTGAGTAGCAATATGCCCACCGTTGTTTTAAGTTTATTGATCAGAGCCTTAGGCTAATGAAGCCAAGGTTAAATGTCTTATCTCTGTAAGAGACTGCTTGCTTTATGCTGTGAAAAATCCTGTTTTGTTGGCAACAAGCTATTCTCCTACCTGGGCCACATGTTTTGCAAATCTGTACGGGATTACAAGGGCAAAGAAGGCTCAGTGCAATTCATACAATAGGAAAAACAACATATATGTTCCTCCCACAAATGTTAGTAACTTCCAGCACATTTCTGTTATACTCAAGGTAAAATTTTCTAAAAATGTGTTCATTGTAACTTTGGGATTTTAAGAATGCCTCACTGAGAAATGGCACGTGCATTTTTCATGTTGTCTAATAACCTGTATAGACCCTCAGGAAATAATACAGTAGTTCATGTTAAGAGTTCGTTATGTATGTCAGCACCTCTGAGTTTAACTCAGTATTAGCCTGCCCTTAATTCTTTAGATCCTTGTTTTACACTCATTCATTCATTCGTCCCTGTAATCAATGAATATTACACATCTACTATATATCCAGTCTTGTGGTGGGTGTGGGAATTCAAAGCTGAATACTAAAGTCCACAGTTTTGGGGAGAAGACAAACACATAGAAATTCCACTGATGAAAACTATACGGTACAGATGTTTGCAGATGTTGTGAGAACACAGACCACAGATGGAAGGGCTTGCCTGGGCGAACCTTTGGAGAGCTAGAGGTTAGAGACCTAGAGCTAGGGGCTAGAGAGTACCAAGGAATGCTTTTGGAGGAGGTAAGATGTGAACCAAATCTGGAAGGATACATACAACCACAGATGCCTCTATTTAAAATGGGAACAATACTAACTAAATTGTTACATGAGAGAGAAAGGCAAGAGAGGACTGGGGGCTAGCCATGAACCTATTATCTTTGAAATCCTTGTTCCAGCATTGTCAAATTTGAACATAAATAGTAAATGGTCTCAAGGAAATCACACACATCCTCCCCTTATAGTGTATTTCAGTTAAAAATTTCATGAAAAATAAACATTAATTAATAAGATAAAATAGAGCATAAAATTTTAAATGATAAGAGAATTCACATTTTCCCTCTTAAATCTAAATTGAAAATAATATAAGGGTATATATTTCATTTTTTAGCTGAATTTAAGACACATAAATCTGAACATTTTTGAAAAAGTAGAATGCATTCTCACCTGAAGAACTTTCCTAATTCTTTTTAGATTGTGTATCAAGAGCAGGTTTTTCTCTTTGGAGACGCGACCTAACTGTTCATCCAGTTGTATTAACAAGTTTTGAAGAAGAATTGTTGCCATGGTTTCATTGTTGGAAGCCGCCTCCCTAAAAAACAAAAGTGTTATTATACAGCAGGAAACAACTTAGTAAAATGTCTACTTTTTTACCATACTAATTTTAAAAGAGATCAATCTATTCCATAGTGACAAGCATTTAAAGGCTTTTAGAAATTAAATTGTATACATCGAAGTAGACTCAACATCAGTATTCATTGGGGAAATGCAAATCAAAACGTGAGTTACCACTTCATACCTATTAGGATGGCTTTTACTGAAAACCCCAAATAACAAGTGTTGGTGAGGGTGTGGAGAGACCGGGACCCTTTCCACAGCCATTGTGGAAAACAGGATGGAGATTTTTCAAAATAGAAGCAGAAAATTACACATAACAATTCCCCTTCTGGGAAGATACTCAAAAGAATTAAAAGCAGGACCTTGAACAGATATTTGTACATCAATGTTCATATTAGCCTTATTCACAATAGCCAAAAGGTAGAAACAATTCCGATGTTAATTGGCAGATGAAGAAACAAAATGTGGTACACATCTACAATAGAATATCATTTGGCCTGAAAAAGAGAAGGAAATTCTGATACACGCTACATGAATGAACCTTGAAAAAATATGGTAAGTGAAGTACATCAGCCATGGAAGCACAAATATTGTGTGATTACACGGACATGAAGTACCTGGAGTAGTCACAGTCAGAGAGACAGAAAATAGAATGGTGGTTGCCAGGTCTAGGGTAGAGAGAGTGAAGAGCTATTGGCTAATGTGGGCAGAGTTTCAGTTTGGAAAGATGAAAAAGTTCTGGGGACGGACGGTGGTGATGGTGGTGCAGCAAGGGAAATATACGTGATGCCACTAAACTGTATACAGTTTTTAACAAATGGTTAAAATGGTAAATGTTATGTTATGTATATTTTATCACAATAAAAAAGCTATAGGACTATTCAAAGCAAACAAATTAATTGTACAAGATAAAAAGAGCTTTAAAGAATGATTGTAAAACATAGTAAGAAAAAATATTTACAATGAGTCTGTAAGTTGAAAATTGAGATAAGCAATAGGTTTACTTCATGGCTTTTTAATATTTAGAAATTACTGAGATTTGGGCTTACAGAAAAACCAAAGCCCTAGAAGCATTAAATTTTCATCTACAACAGATAAAACCAGAAAGAACAATGATTCTCTTCCTTTGAGGAAGCTTTCCAAATCCTTGAAGAAAATTCTTTATCTGAAAGAATGCATCTACTTAGTCAAAAGCAGATCATAGAATAAAACCACAAGGATAGAGCATAAAGCATTTGTACATCAACCTCTAGGGAAAATACAATAATGTTTGATCCTACCAGTCTTGATTTTCAATCCACTGAGCCAACAGATGTCGAATTTCCATAGGAAAGTTGTCATCATAGAATTGATCTACTTGCTCCAAAAATTTGATTTCTAATTGTTGGACTTGATTCCACTGAGACATGCTATAAATGAAGAGGTAGAATTAGAGTTTAAAAATAATGTTAATAACAGTGGTACATGTTTTTCTCCCTTAGATTTTTTTTTTTAAAGATTTTATTTATTTATTTGAGAGAGAGTGAGCAAGTGAGAGAGAGAGCGAGAGAGAGGGCACGAGTGAGCACAAGCAGGGGAGAGGCAGAGGGAGAGGGAGAAGCAGACTCCCCGCTGAGCAGGGAGCCTGATGTGGGGTTCCATCCCAGGAACCTGGGATCATGATCTGAGCCAAAGGCAGATGCTTTACCCCTCCTTTACGTTTCAAAGACAATGTTGTCCATTAGTTAAGTAACTTAAAAATATTTTCTTTTATAGTCACCTTATATAAGAAAACAGTAAAGAGATACTTTCAATCCAAAGGTAAAGCATTCTCAGCTTTTTCCTAAGTCATCCCTAATAAAGGGAAAAAAAGTTCTCTATCCCCAAACCATGTCTTGCTTTGCTCTAACAGGAACTCCAGAACTTTCTCCAGAAAGCTTTCACCCCCCTCAACACCTCTGATCTGTCACACAAATCTGTGTTCTCAACAAACTCCTTTCCTATCCCTTGCTCCCTCTGCAATCGACTTTGACCAACCTGAAGGCAAACATGCTCAACTATACCTTCTCAGACCCTCTGTACACTTTCTATATGAGGAGCACCCAATAAAAGCTTCTCGTATGTCCAACTGGCCAATCATTTTTTTCTCTATTTCAGGTTTGTCTGGCTTCCAGAGTCATACTTATATTCCTAGACCTCTAGTCAAATTTGGTCTTAGCTTTATAAAGAGTTTCATGTATGCATTTTTGTGGGCTCTAATTCTTTCAGTTCAAAATCTCTCGGAATCAATACATATTTATATTTCTCCATATGATGATCCACTATGACTGCACAGAGCTTTTAAAGTCGACTTTTAATTAGTCTCTGGTGTGCGACTGACAGTGGTTAAACTCTTAGGTTAATTGAGAAAGAAACCACACTAGGTATGTATTTGGCAGCCTCTCACAAAACAAAAGTACATGTTTCCCCCACGTTATCCTACTCTTGCCAATTTAGAAGCTTTAGACATTTCCGAACTCAGGGAGAGTAATATAACATCTTGAAATTAGAGTATTTTACTTTTTCCAAGGTCAAAGTTCTCATAGTTTTATCAGCAATTTTAGATAAAAGAACAAAACTTTTACATGATTAATCACCATAATATCTTGGCCTATCTTGTAGGTAAGTTAAGATTTCCCTTTGCCTACAGAAGGTCATGATAACAGATTTCATATGTTTCACACATGTATTCCTCAGGTTTCAAATGGAACCATTCTGGGGCACATTTTCCCCTGATCTATATCTAAAGAGGAATGTTTTGCTAAAAGAAAGGAACTAGGAAAGGAAAGTTTCATTTTCATATCACTTTATATCTTGAAGACCTGTACATACACCATTCTAGGCATATTGTGAGTCTCTCAGCAAGTGCTTGTCAAATGAGTGGAATCTGATGTGGCTGTGAATAGGGCAGGTGGAGAGTTAGTTTTACTCCAACTTTAAAAATGAAAAACAATCTGAGGGACAAGTAAGCAAAATGACTCCTACCCAAAATGCATTGCTCCTAGGGACCGATCTGAGGTCTCCTGAAACCAGACACAGTTGTCTTTGCAGATGCTGGATATCTATATCTATATCTATATATCACATAAAATTGGACCATTTGTTCCCATGCTACAATGACATTGTCCTGCTATATCTCTGTCAACTTATTCTAGAGAACGAGGAGAAAACATGAGCTAAAAATACCATTACGATCATCATTGCTATTTTTCTTAAATCCTTGCTATGATTTGGATGAAAATCTGTTTTCTAACTAAGAATTAACGGGACTGAACCTGTCCCAAAGTCAGATTAAATTACTCCTAGGACCTGGGTCCACCTTCCAGAGAGCTGAACTTAAGGCTGAAGATGGGAAGGATAAGGTGTAGAGTCCAAGGACCCTCTTCTCTCTTAAAGCCTCTAGAAATGCCTTTAGTCATTCTTGGCTCCCTTCTTTGCTTTCACACTCTAAGGGCTAATTCTCCCATCACGAGAAAACTATAGAACATTTCTTTTGAAAATTGAGTGCCTGTCTATTCTCTTTGAATGTCTGGCCCTAGATAAAGGGGCATTTTGTCATGCTGTCTGGGAGCTAATAGTGCCATGCCAGCTCTGGGACTTGCAAAGGAGATGACATGCCCTAAAATATCACTCTCTCTCATCAAAGCCACAGTCACTGGCCACCCTAGCTCCAGACTTTTTTCTGAAACCCAGGTACTCAATCTAATGTCAGACATTGTAGCTCAGAGAAACTAGCTAAGAAAGTGAAGAGGGGCTCACTTTCAGCACTTCCCGAGGACACACCTCCACATTAGCCACAAACGTCCCTCCCACCGCGCAGATTTGGGGGCTGAGCACCCGAGTCTCCTGGAGAGACCTGAGCCGAAGCACGTCCTTGAATCATGGAGTCGGACGCTGTGTAGAATTACCCATCCTCACGCGGGCTAGAGGGAAGCAACTGTCACAACACGCAAGTGAACAGCACAGCCTCGCAGGCATCCTGCATAAGCACTTCCTGGCCCGCGCTCCTCTGGAGAAGCAACAGCAAGGTGTGGTCTGCCTACTTACCTGGCTCTCTCAGCCCAGGTCCCAGGCAGTGTCAAGTCCAAAGTCAGAATTGCCCTTCACCGTCCCCAGGACAAAGCCGCTGACGCCATTGTCAGGAGGGGATTTGCATTTCTCCTCCCACTTGAGGCTTTCCTGTGCGTCAGTGTTAGAGTCTCTGGGACTTTACTTGAGTCGGTTCCCACCCACTCTCTATTCTAGAAATGCTGAAGAGCAAAAATAATCAGGCTGAAGCCCCTTTGCAGGGCGCCCTCTCCTCAACCCCAGCAATCACTCCTGTAACTGCAGGTGGCCCAGGGGCGTCAGGAGGTGGGTGGGTAGGTGGGGGCTACACACACTCCTTTTCTTCAGGGGTTCCCCGCACAATCTGAGACCAGTCCCTGCAGACTTACTTGCCTGGAGCTAAATTCCTGGCTTCTTGTCTTCCTCCTTTCAGGTTCCACTCACCCAGGTGAGCCAGCCCCTGGGAGGGAAAGGGTGCCAGGACCAAAATACTAAACTCTTAGACCTCACGGTGCTCCAATTCCAGCAGGGTCTGCTCACGAGGAGGAGGACAGCCTCACCCAAAGGTTCGGACCAGCTCCGGTACAAGCTAGTCACGCCTGCCCTTACAAAACCAGCATCTTCCTTCCAATCTGCCAAATAGCCCTATACCTGGTTGCTCTGGGATGCTTTTCTCCCTTTGTGACATGGGCCTATTCTAGAATCCCAGAGCTGGAGGGAGCCTTGGTCTCATCTGATTCTAATGGCTGTTTCAGACCTGAAGAGACTGAGGCTCAGAGACGTGCTGGTCTCTGGGCCTTAATGAGTTAGCTTCTGAGCCTGGATAAGAGGCCAGGGGTCTGCACTCCTCCCTGGTGGTCTTTTTGTTTCATCTCCTCCAAGCTAGATGTTAACTCTCAACACACGAGTTCTAAATGTTTAGGAAAATAAAGATAAAAGTAAAGGAAGATAGGGGCACCTGGGTGGTTCAGTGGGTCGAGCCTCTGCCTTTGGCTCAGGTCATGATCTCAGGGCCCTAGGATCGAGCCCCACATCGGGCTCTCTGCTCAGCGGGGAGCCTGCTTCCTCCTCTCTCTCTCTGCCTGCCTCTCTGCCTACTTGTGATCTCTCTCTGTCAGATAAATAAATAAAATCATTAAAAAAAATAAATAAAGGAAGATAGACTAAATGAGGCAAAAAGAATGACTCGATTTGCTTATGCATGAGTCCACAGCAATTGACCAAGGTAAAGGCCTGCTTCCCCACTCTCAGAGCAGCCATTGCACGGTACACTTACCCAGGGTTCTCCTCCCCCTCCTGACATTATTATCATGATCATCTGCTTAACTTCATCGCCCCTGTCCCTCCAGCGCACAAAAATAAGTCTGTCCACTCCAAAGTCACACTTCGCATCACTCTGTTCCCCGGTCAGGCAGGCCTGGTCTCAGCTGCTTGCTCACTGGGCAGTTTCCAGGAGCTTCTGCTGCTCTGTCCCCATCTGAAGAAAGTGCCTAATTTGAGCTATCCCATAAGCTATGGGGCAGAGTCTGGTTTTCTCTGGGGAAGCAGTCTGTCCTGAAAAAGTCCAAATTTTTGGCACTCAAAATTCTGTACAATCTGGCCCCAACCTATCCTGAAATCTCCCCTCTCACCCCGCATCCCACACACATACACACTCCCTACCCAGGAGCCCCGATCCGAGGCAGACCCGTCTGTTCTGCTCCCTGGATGAACCTCTTCTATTTCAGTATTGATGCTCCTTTCAACAGCAGGTTCTTCCCCCCATTGTCTATTTACTGAAATCCTGTCCCTCTTTTTTCTAAATTTAATTTAATTTCAATTCCAGTGTAGTTAACATACAGCATTACATTGGTTTCAGGTATAGAATATGATGAGTGATTCAACAAGACAACAAGTCCATATATTACTCAGTGCTCATTAAGAGAAGTGCACTCTTAATCCCATTCCTCTATTTCACCCATCCCCTCACCCATCTTCCCTCTGGTAACCCTCTGTTTGTTCTCTGTAGTGAAGACTCTATTTTTTGATTTTTTTTTTTTTTTGGATTCCTTATCCTTGGTGAAGATTTCACTGATGACCCGAACCCACAGCATATTTTCCCTGCTCTGAATTCTCATCATACTTCCCATCCAAACTAGTGCTGTCCAAGAAAAATAAAATACAAGCCACATGTTTAAATTTTCCAGTAGCCACATTAAAAAAGGTAAAAGGAAGAGGCAAAATTAATTTCAATACTATAAATAACCCAATAATACAGAATATTAACATTTCAGCGTATAATCAATATAAAAATTCTTAATGAGATGCTTTGCATTCCTTATTTCATACATAATCTCTGAAGTCTGGTGTGTAATTGGCACTTTCAGGAAATCTCCATTTGGACCAGCCACATTTCAAATGCCTAATAGCCTCACGTGGCTGTTGGCTACCCTATTAGCGCAGATCTAGACTACTCATTTAGCACTTTTCACTTCCTGCCTTCTAGTGTTAGTCATACTGGTTTTGCGCATCTTTATCATCTTTATACTCAATTGTTGAGTGCCTGTTGTACAAAGCAGAGACTTCATTCTCTTCTTCCTTTTAAGGACCTCACCTTGGGACTCCCTCAGCAGCTTTCAAACTGATCACCTGACACCTTTATCCTCTTAAAAATTGTTGACTACTCCAAAGAATTTTTGTGTATTATTCTGTATTAAACTTGTATTTACTGTATTAAAACTAAACCTGAGGGGGGAAAATGGAAATATTTATTCATTAAGAATTATAATCATAAACCCATTATGTGTTTAAATAAACTTTTTTTAATGAAAAAAACTGTATTTCTAACATAAAAAAATTAGTGAGGGGGCACCTGGCTTGCTCAGTTGGTGGAGCACCTGACTTTTGATCTCAAAAGGGTTGTGAGCTTGAGCACCATGTTGGGTATGGCGATAACATAAGTAAATAAAATCTTAAAAAAAATTTTTTAAAAATTAAAAAAGTGAGAATGAGTGGCATAGATTTAATTTTTAAAAATCTCTAATGTATAGGTTGAGAAAAGACAGCTGGATTCTTGTATCTGCTTCTGCATTTATCTTTTGCCATTGTTTGTTTTTGAAGAAATATTTGAAGTATTGAAGAAAATCTGGACTCACACAGATACACAATTGGAAAAGGAGGTAATTTTAATAGCCTTTGCAGATAATATGGATATCCTTCTTTGATGCAACAACAAAATTCAGTAAGTGGTAGTTTTTTAAGGATTGGCGCACTGCGGAATGTGAAACTCCATCAGCAAACTTTACACTGTTACATTAAAATCTGTTGGCATATCTTGTATTTTAAATGGAAATTTTACCCACACATGATTTTGTAATATTGCACATTGGTTATTTGGAAAACAGGAATCCACTAAATTACGCGGCTCTTCTAAACACTGACACCCTTCATCATACAAATCAGAAAATCCTATCAGCTAATCTCACCATGGATCTCATTCGAAAAGTATTTTTAGGTATTGGGAAATTGTTAAGCTCAGAGGGAGGATGCAAGTTTTGCAAATTCTAATTTTTGCTTGAAAACTCCAATATTATTATTGGAAACAGACATTGCCAAGTGTTTTCCCTGAAGTGACAGTTATACCCTGTTCGTTTTTAGGAAATGTCTTCCAGATACCCAAGCTTGAATAACCACAGTTTGTCAAGTCATTCTTCTAAGTAAGAATGATGTTCTGTGACACTCAATCACACAAGGGTTTTTCTTTGAGACAGTCATCATACCTCAATGTGTATGCTTCTCATTTACTTCTCATATACTCTCTTATATACTTCTCATTCTCATGACAGAATATTACAGAGACATTAATTTAAAATTTAATAAAATTAATTTTCATGCCTCATTGAGAACATTATTAAGTTAAACTGGCATTTAAACAGTTTTAAGTGTGTGGTGGTAAAGAGTACAATGACTTCTAGAATAATTTGGCATCACTGCCTTGGTTCACACTGAGGCACCAACATTACTCACCATTGCTTTGGTACCATCAGTGTAAATGTCAACAGAGTGAAAAGGCAAAACATTATTATTATAAAAAGTTTTATTTTCACAGACAGACAGCCTTTCCTAAAAAAGGTCTTGGAGACTACCATCCCCACCCCCGCCCAGAATCTGCAGACATTTTTGAAACCTCTGCTTTGTCTACCATATCCTATCTGCCATAATGAGTTTATCCAGTGGTATATCATGAGGAAATCTATGCCCAAATGAACACTTTTTTCCTTGGTTAAGGCATCTTCCTTAAACCTCTATCTACCTTCCTGTTTCATGAACTAAGCCAGACTTCTAAGAACAGGTATCTCTATGTCCACTTTACTCTTCTTTCTTAGAATCAAGTCTAAATAGCCAGGTTCCCAATTTCTTGACCCAGCTTCATGAGTCCCTTAGAGTCAAAAACAAAGAAGAAGGGGGTGGGGAGTGGAGAAGAAGGAGGAAGAAGGAGAAGAAGGAGAAGAGGAAGAAGAGGAAGAAAACCAGAGAAAAGCACGCTAAAGTGAAATCCCCAGTTTGCCAAACTCAAAGACCACAACAGATTCTTCTCCTCCTATAATTGATGTCACATTTGCCCTAGTTAGATCCCTATTTCTAATCTTTTTTGGCCTCATCTTAACAGGGAAATATCAGATTATAGACTGGCAGAAATATAGAGTCTAGGTCTGATCATGCCACTTTCTAGCTGTACAAAGTCAGATCAGCTACCTAACCTCTCTGAGCCCCCATTTCAGTCAAAATGGAGATATTACCTCCCACATGAAACTGCTGGGAAGATTCCAAGTGCTAATATAAGGAATGAGATAAGGGAAAACATTCAGTAATAGCTGATATTAATAGAATAATAATAACCAAGTTGTGAGGAACTTTGAAAGTGACCTTCTCTCCCTACTGTACACAGACAGGGTTTCGAGTGGAGATGAAGAGAGGTCAAGTGAGATAGGCGGGTTCACATCTGTGTATCAGAGGCAGTGAGGATTCAGTCAGTTCTTCTTGACTGCTTTTTCTACCATGTCTAAGCCCAGCTGCTTGTGTGGGAGTCAGCGAGAGAAGAGAAGGGGCTATCACTTTCCCTGATGCTCGTTGTAAGCCAGCTCCACTTTCTCCCAATTCTTGTACAAAGAATATAAACATTTGTTCATTTTCATTTTTTGGGAAGCACCTTACTTGTCCCATCCAAGTTTCCTCTCTAATGTGTCCTAAGGAAACTAGGGGGAGTTAGAGTTTGGTGCTGGATGGAGGGAATGTGTATATACAGAAAGACATACTGAATTCTACAGAAGTGTATGTTAGTATCGAATGATACTAGTAAAGGATAATTGGGACAAGACAGTCTCGTGTGGGTCTTACTCATCTGAATGCGGGTCCCTCCAGCTCCAGCAGAACAGGGACAACGTCTTCCACAAATGGCTTTAAATATCTATCTTGTTAGTATTCTCAAGTCCAGTTTACAATGACTGTGCTCCCCCTACTGCCACGTCAGGATAATTGCAATTTATAAAAAACATTCTTCCCAATAACCATTGCACTTTTTTAGCTCTCACTCCGTGCCGGACAAAGTGCTAAGATTTACATGCAATGTTTTACCTAATCCTCACCATGCTTCATAGAATTAAGTATCATTCTTATTTTCAATTGACAGACAAAGAGATTGGGCTTAGTAAGGCTACAGGGACTGGTCAATGGTAATCAGATGGTAAGGAGCAGGTTCCAGAGTCAAACTCAGGACCATCGAGCTCCAGAAACACTTGGAACTTTTGGCTTTACTAAAAATCTTATCTGCTCATATAAGAAAAGCAATAAGTATCTCAGAGAGCTATGGAAGAAGTAAGTTTAATGATCTAAACATGAATTCCAAAATAGAGAGGCTCATTGTATAGTCTCTTAATTCAAGATGATGCTATACTCTGATTCTCCAGATTTCCCTTGGGACATATGGACAGTTAGCCATGCATTTAGATGTCTGGCATGTGTCCTGACGGTGGCCACATGGCCAACAGAGTTCCAAACCATTTAGCAAATTCTGTGGTTTATAGCATCTTGCTTATACTGTGTATAAGGTGGCTGTTTCTGCTAAGCCACAAACTAGGAAATGAGGTTCAACAACAGGCTAGGATATTTGAATTGTAGACTCTTCAAAAAAGATTCCATGTTTCTGGTCAGTTAACCACCCTATTCCATTTAATGTATTTTTCATATGTTGGTCTCTTTCAGAATTGAATATTTAGTGGATCAGAACTAAACGTATTTTTCTTTGTATTTCAGTACAGCAGCCATTCAAGAAATGTTTGTGGAGAGGGAGAGGAGCAAGATGGTGGAGAACTAGGATACCTAAATATCGTGGGGTCCCAGGAATTCAGCTAGATAGTTATCGAACCATTCTGAACACGTACAAACTCAACAGGAGATCAAAGAGAAGAGCAGCAATTCTAGGAACAGAAAAGCAACCACTTTCTGGAAGGTAGGACGTGCGGAGAAGTGAATCTGAGGCGACAAACGGGAAGAGAGACGGCGGGGGGAGGGGCCGGCTTCTGGCAAGTGAGAGAGCAGCGGGGCACAAAATCGGAACTTTTAGAAGTCGGCTCCACTGAGGAACGTCACTCCAGAGGCTAAGCGGGGGGTGGAGCCCTCGCAGGGACAGTGTGGTTTCAGGACCCTTGGGGTTACAGAAAGACTGGGGGTGTCTGACTGTGGCAGAGCTCCCAGGTATCGGAGCAGGGAAGCTGACTGCAGACACAGAGCCGAGCAGTGATCTGAGGCACAGTTCTGCCACTGCTTTTTGAGAGGGATCCCACAAGAGGCAGATCCAGGGAGACTCACCTTCCTCCTCCCTGAGGAGTGGTGCGGGAGCGTGCTGCAGGAATCGGCTGGGTTTGGAGACTTCAAACGGGGCCGTGCGCCAGAGACAGAAACGCTCTGTCACAGGCCAGGTGAGCTTGAAGTACGGCGGGAGATCAGGGAGACGGGAGGGACTGACTGTTTTTCTCTGAGGGCGCACTGAGGAGGGGGGCCCCCAGCTCTTGGCTCCTCTAGGGCCGGAGATTGGGAGGCCGCCATCTTCATTCCCCTCCTCCAAAGCGGTACGGAAAGCGTTCAGGGAACAAAAGCCCCTGAGAGCGCACCCGAGCAGATTACTTAGCCCGGCCCCTGGCAAGAGCGGTGCAATTTCGCCTCAGGCCAAGACTTTGAGAATCACTGCAACAGACCCCTCCCCCAGAAGATCAGCAAGAACATCTAGCCAAGACCAAGTTCACCAATCAAAGAAAACTGCAAAACTTCAGAGCCTTGGGAATATAGCACATAGAATTCATAGCTTTTCCCCCATGATTCTTTAGTCTTTCAAAGTTAATTTTTTTAATTTTATTTTTTTCTTATTCTATTTTTTTAATTTTTCCTCTTTCCCATTAAAACTATTTTATCTTATCGATACCTTTTTAAAAATCTTTTAAAAATTTTCCTTGTTATAGTCATAGTCTATCCCTTCATTGTATTTAACCTTATTTTTTGTGTGCATATAAGTTTTTCTTTGTTTAAAATTTTGGGATACAGTTTCTTCTAACAGATCAAAATATACCCTAAATCTAGCATATGGCTTTGTTCTAGTCTCCAACCTGATCACAGTCTCCTTTTTTTTTCTTTTTCTTTTTTCAACCAACTTCTTGTCTTATCAATTCTTTTTTTAAAATCTTTAAAAATTTTTATCTTTACAGTCATATTCCATCCCTCCATCATGTTTACCCTTATTTTTGTATATATATAAGTTTTTCTTTCTTTAAAATTTTGGGAGGCAGTTTCTTCTAACAGACCAAAATACACACAAAATCAAGTGTGTGGCTCTGTTCTATATGCATACATATACATGTATGTATATCTGTCTATATTTCTCTTTCTCTCTCTCTCCTTATATATATATGTGTGTATATTTATTTATTATTATTTTTTTCACCTTTCTTCTCCCCCTAGGTTTGGGTTTCTTCTGATTTGTTAGTGTATATTTTTCTGGAGTCATTGCTACCCTGTTAGTATTTTGTTCTCTCATTCATCTATTCTTCTCTGGATAAAATGACAAGGCTGAAAAACTCACATCAAAAAAAAAGAACAAGAGGCAATACCAATGGCTAGGGACCTAATCAATACAGACATTAGTAAGATGTCAGACCTAGAGTTCAGAATTGGGATCCCAGAAGAAGAAAGGGAGGGGGGGCAGAAGGTATATTGGAGCAAATTATAGCAAAGAACTTTCCTAACTTGAGGAAAGGAATGAGCATCAAAATCCAGGAAGCACAGAGAACCCCCTCAAAATCAATAAAAATAGGTCAACACCCCATCATCTAATAGTAAAACCTACAAGTCTCAGTGACAAAGAGAAAATTTTGAAAGCAGCTCAGGACAAGAGCTCTGTAACATACAGCAGTAGAAATATTAGATTGGCAGCAGACTTATCCACAGAGTCATGGCAGGCCAGAAAGGACTGGCATGATATATTCAGAGCACTAAATGAGAAAAATATGCAGCCAAGAATACTAAATCCAGCTAGACTGTCATTGAAAATAGAAGGAGCGATAAAAAGCTTCCAGGACAAACAAAAACTAAAAGAATTTGCAAACACCAAACCAGCCCTACAGGAAATATTGAAAGGTGTCCTCTAAGTGAAGAGAGGGCCTAAAAGTAACATAGACCAGAAAGGAACAGAGACAATATACAGTAACAGTCACCTTACGGGCAATACAATGGCACTAAATTCATATCTTTCAATAGTTACCCTGAATGTAAATGGGCTAAATGCCCCAATCAAAAGGCACAGGGTATCAGAATGGATAAAAAACAAGACCCATCGATATGCTGTCTGCAAGAAATTAATTTTAGACCCAAAGACACCTCCAGATTTAAAGTGAGGGGGTGGAAAACCATTTACCATGCTAACGGACATTAAAAGAAAGCTGGGGTGGCAATCCTTACATCAGATAAATTAGATTTTAAGCCAAAGACTATGATAAGAGATGAGGAAGGACAGTATATCATTCTTGAAGGGTCTGTACAGTAAGAGGATCTAACAATTTTAAATATCTGTGCCCCTAACATGGGAGCAGCCAACTATATAAACCAATTAATAACAAAATCAAAGAAACACATCAACAATAATACAATAACAGTAGGGGACTTTAACACCCCCCCCTGAAATGGACAGATCATCTAAGCAAAAGATCAACAAGGAAATAAAGACTTTAAATGACACACTGGACCAGATGGACATCACAGATATATTTAGAACATTCCATCCCAAAGCAACAGAATACACATTCTTCTCTAGTGCACATGGAACATTCTCCAGAATAGATCACATCCTGGATCACAAATCAGGTCTCAGCTGGTACCAAAAGATTGGGATCATTCCCTGCATATTTTAGGAACAAAATACTTTGAAACTGGAACTCAATCACAAGAGGAAAGTTGGAAAGAACTCAAATACATGGAGACTAAAGAGCATCTTACTAAAGAATGAATGGATCAACCAGGAAATTTAAAAAGACTTAAAAAAATTCATGGAAACAAATGAAAATAAAAACACAACTGTTCAAAATCTTTGGGACACAGCAAAGGCAGTCCTGAGAGGAAAGTATATAGCAATACAAGCCTTTCTCAAGAAACAAGAAAGGTCTCAAATACACAACCTAATCCTACACCTAAAAGAGCTGGAGAAAGAACAGCAAAGAAAGCCTAAACCCAGCAGAAGAAGAGAAATAATAAAGATCAGAGCAGAAATCAATGAAATAGGAACCAAAAGAACAGTAGAACAGATCAACAAAATGAGGAGTTGGTTCTTTGAAAGAATTAATAAGATTGATAAACCCCAGGCCAGACTTATCAAAAAGAAAAGAGAAAGGACCCAAATTAATAAAATCATGAATGAAAGAGGAGAGATCACAACCAACACCAAAGAAATACAAACAATTATAAGAATATATTATGAGCCACTATATGCCAGCAAATTAGACAATCTGGAAGAAATGGATGCATTCCTAGAGACATATAAACTACCAAAACTGAACCAGGAAGAAATAGAAAGCCTGGACAGACCCATAACCAGTAAGGAGATTGAAACAGTAATCAAAAAGCTCCCAACAAACAAGAACCCAGGGCCAGATGGCTTCCCAGGGGAATTCTACCAAACATTTAAAGAAGAATTAATATCTATTCTCCTGAAACTGTTCTAAAAAATATAAATGGAAGGAAAAGTTCCAAACTCATTTTATGAGGCCAGCATTACCTTGATCTCAAAACCAGACAAAGACCCCCATCAAAAAGAATTACAGACCAATAACCCTGATGAATATGGATGCAAAAATTCTCACCAAAATACTAGCCAATAGGATCCAACAGTACATTGAGAGGATTATTCATCACGACCAAGTGGGATTTATTCCTGGCCTGCAAGGTTGGTTCAACATCTGAAAATCAATCAATGTGATACAATACATTAATAAAAGAACAAGAACCACATGGTACTCTCAATAGTTGCTGAAAAAGCATTTGACAAAGTACAGCATCCTTTCTTGATCAAAACTCTTCACAGTGTAGGATTAGAGGGTACGTACCTCAATATCATCAAAGCCATCTATGAAAAACCCACAGTGAATATCATTCTCAATGGGGATTCAGTAAAGTGTCAGGATATAAAATATAAAATCAATGCATGGAAATCAGTTGCATTTCCATACACCAACAAGACAGAAGAAAGAGAAATTAAGGAATCGATCCCATTTACAACTGCACCCAAAACCATAAGATACCTAGGAATAAATCTAACCAAAGAGGCAAAGAATCTGTATTCAGAAAACTATAGAGTACTCTTGAAAGAAATTGAGGAAGACACAAAGAAATGGAAAAACGTTCCATGCTTATGGATCGGAAGAACAAATATTGTGAAAATGTCTATGCTATCTAGAGCAATCTACACATTTAATGCAATCCCTATCAAAATACCATTAGCTTTTTTCAAGGAAAAGGAACGAATAATCCTAAAATTTATATAGAACCAGAAAAGACCCCCAATAGCTGGAGGAATGTTGAAAAAGAAAACCAAAGTTGGTGACATTACAATTCCGGACTTCAAGCTCTATTACAAAGCTGTAATCATCAAGACAGTATGATACCGGCACAAAACCAGACACAGATCAATGGAACAGAATAGAGAGTCCAGAAATAGACCCTCAACTCTATGGTCAACTAATCTTCGACAAAGCAGAAAACAATGTCCAATGGAAAAAAGACAGCCTCTTCAACAAATGGTGTTGGGAAAATTGGACAGCCACATGCAGAAGAATGAAACTGGACCATTTCCTTACACCACACACAAAAGTAGACTCAAAATGGGTGAAAGACCTCAATGTGAGTCAGGAATCCATCAAAATCCTTGAGGAGAACACAGGCAGCAACCTCTTCAACCTCAGCTGCAGCAACTTCTTCCTAGAAACATTGTCAAAGGCAAGGGAAGCAGGGGCAAAAATGAACTATTGGGACTTCATCAAAATCAAAAGCTTTTGCACAGCAAAGGAAACAGTCAACAAAACCAAAAGACAACCGATAGAATGGGAGAAGATATTTGCAAATGACATATCAGATAAAGGGCTAGTATCCAAAATCTATAAAGAACTTCTTAAATTCAACACCCAAAGAACAAATAATCCAATCAAGAAATGGGCGGAAGACATGAACAGACATTACTGCAAAGAAGACATCCAAATGGCCAACAGACACATGAAAAAGTGCTCAACATCACTTGGCATCGGGGAGATACAAATCAAAACCACAGTGAGATAACACCTCCCACCAGTCAGAATGGCTAAAATTAACCAGTTGAAACGACAGATGTTGGCAAGGATGCAGAGAAAGGGGAAACTTCCTACATTGTTGATGGGAATGGAAGCTGGTGCAGCCACTCTGGAAAACAGTATGGAGGTTCCTCAAAAAGTTGAAAATAGAGCTACCCTACGACCCAGCAATTGCACTACTGGGTATCTACCCTAAAGATACAAATGTAGTGATCCGAAGGGGCACATGCACCTGAATGTTTATAGCAACAATGTCCACAATAGCCAAACTATGGAAAGAACCTAGATGTCCATCAACAGATGAATGGATAAAGAAGATGTGGTATATGTATAATGGAATACTATGCAGCCATAAAAAAAAGAAATCTTGCCATTTGCAACGATGTGGATGGAACTAGAGGGTATTATGCTAAGTGAGATAGTCAATCAGAGAAAGAGAACTTATCATATGTTCTCTCTGATATGAGGAATTTAAGAGGCAGGGCAGGGAGTCGTGGGGGGAAGGGAGGGAAAAATGAAACAAGATGGGACTGAGGAGGAAGACAAACCATAAGAGACTCTTAATCTCAGGAAACAAACTGAGGGTTGTTGGAGGGGAGGGGCTTGGGAGGGATAGCATGGCTGGGTGATGGACACTGGGGAGGGTATGTGCTTTGGTGAGGGCTGTGAACTGTGTAAGAGTGATGATTCACAGACCTGTACCCCTGAAACAAATAATACGTTATATGTTAATTAAAAAAATGTTTACGAAACTGACAGAGGGCTGACAGACTGCCTCATTACCTTACTCGGTCCTGAGGAGGGCTCTTTCAGATGACTTGCCTTGTCCGGGCACTTCATTCTCACTAAAGTTGTCACTACCCTTGATAATTATAATAATATCTCACATTTAAAAGTTTATAAATGGCTATATAAAGTCGATATAATGATTTAGTGTACATCAACTCTATCCGAACACCAAGTTGAAGAGGGTAAAGGAGATTATCTTTCCATCTCTCTCTCTTTCTGTCTCTCTCTCTCAAATATTTTAGGAAATATCTTTGCTTAGGAAAAAACCTTGGTTAAGCTGTTTGAGGTAGTAAGAGAAAGAGAAAAAGACAGCTAAAGGGCTCCATTTTAAGACATAAGTAGAAACCAGGAATGTGGAGCAGATAGCAGAGAAAAGAAGAAAGGAAGGGAAAGAGAAAGATACAAAGGGAGTTAAGAGGAGGAGAGAATGGGAGAGAGAAGAAAACATGGCACAAAACTTGTGAAGAATAAAGGGGTTCAGTAAAAAATTTCTACCAGTGGACTCTAATGACCCATGTTTAATGATCTATATCAAATTATCTTTTGTCTCTGTTGTATACTTCCTCTTTACCAGGCTTCAGAATGACAGGTATGGTTTTTATTGTCATATTGAAGGAAATGAAAGAAAGAGGTGTGGTATATCTTTCCATTTATTTGGGTCTTCTTTGGTTTCTTTCATTAATATTTTGTATATAAATCCTAAACTTTTTTGTTAGATCTATATCAAATTACTTTTTATGTTTTTTTTTTAATTTCAAATTCCAGTTATTCATTGTAATGAACTTTTGTATGGTGACAGTATATTTTGTGACTTTGCTAAACTCCCCTCTTAGTTCCAGAGGATTTTTGTAGATTCTTTGGGATAGTCAGCATACATCTGTGAATATGTTTTATTTCTGTGAAACTGTTTTATTTCTTCCTTTCCAATCTGTATAACGTTTATTTCTTTTTCTTGTCTTATTACACTAGGTAGGTCTTCCAGTGCAACGTCGAATAGAGTGATGAGAGAAGACATCTTTGCCTTGTTCTTGATCTTGGGAGGAAGGCATTCAGTCTCTCACCATTAAGTACGTTAACTGTAAGTTTTTCAGACATACCCTTTATTAGGTTAAGGAAAGTCACTTCTATTCCTTACTTTTTGTTTGTTTGTGGGGTTTTTTGAGAATTTTTATCATGAACAAGTATGGAAATATAGGGTTGGGGGTTTTTTTTGTTTTTTTTTTTTTACATCTGTTGATATGACCATATGTTTTTTCTTGTTTAGTCCAGTAATATGATGAATTACATTGATTTTCAAATGTTAAACTAGTCTTAGATTCTTGGAATAAGCCCCATTTTGTTATGATGTATATTCCTTTGTATATATTGCCAGATTAATTTGCTATTATTTTAAAAGGATTTTCAGCTCTATTTTTATGAGAGATACTGGTCTATAGCTTTCTTTTCCTGTAATGTCTGTTTTATTTTGTTATTAGAGTAATGCTGGTCTCAGAGTATGTTGAGAAGTGTTTCTTCCTCTTCGATTTTCTAGAAGAGATTGCATAGAATTAGTATTAATTCTCCCTTAAATTTGAAAGAATTCACCAGTAAAGCTATCTCTGACTGGAATTTTCTTAGCGGGGAATTTTTACCTTACAAATTCAATTTCTTTTTTTCTTACTGAGGTATAATTGACATATAACATTATCTTAGTTTCAGGTATAGAACATAATGATTTTATATTTGTGTATATTGCTAAAATGATCTTCACAATAAGTCTAGTTAACATCCATCCCCATGCATAGTTACAATTTTTTTTCTTGCAATGAGGACTATTAGGATCTACTCTCTTAATTTCTTTATTTGACAGAAAACTATTCTGGCTACCTATTTCCCCTTGAGTGAGCTTGATGCTTTGTTTCATTCAAAGAATTTATCCACTTCATCTAGCTATATTTGTAGGCATAAAGTTGTTAATAATGTTCTCTTTTTATTCTTTTAATTATAATCTATAGTAATGTCAACCCTCTCAGTCCTGATACTGGGAATTTGTGGCTTTCTTTTTTCCAGGACAATCTGACTAGGAGTTTATCGATTTTATTGATCTTCTGAAGGAACAAGCTTTTGGTTTCATTGATTTTCTCTATTGTTTTTCTGCTTTTTATGTCATTGATTTCTGCTCTTGCTTTTATTATTTCCTTCTGCTAACTTTGGTTTCAATTTGTTTTTATTTTTCATGTGATTTAAGATAGAAGCTTAGATCATTGATTTTTCTAATATAAGCATGTCTATATTTCCTCTTTAGCATATATTTAGCTGTATCCCACAAATTTTGATATACTAGTTTAATTTTCATTCATTTTCTTCAAAATATTTTCTGATTTCCCTGTGATTCCATCTATGTGTATGGGTTTGGTTTGTTTTTCTTTTAGAAGTGTGCTACTTAGTGTCCAAGTATTTGGAGATTTTTCTAGATATCCTTTTATTATTTATTTTAACTTAATTCTATTGCGGTTGGAAAATATACTTTTTTATTATTTGAATTACTTTAAATTTATTGAGTCTTGTTTTATGGCACAGAATGTGGCCTATCTTGGTCAATGTTTAGGATGCACCTAAAAGAATATGTTCTCTCTGGCTGTTGGGTGGAGTGTTCTTTCAATATTAATTAGGTAAAGTTGGTTAAAAGTGTTATTCAGGTTTTTTGTTTCATTCCAGATTTTTAGGTTCTTTATTCAATTATTATAATCAGAGGAGTGTTGAAATCTTCAGCTATAATTCTGAATTTTTCTTCACTTCCATCACTTTTTGTTTCATGTATTTTGAAGCTTTATGTTTAAGTGTATAAACATTAGGATTCTTTTGTCTAATTGATGATTTTTCCCTGTGTGATTATGAAATGACCCTTTTTAACTGTGATAATATTCTTTTGGTCTGAAGTCAACTTTGTTTTATATTTATATATCCACTTCAGCTTTCTTTGATTCATGTTAGAATGGTATATCATTTTCCCAATACTTTACTTTTCACTTTACTTATTTTATATTTGATGTGGGCTTCCCATAGGAGCATATAATTGGGTCTTACTTTTTCACCCAGTTTGATGATTTCTGCCTTCCTTGTGTATAATAAGCTTCGTCCACTCTGGTTGTTGAAAATATGTACTATATTTATCTCTGCATGAGCTCTAGATGTTCCATCCACTCCTTTCTAGTGGTTTTATCCCCCTAACTTTGGGTAGTTCCCTCACACACATGCACTAATCAATACTCAGCAGAGTATCGAGGGACTCCCCTCATCTTCCTCTGTCTCTTCTCTGGTGCTCTGCCCAGTGAATTTTAGCCAACGTGGCCTCCCCAAAACCTCAACTCTGTCTTCTCATCTTGGGAGACTGCCAGGCACTGCTTGAGTTCCCTCCTTCTGTGCTGAATCATGGAAACTTTCTCCAGAATGTTAAGATGGAGCAGAAAGATGGCCTCATTTCTTTACTTCGGTCAGAGATCATTCTCTTACACTACCTCTGTTTGCCAATGCTTGAAAACCGTTGTTTCGTATATTTTTCTGTTTTTTTTTTTTTTTCTTTTTTAACTTATTTAAGGTAGAAGGGTAAATCCACCCCTGGAAGGGCTGCCAGATTTCACAAAACAAAACAAGACTCTCAGTTAAATCTGAATGTCGAGTCAACAGCAAGTATGGATGACCCATACTTACAGCATAAATGTGTCTGAAATTCAAATTTAATGGGGCTTCTTGGATTGTATCTGGCAACTCTAATCCCTGTTAAATCCATCATGTTCAAAGCAGAAGTCCCCAGACACTCTTTTAAGTGCCAGAGCTATATATTTGTTTGGAAATCCACTCAATCCAGTATGAAATATTTACCGAGTTCCTACCCTGTGCTGATCACAATGAGAATGATTTAGGGAAGAATCTTCCTGAGGATATACCAAATTGGCATAGAAGATAAAATAAGCATATGAAACTATAAGTGCTCAGTTGCCCTACAGTACTAAGTATAAATGTTACAGGAATTAAGAAGAGTTAAAGGCCCAAATGAATTGAAGTCAGAAAATAAAGGTGATATGGTTCACAGAGTGAAGGGTGAAAGAATTGTATTTGGTAAGGCAAAGGGCAAGGATGTTCTGCCTGCCTAAAGAAGCTAAGAAACTGATACAGAACTAAGACTGGCATCCTTCCAGATAGCGAGGATAATAACCTGAACAAAAGAAAAAATGTCTTGGGCGAGTGATGATAAACAAGGTTAATTGGTACCAGGACATCTGGGAACAGTTGTTCAGTTTGTTCACTGAACAAAGGTGCCTGGTTGGGAGGATGAGTGAGGACTGAAGTTTAAACTGCTCCCAATCCCAGGACATGAGCTCTATGCAGTGCCTCATCCAGTTGGAGGAAGGGATGCTTTCTCCTAATTCTAAGTTGCTTTGTGGGACATTTGAGGCCCTGGGGGGGAGCTTCAGTATCTCCCTTCTGTGGAGTCACGGTACAATTACTTCTATACCTCTGACTCAGATTCTTCAGTGTTGGCGTCACTATGGAGAAAAATCAGGGGAGATGTTAGAAGGTGCAGCATCTCTGAGCCACAAACATTGCTCTACTGGGCTGCTGTGGAAAAAAGACTGGGGAGGGACACAATGAAATTTAATTTTAGGGTTTGGAGGAGCAACGTAGGTGAGAAAACCAGAGCGGATAGGGCTTTGGATAGAACCCTTCTGAAGTTCAACATCAGCAGCGAGTCGTGTCTTTGTTAATAGACACCATCCAATGAAGGACGGCCCTAAGCCGGTGCTGGGACAGGCAGGCAAGGGGCTTGTGGAGAACTTTTCTAACAGGTACCTGAAAATCTTTTTCCTCTGGAAAATCTTTCAGGAAAGCTGCAAATCAAGATTTTAAAGGAAAAACTGAATCTCAATTGTTGGCATAATTTTAAAAATTTAACACATCTCCATGTACATCCCACAAAACACAGTGTCGCCTTACACTGCTCTAAGCAAATAATGCACATCTATAGACATGAATGGTCCTCATGTGCCTTTTCATTCTAAAGCCCTACACCCTGGTACACGCTAGCTACACGATCTCTCGGGGGACCCCAGAAAAAGGAGAGAAAGAGAAGCGGGAGACGGAGGGCAATCAAGGCAAACATTATTCTATATAGCAAGAGAGGATGAATGCAAGTATTTTGAAAGGTGTGAGTGAAAACAGCTACTTTCTCTCTTCCCATTCATGAGTTTGACCATCTTAAAAGAATGAGGCAACCAGATGCAGACTTAACTG
This sequence comes from Potos flavus, assembly GCA_028534135.1. Taxonomy (NCBI): domain Eukaryota; kingdom Metazoa; phylum Chordata; class Mammalia; order Carnivora; family Procyonidae; genus Potos; species Potos flavus. The sequence goes on from CM052883.1 coordinate 134,607,021, forward strand.
GTTGGAACTTCAGCTTCATTTTTAGTTTTATCACCAACATTTCATACTAGTATCCTTATCTGGAAACTGGGGCGGGGGGGCATTATGACTCATCTTTACAGAAAAAGTCTCTAGCAGAACCCCCCAGCTTGGAATTCCTTGCTACAAGAAAAAAAAAAAAAAAAGAAATCCCCAAAGCAAATAACCACCTGTAACAAACAAATGATTTGTGAAAAAACTGTCATGAGAAGGGTAAATCCTTCTTTCTTCCATAGATCGAAATTATTGAGGACCGTACAGCCCAAAGCCATCTAAAGTAAACTAAACTAAATTAGATACCTCCATAGATCCACAGAAGGCGAACCTATGTATGTAGCTCCAATGAGCGAAAATAATGAGCTAAATCTTAAAAATGAAGGGTTTGCCATTTTCTTTTTTCTTAAGAATTGTTTGACTTCTCAAATCGCTGCTGAAGAATGCAAGAAATGCGTGTCTTACCTGTTGGGCTACTGCCTGCATTGATCTTTCTGTGTGGACTACCAAATTCCTGCTTAGTTTTATGCTAGATTAGAGCAAAGGGGGGCAGTCTAACACACAAGGAACAACACAATTTTTAATGGAAAAGTGCTATTTTAGGGACAGCCAGTGCTATTACATAAATGTTTCGCTGTTGGTCAAGTTGCAAAGATCTTTTCCTTGGTTTGGAGGCTAGAATATTAACCAAACACCAGAGGGCACTATTTTCACAGGGAAGCCAACTTACGGGGTGACTGAAAATGGAGGATTCTGAGCTCCTTTCACATTTAAACCAGAGGAGTGGTTTTCTGCAGCCTTTGTCGTTTGGGATTGTATAATGGTCTTGTCTGTGAGATGTCACAGGGTTTACAGAATTAATAAACTAGACCCTATCAACTTGCTCTATGGCTCTGGCCAAGGTATTAGATAGCACTTCACACCAGGATGGATGTAGGGGAAAGGAGAGGGGAATGTGAACAATAATACTTAGGTCCAAAGATTGCAGGGATTTATTCTTGGCTTTGCTTAACCTGAATACCTGAATGGTGACATTGTTAGATTCCTATCTAGGTGAGATCTGAGCCAGGAATTTGGTCAATTGAGATAAAACCTTTCTTTGCACTTTATTTATTTAAGTTTGTCAAGTTTGCACACAGTGGTAATGCCAAGATATCTGGCATCTCTTGCCTCTCCACAACCTTCACCATATCACCTGCCAAAATGTGTCATCTAAATAAAGATGGCGTACTCCGTATGCAAATGCACCTTTAAGACAAGTCCTCTGGCTGTCTCTTCCAAATAAGTTGCCACTTTTAAATTCTCCCTTTGGGGAAATTCTAGAGCCACTACTGCTAATTGGTTGGTTGGCTGGCTGGTTTATTCCAGAGAAGTTTCTCTAAAAATCCCACTCATTTCTTATATAAAGGCAAGGTCTCTGTATTCCCATCCTTATTTGCAACAAGGGTAGAAAAATTCACAAGGAAATTACAAGATAAATAGTAATCTTCAGCAAGAGCTGTTATAAATTATTAATAATCACTTATTACACAAAATAACATTGATTCTCATAAATACGGGGATCTATGTACTGGAGAGCTGTCTATTCAAACTCCCTTTTCAATGGCATTCAATCTGTGGTATAGGGCAGAGAAGCTTGTCGTCTGTGGCCATATCAGATGGAACAGGAAACTCTGACATGATCGCATAGTGGTAACATGTACCGTAAGCGTATTGTCCTCTTCTTGCCCACACTCTGCAATACTGCCCCATGTAAAGATGTCTGGCTTACCCGGGCTATCCTTAAAAAATGTTTAAACTAAAATAAAAGCTGACATCATAGCAGAAGTCTCTACTCTCCATATATTCCTAACTTCCTGTGCCGTTCCCAGAGAAGGCCAGTGGATATTGCTTAATAATGATAACAATGGATTTCATTCAGTGGTTGACAAAGCGAGAGAAAACAATTAGATCATCTAGTCAACTCATCTTTCCAGTAAAGGGCAGAATCCCCAGATAGGAAATCTAACACTCTATTTAAGGCAAATGGCCAAGTAGTAAGAACTACACTGACTTCGTTGTCTCCTCTAGCAATCCTGACCGAGCACCGAACGTGATTTAGTTGGCTGCACTCCTGCCCTACTTAATTCCGTCAATGGGACTTCCAATACAGTGCTGCTCTTTTCTTTGGAGATAACCAATAGAGTAAATGTTGTCTGGTGGGAGGTAATTAACTCTTGTAAATGATGCCTGCGCAAAACTCAAGGTCAGGTTACTACGGAGAACACCTTGACAAGACAAGGCCAACACAGAGGAAAAGTCCTAGAGAGTCCTCCTGTCTGGAAAGTTTTTCACCTTCGCTGAGTACTACATTGTGTAAACTCTGGCTCAGAAAGGGCTATTGTTTCTGCCTTGTTTATTCACCTGACTGAGTTTATTCGATAGCACAGCTGAAATGCTTAGTTTCTTACCTGAGGCTTTGGTCTTTATACCAATTGGAGAGTCTGCCTTGTTCCTAGGTATATCTTAAGTTTGAATATATAGCTAATTCGAATTCTCAAAGTGGATTTTATAACATTCACGGGGGGCAGAGCAGAACTTTCCAGACCGGCTGCCAGATTCCCACTTCACCTGGGGCTTTGTCGTGAAGAACACAGAAGTCTCAATCCGGCAATGTTTTATTCCTCATAGCGACCTAGGCTCTTGGACCAATGATGGGACCCCAGGCAGGGTACTCAATCTTTCCGACTCTCTTTCTGGAATGGTGAGTGGTAAGGACCACGGAAGCCTGGAATTTGCAGTGGCCTCTTCTATCTACAGAAGATGCTACTCAATAAAGACAACATGTACCCCTGGGTCTAGACGTATCCAAAGGCCTGGACTCGGACCTCCCACTTAACTAACTAGGGAATCAGTTCTTTTTTTTTTCCCCCTTAAGCAACTTGCAGATGAATTTCTGTCAGAAGCAACCAGTTATTGTCTGATTGATAGGGTATCAATATAGTGATATTGATGCTCACTATAGTGCTCCACACTATGGAGCAGAAATAAGGACAGAGGGCCCCAGAAAGAGAACTGGAAACCGACAGTAGATTGTTTATAGAGAAGCTGTATTCAAAGCTACAAGGAGTATGACTTACTTCACAGTGAACTTGCTGAATTGGTTGAAGTTTTGCAGGGTTACATCTGTTATTCTTTAACATTTCGTGGCGGACCGAGGAAGTGCCAGCACACTGGGAAAAGAGCCAACACAAAATAGTTGTATAATAAAAGGGAAAAAGGTTTCATTCTGAAAATTAAAGACCTGTAAGCTCAACTTGTACAGCAAGGGAAAAAATTACCACAGTGAATAATGTGACTAGAACGGGATATTGACTTTACATGAACTACATTTTCCTCCAGACCAATCTAATATTTTAATCTATTGACAAATGATGGGGCAAATTATAGCTGTGTATCAGAGCTAGGACTAGCAATGCAAATCACACAGCCAGGCCAGAGAAGCCGGGGCAAGACTGTGCTCTCAAGCTTAGAGCAATGAACGTAGAGACCAGAGCTGGGGACACACTTGTGCCAAGGATCTAAAACCAAGGGCATTAAGACAGTCAAAGATGCTATGCCAGTTTCTGTCCTTAAGAAAATTGAATATTCAAGCATGGGCCTATGAGGATTGTTTAGTTCCTTTGAGACAAAGGGCTGTCACTAGATAACTGCCTTGCACATTATTATTTATTCCTTCATCACTCGCTCACTCACTCACCAAACACTTATTAAATGCTTTGTTTTTGCAAGGCATCTTAATACATGTAGAGAAGATAACAATGACGAACAGTTGGTGAGGCTTTTTCCCGGTGAAAACAGCTGCATCAGGGAGATGAGATTATGATCTCATCAGTACTGACTATTCTATTTTAAAAATTATCAAAAGAATAACAGTTAGGATGTAACTAAGTCTTGATTACTTTTTCCATTACTTGGAAGATCTGATACAAGCTAGGACAAAAGATTCAAAGAAAAATTAATGTCTTAAACAGCTCTTTTAATCACAACTTGGCTTCTTTTTTACTTTTTTTTTTAACTTACAGTTGAAAGTATCATTCCAGCCTTGTCTGTAAATCCCAGATTTCTGACTTCTTAAAACGTTTTGCTTCATACAGTTTTAATATGTTGCTAACCAGTGCCCTGCTCTTACCAACTAAAAGTGCTGTCTTTTATCCACAATTTTATTTTTTTTTATAGTCAGGAGCAAAATAAACATGAAACAAAACATATAGAGGAAAGATTATTCCAGACTTTTCACTGTTCACTTCTATTTTTACTGTTCTTATAAATCGGTAAACTGTTATTCTTGCAACCCTGTTTCTATCTCTCTCTCACTTTCTGTGGCTTTTCGTTATTGTCTATGTTCTCCTGCATAATAACTCATTAGATAAGCTTTTTTTAAAGATCTCTGACAAGCTTAAGTGAACTCACTTTTCATTATGAACTTAACGTAAAACATTTTAAGCAGTTACTAAATAATTTCCTTATAACCGTACGCAGGTGTCCATAAGATAAATCAGTGGGTGGTTTATTTATACATCTATCAATTCAGTAAATCATTGAGAGCCAACCGTAAATGATGAGATGTAATAAATTAAAACCAGGTGAGATGTCAACTCGTGCAAGATACATCTCTGCCATCAAATTTGATCCCAATTCCTGGAAGAGACAAATGTTAATATTGAACCAAAATACCTCCATATGGGTAATTTGTGGTTCATATCAGGTAATTTGAACAAACCAGAGAAAACTGGGTGGAGAAGATGGACTCTAAATGGTGGGGTTGGTATTTGTGATAAGGACTGGGAAAATACATTATAAGTGAAGAGAAGGTGTGAGTGCAAGCTGAATAGACAGAAAAACACTGTGTTCAGGAGGGTAACGCGAGGCATATTGGCAGGAGCAAAAGCTTCCTATCAGCAAATAAAAGTGGATAAAGCAGGGAGCAGTGAGTGCTGTGGTGTTTTGAGTGTCGAGCTAATGAGTCTGGAGTGTTTCGATGGCCCAACTGTCCTCCCCTAACTTCGTTCTCAGCCACTCCAACCCATCCTCAAAACTTCCGCCAAAGCGAATCTCCTAAAAGATAAAGCTAACATATAGCTCCTCTGTTGAAGATTCTTGGTGCGTTTTAGAGGGTGTGAGTCCCTCAGCTTGCTCAAGAATGGGTGTCTACGAGGCTCTTCACAACTGAGCACCAAGATGAAATTTCTCTCTGGCTGAGCTTGGCCTGGTAGGGTCCCCATTGGCCCTGCCTGGGCTTGTAGGGAGCTAGGTAAACAAGATCCCCCTTTAGCCCAAACAATAGTTTCGGACAGGGAGGGAGAAATGCCTGCCAACCCATCACGTCATGGCAAAGAGGCCGAGAGAGCTCTCCAGGGATGACTGAATTCCTGGGACACTGAATTCCTGGGACACAGCCTCACTGAACCCAAATGGACCTTTGTTTACCTGTGTCAAATTCACATTGTAAATGCATTTAATTTCAGCAAAGCCTCCATTATATTAAATTTGTGTTGTTAATTTGAATTTTATAGATTATATTTTCATTTAAATTTCATTCTAAAAATTTGTGTTGTACCTGGTGGAAAGTAGGGATGGGTAGATATCCTACGGAATTTTAACCTGGTTTTATATGTGCACACTGAAGTAACACTATGATAAAAGTAATTTTAGTAAACAGTGCAGTTCACATAATTATTTTACTTCAAGATTTTATTTCTTTATTTGAGAGAGAGCGAGAGAACGAGCATGAGCAGGGGGAGGGGCAGAGAGGGAAGGAGAGGGAGAAAAATCTCAAGCAGACTCTATGCTGAGTACAGAGCCTAACTTGAGGCTCGATCTCACGACCCTGAGATCATGACCTGAGCTGAAGCCAAGAGTGGGATGCTTATCTGACTGAGCCACCCATGTGCCCCATAATTATTTTACTTTAAGGTACTTGTGTGTATTATCCAAATAGGAAAAATAGCATAATCTCATTTAGTCTTAAAATAATCCCTGCAAGATAGTTATTACTATCCCTATATTATAGATGAGGAGACCAAGGGTTAGAGGGTTCAAGTGACTTAACAAAGTCAAACAGCAGTTAAGGGTCAAAGTTGTGATTTTAACCCAGTCCTGTTTGATGCCAATTCCTCGGCACATACAGATTCAAAAGCCATCTTCAGAGACATTAAGAGTAGAATCTGTGAAGGAGGGTTTGAAGACGCAGAAGCAGAGAAGTACAAGGACTTAGACTCATCCACAATACCTCTGTCCAAGCTGCATCACTGCCAAAAGAAACTATGGATTGTGGTCTTACTAAAGCAAGGAATTCAATCTGATGACTTCAAATCTTCTCTTACCCCCTGTGATCTATGATTGCTTGACATATTTCTACTGCTCCCCAAACATTTCAGTTTCAAGAGCTAGGTTGAAACAGTGGGGAATTCTTTCACATTTTGAAGGAAGTGTCTTTTATAGCGATAGGTGCCTATTTCCCTAAAGCATGAAAGCAAACTTCAAATACCATCCTCACTGCACTCTTTTCTGTTCACACCTCTTTCAAAAACAAATAATAGCAGCAACCAAAATCCAACAAAATTGGCTCTAGCCTGCTTGGAGTTTAAGCCAGATCTGCTCTTGGTTTCCCAAGCCAAAGTAGGAGATGCAGTTAGCGAACAAAGGAGCAGAGAGCTTCAAAATTAAAACCACCCGTTTGGTAGTAAACAGCTCCAACTTTGGTGCTTGATTACAAACTAGACATTCTATTTCTGACATGATCTGAGCAAACACAGGAAACCTCTTAGGCGTGGATGGAGAGATGTCTCCTCTCCCAGAAGGAAAAAGAGCAGCATCTGATGATGTTAGGATCGTTGTGATTCTGAACACCATCAAAAGCCATGGCTTTGAGGGGGTTCTCATTGTTATAGCCTCATAGGGAGCTCTTTTCTTCCCCCAGGAATCCTCTCCAGAGGGAGAGGCTGTTTAGAACTTTCCAGAAGGTAATGAGTGTCAGCACATTCCCAGCTAGACCATGTGTTCCGTTCTTATCAAATGAAACTGACCTCTCTGCCCTGGCATGTTCTCCTTGTTCATCACGGTGATTAATTTCAAGTTCACAGTGATGCAAGTTTCTAGATGAATTGCACAGTCTACTCCAGACAGCAAATATGTACCTCTGGAGTCTCCTCTCCCTTATGGAGAGGCCATGAGCTAGTTTACAAGAATGAGGATTTTAAAAATAGTTTTCTTACACTCAGATCTGCTCCCTACAAAATGCTCTGCCCCGACTAGCCTTTCTCGTTTCAGCCGGCAGAGATCTGCCCCTACTCATTTTCCATCGAATGCCAACTGACTCAAGTGGGAGTCACGAGCAAAATGAAAACATTTAGCACGCAATTCAAAATTTTCAAGTATTTTTTTCAGCCAATGGAAGAACTGGGATTCATCAGAGTCCTTGAATTGACATTCAATAAGCCCCCGAATCATGCTTATCCACTAGAAACTTTCAAGTTAATCGCCCTGATGCATGCCACTAAGCTTCCTGTAGTGAGCAAAAATCTTGTTCTATCATCACTATCAAAGGGGATAAAATATGCAACACCAATTTTATATAGTTATGCGAAATTTGCTGGTCAGAAATCACTCTTTGTACGTGCATTTCTGCATCAGAAGGATTGTTTTCAACATTGATTGTACTCAGGTTTCCTCCCCCCGCTCCCTCAAAGCTTTTTTGGAGGCTATCAGTGGCTCAGGTCATGGAGAATGAGTTCATTCACATTTCCATCTTCTCCCTTTTCAAAATTAGACTTTCATATTTCCTTTAGGTATTTTCTTAGGATTCCAAGTAAAAAGGAAAGAAATTGTTCTTATGTGCATCTAGGCAGTCCAAATACCTATATGGACAAATGACCGCTTCACCCCATCTGCTCTTCTTTGCATTCCAGAACTATCACCTCCCGGGAAACTTCTGCTGAAACTTCCATGGAGCTTTGGGGGAAACCTGGTGGGGCCCTCCAGAAGCTCTGTGGATGTAAACGTGGATGAAGATAAGACACTGAAAATCCAGGAGCAGAGTCTGGGGACTCAGAGTGCCACACAGGGCTGGCTCTATCACTCTTGTTCTCTTATTACCTGCAATTCTGCAAGTTTAGTCACTGATAACACACTCATGGAGTGCCTCCCGTGCCCTGGGAAATCAGAGATCAGTGGAAAAGAGTCCTTCTCGGGGTGCTTGGGTGGCTCAGTCAGTTAGGTGTCTGCCTTTGGCTCAGGTAATGATCCCAGGGTCCTGGGATGGAGTCCTGCATGAGGCTCCCTGCTCAGTGGGGAGCCTGCTTCTCCCTCTGCCTCCCCCCGCCACTCATGTTCTCACTTACTCTGCTTTCTCTCTCAAATAGATAAATAAATAATCTTCAAAAAAAAAAAAAAAGGAAAAAGAAAAGAGTCTTCTTTAAAGAGCTCAGGGTCTAATGGGGAAGGTAGGAGCTCACAGTATCTGAAGGAGGTGAAAAGGCATCACTGAGGTGATTTTTGAGCTAGGTTTTGAAGGTCAAGTGGATGATTGCTACAAACATGAGAGGGAACTGTATTTACAAAGGCAAGGGCCTGATTTGCTTGGAAGGTGTAGGAGGGTGGACCTTGTAGATGCGGGAAGGCAGGTTGGCCAAATTGGGGAAGGCTTGTGGTTTCATGCAGAGAGGAGGTGGTGTGATTAGGGACAGTTTGGGGATAGACCGGGGCAGACGGGTTTGAGAGGGCAAGAGGCCCGATTGAGGGCTTTGTCGAGATCTCAGCAAGTGCTGATGGAGGCTGGGACTAAGGCAGTGGCAACAGGATTATTGGGGAAAAGCCACTTCAGAGACTGTTTTTGAGGTGGAATTGACTGGGTGTCAATGATGAGTGAGAAGTCCAGAGAGGTTTCTAGTTTGGGGGAGTGGGCTGATGACAGCTGTGCTGAAGGAGGATCTTCTCGTGCCCGTGCTCTCTGCTATCTGCCTGTTGGTCTCTCTGAGTCTCTCCCTTTCTCTGCCTCTGTCTACCCCTGTCGTTCTCTGTGACTCTCCATCTCTGTCTTTGTTTCTCGTCTCTTATGGTGCTGCCTTCTCTCTACACATCAGCTATGTTCTCCTCTCTAACAACCAACTTCTTCACCATCTACATGGGCTCTGCTCCCCGGTAACTTCAGATGACAAGTGCCTTTGACTTTTCATAACCCTTGTTCAATCCCATGAATTTTTGTCACTTTCCGTTGCACTGCTCATTATAAAGTTTGTCCCATTTTTCTTCATTCAAATTTGCAACAGAATCTAATTAGACCAGCTCTGTTTTCTATGCTACCAGCTCAGAGGGTCATTTGTCCTGGATGCTTATCAGAATTACCTGAAGGGCCTCAAACAAAAGTCCCAGTGCACAGGCCCACCCTAGACCCACAGAATTAGAATCTTTGGGGATGAAAAGCATAGAATACACATTTGTTTTAAAGTTCCAGGGGCGATGCTGATGCACAAATAGGACTGAACCCACCGCCATAGGTGACAAGTCATAGATCAAAATTCATAGCAGAGACCTTGGGTGAGTGGCTTGTAACCCTTCCAGTTTCGACTGGGGAGGGGAGGATGGGGTGGATTGGAGGGTCATGCATGGAGGGTACAGACATGGCCATCCAGGGGTTGTGAGTAGGAATAGGCCTGTGGACTAAGCCGTGGTCACACAGGCACCATGAAGGACGTGTGTTTGCTACAATGCACTCGTGAGGGGTCCGATGTTAAAGCACACATTTACAGTGCTTCTCATGGGTTCTGTGATAGGATGAAGAAGAGGGGCCCCTAACCTAAATGGGAGGAGTAAGGGATAAGGAGATGACTCCTCAGTTGAATCTTGGGGGAGCACTGAAGCCTGAGGGAGTCTGCTGAAGAAGATGAGACAGAGGACCACAAGCAGATGAGAGTCACGCCTCCAAAGCACAGAAGATTTTTGGGCAGAATGGCGTGATAGATTCATACTTTGAGCATCGTCGGCCACCCTTCCCAAATGCATAGCAAAACCTCAGACAACTCCTTAATTTCTTTATCTTGGAAGTCAGTTAAGGCCCTGCCAGGACTTGGAGGGCTGTTGGAGCCAGAATGGGGTGGGGGGGGGGGCACTGTCAGGGGGTGGTGAGAGAGTAGACTGCAGAGGTATGCAAGGGCTCGATCGTGAAGCTTCTCAGTCAGTTTATTAGAACTCTAGTTACCATTTATGAAGCAAGTACAAGCCAGGCACTTTATGTTCATTGCCTCTTTTAATCCTCACGGCGCCTAGAAGTTCAATATTATTACACTTGCGTGATACCTTTGGAAACAGAATCTCAAGTAGCTTCAATCTACTCATCACAGTCCCAAAGCTAGAAAACAGCAGAGCTAGAATTGGAACATAATCATTGAAATTCTCAGCCCTAAAATGTAAAAAAGGCAGGGAGGGTGGAGGAATGCTATATTTAGAAATGAGAGAAAAAGGCACAAATATTGGTGTGGTTTAAGATACTGCCGCATAGGGTCATTTCAGCACTCAAATTGTTTAAAATATTCGTAATCATATCTGTATGGGTAAATGTTATAAATATTCTGTATCTCATATTTTTGTTCTTCCCAAACAGCGTAGCTGTTTGTTGAATATAGAGACTATTGTCATTAAACAAAACCTGGTGTGGGCACCCAGAATGTAAAGCAAATAAAAGGGCAGTTGCTCAGGGCCCTTGACAGTGGGAGATCAATGAGGGGCCAGCATCCTCCCATCTCTCCTCTCAACTATTTTCCCCAAATTCAGGAACTCTATAACTCACAATAATTTTTAGAATCCTGAACATTATTCTACATACCATTCAAGCCCATAGATCCGGGAATGTCATACGTGGGTGACAGAGTGTGTCTTTGCCAAGGTGGAATGATGTGTCTGTGTAGCAAGGCTCTGGCCACCTGGTGGACCCACTCCTGTGGTGTCACTGGGGCCCCTATGACCTAGGGGAGGGCAGGACCAATCACAGGCCCGGTTTAATGCCCACCACCAGGGAAGCCACCTCCTTAGAGAGGTCCTGACTTTTGTCCTCGGAGCCACAGAAGCAAAAGCCTTTGGATGAGAGACTATCCTTCATGAAGTCCCCAGTTAGCCCCATAAATGATTAAGTCACCCAGAGGCAACGTCCCATTGCTGGTCCTCTTTGCTTGTTTTAGGATTCTTTCCAAGGAGGAAGTGGGAAGCATCGTAAAGCAACTCACACATTATCAAATATAAATTATTTTATGGCCAGCACAAGTCACCCCTAAGTCCTTCTTCCTTCTGGGAAGTAAGGGAGTTTTAAGCCCAGCACACTATGGGGACTGGTGTCCTGAGGAGCCTCTGAGGAAGTGCGATTTTAGCACCAAAACCGAGAAAGTCCTAGGAAAACCAAGACAAATTGGCCACTTTCAAAACCCAACGTATCACAAAGCTTTAAGGTATTCATTGACCATACTTAGGGCCAGACTCTGCTTCGGGGTTTACAGAGAACAAATCACTCTAATGTATATTAAATGTAGCCTTAAACAACCAAGTCAAAGCAATTATGTTGCAAACTCAATAAATACATTCACTGTCTCAGTGCAAAGAGACAACTTTATAATCTAATTAAATGTGCTTGAATATTTACTTACTCTTTGTGATGGTTAATTCTATTTCATTTGGCTAGGTCATGGTACCCAAATATTTGGTCAAACATTATTCTAGGTATTTTCGGGAGGCATTTTTAGATGAGATTAACATTTAAATGAGTAGGCTTTGAGTAAAGCATACTACCCTCCATAGTGGGGGGGTGGGCCTCATCCAATCAGCTGAAGGTCTTAAAAGAAAAATGACAGACACCTGCCGATAAAAAAGGAATTTTGCCAACAGACTGCCTTTGGACTCAAATTGCAATTCTTCCCTGGGTCTCTACCCTGCCAGCCTACCCTCCTGTAGATTTTGAACTTGTATCTCCACAGTTGCATGAGTCAATTCTTTAAAAGTCCTTCTCTTGTCCCCTGTAGGTTCACTGACATATGGAGCCCAAAGGGGCCAGGTGGCAGTTGTAGTCCCCAGTTTAGTGTAACTTGTGGCCCTGAGACTTAAGACCTCTGAATTAGCAGAGGCTAAGTTTGTAGGGATGAGAAACTCAAATTCTACAATTCGATTTGTGGGTCACTTGGATTTATGGCAGAACAGGGTTAATCCTATATCTAACGGGATATCTATCTATCTATCTGATCAATTACACCATGAAGGACCAAGCCTACAGGTTGTTTTCCCTTTACTGGCACCTTAGCTGAGACTTCTATAGGTCATTCCACTATTCTATCAAGCTAGTTGCTTCTCAGTGATAGAACACATTCTAAAACTAGTGAACTATATAGTCATAAGCCTGTTATTATACTTCCTTTGCTGTAAAATAAGTCTTTTACTTGGAAGAAATGTCATCTATGTGTGAGTAGATCAGACATTCTTAGGTCCTTTAGATAGTAGTGTTGACAGAGATACTGTGGGCAGGAAGGCAAACCTGTTTCCAGAGTATCATTTTAAGTAGGTATGAATTGCTGCTTTTACCAAGGTAGAAGGGATCTGATGTAACTTACCTGCCACCAGCTGGCTGGTAGGTCTTCCCAAGATTGAGGCCATATCAAAGGCTCAGCATCATTCTCTGATCCCAAGAAGGGAATTCAGTAGCAGCAGCAGCTAGACCAGGCTTAGTGAGAGGGAACCCACGGGTTTTGATCCATGCTTAGTTTCCATCGTTGCCACCATGGCTTCATGGCCCCATGGCACAAATACTGGATGACTCAGTAAGAAGCTGAGCGCCATTCATTGTCTACTTGGTTCTGGAAAACTTTGTATGAGATAGTCGATCGCTAGACAAAAGAAAAAAAAGAGACGGTTGATCTCTAATAGGTTTTAATATGCGATAAAATATCTGTATGCCCTGTGTCCACTCCCATTAGTCTATGAGCAGATATTTCTGCTAGCCATTCTTGCCTCATGTCTTTGTACCTTGTTCCTCATAAGTACTGACCATCTCGTCAAATCATTTTCCACTGCTCAGGAATCAGTATATATCCTTTCCTTAGGCCACTTCTCCTTCATTAGCAATTAGTGTATTGCTTTTAAACCTGCCGAGGAGGCTTTCTTTTAACCACTTGCTGTCAGGGGCAGCCTTGAGGGGGTGGGAGATGGGGGTGGGGTGGGGTAGTTTGCTCCTGGCTAGGAACAACATTTCACACCAACCACATCCAAGTCCTTTCTACTTCTCTCAGTTGGCCATGGGGATCCCCAGTGATGCCACAGATGCAGGTTAAAGGAAAGAGGATGGTACAACAGAGTTAGGGGAAGAGAACCGGAGCCACTTAGCTCTGTAATTTACTCAGGTGTTCTGGGCTGACTTCAGTCTAATCCTGAATGTCTCCCTTCCATTTTGGAATGGATTCTTGTTATACCCATGTGGCCTTTGACTTGGATCTGACACCACTTAGCTCATGATGAGCAGCTCTGTTCCACGATGAGGACTAAATTTTTATTTGTGACCAGTGTCATGCTATTTTTCTAAGTAGTCCCACAAAAGCTATGGCTTTATTCCAGAATCTTAAGGAACTGTATTATGATTCTCTTCATGAGACTTTTAAGAGGTTCTACACAATATTCTTACCCACAGATACCTTTAGAAACTTCCAACCAGATTAGTCATATGGCCTTAGTGGCAGGTCAGCTTTCACTGCAGCCTGGACTGGTGACAGATCCTTTCTTTCTCTGGGCCACAGGAACACTGACCCTTCTTTCTGTATATGAATATAGTGAGATCAAGTGAGAGAGAGAATCTGACATTCTACCTGGCTATCTATCCATCTCACTCCTAGGAAGGTCATGATCACCCATTGCCAGCAATCCCTGTGGATCAAAGCATCCCCCTAGCCAGATTGTTCTGAGATGTCAACCATGATTATCAGCCTGGAGACAATGCGGCAGATCTTGAGAACAAGTATCATCGTGTAAGACCTCAGATGAGAGCATTACATTGTCTCAGGCTCCTACTCTTTCTCTCCCAGGACCATCCCTTGACATAGGAGCATTTGGAGGCTGTGCATTTTGTCTCCTTGGTAGGTTTGCCACCCAGACTATGAGATCCTGGACATGATTTTCTTCCTTGTCTGCCTTACAGCCGCAGGAGACAAGAGGGTTTCAAAAGCTGCCTTGGAAGCCCTTTGATTTCACAGCATGCTTTAAGTGGGCAATTAGCTTCTCTGAGCCTGTTCATTCCTTCTTTCAAATCTTCCAATGCCGTCAAAAGCAGCCGTCCCATAAGACAATCCTTATAATCATCGTTTCTCCTTTACCGATGAGGTACAGCAGCCATGTGACACACCGGGATCTGGCCTTCTTCCTCCACCACATACCAATTAAATCCAGGTGAATATTTTAGCAATTGTGACATCAAGGACTGCCAGAGATTAGTGACATCAGTTTACCACCATAAATGGGGCCCCAAAGTTCTATCCTGAAGGTACCACTGCCTTAGCCTGGGTTCCTTAGAAAATAGGATGTGAAGCAGAATTTTGTGTTAACACTTCATTGTAGGGTGGACTCCCAGGGGAAAAAGAGAACTAAGCAGGGAATGAGGAAGCGTCATCACAGGATGGATCATGACCAAGGCAGCCAGAGAGCTTTACCACAAACACAGTAGATGCTCGGTCTTGAGCAGACATCTTCAAAAAGACTGAATGAAAGTAACTGCATTTTGAAAGAGTCTATTGGTGGGGAGAGGGGCGCAGACAATTTGTGTGCCGAGGGTCTCTCATTTCTTGTCTCCCGTTGGGCAGAGTTCACCCACTGTGTCAATCTCCCCCCAAGACAAGTTGCTTCAATATCGCCTCCAGGAAGCTTCTGGCACTTCTGAAGGTTCAATCCAGGCAGCGTGTGGCCACAGTGTCTGTTTTCCTTAGTTGGTTGTGTCTGTTGAAGCTTCTCAGTTTGCCATGAGAACTCCAGCGGCAGCTGCCAGCCCTTAAGACTGCCAAGAACGGATGGGCTGCTGCTGAGACCTTCCTGGTCGGGGAAGAAGGCTGATGACCGAAGTCAGGCTTTAGAAAATAGGCAAGAATGAGTGGATCTGGGTGGCACAGAAACTGGGCCTAGTGTATTCATTTTCCCTTCAAGAACATAAAGCTTGATTTTAAGGTTAAACCTACTTCCTCAAGGTGTCGCAAGCTGGTGCACTTCTCTTAATGAGAACTTTTCTTCATTTCAAAATTTTATAGACACACAGGACTGGAAAGTTCTGTGCAAATCATTTGGTTCAGCCTCCATATTTTTCAGACAAGAAGCATGAGCGTTAGAAAGCTGAGGTGACACTCTCAAGCCAAACGGTGAACGGAAAAGAGAGACTGCCTACCTCTACCTCAGGCTTCATTCCACATTACCATAGGGCAGGTGAAGGGGGAGAGTAGATGGTCCCCCCCACTTTTGCCTGTATCAAAGATTTTTGATGGTGTTGGTTTCATGAGGTAATGTCTTAAACCTATTTTAAGAACATTCAAGAAAAGATGTTATGTAATTTTGAAGCAATATTGTTGGTTTTGGAACACAATTTTTTTAAACAACCCTAGCCCGTGTTGTGGTTGAATCAAAGTGAATTTTATGAGAATCTACATTTCCAGAGGCAAGGCCTCGTCTTTGGAAATGAAATAGAATATAATACAGAGGAGAAGTGCAATAAACAAAGGTGAGTGTGTCAGATAGAGTTATTGCCTTTCTTTAATTCTATAGATGTTCCTCGGCTCACGATGGGGTTACATCTTGATAAACCTGTCATAGATTGAAAATACTGTAAGTCGAAAATGCATTTAACACACCTAACCTATGAAGTGTAGTAGCTTAACCCGGCGTATCTTAAATGTGCTCAGAACACTCGCATTAGCCTCCAGTTGGGCGAAATCACCTCACACAAAGCCTATTTTATGATACGCTGTGGAATAGCTCATGTAATGTACTGAATACTGAACTCTAAGTGAAAAGTGGAATTGTCTGGGTTGTCTGGGTACAGAAGGGCCATAAGTCCATCGGCTGTCACCCTCGTGGTCATGGGGCTGACCGGAAGCTGTGGCTCAAGGCGCTGCCCCGGGGGTCACGTCACCAGCCTGGGAAGAGATCAAATTCAAAATTCGAAGTACAGTTTCTGCTGAATATGTTTTGCTTTGGCACCAGAAAAATCTCAGTCAAACCATCATACGTCGATAACCGTTTGTATATCTTTTGGGTTAAATAGCTCTGAAGGGTCGGCTCAGAGTCTTCTTCGGGGGATCTTATGTTCACACGCAAGTGGAAACAGAGCCCACTGCCCTTGTCAGCTCCGCTACGGAGGCGGCATTCATAGCCGTCATTAAGGAAAATACGCATAAAGGAAAAGAGAGCAGAAACCCATTGTTCCTTGAAAATAGCCCCATTTCTAGCAACTCGAGTTGCTTTAGCCTTGGTGGACACACTGACTTCGGTGGCATCTGGAGAGTCTTGCCCTCCTGACAGTAGGAAGATCTGAACTCCGCTCTCCGACAGCCTTGATTTCTGAGGCTACCGAAGCTGCACTAGGGGTTCTGATCTCCTTGCTGCTTATGTTCCTAATAACTTCCTAGCTCTTTGTTTTTATTTCTGGTCTGAGAAAATTTAAAAAAATAATTCCGACTTGCTAAAATCTGTTTCCTATCATGTCTTAAATTAGCCTGGCACCAATTTGTTGGAATAGCTGCCCCAGCTCTGTGGGAGGAGACCGAGAAGCTGGCCTTGAATTTCCACGAGTGGATGCCAACCACGGTGTGTCCTGGCGCTCATTTCGGAGGCTTTTTGCCAAGGGCAGAGTTTCACTTCTGATTTCATAGCGAATCAAATCCTGAACCAGAAGACAGCCCTAGACAGGAGGGAAAACAGCATCTCTTCTGTCTGTCAGTGCTTCTCCTTCGATCCTTCTCCATCATGGAAGGATTCATTGATATACAGCAGGAAAAATACAGATGAAAAGCAATTCAGTGAAGTGTGAAAAAAAAAAAAGCAGAGGTAGTTTCCAGGCAAGGCTGTCACATCAGCAGTGCGAGGAGAGCATTTCAACCAGCGTTCCCACCGAAAGGATACTCGCTTCCAAGGCCTGCCAGGTGCTATGCTAGATACTAAAAACCTCTCCTGGAATGGAAGTAATAGTACACTTGCTTTTGTGCGTGCAGAGTTTCCTATTTTACCCCTTTTAGATCGAGAAAGCTCATTGCCCTTCTGGGACACCATGATGCTGCAGACTGAGAAATCGTGCACTTCTTTTGTTGTTTCCTGAATTATGCAGGATGTTCTTTCCAGTGAATTCTCCTTTGGAGGCTTTCTGAAATGTCAAGTCTATTACCTCCTGCCCAGGAAAATCCATTACACACTTGCACAAGTGGAGCCAAGAAAGAAGACTTTACCCACTCACGGAGACTGAGCAAGGGCTGCGGGATTGGACCCTCTGCAAGTGTGCGCGTTGGGCTTTTTCTCCCCGTCTGTTTATATTAAGGAAGTTTGTTGAATGCACATGTTTCTCAGATCTGAGAGGTGTGGGAAAACCCACAGAAGTCCGGGGGGGACAATCTCCACATCTTAAATAGATATCGAAGGATTTTCTGCCTCTCCTTGAATATACACCCTTAGTGGAACCATCTAAGTAACAGCACTAGAGATATTCCCAGGTGCCTTGGAGATTAGAATAGATGTTGGGGGGCCCGACCTCCTATATGATCACAGGTGCAGAGTTATAACCAAAACAAGGAGCAGGAATGCTCATGAGTGCTATGCACTAGAATAGATGAACTGCCATTTACATGTCTGCACAAATACAAACCTGAGTATACTATCATAACCAACGTATTGACCTTGATACGGTCTCCTGATCTTATTTATATGTATAGCAATGGTATCATTCATAAAATATAAATTCTTTAAAAAAGGGCATACTCTAAGAAATAAAGCCTCTGATATTTATGAAAGTATATGCATGGAAGCATTAATTATAATTTAAAATAGCAAAAAGCAAAAATAAATTATATATGGCATATCTCTTAAAGGCATACTAGTCAAGTCATTGTCAGGTGGTGGGATTAGAAGTGATTTTATTTTATTTTCCTTGCTTTTATTTCTATGTTTTTTCATCTTTTCTACAATTAAATATTACCCTTACGATAAAAACATAAACCATTTAAAAGAAGAAAAGAAAATTTTCCTTCAGGTATGATAGGAACAGAGCCTGAAAGTGAATATACAAATATCTAGAATGGTCATTCTAAATAGTCTAGAATTTAAAATGGCCTGGTTCAGTTTGCTGGTAGGTGTTGTTAGTTTGGTTGTTGCTCTGTCAATGGTGTATGGATGTACACAGAAATATTTTCAATTAAGATAATTATAAGCTCACATGCCATTGTAAGAAACAAGGCAGAAAGATCCCTTGTACACTTTACCCAGTTTCCCCCAATGGCAACATTTTGGTAAACTAAAAATAATATTATAAAATAATATTATATAACAACCAGAATATTAACATTGATGCAAAATATCAGTCTTATTCAGATTTTCCCAGTTTCACTTGGCTCATTTGTGTGTGTGTGTGTGTGTGTGTGTGTGTGTGTGTATTAAGTTCTACACAATCTTATCACCTATGTCAGTGTGGCTACCACAGCTAAGAAATGGAGCAGTTCCAACACCCAAAGGGTCTCTTTTATTATTCCTTTTAGCAACACGCTTACCTCCCTTGTGCCATCTCCCCAGTCTCTCATCTTTGGCACCACTCATCTGTTCCCATTTCTAAAGTTTTGTCATTTAAAAAATGTTATATAAATGTACGCTACGTAACTTCTGGGGATCGCTGTTTTCACGCAGCAGGAACCCCTAGACACTGGCCCCAGGTGGTGCAGCCATCACAGAAGTCTGTCCCTTAGATTGCTGAGTAGTGTTCCATGTTATGTATAGACCACAGTTTAAGCATTCGCCTGTGGAAGGACATCTGAGTTGATTCCTAGTTTGGGCTATTACAAGTAAATTTATGAACATTTGTGTGTAGGTTTTTATGTGACCATATGTTCTCATTTTTCTGAAATAAATACTTAAGGAGCAGAATTGCTGGATCAAGACAGTTGTATGTTTAGTTTTATAAGAAACCTCTAAACTGTGTTTGAAAGTGGCTGTATCATTTTATATCCCCAACAACAATGTATGAGTTGTCCAGTTTCCCCACATTCTTCCCAGCACTCGGTATTATCACCTTTTTTATGTTAGTCATTCTGAAAAGTGTGCGATATTTCATTGTGGTTTCAGTGTGCACATCTGGAATGGCTCATGATGTGAAACATCTTCATGTGCTTATTTGCTTTCTGTTTATCTTCTCTGGTGAAATGTCTGTTGATGTCTTTTTTCCCCTTTTCTAATTGGATTGTTTGTTTTTTAAACTCTTGAGTTTTGAGGATTCTTTACACATTATGGGTAGTGGTCCTTTTCTGTGTACGAGATTTGCAAATATTTTCCCCCAGTCTGTAGCTTTTCTTTTTATGCTTTTCCACATGGGCTCTCACAGAACACAAGTTTCAAATTTTATCATGTCTAACTGGTTGATATTTCCTTTTATGGATTGTGTTTTGGGTGCAGAATTTAAGAACTCTTTACCTAGTCTTAGGTCCCAAGCACTCTCTACTATGTTTTTTTCTAGAAGTTCTATGGCTTAATGTTTTAATGTTTAATGTTTTATGTTAAGTCTCATCCCTTTTGAGTTAATTTTCGTATGGAATGTGAGGTTTAGGTCAAGGCTCAATTCTTTCTTTCTTTTTTTTTTTCCTTCTTTTTTGGCCTCTGATGTCCAATTGCTCCAGCACCATTCATTGAGAATTGCTTTTGCACCTTTGTCAAAAATCAGTTGGGTGTATTTGTATGGGTCTCTTCCTGGGTGTCAAGAGCATTTTGACACAGCAGCCACTTCACGTGGAGAGACGGAGAACGAGGAGTTACTGCTTCACTGTGCATGAAAGGAGAGGGGTCTCTCTGGGGTTATTAGTGTAATAGAGCCAAATGGAGAATTGGTGAGTGAGCACAGAACCTAGCCCACAGAGGAAACATCTGCCTGGCAATTGTCGAAACATCAGGTCTGAGCTTTAAAAAAATCCCTCTTGCTTGAGGCAGATAGCAGAAGTTTGCAGCGAGTTCTCTGCCCTCCTATTGTTTCTCACTGTTTTATCACCTAAAGGAAAGGGGGCTTTTTTGATTCTTCACTATTTTCTGTTATAGATAATCACAGCCCTATTTTTAGGATATCTCTTTGAGAGGCAGTGTGTGCCAGAGGCTACAATTATCCAGTAGTGTTTTTCCCCTCAGTCCCCTGCTGCTCATGCATTTGCCAGTGTCCAGACTGTGGCCGAGTGGGATGCCTCTCAGATTTTCTCATCTTAAGAGGTCACCATGAGCCTGGGGTCCCCATGAAACATGTTCAAGGAACCTAGTTCTGACCCAGTTTACCTCATGCAGATGTCTCTCTCTATTTTCTCTGAGTCAGGATGCTAAACAGGACTGCCTTAAAATTGTTCACATTCTTTGATCATTTGGAGAGGTCTTTGAGGGATAAGCCATCTGTGATCTTGAATTTGCCCGACCGTGTTTACTTCCACCTGTACTCTCGCCACCTTTCCTTCAGGCACCGAACTCCTTTTAATCAGATTAACCTACAACATGGATGGGTGCACATAATAAATACTTAGAGATTTTCTTAATATTAAGGGAATAAATCACCTTCCTCTCCTCCTTCTCGGTAAGCCATTTATACTATCCTGTCCTTTGACATTTTCCCATGGGAGTGTCTTGCTTCCCTGTTCTTGTGTCTCATAACACAAATGGGAAAAAAAACCTCATCTTCTGTGTGTGTGTGTGTGTTGCTCTCTCTCCCTTTGTGTCTTCCTCTTCCTCACTATATTTTCATCATATTTCTTCTTGTCTTCCTTTCAGTAGGGGTAGTGAATTATAACTTCTGTGGTGTGAAGTATTTATGAGGACTGAAGTAAGAGTTTCCATCATAGATCCTTGAAATTCTAGCTTCTTAGACTACATGAAAATAGTTTCACATGCAGTTAAAATTAATTCTCAAACTTTTAGCAGTGGTAAATGGCACTTGTCGTTCAATTGGTCAACAACTATTTACTCTCAACCCACTATGTGGAAGGACTAGTGCTAACAGTGAAAGCTATCAACAGTGCAATCTTCTGGGCACCTTTGGTTCATCCCAATCCAGGCCAATCTCATTGTCCTAAAAAGCCCATATGGAGGTTGGCGAAGACACACAGACTCACTCACGAGACACTTCACGTGAAGTGTATGGATGGCAAAAGCTCCTCATGGGAAAACGGCCTGATAACCCCGGGCCTTTTCTGCTTAGACAACACTGTATTTGGCTTTGCTGAATCGTGCCTTATGGTGATCATTGCTGATTCTTCACTCTCTATAAAACTATCCATCAAATAGTCAAATGAACAATTATTTCTCAAGAGCTTATTTCCAGTCCATGATAATAAACATGCTAAAGGCTTTGATACGTAATCTAAGTTAGTCTTCACAGCCCTCGAAGTCAGTATTAGTAGTATTATCCCCACTTTATAGATGAGGAGGAAATGGAAGCACAGAACATGTAGAAACAAATGAAGGTCACCCGATGAGAACAAGCACAGAGCTTGCTATAGCAAAGGAGTCAGCCCCCGTCACTTGTACTTGGCAGAGACTAAGCAGACAAGTGGGAAAACTTCTTAGTGGGAAAAAGGGAAGGCTTCAAGTCTGCCCTGTGTGGCTGCTGTTGGCACAGGGAAGCTGTGGGCAGGCCAAGTAGAAGCAGGTTGTCCTGTGTCACTGATTATGGGAGCATAGCTGACTTTTCTGGTTAGTCCTGAATTGGAAGTGGAGGCAAAAATTATAGAGATTGTCAGTCTTCACCCAAGTCCTGACCATTTGAGGCCAATTGTCTCAGAGGTGTTATTTGGTTTCATGAACTGGTTGCTAGATTTAATGCTCTGACTTCCTGGACTAGTTACTGTAGGTAACAGGTTGGTTTTCTGGGCTGATTGCTTCAGGCTGTTGATCTGAGTTCTATTTTTATATATCGTCTTGCCATTGTTCGTCTGTATAGTCAAACTTTCAAGAGTTTAAGAAACTTGTCCATGGGCAGATAGCAGAATTAAGATTCAACAAGAAGGAGAGTATTAATTTTTCCACCTCAGTATACTGTCTCTCTGGAAGGATCCCCAAGGAAAGGGTGGCAGAGAGAGCCAAGTTGCCAAATCTGGTGCACTTCAGCCGATACCTGCTAGAGGACCCTGCTGGTTGTTTACCCATCCAAGCTCCATCCCCCTTCCTAAACAAACTCAGGTATTAAGTCTTTTTGCCATGAATCCAGATGGCTTTAGGGGAATCAACCCCTTCTCCCACTCCAAGAACGCTGATTTTTCTAAACTGAACACTGGGTGGCATCGTCCCAGTCAACTTTCCCCTCCACCCCCAGACATAACATGTCGCCTAATTTGGCCCATAAAGAATGGAAGACTGTGGGTGGATTTCTTTCTATCTGGGTGGCAACAAAGAAGCACATATGTACCCTTTGCTACTGGTGGCCATCAGTGATGACAACGGCCACTGACCTCAGGTGAAGTCAACTCTGTGGGCAACAGAATCAGAAGGCAAGAGACATCAATGAACTAGTGGTTTGATCAGTTCTGCAACTGCCCCTCCTCCTGATTTCTGTTACATGAAATAATAAATTTCTTCATTGTTAAAGCCAGTTTGAGTTGGGCATTCTGTTACAGAGAGCCAAAAGTACCCTAGTAAACACTGCAGCCTAGCAAGGCGTCTCTGCCTTCATACCCTGTCCCAAGTCCAGTGGCAAAGTCTTTGGACATTCAGCAGAGCAAGGTAACTGAGAGCCATTGCACCGGGTCCAGAGCATGTGCATTGCAATTCAACTTCACCTCTTTAAATAGCTGACTTCAGGGAAGCTACTTAATTTCCCTGTGCTCCACCATTTTATCAGCAAACTAAAGATAATGATAACACCCAACTTATAAGATTGTGAAAATTATAAAAGCTAAAATGTGTCAGGTGCTGAAAACAGTGCCGGGGTCATGACAAGAACTAGAACTGTGTTCATTGTTGGTGTTATCAGAAACTCAGCAAATGTTCCCTTACCTTCCTTTCTTACAGAGTTAAGAAAAAGAAACTTCCTTTTTCCCATTCAAAACCTGAAATCATTTTCATTACTGAAGCCAATGAGTCCGGTTCAACTTTGTCACCTGTGCTTCAAACATGTAGCCAGGCTCCAGCCGCCCAGGAGCAAGGACAGAGGGAGGGTCGCCCTGCCTCTTCCTCTACATGCTTCATGTTCTGACAGCTGAGGGTTCCGCCCTATGTTGAACAGACTCACCTTTGCTTTCACTCTGCCTCTTCTAATGTCTTTTTTTAACCATCCGAATAACTGTCATGTCAACATCTTTCCTTTAAGAACTGTTGAAAAGCCACCACTTTTAGACAATGTGTTCTCAGGGAGTTGACATGTTGTCCATTCGTGACTATATCAATGTTCTATCTCCCTTTTCAATGCAGAATGCTCAACGAAGAAAAGAGAAACTACACCCTCCAAGTGCTCACTCTGTGCCAGGTACTTTGCTTGAACAATATATTTCTATTAATGACATACACACAAGTTGAGTGATTTTCTTTTTTTGAGAGTTTTGTATCAGTCAGAATAACCTGGGTTATATATGAGTAACAAATAAGCCCCCAATTACTGTTGTTTTAAAATAACAGAGACTTGTATCTCCCTTCAGCCTACATGTTCTCCTCAAATAAATGGGGGTGGGAGAGCAGTGCTTTATATCAAGAGTTGGCATATTTTTTCTCAGAGGACCATTTGGTAAACATTCTAGGTTTTCAGGCTATATAGTCCCTGTTCCAACGACTCAATTCTGCCATTGTCTCTTGGAAGCATACATAAACAAATAGGTATGGCTGTATTCCAATAAAACTTTATCTATAAAAGCAGGCAGCCAACCGAGGGGCTGTAGTTTGTGGATCCATACTCTACATCATCTTCACTCCAGCGCCCAGCCTGGGGGAGACTCCCATCATTAGGAGTGCCACCCACCAAACTGGCACGAGGAGAAAAGGTCATGGAGAGTCATGAGCCAGCTCTTAAATGCCTCACCCAGAAGTGAGCTGTATCACTTGCACACACATTTTATTGACTATAGAAGATCACATGGCCACATCCAAGTTCAGCAGACAGAAATGATGAGGCAGTCCTCTGTGAGTCTAGGAGAGGAGGACCTCAGACACTGATGAGGGCCAGTGATGTCTACCATGGATTACATCATTCTTCCATTCATCTCTTTCCGTGGCTCTATTTTTGCTGAGCTGTGCATTCCTAGTTAAGGAAATGAGATATAAAGCTCTGGTTTCATTTATGTTCTCACAGGTGTATTACTCAGTTTCTGGATAAACTAGGCCTCTTTTCCTCTTTTTTCTGCTTTTCTTGTCCAGCCTCTAGGCTCGTTATTACTCAGCCACCAGAGCACTAAAGATCCAGAGGGAAAGTGATGTATAAAATGCAAATGCATCCGCCTCAAAGGTGGTTTCTGGGTCTTATACCACCACCTAGGAAAGTTTCTTCTGGGCTCGTTGTCAGGTTCAGGGGTGCAGATATTTCCCTATTGTTGATTATTATCTAATTTATACAGTCTATTCAAAGTAACCATTCTCTGTGACAATATCTGCCTTGTGTTGGACAGCTGTGTGTATTAGATGTGTGTGTATGTGCGTGTGTGTGTGTGTGTGTGTATGTCTGTAGGATGAATACTAAAGAACCAATTTGGTCAACTTTTTCCATAGGTTAATTTACATCTCATTACTATCTTGTTTTCCTCTCTTTCCTCTTTACATTTTATCTTCCCTTTTTCTTAATGAGCCCTAATATTTTTGTAGGTTAGATTAGAGAGTGTGGGAGTTAAAGATAACTTTTTGGTTGAATTCCACTCACCTATGTGCCTGATCATACCCTTCTCCAAATTTCTTGCTCTCATCCATTCATCTACCCATCCAGCATCTGAGTGGGTACCTAACTATCTGCCAGGCTCTGTGTTAGGTACATAATGGGGCTGTAACCGTGACTAAGAGAGACACAGTCCTTGCTTTCGTGCACCTAATGACATCAGTGGGGAAAAAAATGTGATAATTGATGAGAGACTGGAAGAATTCTGGAAGTTGGGGATGGTAAGGGAGCATCTGTCTCCTGGAAGGTACAGCAACAGGAGGGGAAGTTCCAATTACTTTGTACAAGTGGGAGCACTGTTAAGGGATTTTATTTAAATATTTTTGTTCTTTAACCTTTTGCTTCTATTGTTTATACCACTGCTATCTTTTGCTGTGTTTGGAGAACAGCAAATTGCCAACAAGTTCTCAGAAGATTTCCCATTTGTAATAGGTTTCTCATTTATCTGGGTTTGGCTTAAAGATAAAATTGCCTTTAGGGCTGCTCCTGCTCCTTGCCAGAAAGACCTGGCTCTTTTCCCACCCATCTGTGTACAGCGTTCCTCAGGTGAGAATTCACACAATTTGAATAGAAGCACAAAAACTTTCCAGGAAATAAAGGGAGCAGGAAAAGCATAACTTCTTTATTTTGTGGATGCCAAGCTCAAATTGAGATTTTATGTTCTCTATCATTTTGTAGTTTTCTTTTTTTTAATTTTTTTATTTTGTGGGGAAAATGTAGATATAGTTGGAAAGCTGACCAAATAAAATGAATACAATACTTAAATGTAAAGGTATTTTAAGAAAATGATTCTTGGGGCGCCTGGATGGCTCAGTGGGTTAAGCCTCTGCCTTCGTCTCAGGTCATGATCTCAGGGTCCTGGGATGGAGCCCCGCATCAGGCTCTCTGATCAGCAGGGAGCCTGCTTCCCCCTCTCTCTCTCTGCCTGCTTCTCTGCCTACTTGTGATCTCTCTCTCTCTGTCAAATAAATAAAATCTTAAAAAAAAAAAAAAGAAAATGATTCTTAACATAAAATCGGCACACGTTCGAACCAAAAGGATCATACACAGGGCAACTCATTTATTTGGCAACCTGGAAAAATGTGCTATTCCATATTACAGAATTTCCAGAAAACCTGCTACTTTTGCTTTCTCTTTTGTGAACAAAATTAAAAATAAAAACAATTAAGCTATTTTGATTTAAAATATTCCTATGATATTTCCTATTTCTTAAGCTAAATATAATTTATTCTTTTCTTGATGACTCTAGGCATAGCTATTAATTCAGATGATCCTAATCTTCTGTAGCATATTGATGTCCTTGGAGACTATTAAAAGGTCTAGAACAATTTATCTCAATAGATATGTAAAACTATTTACATGAAAGCACATTATAGACTTGATTGATTTTTTTTATTTGTTATCTGGTTTTGTTTTGATTTGTTTTTGGTGTCTCCTTCATCGTTAGGGGTGTCAGAAGTTCCTTCTCCCAGGCAAAATGTATCTGTCTCTAGTAACCACAAAACTAAAAATCTATTATTTTTTGTTTATTTTGAGCATAGCTATTAAGATAAACTTTGATGCATTTAACATTTAGAACAAAACTAACACCGGCTAAAGCAAGCTAGATTCTCACAAGTAAGAATTCCAGAGACAGGTGGTCCAAGATGCGTACAACCCATCTTAAATTTCTTAGGGATTCGGGCTCCTGCTAGCTTTCCACTGCCACATCCTCAGGACATATGTCTTCTTGTCACAGTTCCAGATGGCTCCTAAAGCCATCCTATCAGGGTTCCAGCCAGCCCACTGGAGGCAGAAAGGCAGAGGGCTGGGTCTTACCTTTATGGGATATTTCCTGGACATTTTAAAAAACAAAATTTCTGCTTGTATTTCAATGGTCAAAAATTTGGCACACTTAGAGTTGCAAGAAGACCAGGAAATGCAGCTTTTATCTGGGTGCATGACTTCCCTTAACAAACTTGAGTTTAGCTGCGTTGAAATGGAAGAAAGGATGTCAGGGTCAAACGCTAGCAATCTCTGCCTCATTCCAATACCAAATATGCCAACCTATTAGAAAATTGTGTAGAGATTTTGAATAATTCTCCTAGGTAGTAAAATGAATGGCACTGAATGCATGGACTTACCTATCTTCATCATTACCAGGTCTTTGAAAATTTTCCAGATTCTCAACTGGGTTCTGAATACTACATTTGCTACATAAAGGGCATTTGGACAACTGAGGAGCTATTGGGGCTGAAGAGAATATTTATATATAAAATCCATTTGTAGAATTCAAAAAATTCTAGTTCTCCATACTGTGTAGATGCATTACAAATATGGGTATTTCCTCTCAAAATCTGTGCTTCAAGTCCATGCAAGAATTGTACATTGCTGGGCGCCTGGGTAGCTCAGTAGGTTAAGCATCTGCCTTCGGCTCAGGTCATGACCTGGGATCCTGGGATCAGCCCGGGAGGGCTCCCTGCTCAACAGGGAGTCTGCATCTCCCTCTCCCTCTGCCCCTCCTCCCTGCTTGTGAGCTCTCTCACGTGTGTGCTCTCTCTTAAATAAATAAATAAAATCTTAAAAAAAAAAAAGAATTGTACTTTGGATTGGAACCTTACATTCAGTCATATCTACTCCCCTTATCACTGTTTCTCGACTTAGAGAATTACGCCAGGACTTACTAGAAATGATTTTTTCACATTACATAATTTCTAGAGTATAAACAAAATCTTATATTTGGGTTATACCCTGCATTTTATCTCTCTAAATATATTCCTCGTGATGTCTGAAACTTTGGGTGAAGAAGGTGAAGGACACAATGAAGTAGGATGCCAGTTTGTTTAATATATTTGGGTTTGGCAGAATGCTGGTGGACGTCATTTCTTTGGTTCTCTGACATCTGGTTTAAACTCAAAACAACATGTGCATGAGCTGATTCAGACCTGGGTCTCGCGCCCGCAACCCCTGAGTGACTTAGCGTTTTGGGTAACTCTTACGACAGCACACATACTGTGCTGCTGAACTGTATGGGCTGGGTTCTGACTGCCCCGACCGAGCTGTGCCCACACAGGTGACTTCTGTCTATGAAGCAAACGTGGAACGTGGAAAGAGCAGTTAGCTCACTCCTGGGCTGATGAGCGGCTGCTAGGCACGAATCCAGCGGCACTGGTGGTTTACAACTCTCCTACCTGGTGTCCGATGTTTTGAATATTTCCCCTCATAAGGGTTAGATAGATCTCCCTAGTCATAGCCTGAAAACTCACTGATGCAAGATTTCCTGCCCTCCCGGGAGGGCCGCCCCACATGCTGTCTTCTGAACCTCTAGCTGCCCACCAGAGCAGGAGTCTGGCAACGCGCGGCCACGCCTGAGGAGACCGGGGCCTGAGCTGGGGCGGACCATGCAGAAATCCTTGTCTTCCACATTGGACGTGGCCATCGTTGACTCTGTCTTCACTATTTTCACTCCAGCATCTCAGCCATTCCTGGCCTCGACACATTCATGTGAAGTTCTAGCAGTGGGAGCAAATGCTTTCTTGATCTACCATTAAGAGAGAAAGGTACAATAACAAGACGGCCCCGGCATGTTCCTTCTGCCCCCTCTGCGGGCATCTGCCTCCACAGTGTGTTCTGCCCGGACTTTCACACATTCCAGCGGGAAGAGAATCTGCTAAAAGCTAAACACAGACACCTGCCTTCTTGCTTGTCTTCACACGGCATTTACTCAGTCCGTGTGCTGGGGGGAGCAGGCTGGCAAGCTGCCCGGTCGGTGTCTCTTCTTGGAAGAATACAAATCCTATCAGACCCTTCTGACCTAATTTAACCTTAATTATTTTCTTACTCCAAATAGAGTCACACTTGGGGGTTAGGGCTTTAACATATAAATTGAAGGGAGACATTCAGTCGGTAACAATGGATTTGAGATGAAACACCTCGGAGGGGCAATGGATCTCCCAAATTTCATTCTCGTTGCCTGGAAGACTTACTTGAAAACCAGTAACTTCTTCCCCTGAGTTATTCCCTTGGGCATGACTCCCTACCTCCTTGCTTGGATGCTCCGCCTCAGAAGCTACTTCCGTTTGGGTGGATGGATGATGGTAGAAGAGACCCAAGAACGTGCCTGAGTGGAGCTGAGGTGGGAGCATCCTGATTGTCCTTTAGGCCGAAGTTAAGAATGACCACATTTCCAGAACTAAAAACAGGGCAGACATCCAGACTCGGATAAAAATATTCAAAGTTGGAATTTCCCCAGATAATACACAGTATATAGTTGCTCTAGGGTGGGTGCAGAAGACAGCAGGGGAAGGAGAAGAGTGAGCAAAAGGAACCCAGTTGAGGAGCAAGATCTAGCTTTTATCCACAGCTCTCAAAAGGACTTGAGGTTCGCATGTATGTATTTAGGGCCCGTATGCTCAAGATCTGCACCGCACCCAAATACCTTCTTTCTGTGCCTTCTTGGCTCTCAAAACTGCACTCAGGGTTCCCTCAACCACATTTCCCACGTCTCTTTCTATCCATGTGAACAAATACTGCACCTCCCCATCAGTTACCAGAGCCAGCACCCGGAAGCAGGAGAAGCAGGTGAAGTCAGAGCAAACCAATGGACTGAACTTTGACCTCTGGCGTCGTAATGCTTTCTAGGTCCCTGTTCCTGGGGAGATTGCTCAGGTTTCTGTAACTCCAGAAAAGGTATGGACCTCTTCCAGTTCTGCCATGTAACACAACCCCAGAGGGTACAATTTGCCCCAAAGTCTACATGGATGGTGTCCTGGGGTCTCACAGCACACAGGCCTCAAGGCTGTTTTAAAGTGAGCCTGCCCCTACCCAGTGATTCCCTAGCCCCGAAGGAATCAGTTATTGTACCCACAATAGTGGGAATGGCAACAGGACCAATAAAGACAAGATCAAGGTTTTGTTTCTATGCTTGTGCAAAAATTTGATTTTCCATACCATTTTATTGCTCTAGTACATATCTTTATGTTGAAAGCGACCTGTACTTTCATGGATCTCCACTCATCAGATCTCTTCTAGTTTGGCAAGGGGCAATTTGCCTAAGAGACGTATTTATTCCAGCTAAATGCTGCTTTCACTCCCTTGAATATATAAATCTCCGGGGGAGAGGGCAAAATAGGTTAATAATTCTTCTGTTTATAAGACTGACTTGATCTAGTCTGTGGCAGACCTAACATATGCAAAGTTATTTAAATTAGGACTGGAAAGGTGTCTCTGAAGTTTTCAAAGCAGCAGAAAGATTTTTCCTTAATTATTTAAAATCTAGCAGTGATGCATTCTAATATTCAAGAATC
Source organism: Potos flavus (assembly GCA_028534135.1). Taxonomy (NCBI): domain Eukaryota; kingdom Metazoa; phylum Chordata; class Mammalia; order Carnivora; family Procyonidae; genus Potos; species Potos flavus. The sequence continues at coordinate 134,637,426 of CM052883.1, forward strand.
TCTAAACCAGTGGTTCTCAAAATACGGTCCCTGGAGCAACATCACTGGGGCATTTGTTAGAAAGGCAAAGTACCAGGTCCTACTCCAGACCCATGGAACCAGAACTCTGCTTTAGCAAGCCCTCCAGGCGAGTCTGATGCAAGCTCACGTGAGAAGCCATGTTCCAGGTCTAGGATAGTGATCCTCAGTCTTGGCTGGATATAGGAATGCCCTGGGGAGCTCTTAAAAAAATCTGATGTCAAAAAAAAAAAAAAAAAATCTGATGTCCAGGAGACACCCAGACAAATCAGAATCCCTAAGGGGGGGGGTCTCAGGCATGAGTTCCCCAGATGATTACACAATCCATCCAAGGTTAAGAACCACTGCTTTAGGAGCGGTACTTCTCACACTGTAGCATGTAGAAACATGACCTGGAGTATTCTTTACATGCGGAGATTCACCCCCAGAGATTTTGAGTTGGTGGATCCAAGGTGAGGTCCAGCACTTATAGTTTTAGCCAATAGTCCAGGTGACATAGTTGCAGAAGATCTGTGGACCACTCCTTAAGGAACATTACCTTAGAGCCAGGATTGCTGAAAGAATCTTGAGGGAGGGCTGCACTTATGGCTAGGGGCGCCTGGGTGGCTCAGTTGGTTAAGTGTCTGACTTTGGCTCAGGTCACAATCTCAGGGTCCTGGGATGGAGTGGCCCCCTCACCCCGGTCAAGCTCCATGTCCCTGTGTTGGGCTCTGAACTCAGCCCGGAGTCTGCTTGTCCCTCTGTGTCTCCCTGCTCTCATGCTCTCATGCTCACTCTTGCTCTCTCTGTCAAATAAATAAATAAAATCTTTTTTTTTTTTTTTTTAAAGTTGCAAGCTAAAAGAATTCAACAAATGAGTGCATGGAGAGGATGGGGAATGGAACCGCCGGCAGGTGGTGAGGCTATTTAATTATGATGTCCCTGTCAGCCATTGCTTTTACTGACCTGGAGAGCTAATGAGCGCTCTCCGTGAGCAAAGTAATGACATCAGGAGACTGACCTCAATAACTCATTAAGTTGCACGGACCTGTGCTGGGGGCTAGTACATCCTAAGAAAGTGAGTACTCAAACCAGGAGCAGGGCAGAGGCATGAAAACCGAGACTTTGGAGTCAAGCAGACCTGGATTTGAATCTGGAGGTCATCACTTGCTAGCTATGTGACCTTGGGCAAGTTCCTCATCTCTCTGACTCTGTGTTCTGATCTGTTAAATGCGGATATTGATACCTCCTTCAAAAGGTCATTACGAAGATTAAGGTGAAAAGCACTTGGCACCCACTAGCCTCATAACAAAGGATAGCTATTGTTACTTTGCTCATCGTTTCTCTCTCAGAGTCTGGCTTTTAATTTAGTGTACCAGATGCTGTCCAGTAGTTTTGACATCCTGAGAAATCCCTCCAGCCCCTCTGCATAGACTCACAGAATTCACAATGAGCAGAGACATAAAAACCTGCTGTTATCTTTAAAACTAAATAAAAGCAACTAAGAATAGTCAGTCTAGGGAATATTTTTTTTTTTTATAAGACTTGCACTTGATTAAGTCCTCCAAACTATTTTCTTCAAGTCTATTGAGCAAACTATACCCATAGCAATCTAACTGGTAAAAAGTTAACTTGGGAAAAGAATCTTAAATACTTTCCCAGCTGTGTCCTAATTGTAGGTTTAGGAAGAGTATCTGTGCATTTTTTACTGTGGTAACTTCAAGGCTAGATGCTCCTAAAGAGAATTTTATAGTGATTCATACTGTGTTTCCTTATTCAAGAAAGCCCTTCCCAACTTTCTTCTGGTAAGCCTCTGGAAATAAAAGAGAATACGGTAGAGGAAAACACGAAGAATTGAAGTTAGGAAAGAATTCAAGGAGTCCTCCAGCTGATTTTTTTGTTTCAGACAGAAAAGTCTAGCCTGGCCTGAGGCAGATGGAGGCTTCTGTCAGCCTCAAGTAAAAAGTTAAAAGCTCCTTACAGCTCAGTGGCTTTCCTCTGGCAACGGGATAAACAGGGAGGGGGGGGGGTCGGGGAGGGCATCTGGGTATCCCTCCCATCATAATTACCCCTCAGACCCTTGAAGATGACAACTGAGTCATCCTTTGTCGTTTTTTGTGTCAGGGGAAAAGTCCAGTTCCTTAAAACCAACCTCAGAGGCTCTGTCTTCCAACCCTTTAATCACACTCGCCTTGGTGGGCCCTGGCGGTGCTCCCTGCTTCCCTGACCGCCACCTCTCGCGGCTGCAGCGGGGCCCCAGAGGGCAACCTGGCCCTGCTGACAGGAACTGGAAAGCCCCTCTGTTTCCACATGCGCTTAGAAGCCAAGAAAAGAGTTAGCAGTCCCTGCCTGCTCTAGGTGTAGAAAAGGGCTGTCCACAGGGCCAGGTGGGGACGCTGGGGGACCAGAGAGGATGGTGTCACATGAGCTGGGCCCCGGCGGGCAGCCCAGCAAGGCTTCAGTAGCCTCTTGCCCCGAGGCCCATTGCTGCCAGGCCCTCTTCTTCTTTTTTTTAAATTTACCGCATTATTACTATTTTTTAATTGAGATATAATTGATGTATAACGTTATAGGAGTGGCAGGTGTACAACATGATTCGATATTTGCATCTATTGCAAAATGATTGCCTCAATAAATCCAGTTAGCCTCCCTCACCATAGAGTACAAACATGTTTTTTCTGGTGATGAGGACTTTCGTGATCTACTCTCTTAGTAACTTTCAAATATGCAATAGGGTATTTTTAACCATAGCCACCGTGCTGTACAGTACATCCCCATGACTGACTTCTTTTTAAGTGGAAGTTTCTACCTTTTGACCCCCTTCAACCTTTTCACCCATGGCTATTCCCTGCCTCTGGCAACCACCAATCTGTTCTCTGAATTTATGAGCTTGGTTTTGGGGGTGGTGTTGTTGTTGTAGTTTTGGAGTCCACATATAAGTGAAATCGCGTGGTATTTGTCTTTCTATGTCTGACTTAGTTCACTTAGTATAATGCCCTCAAGGTCCATCCATGTTGTTGCAAACGGCAAGATTTCATTCTTGTTTATGGCTGAGTAATATTTCATATACATACACATATATATATACACACACACACCATTCTATATGGAATATTATATATATATAAATGTGATATATATCATATTGTCTTTATCCATTCATTCATTGATGGGAACTTAAGTTGTTTCCATATCTTGGTTATTGTAAATAATGTTACAAATGAACATGGGGTGTGTATATCCTTTTGAGTTAGTGTTTTAATTTTCTTTGGATAAATACCCAGAACAATTGCTGGGTCACATAGCAGTTTTAATTTCAATTTTTTGAGGAAACCCCATAATGTTTCCCAAATTGTTGCCAGGTCTTCTGATTTTTCTAAAAAAGTAAAATATCTGACTTTTGAAAGCTCTTGATTAAAACAAATAAAGTCGACCATCTCAAAAATATTGAAATATTCTGCAGGCAAACAAAACTTGGAGGTTGAATCAAGTCCTTGAGCTTCCTGATGATCTCTGTCCTAGTTAATGTAATATAAACAAAAGACAGATGTGGGTAAGGGTCTTGGGATGAATTAGGGACATGGACAGATGGGCAAACTGATTTTTAGCAAGAAACAACCACAGAAGTGAACAATGATAAGCATACATTTATAAGAGGCAAGAAAAATTATTAATGAAACACTAAAGTACTTACCATCTTAACCCAGGGCCTGGAACATAGAAATGTTCCAGAAATCTTTGTTGAATAAACACTTTACATGTTAATATTGTTTTGCCATTATGAAGCATTTTATGATTTCACTGGCTCCTCAAAACAACCCTGAGAGGTACGAATATTATTCTTCCCACTCTCATTATTTGCAAAACTCCCACAGCTAGGAGAAGCAAATCAGAGCTTCAGTGCCGATGGTTCCTTCTTCATTATTTCTCCCTTTTGGATCTTGTTTTCCTAAAATCTACAGCCGAAGTTGCAGGGAAGCATAAATGGGGACTGGTATATGTAGTGGGATCTGAAAGACCATCCTTCCCTCCTCCCACAAGGAGCCCCTTCTCCTCGCACATTCTTAAAAAAAAACCCTCAAACCACAGTGAGAGACAGATGATGAAAAGTAGGCTTTTCGGGGCGTCTGGGTGGCTCAGTGGGTTAAAGCCTCTGCCTTTGGCTCAGGTCATGATCTCAGGGTCCTGGGATCGAGCCCCGCATCAGGCTCTCTGCTCAGCAGGGAGCCTGCTTCCCCCTGTCTCTCTGCCTGCCTCTCTGCCTACTTGCGATCTCTCTCTCTCTATCAAATAAATAAATAAAATCTTTAAAAAAAAGAAAAGTAAGCTTTTCCTCTCCACTCTCTCAGCCAACCAGTTCTCTTTAGAGGCAACTACTATAACCACCTTATGTAAATCTAACTACATACTTTATGTATTTGTGTCTGCATGTGTATGTTCTCCTCATTACTATCTTTTTGCACAAACGGTAGTATTTTATTTTGCTGTTTTTTCCTTGCTTTTTAAAAAAACTTCCCTCTGTATTTTAATAACTGTAATATTCCTTTTAACCAGATGCCTATTGATGAATCTGTAGGTTGTTTCCAGTGTTTTACAAATAATGCTGTAGTGAATAACTCTGTGCATCATTTCCCACATGCAGAAGGAAATCTGTCAAATAAATACAAGAGGAATTGCTAAATCCAAGGGCATGTGCATTTTTAATTTTTAAAGCTTGCCCAGTTGCCTCCTCATAAAGCCCAGCATCTACCCTCACAAGTAATGCATAGAACGCTATAGTAGGTAAAGCTACTTTCCAGTTTATTTACCTACCTCCATGGTCACACTCTAGAAAACCCCAAACCACTTCATTTCTGAAATCCAAAATTCCAATGCGCATCAAGTCACTGTTACTCCATAATGGCCATGTTTCAGAGTACAGAGAAGTACCCCAGAAATTCCATTACTAAGAATTTATCATGATTAAAAAATCAGAGATGTACATAAAGATTTATTTATATATATGTATAGTACTCTGTTGTTCTTAATGGTGAAACATTGAAAATAATCTACACAGGGGCACCTGGGTGGCTCAGTTGGTTAAGCGTCTGCCTTTGGCTCAGGCCGTGATCTCAGGGTCCTGGGATCGAGCCCCACATCTGTCTCCTTGCTCAGCGGGGAGCTGCTTCTCCCTCTCCTACTCCCCCTTGCTTGTGGGGCACTCTCTCTCCTGCTCCCTCTATCTCTCTGTTCAATCAATCTTAAAAAATAAGAGAAAAGAATCTACAACAGTAGAGTGGATTGGTTAAATAAATTATAGTATGCCAATAAAATTTGTGTTTTTGAAAAATATTTAACAATTTGGGAAAATATTTACACTATCCCGTTAAGTGAAGAAGCATGTGACAAAAGTTATATGTAAGTGTGCTCCCTATTTAAAAAATATAGATGCACAAAGAAAAAAGGCTAAAAAGTACAGACCAATATTTTAATAGTTGTTATCTGAATGGTTACATTGTGTGTGATTTTAATTTCTTTTTTACACTTTTCTAACTTCTCCTCAAGAAATATGTACTCTAACAAATTATTAAAGTTAGTATTTAGGAAAAAGGAGAGAGAGTGGAAGGGAAGAAAGAAAGAGGACAGCGTAAAGGGAACAGAGAGAATGCCAACAGGGGCTCGGGATGAGGATAGCTGAGTCTGGGTTCTGGCATTACCATGTAAGAGGACGACCACTTTACGTCAAGTCATTTCATCTTTGTGTCTCAGTTTCTTTCTCATCAATGGACTAATAGTATTTACCCTGCCTCTCAGAATTGTGACTATAAAACAGTACGTGAGGGTGTTTTGGGAAAGTATTGTATTTTGGAATAAAAGACAGCATTATCGTTATTCACTCATATTGTTTAATCACAGCTATCCTTTCTGTAACTTGAGTTTTTAGACAAACAGATTTTTTTTTCATCTAAAATGATAAAATCGAATGCACTATTTCCTATGGGGCTTTCCAGGCATTTGAGAGAGAGGCTAAAAGCTTCAGTCTGTCAATAAAGGTATCCATTTTACTGAACCAAGAAAAAATTTCTCCCATTTACCCAACTATCTGAAATCCCCATCTTCTTCCTACCCTTGGGATGAAGACTGAAAGCATCATACCAAAATAAAAAATTATTTGAAAAAGAGAAAATTTCTTTCATGCTTTGCATTCTGTGGCATATAACCTGTGGCCAGAGGTTTGTGAAGAGAACAGGGAAGATGCGTCAAAGGGCTGAGTCATAGATCACTGTTCTGGGCAAAGGTATTGCTCACCCCGCTGAGAGGGTCTGAGTAGCCAGCAGTTAACCTTACAGCCCTGGATACCCGCAAATCAAACTACTTAGACTATCATTTAATACCCTACAGAGGTTAGTTTCAAAGTGCCTTTGTAAGATTATTACGCAATACACGATCTACCCTTCAGCCAAACTCGAATACTTTTGACTTTTATTGTTTGAAATTTTAACATTTCTGTTGTATTTTTGCCAATCAAATAAGTACAAAATGGTATATGTTTGGGTTCCTTATTTGTACTTCTCTAATCAGTAATAACATTGACCATTTCTTCATATGCTTATTGGCTTTGTGTATTTCTGCTGTATGTATTAATTTCCTTTGTTCTTTATCCTAATTTTAGATATTTTTCTTATTAATTGTTAGAAACTATTCCCGATACTAGTCGTTTTGATACTAATCGTGTGTATTGCAAATATTTTCTCTCAATTTCACATTTCTCCTTCATTCTCCTTTTCTTTAAGTTATCTTTTGATAAACAAAATATTAATTTTAATATAACTTGTCATTGTTTATATTTATGTTATGCTTTTTAAAAAAAACTTTTGTAAGAAATCCTAAGGTTCTTAGGAAATCTTATAAGACTGCAAAGTCTAAATCATACTTGCTTTTGTTTTTTTTTGAAGTATGTATAACTGACATATCATTAGTTGTATTAGTTTCAGGTATACAATATAGTGATTCAACAATTCTATATGTCACTCAGTGCTCATCATGTCCCTATTGCTCATCAAGTCCGTAATGGCCATGCCCTTCATTTTATAAAGACATTTTTGCTAGGTATAGAATTCCAGCATGTTGAAGCATATTTTGCTTTTCAGTGCACTACAAATGCTGTTATCTGCTGGCTCATGTTAATTTTGACAAGAAATTAACTATTATTTTGTTTCTAATTACTTACTTTTCTCCTGATTAAAAATCACATTTCCCTGCCTCCTCTGTTTTTAAAATCGTATCATCTCTTATTATCTGTATTATCCAAAAGATTATCTCTTTTTAGTATTTTTTTGATTAGATGCTGGGCATTGTCATTTTACATTGTTGTGTGTCTGGATTTTATCATTCTCCTGATTTCTGTCTCTTCACCTCAGTGAGTTCTCTGTACTCTGCTTGGGTTCCCCTGCTTGCTGTACAGTCTAGAACATGCCTCCATTTAGAGAGCCAGAGTGATCATAGGACTGAGTCCCTTTCCTCAGGGATCACTTCCCTGCACTACTTATTTTCCAAAATCTGAAAGCTTGTTTTTTCCCTACACTTCATGCAATTTTATTGTGGTTTACAGAGAAGGCACAAGTCCAGTACCAGTTACTCTGTCATTTTTTGCCAAAGCAGAAATTTTGTTACATTATAAAAATAACTATCCAACCAACAAGCAAATAAATAAAGGTTTCATGCATTAACCAAGAAGAGAGTATCATGAACCATGAATTATGATTGATTTAGTCCCACAACCTTGAGGCCCTTTGCAAAATACATTGAAAAAAACCAATTCCACATCTGTACCGTCTGTTATTGCCCTCAGTGCTGAAAGCCCACATCCATTAGCAATACACCATTGTCACTACGATGTGAGGTTAGCGCTGGCATCTGACTTTTATTTTTCTCTGTTGTTGCCTAATTCTCCCAAGTATTATAAAGAGGTATGAGATGCCGAAGGAGTATTTGTTATTTGGGACAGGAATCAAAGATTTCCAACGAATTCTTCCAGAATGAAAGGGTATATACTATGCCCTAGATTTCCAGAATTCATTCCATGCCCACATTATTCCTTCTCTCTTGCATATCTCATTCCTGTCCTTCCACAATACTCAGATGATAAGTCACCTCCTTTATTACTCTTTCCTTGTCAATACAATTGAGATTTAGCTTTCTCTCCTCTGTGTTTCCACATCTCTTGGTTTATACTTCAAATAGGATAATTATCAATTTTAGTTTGTATTGTATTGTGCTCACACATGTGTCACATTTGCCCCCCACCCAGTTGGCTGTGAGTTCATTAAAGGAAGGACTAAATTGTAATAACCATTGTGATCTCCTAGTACCTTGAACCATGACTGTCAAATAATAGTGCCTAGTAAAACATTGTTGAACGAATGATGAAGAAAAATGGGAGGGCCTCCAAGATGAGTTGCCCTTAATCCACTTTTTTACCTAAATCCAGCGCTGTTCATTGCAGTTTCTTAATGCAGGCATCACCGTTCTCCAGCCATGTGCTCAAAGGTCAGTGATCCTGATGTGGTTATAGCTCATGCCAACCTCTCCTGTCCCGGAGTTGCCATGGAGACTGCATGTTCAATGGAACTGCCCGTAAGGCTTCATGTTTCTTCTCCTTTTCATCTGCTGTATTCCTCTGCCAATCCCCTACCCCATTGTCAGCATCTCTCAATCCCTGAAGCTCTGGAAGCTTCTGTGAGCTAAGGACAACAGTAGTTTCCATATGCATACTTACCCATGGAAAGGAGATATGTATGTGTTTAAATGATAGTCTCTCAGTCCCCCTCTGATGCAGTTTCCAACACTGAGAATACTCAGCTCAGTGATTTTTGCCTCTGTAACTTTTCCTCTCTTTACTGTGTTGGCTTATTTGTCTTTGACCACCCAGTAATTACAGAATTAGTCTTCAAATTGCTCTATTCTTTGGCAGTCTGAGTGAGCTGGAGGTCACAGTGCAACTCAAGTGGAGGCAGGTTTATTCATGTACTTTTGGATATTTGCTGTGAGCAGTCTCTCAGTTATTTCTTGATATTGTGCAATGCCCTGGGTACTGTGCAAAGTTGAGTAAGTTTTAGTCTCATGAAATTTATCATTTAGATAGAAGGAGGGATAAAAAATAAACATGCAATGCATGAGTGCGATAGCAGAGGATAGGGAACAGATGGGATGCTCCGGAAATGGAAAGAGGGAATAACTTGGCGTAAGGAAAGAGTACGTTAGCTCAGTATCCTTGGGAAGGGAACATCTCAGCTTGGTCTTCTAGAATGAATAAGAGTTCATCAAGCAGAGACAGTAGGAAGAGAGTTCAGCAGGAGGGAAGAGCATGTGCAAGGGCATGAAACATGAAAGATCATGGTTTGTTTGGTAGGTTTGGGAGGATGGCAGTGAGAGGAAATTGTTGGAGAAGTAAACAGGACCCCACTTGTACTTTTTATGATCTGCTAAGAAATACGGATTTGCTTCCATAGGCCCTTGTTTTCTATATATTAGTCATTTTCCCATCACTTTCATGTTATCACCATGTATAATGTATAATACCTGTGCCCATGTTCACTTAATAATTTCCTTTAAATCAAATTTCACTCTCCTTACTTAAAATAGTATATTATGTAGTATTTGATCACTTAAAAAAGAATATATAATTGCATATATAAACTCCGAGTCAGAATAGTAGAGTGGGTACCCGTGAACTCATTATTCAGTACAAGAAGTACACATTACTATCCAGCTTAAGAACTACAATATTTCCAGTTCCATTGCTCCATTTATATACTTCTTCCCTGTGTCACCTCCTTGCCTCCCCTAAGAGATTACCACTACTCTGTATTTTGTGCTCATTATTCTCTTGCTTTTTTAAGAATTTTATCTCCTACGTATAGATTCATTAACGGCATATTGTTTAGCTTGTTTGGTTTTGAGCTTTAGCTTCTGATTTGTGACTACCTTGTGGAAGCAAGATTGGACAGGAGCGAGTCTGGAGGTGGGGAGCCCGTTTAGAGATACTTGTGATCATCTGGAGAAGAGGTGATGAGAACCTGGATTAGGGCAGCGGGTGGGGGAAAGGGTCAACACCAACTATGTCAAAGATAAGATTGTTGAAACCAAGGGATCATATGAAGAACTATATAGTATTAGCTTCTTTAGAAACCTGCCCTTTATGATATTTCTAACACTAGAAATACAAAATTCTTTGTTTAAGTTATTGATAGAAATAGCTTGTATTTGATCCTTGATGTGCTGGTGGTTTCCCGTGGTTTCCAGGGAACAGAGAAAAGCAAGCCCATATGCCTCCTTCCTAGAAGATCCGCTCTGTGACCTTTCAAGGTCATTAAATAAAAGCATGTGCCTTTGAGTGGTGTTAAAGTGTAGCACTTTATCATACTACGAGGCAGCTGAACCCGTTCTCAGATCTTTGTTTTTTAACTTCCCAACAAGTTCTCCTCTCTAGGCCATAATGTCTTCAATTTGCTTTGTAGTTCACCAAACCCAGGCTTCCCCATATTTGTTTTTAAACAAAACTCTCATCATCTTTTTTGTAATTTGTCCATACAACATCGCTATTGTTTGCAGAGAAGCTTTGGAAAGACCCAACAGTTTGGGCAATATTTGCAAACTGTAGTTAATTTAAGGCTGTCTACACTATGGGAGATTTTTGACTTTAAAATAAGGAGTTGAATTAGCCAGTTTTACTGAGACTAGCGCAATTAACTTCTAATTTGTTGTTGGCTCGAAACAACCACTCACTGGAAAGGGAGTCTAGGTACTCCCCCAAGTCCTCACCCTGACCTGCATTGGGCAATTTGAGTAGAGCAGAGTGGCTCAGAAGAAGCATTTTCAGCCAGCAGGACACTCATGCTATACCAATTTGCCTGGGAAACTGGTTCAACTCACTGGAAAAACCACACAGTGGGAGTGTAAAAAATACAAAGTGATCACTTGTGAAAATACAGGCAGAATATAGTAATTGTCAGGTTAATTTAAGTCATCTTTGGAGAGTCCCTACCCCCTCCCGCATCCCTAGTCATTTAATCAAGCACTTTTCTTAATCCGAGACAGACTGGTTGTTCAACAAATGGACAGACTAGGAAAGTCAGTTATTGGGAGAAAAACATCTTGCATAAATTAGCCATGTTCATCAGTGGTGGAATTCGGATAGTCTCCAGTGGTTGCTCGTGCCTCTGCTTGGCTATGCCCTCTTAGACTGCTCAATTCAATTACACTAACATTTATTTAGTAACTTATTATGTAAAAGTTCTGTTCCTGGCACCTTGCTAATGCTGTATTATTTTTCTAAGGAAACTGGACAACTTAGGAAGATCTCAAACAAGTTATATAATAGAACCCCCCATCTCATTCTGAGGAAGTGATATTATTTATCTCAAAACAAAAATTGGACAGATTAGGGAAGGAGGGAGGGTGTGTGTGGGTCACTGGGAATGGAGAAATTGAGGAGAGCGTCTCTGTTGTTCCATCCTCCCCAGTGGAAATTCTGACAAACTTGAAGCAGGAAGCCCAGTGCAGAAAGGAATTTGGTGGTTTGGGGATTTGGGGAGGTAAGATCTCAGGATCTACTATTTGATGCTAGATCAAGCCTTGTGACCTAATTCTAACAGACTATGATACATTCAGGATTTTGTGGCCCCCTTGATGGATTGACAATACATCTCTTTCACACCTCTGTTCACCCAGCCATTAATTTTATTGGAGTATATACTTCTATTCTGGAGTTTTCCTCTCCGAATCAGAGAGTTCGGCTTTGTTTTTATTTTTTACATCCTGATGATTGATGATGGAGAGGGAAAGGATGAGACAGGAAGCAGACAGATAAGCTGATAAAAATGACAAAATATGATTTTAATGTTTAAGTCAGAAGAACAAAAAGCTGTTTATGAGTTGTGATATTGTTTGGTATTGAAGAGTAACAGATGTAATTAGGTCTTTCGACTCAACGTTTTATCCAGAGAGATCTTTTCAGAAAGTCAGGCAGCCCTGGTTTATGGAGCTCATTTCTCTGACAGCTGTTATAACCAGGATGTCCGGACCCAGGAGCCGGAAATACGTTCCCAAATTGAACCCCTCAATATCCACAGAGTGAGGGAGTAAGCGTACAGACAGAGGGAGCCCAGTATCTCATGTGTCTATTGTGCTTTTTCCTCTCTCAAATCACCGTCACATCTATTAGAACACAAAATTGTGTTGCTAACTGAAATGCATTGTTAATTTTTTTGTTTCCTGATGGTCACTGGGCCACCATTCTATAGACTGAGTTGTTGAACTATGTTTAACTAAGAATCTTAGGGTCAAAAAGGACATTTGGTGACATTTTGGCCTGGGGCTTGAACTGTGAAGGAATCTAAAGTTCTTCCTTGAAATGCAAATACCCCTTGGAAGGACTATGTTACTAGGCAACAGCTGAAGATGTGATTGTTCACATCTTAGCTTGTAGAACTTGGCGGTGACCTGAAAGGAGAGAAAGAGGAAGTTTCAAGGTGATAAGGAAAGTTAGCTAGAGCAGGAGGATGCCTCCAGGAGGGGAGGGAGCGCTCACCGGGGCTACCAGAGACAAAGTCCCTTTCTCTGCGGGGCAAACTTATCAGGTGCCTCCACTTCCTGGACCGAGCACGCATCATCCTCCGGTTGTTTGCTTGGTCAGCCCACAAATACATTCTGTCCCTAGACTCTGAGTTCTGTGCAGGCAGGGACTTTTGTCCCTCACCATAGCTTTTCTGCCCTCCTCAGGATACAGTAGACACTCGGGAAATATTTACAGCATGAATGAAAACTTTAATCCACAATTGTATGCCTAAATGTAATAGCTAAACTCTCTTATGCCATCCTCATTTTCAAAAAGAATAACTCTGGAGCATGCCAGATTTTGAAATGTTTTCTTGTCTTAATCCTCTAGAAAAGATAAATATCCAATTTCCCTGTGGGATAATACAAATAACAGACAACACTTCCTGAGGGCTGATCAAGTGCTGGACACTGTCTTCTCACTTTCTACAGATTAACTTATTTTGTTCTCACCACAGCTCTCTGAGGTAAGTGCTACTATGACCACCATTTTAAAAACAACAACAACAAAAAAGAGACAAAATTTAAGTCTCCTTGTAAACAAATTTTGCCTTTCTCATTATGATAAAAGAAAAAAGTGCTGAATGACAGAGAATTTCCTTTTTTTTTAAAGATTTTATTTATTTATTTGATAGAGACACAGAGAGAGGGCACAAGCAAGGGGAGCTGTAGGCAGAGGCAGAAGGAGAAGCAGACTACCCACTGAGCAGGGACCTCCTAAGCGGGACTCCATCCCAGAACCCTGAGATCATGACCTGAACCAAAGGCAGACCCTTAACCGACAGACACCGCCATCCAGGTGTCCCCCAAAGAACTCTCTTCTATTTGTTTTTGTCAAACTTTAGTGTGGATTCAAAAAAATTAAATATGACTAAAAAAAGACAGAGAGAGGAATTCATCCCTAGGAAGCCTAGGACAGTGCCTAAGTATATCATTGTAGAACATTCTATTAACAAGTTCCTAAAATCCACGTGAACGTGGAGCTGTGTTAGAGACAATTGTTACGTGAAGGATCTTAAAAAAAAAAAAAAAAGGATCCAAGAGAGCACCACTGTGTCCACCAGGTGGCACTGGCGCCTCTAAACGCGGGGTCTGCATGGGCACACTCCTCCTTCCATCAGCGCCCTGGGCAGACAGACTCAGGTTTCCCAGGCCCACAGCTTTGTACCCAGGGCTAACTGAGGAGCGGCCAGATGTCAGCGCACTCTGCTCTCTTCAGAGGAGGAAGTTCTCAGGTGCGTAGTCACTGAGGAGTAGTGGCTAGATGCAGGTCTGTTTCAAATCTAAATTCAAGTGCCTGGTTCTTCAAATCTCAGCCCTGCTAGTTACTATTGTATGACCTCTGGCAAGTTAGTTAACTTCTCTGTGTTCCAAGATCCTTATCTGCGAAAGGAGGACAACGTGGTACGTACCCCATTCCACATCACGGGTTCTAACTGCTCTGCTCGCGGAAGGCCCAACTGCCTGTTCTATGAAATGGAATTAATAACATGACCTTTCAGTAGTTGGGCACTTAACTGTAATCAGTTTAGTGCCCAGTTTACTTGGCTCACAATATACCATCAAGAAGATGAGTTTCAGCCTTAAATGCTAATGTAAAGCTATGACTATTTACCAGATTTAAGATGGTCATTAGAGGAGGAAATACGGATTGAGCCTCTACAATGAGCCAGTCACTTCTCTAGGCGCTTCTCCCGCCAAGATGAACAAGGTAGGTATTGCCCTCCCCCTCGCGAAGCTTCTAACCCAGCAGGGAAGATACATGTTAAACAAATAACCACACAAAAGTCAACATTACAAATGTGCAAAGTCTTTCAGGAATGTAAAACCGATGACCCTCACCTAATCTTCAGCTCAGGGAAAGCTTTAAAGAGGAAGCGATAGAACAAGGTAACCAGGAAAGTAGCCAAAAGGAGGGATAAGCATTCCAGGCAAAAAAAAAATATGGCATTTGCATGGCTCCCTTAAGCGGGAAGTAGCCTGAGAACATTCCAGTATATCTGGCTAAAAGGGAGAAAAAACGGGACAGAGAGGCTGGAAGCTGGAGAGGTAGCCTATTGGGCAAGAAGAAGTATTAAAGGATTTTAGATAGAAAAAAAGACATGATCGTTTTAAAACAATTGTTTTAAAAGGTTGCTGTGACTGACTTGGGGAGGCTGGATTGAGGAGGTAAGATGGGCTGGGGAGAGACCAGAGGAAAAGCTTTTGTATTCCTTTAACCAAATGATGGTGGCAGCCTGAACCAGTGCAGCAGGAAGTGAGCTGGAGGAGTCAAGGTTTCTGGCTTGAACAAGAGGTTTGATGATCTTGCCATCTCCCAAGGTAGAAATCACTGGAGGAGAGGGAATCACTGGAGGAGAGGGAGTAATTTTGGAGGAAAGTTCTTGTGTTCATTTCAGGATATTTTGAGTCTGAGGCACTTACCAAATTTCAAGAGGAGCTGTTAAAAAAGCACAGGGATGTGCGGAGCTCAAAGGAAAGATTGTGATTGTTTATCCAGATTTAGGGCTTACCAGTATACAGATATAATGGAAACTCTAGTGGGAAATGAGATCTTTTTTCTTTAAGATTTTATTTATTTGTTTATTTGTTTATTTAGAGAGTGTGAGCAGGAAAGGGCCAGAGGGAGAGAGAGAATTCCAAGCAGACTCCACACCAAGTGCAGAGCTGGATGCGGAGTTTGATCCCAAGACCCTGAGATCATGACCTGAACCAAAATCAAGAGTCAGACGCTTAACCGACTGAGACCCCCAGGTGCCCCCGATGAGACCTTCTAGGGAGAAAGTCAAGGGTGAGAAGGGAAGATGTCTTGGGACAGCACTTGAGGGAATGCCACATTTTCTAAGTTGGTAGAAATTATGAATCAATAATCAGCAACAAAAACAGAAACTGAGCTCAGAGGTGTAGGAGGAAAACTGGAAGGCCCGGTTCCCCTCCCCCAAAAAGGATTATGAAAGAGGAAGAGGTCCGGTGGTATTGAAAGCTACTGAGAAGTCAGGGAAGCTAAGAACTAGAATGTGTTCTTTGGATTTGGCGACAAGGAGGTCACTGGTGACGTTGGTGGGATCAGTTTCTATGGCACGTTGAAGGCTGAGGCCAGAGGGCAGTGAGCTGAGAAATTAAATGTGAGGTGAAGAAAAGGTGATAATATGTGCTAAAAACATTTTCTAGAAATTTGGCTGGGAAGATGAAGTAGGGAGGGCTTTTTTTTCATGGGACAAGCATGGGCCATTTTAATGTGGATACAGCAAAGCCAGTAGAAAGAGGTGTTGAAAATAGAGGCAAGAGAAAGACTCCTCAGATTGGATCCAGGACCCGGGAGGAAGGACCACTTCCTCCTGAAAAGCACAAGGAGGTAAACTCTAGAATTTTCAGAGCATTGGTAGCTGGAAGTTGGTGCAGTGTCTACATAGTGCTTGTGATTGTCTCCTAAACCCAAATGGTGCCACCAGCAGACAGTCTGGGAGGGTGAGGTGGGAGCTGAGGGAAGATTTGAGTTGGTCACAGTGCAAAGTAAGCAAGACAAGCAACCAGCTGAAGTCGGGGACCCCCGGCGTTCCGTGCTACAGATAGAAGGTGTGTGATCTTCTGCCGTACCGTTTGCAGCCTAGAGGTCCCCAGAGATGGTGATGCTTTGGACACATTCCCTCACATGTGCAGACTGCACATGTGCTCTGTGCCCATCCCTCTGCTGTGCACTGGGTGCTGCCGGGGCGACGGCAGCAGGGAAGACGAGGGCGAGGTAATTTGGGGTGTCAGTAAATCAGGAACCACAGAATCTTCGCTGTGTGGGGGAGGACATCTCCTCTGGCCTCAGGTTCTGAGCCTGGGCCTGGGAACTAAACTGACAAAAGACAGAGGAACAGAAGAGCCCACAGGTTTTCTTGGTGTGAATATTTTCATGTGGCCCAGGAGCCTTTGTCGAACAGAAATCTAGACCCAAAGAAGCTGAGAGTTCTGAGAGCTTATTTATAGGTCCCTTCAACAAAGACCCATACACCGTGGAGTTGGATAAGACAAAGAGAAATGGGTTTGGGGCTAGGGCAGTAAATTGTGGGACAATGGGTAAATATGTGGGGGAAATTAATGAAAGATAAGGGGTTTTTTAGTAGGTCTGTTTATACAGCTTCATCTTGTTTCCAGTGATAAGAATGTTGTACTTTTCCTGGTCCCGAGGGCATCTCTCTCATGGGAGATTTAGGTCCTGCTTTTACCTAGAAAGTTGGAGGATACATGCTGTTCCTTAAGTGCCTTCTCAAAATAATCAATATGCCAAAGTGGCATATTTGGGGGTGGCGGGTTCTGATCCCCTTCAGCAAAATAGGGAAGAAAGTGAAGGAAAGAGAGAACCAAGGAATATGTAGACACGAGAGCGAGAGAGCCCCTGGAGGTCTCAATGAAACGAAAGAACGGGTACCCCGGGGTATTTGTTACAACCACAGATGAACAGTAGACTTGTGGCCAGAGACTGAGATTTCTGAGTTACTGATGTGAACAGTGGATATGGCTCTAAGAACCTGTGGCTGAGGTGAGAGAGAAATGATGTCGCAGCAACCAGAGTGACCACATACAAATTTGAGTATGTCGCCCTTACACTTAAAATTTGGGTTGTTCCTTGGAAAAAAATACAAAATTCTTCACGCTGTCTATAAGGTTTGCTTACTCCTTCTAGTTTTACCTTATACCTCTTCCCAGCCACTTTGGTCTTTAACTTCAGGGCCTTCGAAGAATGCTCTTTCGGGCCGCCTGGGTGGCTCAGTTGGTTAAGCATTTGCCTTTAGCTCAGGCCACCATTCCAGGGGCCTGGGATCCAGCCTCGTGTTGGGCTCCTTGTTCAGCAGGGAGCCTGCTTCTCCCTCTGCCCCTCCCCCTGCTAGTGTTCCCTCTCACTCAAATAAATAAATAAAATCTTAAAAAAA
Source organism: Potos flavus (assembly GCA_028534135.1). Classification (NCBI taxonomy): domain Eukaryota; kingdom Metazoa; phylum Chordata; class Mammalia; order Carnivora; family Procyonidae; genus Potos; species Potos flavus. The sequence continues at coordinate 134,654,939 of CM052883.1, forward strand.
AAGAAAAATGCCGTTTCTTTGACCTGAACTCCCACTCTCGCCTAGACCTCAAAATTCTATCAAGTTAACCCCTACTCAACATTTTTTTTTTTAAGATTTTATTTTTAAGTAATTTCTATACCCAAGGTGGGGCTCAAACTCACTACTCAGAGATCAAGAGTCACTTGATCCATGGACTGAGCCAGCCAGACGCCCCTCCCCCTACTCAACCTTTAATATTTAGGTATAGCTTAATGTCACTGCTTCATAAAGAGCCCCTTTTGCCTTCAGACTAGTTATATGAAGTTTTCTTTCATGGCAATTATCGTGAGTTATCATGAATTTGTGTGATCTTTATTTTTTTTAAAGATTTTATTTATTTATTTGAGAAAGAGAGCAAGAGAGAGAGTGAGCATGGGGGAGGGGGGGGAGAGAAGCAGGCTCCATGCTCAGCAGGGAGCCCAACTCGGGACTCAGTCCCAGGACCCTGAAATCATGACCTGAGCCGAAGGCAGACACGTAATCAGCTGAGCCACCCAGGTGCCTATTTTGTGTGATCTTTAAAAAATTATTTTTGTGTCTCCTCCACCAAATCATAAACCCTATGAAAATAGCGACTATGCATGCTTTGCTTCTCATGTATGCCAGCCATGAGTCCTTTGCCTAGTGCATAATAGGTACTTACTCAATTTTGTTATATAGTAAGATTTAGTTATATAGTAAGATTTAGTTGGATAAAGAGGTTGACTTATCCAAAGCCATTGGTTGCTAAGAATAACAATACTAATATTTATAAAATGTGCTCACTAAATTTTATAGCTTATGACGTTTACATGTGTGGCACAATGGATGAATAACACCCACAGGCACGACCGATGGTAAAGAATACAAAAACTTAGAGATTGTGATATACAACGAGAGGTAGCACAGCACAGAGATTCGATACCCAGGAGTCTTCCCCAGGGTTTCTCCTGCAGAATGACAGTCGCAATAAAGCAAAATGGTCCCTTTGGATCATCACAGGAGGCTTTATTCTATTCTGATCTCTCTTCCTGCAGGACCACTGTGGAAATTCTAGCTACCTACAGGCGTACCCATCAGGAGCAAGTAGACAATCACTGCGCATGCGTGAGTCTTGGCTGCCAGACTGAGTAAAGAGAAGGTCAGGTTCTCAGGAGTATGTCCCAGTGGGCCCCAGGCCTGTCTCAGGTCTAGACCTGCCCATCTCTTCCCCTATTATCTTGAGCATTCATTTAAGCAATTGATAGCAAGACACTCTGACCTGTTACCTAAGAATTTGATTCATGTATTTTCTTGTAACCCTACAGCCCTTCTTTCATTGTGCAGCTAGAGCGCAGGCGATCCGTGGACTCAGAGAAAAAATAAATATTTTCCTGACTTGAGTTCAAATGTGTAAACCCTACAGAGAACAAGGCATTCTCAGGTGAAGTTAATGGATTTGAGAGACTACACAATGACGCAGGAACAGGATTTTCTGCCCCAAAGGATTGTTTGATAAGTCAAGAGTGGTAAGTTTCCCTGAGTGTCAGAGGGGAAACAAAGTACATGAGCTGCTAGTTTGTTCCTAGAAAAAAAAGACCTCTCCCCTTCCCTCACTGTTGGTTGAAAAACAACAGAAATCCCAGGTAAATAGAGGTAACTGCCCCTAGTTACACACAGAGCTTGAGGAAGCTTCAAGATGTCAGGTTAGAAATGGCTATGCAGGGGCGCCTGGGTGGCTCAGTGGGTTAAAGCCTCTGCCTTCAGCTCAGGTCATGATCTCAGGGTCCTGGGATCGAGCCCCGCATCGGGCTCTCTGCTCAGTGGGAAGCCTGCTTCCCTGTCTCTGCCTGCGTCTCTGCTTACTAGTGATCTCTCTCTCTGTCAAATATATAAATAAATAAAATCTTAAAAAAAAAATGGCTATGCAGTTTGCCAATGAAGTTTGTCACAATTTATAGGCCTGAGGCTGTCTCATAGAGCACCCCCAGCCCAAACTTGATGTGGCTTTGGGAAATGATTCCAGTTTGCTCCTCAAGAGCACAGAACTGCTGGAAGGGCAGCCTCCCAGGCCATACCCCCTGACATGCAGGGGCCTCAGGAAGAGCTCTGGTAGCAAGGACAGTCACCAACCATGAGGGGCTGTTTGGATAGGAACAAGGTCTGGCCAAGTAGCCATCCGAGTAGCCTATCCCCAACAACCAGATGAGACAACAGACCTCAGCAGATGCCACGTTGGGCATCTGCTTATTCCCCCATTCTTCCTCCACCATCTTGGCTCCCTCAAACTTAGAGCTGGTACCACAGACAAAGAGAAAGAATGTCTTTGAACTGTCCAGGATTTGCATTTCTGCCCTTCAAAGAATCTGAACCTGATATCAATTGAAGAAATGTACCTTTTCATTATTATTGAGAAATAAAACAGATTTCTTGCACACTTGAGTTTATGAAAAGAGATGCATTTTCTGCACACATATTGCCAGTTATCTTTTCTTGCATTCATGTCTGGTCTCCGTACTGGACTGCAAGATACTCGAGGCTGGAAAGTAGTTCCTTGTGGCCTTCTTTTCTTCCTGTTCAGATGCATATGCACCATGTGCATAACAAGCCCCAGTTTTGTGAGAACAGCTATGAGATAGGATGTGCATGGCCGTTCTATTTACACATCCTTTGCCAGAGTATCAGTTCAAGAGTCTCTCAGCTCTGACTGTAAGTTCTCCCAAGTATTCATTTGTCACATTAAGAGATGCTGATTCAAAGGAGCACATGCATCCCAATGTTTATAGCAGCACTATCCACAATAGCCAAATTATAGAAAGAGCCCAAATGCCCTTCACCTGATGAATGGATAAAGAAGATGTGGTATATATACAATGGAATATTACTCAGCCATCAGAAATAATGAAATCTTGCCATTTGCAATGACATGGATGGAACTAGAGTGTATTATCCTAAGTGAAATAAGTCAATCAGAGAAAGACAAGTACCATATGATTTCACTCATATGTGGAATTTCAGAACATGAGGGAAGGGAAAGGAAAATAAAATAAGATAAATAAGATAAAAACAGAGGGAGGCAAACCATAAGAGACTCTTAACTATAGAGAACAAACTGAGGTGGGTGGGGATGGACTAAATCGATGATGGGGATTGAGGTGGGTACTTGTTGTAATGAGCACTGGGTGTTGCATGTAAGTGATGAGTCACTAAAATCTATTCCTGAAACTAATACTACATTATACATTCACTAACTTGAATTTAAATAAAATCTTGGAAGACAAAAAAAAGAGATAGCAAATTCTTGTCAAGCCCCTACACACACATACATACATACCCATTCATGGGGTGCAGTCCTGGTTATTAAGTAGTTCGTTATTGGAGGTGCAGACATGATGTAGTTGAGTGGATTGAACATGCATTGACTTTAGGACAATACCTGGGAGGTTCTGTTGCCTATTATTTTCAATACATGTATAATCTGATTGCAAAACTGACAAATGTTTAAGAAAATTTGTAAAATTTTAGAAGTAACCGAATTGCGCCCAGTAACTCAGTACCTGTAAAATTAGAAGTAGTCAAAAAAAAAAAAAAAAAGAAAAAGAAGTAGTCAATATTAACATTTTGGTGTATATCACTAGGTATGCATTGTAAAAATGTTTCATTATCTACTGGAGTATGTTTAAGAAATCCCTGATACATTAGGGTGTGTGTGTGTGTGTGTATGATTTATGCTTTCTCCTAAAAAGGGGATGATGGTACTGGAGAGTTTCAGCGACTAAATGTATTTAGTGACCAGACACAGTGTATCGATGAAAGAAATTTGAAAATGTATTGCTGATGAGAAAAAGTTAAGAATTAGATTTCTGGTGGCTACATGGTGGGAAATCAAATAAAACATATATTTGAATCTAATCTATGATGGATCCATGAAAAAAGCTCTGATGGTTAACTCAAATATCACCTCTTCCCCGAGGCTCTCCCATCTTCCCTCTAGCAGAGTTAGCCAACTAGTCCCTCTGTGCTCCCAAATATTACTATCTATGTTTAACAATATATTCATTATTTTCATACAAATAATAAATACTGCTTTTTCTATATTACATTTTAGGGGAGAAGTATAGTGATTAAGTATATGTGATTAAGAACATCGTTTTTGGATTTAAACATACCAAGTTCGAAGTCTAGCCTTAATTATTTGCTAGCTATGTGAGCTTGGACAAGCTACTTAGCCTCTTCTGAATATGTGTCCCCATCTGCAAAATGGGAATAATAGCACTTACTTCATAGAATTGTTGTGAAAACAAGTAGGACAGTATTTGCAACATGCTGACCCACCCCAAAACACAGCCAATAAATAATAGGTATAATTATTTTTATTACAGAACTTGCCATGTTGCATTGCAATAACTGGTTTAGGAATGCTTTTGTCCCTTGACTGTGAACATTAGGCAGCAGGCCCTGGGTCCTGACCTCTCTCCCTCCCAGCAGAATAGCTCATATTTATCAGGAATCCATATGTGTTTGCTGGAAGATAAAGCAGCCGTGGAAAGTGCCAGACCAAATATTTTATGCTCAAAAGTTGTGTACCCTTACTGAGATTTTTAGAACCAATTCTAACTGCAAACCTTTGACTTTTTTTTTTTTTAAGATTTTATTTGTTTATTTGACAATGAGAGAGATAGAGTACAAGCAGAGGGAGTGTCAGGGAGAGAGAGAAGCAGACTCCCTGCTGAGCAGAGAGCCCAACGTGGGGCTTGATCCCAGAACCCTGGGATCATGACCTGAGCCGAAGGCAGATGCTTAACCAACTGAGTCACCCAGGCGCCCCTAAACTTTTGACTTTTATAATCACTATTATACCGGGTTATTTCCACGTTTAACAGGAGCTAACATTTAATGAGCACTTACTATGTGGCAGGTTTTGTCCTGATGGTTTACACTGTATTTAAGCTACTCCATGAGGTAGATGTTAGTTCTTCTTTAACAGATGAGGAAACCGTTAGGCCTAGAAAGGGTGCTAGGAACTCTGTGATTTCTGAGATTTTGTTAGGGTCCTCAGGAAGGTCCTGGCTCTCTCTCTTTCCAATTGAATACCTAGGAAGGCAGTGACGAAAAGAAGCAACCATATGTTTTTCTTTCTTTTTAGTAAAACATTTTATTTATTTTGCAGTCCCCTGTCTCTTCTGGAAAAACAAACAAAAGAAATTCTTGTTTCATTCATGATTTTACCCCTGCGGAGGTCCAGGCAGGATTTCTTCCCTGCAGAGCCCTGTAGGGACACTGATGAAGGTTACAGAGCTCCACTGAGTACCCCAAACAGTAATTATTTTTTTAAGACAGGTTTGAAATAGACTTCCAATACATTAAAATAATAATAATAACAATAATTCATATCCCATCTATGTGTATAAAAACAATCACATCCCCTGTGTGATCGTAAAACTATCAATAAGCTAAATAAAACTGAGAGGGGACGGTATTAAGAATTTTTCAAAAAGCCACTTGCTCTCAAAGAGAATATTTTATCCCATGTGATTGTGCTGTCATGTTAAGGAAATCTATCAGTTATTTGTTCATGTTGCCTACAGGAGTGAACAATGTTTCAGAAATAAGGAAAACCTTGAAATTATTTTACTTCAAAGAAGCTGATTGGAATCTGTCCAGATTCCACATTTGTTTCTATTGACCAGAAGTCTTCTGACTTGGGAAAATATTTTTAATTCTCTCCGCCTTTCCTCAATGTCCTACAAAGACCTGCGTTAGGATGGGAAACATTTTCGGAGTCCCAGAGGAATCTTCCATGTGCCTGAAAGATACGGCGGAGCTGTGTGCCGCGAGGGGCCCCTCAGGAAGAGGAGGAAGATGCCTCAGAATAAACTTTTCAAACATTCTACACATACTTTCTTCATTCATACTAACATCTGCTATATGAGAGATAAAATGTGGTTCTGGAAAGCATTACGTGATTTTCCTTTCACATACATAGTAAGAGATGCAAAAACAAAACAAAGAGGTCACTTTTAAGAGAACAACTGCATGGTGCCTGGCATATTTATTCTTTCAAAAGTTGGCCTTAGTTTGCGTCCAGAATTAGATAAATAGCAGAGGCCACAACATTAGGTAGAGATCAATTGTTATTCTTCGTTCAGGAAATAAATAAATTAAAAGGAACGGGGGAAAAAGCCAGCCAGGTCTCTGACATAGGAATTTTGCCTTATTTTTGCTAACATTCCCATACTAATAATTACAATAAGCTCACACATATGAAGGAGGAATTCCATCTACTGAAACTATCTTCTGATGTACTACTAAAAATTCACATGGGAAATATGCACTGAATTTTGAAATCGGTTTAATCAAAAAGGTAGCTGGTGTCTGGTCAGCAGTATTTTCTATGGTGAAACAGGTAGCCCTTCCTTGGAAAAATAGTTTGAAAAATACTGTGATTCCATCCTGGAATTGAGATGGGGATAGCTTCTGGCTTGGCTCTTGGAGGGAGATAATAATCGGAATGGAGGAAATGAGAAGCATAGTGTAATAGTGTACTAAAAGTAGCAGATAGTGCCTTCCGTCAAGGTACTCATTAAATGTGTGATGAATAAATGATGGAGAATGCCACTGGCTGTTTGGGGTATTAGTGTTGCCACTGGGGACTTCCAGAAGCAACGTGTCTCATTTACTGTCCTTAAGTATGGGTTTATTCTTCCTTTTTTCCTTCATTCATCTGTTGATGCCTGCCCTGTGCCAGGATCTGTCCTGGGAACTGAAAATACAACTACAAACATCATAGATATTGCTCTTAGACAGTTGACATCCTAAGAGATAGAGAGATAAGGAAAGAAAGAAAGAAAACCTTACTCAATAACCTCAGACCGTACAAGTGTTCGTGGCTCTGATCCCTTCTGTGCAGAAGTTAGGACATGTGTGAAATGAGGCGCAGTGAAGACAGCCTCTCTTGGGAGTTCCTGGCTCTGGACCTTTCCTAAGGAGTTGATTGGCTCAACCTTCATCATCTGAAGCTCTCAATTAAAAAACAAATCAGAAGAGGGCACTGCACTAGGGAAAAAAACAAACAAACAAACCCAAATTGTCAGGATAATAAACGAGTCTCGTTTGTCTTCTTAAAAAATGCTCATTAGAATTAATAAATTATCAAAGTGTTTGAAGATAAGAAAAAAAAATGCTCATTTAGGGGCGCCTGGGTGGCTCAGTCAGAGAAGCATCTGCCTTCGGCTCAGGTTATGATCCCAGGGTCCTGGGATCGAGCCCCACGCTGGGCTCCCTGCTCAGCAGGGAGCCTGCTTCTCCCTCTCCTCCCTGCTTGTGCTCCCTCTATCTCTGTCTCTCTGTCACTATCTGTCTCTCTCGCAAACAAATAAATAAAATCTTTTAAAAAATGCTCATTTAGGTGTGTTAGGTTTTAGTTTACTTGACTGCATCTACCATCAGAAAAGGCAGTCATTTTAAAGTGAATAGATGTCCTTGAAGACAATGGATATATGATTGGTTCTACAGAACAGGGATTATGACACAATTCTCCTATCTTCCCTCACCGCCCCTCCTCCCCACCTTTATCCCCACCATCCTCCCTCGTTTTGCGTTATATACTATAACCGAGTAAAAAGCAGGGTCTGGAGTCTACATTTTCAACATGGCTAGCCCACATCATCCTCTGATGCCTGACAATTTTCACGTCATTCGTGGCTCTGTAAAAACAGGTGCTACATTCCTCTAACTTCCCTTGTGAAAGTTGTCATAATTTGCCTTTTATGTATAAAAGTTTCCTACCATGCAGAAGGAGAGAGCCAAAGTCTTGTTTCATTTGTTGCCAGTGGCTCTAGTTAAGGCAAGCCCTTCAAGGATGGCCGAGTGGGGGAAGTCCCTAACCGGATTGCTTGACTTCCAGCCTCAGACTAGAAATGTCCGGGCTGTTGCACTAGAACTCACATGTATGACTCCATGTTTGGCTGTTATTGCACAGACAGTGTTGCATTTATTTTCCAAGTGGGTCCACTGTGGTCATGTGCCAGCCATTGTTACCTTTCCCGTGAACCTGCGGGACTGGATCCCGAAGAACAAGGGTGTGGAATGGAACCAGTCCAGCAGCACGGAGGGACTACTTACCTCCTTCTTAATGCCCTCGACCAGACTGCGCAGAGTTGGGGGGCAGCAGGAAAGCCAGGCAGCTGTAGGGGGATAGGCCCAGAGGGCCCAATACCATGCCAGGCAGGTAGAATAAATGCTGTCAGACACCCTGACAACTCTGGGCCATGTGGCAGGACTGGGAGCACCAAGATCAAGAGACCAAGATCAGGAGGAACGGGAACCTTGTGGAAAAAAGGCGTGTGGTAGTCTGTGGGTTAAAAATCAGGACAGAAGGTCAAGAGTTATGATCAAAAGCTGTGCCCCAAATTAAAGGAAGGCCTTCCCACAATGGTCATGTGGAAAGAGGCCCTCTGACACTCACTGGAGAACATCATTTTTATGTCCCCTAGGATAAAATAAAAAGAGACAACATCCATTTGAATGTTGCACCAAATATGGATGCACGTATTCACCTTTTAATCAAAGTTTCCTCTCATTTCTTGGATTCCAAGGTTACGTGGTGTATTTGTTATCTATCACTGCATGAAAAGTTATCCTAGCTTAAAACCTCAGACATATCTCATACAGTTGCTGAGGGTCAGGAATCAACCAGTGGCTTATCTGGATGGCTCTACCTCAAGGCCTCTCTCACGAGGCTGCCGGGGAGCTCTGGGCCATGGGGTGCAGGCCTCTGAATGCTTGTCCGAATGCTTCCAAGATGGCTCCCTCACATGGCTGCTGGAAGCCTCAGTCCTCACCACATGGGCCTCTCAGAAGGCCGCTCAAATGTCCCCTTACGTAGCTGCTGTCTTTTCCCAGAGCAAGTGACCAAGAACAAGGCAGGAGCCACAGTTCTTTTTATTAGGGATTAGGAAGACACATACCATCACTTCTGCCATCTTCTCTTCACTAGAAGTGAGTGAGTAAGACCAGTCTGCAGTCAATCGGGGAGTGGGAATTTGGTTCTACCCTTTAGAGAAGGAACTGTTGAAGAATCTTAAACTCCTACATATAGTATTCATCTAGTATGTCAGAAAACATAGCATACTCAGGACCAGTTGCAGGATTTGGAGGATTCAGTGCGAAATAAACACGCGGAACCACTTAATCATTAAGAATTTCAGTGACAGCAGAGCATTACAGCAAGCATGGTCCCCTTCTAGGTGTCAGGCCCTGTGCACAAGCAGGGAAGGTTGTCCTGAGCGTAGTGGTGAAGGGCACGGGCTTTGAAATCAAGAGTTTGAAGCCCAGCCCCACTGCTTCGTAATTGTGTGACTCTTGGGGAAATGACTTAAGGTCTGTGAATCTGAATGTCCATTTTTCTAAAATGGGCATGATTAATTTACCTTCCACTTATGGTTTCTGTGAAGACTAAATGAGGTAAATACTTTAGGCTCATAGGACGCACTTGAGAACTTGTAGATGTAATGATTGCCTTTTCAAGGAACTTTAGGGGTGGAGAAGAGAAAAGAACTACTGCGTTCATAACTCGGGTTGGCAATTTAGCTGATTGTCCTAAACTCCTTATGGTAGGAATAGCATCTCATGCTCTCTGTGCTACCAACAGTTCTTTTCTCTAGCGTGAACCCACCCATTCACGAGTTCGAAAAATGTGTCCTGTAAACCACAAGAATGGCCAAGATGATGTGTATCAGAAATGGCATGGTTTCAACATTGTAAAAGGTAGAACCAGAGCTGCTATTTTAAGAAAATCCATATAAGAAGATCAGCATCTCTCACTGGCTGTTTTAACACGAGGGATTTATCAGTACCTTAGAAATGGTTGCCATGAACTACTTTCTATTAATAAACTCACTCGATGAGGCTGAATATTAACTGGGAACTTCCCATAGCAGTAGTTTTTTTTGAGCGGCTCAAAAACCAAATGCCAAAACTAAAACTATTCCTGGTTGAGGTCTTCGTCCTGGCAAAATTAGCTTATGAGACACGATAGAGCTTGCGGCAGGCTCTCTGCTTCCTTTCTTATGCAGCTGAGCGTGGCCCCGCGAAGCGAACAGGGGGGTAAATTCTGTACAAACTGCACGCCCACAGCCGAGGTGTGCCTGCCCGGGGCCCCGGCTACTCAGCTTTCGAGGTGCTGTGTCACACCAGACACCTGGCCTTCCTCAAAACCCTGTCACATGTTCCACGTGGGCCTTCTACGAGGCCCTTAACTACAGCGTATTGTTGGGCCCAGACGTCTTTGCTCATCTGGCAAAAATCACATACACCAGCCCATGAAGTAGAGGCCCCAGGACCGGGAATCCAGTACCGGGCTGTGAAGTACGACTGAATGGTGTCCCCCAAAACTGATACACGTTCCAGAAGTGCCTCTCTTGCTTCTTCTGCAAAGATGGTCTCAACAGGGACCTGAGTAAGGAAAGCAGAAGTAGCAGTTATTTCTCTGCATGAGGAGATAAACAGGAAACATCAAGAAAAATAACGCGAGGGGCGCCTGGGTGGCTCAGGGGGTTGAGTGTCGGACTGTTGGTTTCGGCTCAGGTCATGATCTCATGGATGGTGAGATCGAGCCTCTGGTCAGGCTCTGTGCTCAGCGGGGATTCTGCTTGAGATTCTCTCCCTCTGCTCCTCCCCCCACTTGCACACATACTCCCTCTCCCTCTCTCACCCTCTCTCTCAAATAAATAAAATCCTTGGAAGACAAATAATGCGAGTTGGATTCTTTTTGCGGGCGCATTAACATCACAAAACAAACAAGCCAGGTGTGAGTGTGAACGGACTTCTTCCCCTCACTTCACTATAGGCAATGCTGTGTTCTTAGCCAGAGTCTTCTATTTCTCAAGGAACTTCTTTATTTATTCTCCAGTCCAAAATTAGTTCCCTAATTTGAAACAGCAATAAACAAACATTACTAAAGAAATCCCTTGGGCTCCCTTCTCCCACACCCTCTCCCCCACACACATTTTTTTTTGCTGCTTTGTTTGTTCTCAGTTCTTTTTGCCTTTGTGCTCAACACAAGGACCTGAAGCAGAATGACTTTCTGAAATCTCTTTATAAGTCTCTCGAAAGATATTTAAATTCCATGTTGACAGGAAAGAATTAAATTCACATTAAATTCAATCCATCATGTATTAAGTCTAAACAAACTTCAGTTACATCAAAGTACGGATTCTAGTGCTCTACTGGGTTTTAGGAGTCGGTAATTCTCCTGTCGGCCTGCTCTAGATACCACTGAACAGCCGTTATAAATGGAGCCTCTCATCTGAGCTGTCGTTCCAGCAGACTTGGAGAGACATCCTCCTCTTCCCTTCTCTCTCTTCTTGACTTGCAATCTTTGCCACCTCCTCTTCCTTTCCTGCCTTTCTTTCTTTGACCTCCCTTCCTTCCCTTCTGTCCATCCACAAAGAACTCCGCAGCCACCGTGGCTTTTCTCTTCACACTCATCTCGGCACTGTCTTCATTAAAAAAAGAATGTGCTGGTCATTTGCCTGGTTCTCTGGTATTTCCCCTGCTCTGTTCTCTAGCAGAGGGGACTACCTTTTCCAGGTTCTTTGCCTTTTGGCCTCCACATAGGCTGAGCCAATGGGAGGAATGGGTAGAAGGTTGAGGGGTGCAAGGAGGGGAGAGCTGGGAGTTCCTCCTTCTCTCTCTGTTTTGAGTGGTTTCTCCAGCTTCTTCACAATTCCAACTGCTGTCAGATAGCCCCTCCCTTCGTGGTCTCAGCATCTGCCAGGAATCCTCCCTCTGTGCTTCTGACTTCTCTGGATTCATCTTCTGGAATCTGGAAGATTCCATCTTCCAGGCTCTGATACCACCACCTCTCCCTGGGTTCCTCCAGCCTTAGGGGGTCGATGGCTTTTGATTTTTGTTCATCTTTAGGTTATCCTATCTCTACTTAACTCTTCGGTTCTGGTTCTTCCATCACAAGTATAACAAGTGCCTGTATTCAAATCCCTTCGTTTGAAACACCTCTAGAGGTTTCCGTTTTCTCATCTGGGTCCTGACCGAACAGGGGGCTCCATTATCTAACATTATCTAACAACAATAAACAGCAGGCGCTTCCTGCGTGGGGCCCACGTGGAGGTGCTGGGAGAGAGGTGTGCTTGGAGGGAGCATGGAAGTTCTGCGCCCCTTTCCACATGTTCGATCCCACGTATCTCTTCCATACGGCTGTTCCCGAGTTATATCCTTTTACTATAAACTAGTAATCTAAAATCAACTTGAGAAGATTATAACCTTCTCTGAATCTCTTGGATCTCAAGTCTTACAAAGTCCTCATAAGCTGAATGTGGATGACAAGAAGTCAGAGAGGGGCAGAGCCTTAAGATGGAATGACCACATGGCGGAGGGCAGCCCACTGAACAGGAAACTCAGACTGGTGCACGCACAAGAAAGAACCGATTACTGCCTTCGTGCCCCTGTATATTTGGATGGTTATTTGTTACAATTGCTTATGTAACTCTATCAGAGGAGAATGTGAGCGATCCTTGGAGAAGAGTTCATACTTAAGCAACTGCTTAAATCTTGAAAGTGTAACTTATATAAATAATAATCATATAATACATATGCAAATTTTAATTGATTTTTGGACCAATGAGGTTATCAAATTTACGGTGGTAACGGAATCTTCCTTGTGTATAACTCAGTCGGCCGGGTGAACGTGTTTAGACTAATGTGTTAGTAGGATTCTCATTCCCACCCGAGTGGGCACGTCCCAGCTGCTGGGCACCACGGCCTCAGACCCCAGTGATGGGGTTTCGTTCACCGCTGTAGGCAGTCATCTTGAACCTCACCCAATAGTAACATATCTTTGTTTATGAATCCAGGAAATGTTTGCTATGAAACATGGCTGGTAGCCCTTGGTGAAGTCAAAAGCCTTTTGGGAGACTCTGAAGACTGGTAGACTCCTCTTCCCAGAGAGATACGCACATGCGCCACAATTGTAAGCAACAATTACACACATGCTCACATGCAACACACACACACACACACACACACACACACACTTTGACGTGAATCCCAGTAGGGATTATGCTGGATTAAGACTCTCTCGTTCCCCCACCCTGCCACACAGTTCTTCGTCACATATTACTCTTCTACCCATAATCAAGATACCCTGGGTGTGGCCCACGGACATAGCTGTAGTTTTAGAAATAATTTATTTTCTTCCCACTCATCCATTTTTTTTTTTTTTTTAATTGCAAAAATCTATTAGACCCTATTTGGAGAGTCTTCCTTATTTTAGATTTATCCTGAGGCCGATAGATAGTTCCATGTCTGACTTATGTTAAAAGATTTCTCCACAGTGATATTAAATGCTTCTGCACATGAAACAGTAACTTCTTCCTGCTGTTTTGATATATCTGTCTTTCTTACTGGCACCACATGAGATAAAGTTCTATATTGGGGCAGAGATTTATGGAGTGTTATTATTGAATGTATGTTTATGTTGCTTTCCTGTGGTGAAAGACCCATAACACAAGACTTCCATTTGGGGATTGATCTGGGGCCTCGTGTAACATGTAGGCTGTAATAAGTCACAGCAGATGCTGCCGATTTGGTTCTTGCTATCCCATGTGGGTTCCGGGGTGGATAATTTTGCTCATTTGTTTGGCTTTTGCTGTGGCTTGTCAGGGACTGGACTCATGTTCATAACTCTGAGAAGTGCTCAGCTGTGAAATAAGTACTGAAAAGATGAAAAGCAATTGATCCTGAGCCATTGTGATCTTTCAGTCCCATGTGAGCAAGAAATAAGTATTTAAGTGGCCCAATACATCTTTTTGAGTTTAAAAGTTCATAGATTAAAACTATTTATGAATTGACTTGGGCAGGAAGGCTGGGGAAAACATATACATTGGTTCTGCAGTAGAGATGGAAAGCAGTGGGGAACATTCATGATAAGTCGAATGAGGTCAGCCTAGGGTTTCTGTTTCTATAGAAATAGCATCAAAGTATGAAAATGTGTACCAGAAGTATAGGAAGTGTTAGTTCCAGGGTGGATTAAAAAATGAAAAATGGTTTTTAAAAAACCATTTATAGCTATTTGTTGTATTTGAGTTTATTGGAAGAGGATAATACACTAAATTTTGTGAGGTTCGCTATAAGAGGAAAGAGGTAATCTTTCAAATTGAGCAATAAGAGCTATGCAGGGCCCATGAAAGAAGGTACTGGAAAAAATTTGTATTCATTCATTCATTCATTCATTCATTCATGCAACAAGAATTTATTGAGTACCTACTATATTCTGGGAACTATGTTAAACGTGGGAATAAGGAAATAATAAGAGGTGATTCTGTCCTCAAGATTGTCTCAGGGTAGTGAAAGAGGCTGATAAGCAGATGCTGAGGCCTAGAGGTGTCTAGGGGCAGCATGAGGAATCTCATTGCCTGTGGGACTTGGAGGACATTACAAAGGAAAGGGGAGTTATATCCATGAGATGAAAGTGCCAAAGACCTGAAGCTAGACTGTACGTTCCTTGAAGGTTCCGGACCTTGACCATCATGTTCACCATCCCACCCTAGACATGGAGCCAGCATAGGACTGAGTAGGCACTCAAATACTTCTTAATGTAGGCCAAGTGTCATCTACTTCACTCTTCGGCCTCAGGGTAATGATGCCTGACCACAGGCAAGAATGGGAGTCCCCAAGGTTGAAACTCTTCTATGGCTGATAATTTAGAGTAATTACACACCAATCAAAATCACTCAGTGGGACCAAACCATTTAGGCATGGAAGAGCACATGTGCCAAGAAATAAAGAGATTTTCTTTCCCATGCCCAAGCTTAATCTGGGTGGTGATAACTGCCTTAGGCTGATAAAGATTCACAAAGAAAATAAAAAAGTTTTCGGCATGCTTTTCAATTTAATGGAACTGTGGACTTGTAGAAGCATGCTAAACCCTGCAGGACCCCTCCCAGAGTAGATGCTAGTTTTCATATGAGTTTTGAGAAGACTTGAGGAGAGTAGGAAATTTTGAATAACTTTAAAGACCCAAGGCCCCAGAGGAGGGCATTTGAGGAAGGCATTTGATACTGAGCTGTGTCAGGGTCATCAAAGATTGGGAGAACTTGTCAAGCACCCACTTGCTGAGATAGGGGTTGGGGCAGGTGAGGGCAGGCTTGGCAAGAGGGTCCCAGGGGGTTAAAGACATAAACGTCAGCTCCCTTCTCTTAGTCATAGTGACATGTATGGATTTGGGGAGAAACACGCACATTTTGGTGTGTCCGATGGGAAAGGAGTTTCTGTATCTCTTTGGAAGAAGTTATGCTTGCTTTTAAAGTTGGGTTACTTTTCAACGCCCTAGCTCATGTGGTCCACTTCTTCCTCTGTATAAGGTGGACTCCGCCTCAATGCTACTCTCTTTAAAGTTTTTCCAGCTTTACTTGGAATCGAAGTAGATCACCATTGTGAAGTCATCATAGGACCTGTTTTGTTCTACCTTGCTGAGAAAGTCTTTAAAATTGCTCTAAGATCCGTCTGGAAATAATAACTGAGATGATAGTCCAGTTGAATTTATTTAAAGTAATAATATATGAAATTTGTTCACCAGCTAAACAGTTTATTGAATATCTTATATGTTCCTAGGCTCTGGGGGTACAACAGTAAACCAAAGAGTCAAAAATTCTGCCCTCATGGAGCTTCTTATCTTGTACAGAAGACGTTAAGATTGAGAACACTGCTGAAGCCATGAGCAAACCTGCTACCAAGTCTTGGCTCATATTTCTAAGTTAAATTTTGATTTATTTAGTCAATAGCACCTCAATCTGGATTATATGTCATCTTGGTTGTTAATGAATTAAATTTTTTTTTGTTAAGCAATTATTCTTCTCTATCAGCATTTTCCTATGCTAACACTTGTGATGGATGTATACACTAGACTCAAATAAACGAACATTTAGTTTTAGAGACGGCAGCAGAAACTGAGTCTTATTTTGCAGGTTTGCTAAATGGCTCTTCATCTGGGATAGACAGACAGTATTTTTTTTTCCTTTGCCATAGTATTTGCTTTTCCTTACAGTCCTCCTCCAGTCTTCTCAGCAATGAGATAACAAGCTCCCCAGTTATCATTAGAAAAATGAAAATGCTTTTTAAAAAAAATTGGAACAAAGTTTAGCTATTTTTCAGATTGATTTATTGTTTCACAATGAGGTTTTGCCATAATGGTACTAACATGCTACAGCTTGAGAGAAAATAAAAAGGACAATTATTTTACTAGTTAAAATGAAAGAATGCAAAATTATAAAATGTCGGGGTGAAATTGCAGGCAATTTAAATTTCCTGGCAATGGGTCTATAATTTATTTGAAGGATCAGAGTATTCTGAGCTATGGACAGATGCATTTTGTGGAGGAAAAAATTACACTTGGAGTTTCCCTGCTGATTTTAGTGCTCAATTACATTGTTATGTTTTTATAAAGAAGGGTTGCTTTTGATCTTCCAATAGGCCAGTACCTGTAGGGAACCCTTTCTGTGAGGTCTTTGAATTCTTTTTTTTTATCTTCAAAAAGCTTTGGTGAACTTTCCTGCCCGGGAGAAATTCTATCAGCCATTTTATCCTCTAAGATTCTTGTTGACATTTATCTACCGTTTTTAATTTTTTAAATTAATTTTATTTTTAATTGAAGTATAATTGACATAACCTTATGTTTGAGGTGTACCCTGTAATAGTTCGATATTTGCATATATTACAAAGTGATCACCAGCCCATAGTTCAGTTAACATCTATTATCATATGTAGTTACAAATCATCTTATTTTTTCTTCTGATGAGAATTTTCAAGATCCACTCTCCTAGCCACTTTCTTCTTCTTCTTTTTCTTCTTTATTTTAGGATTTTATTTACTTATTTATTTATTTGACAGAGAGAGAGAGGGAGCACAAGCAGGCAGAACAGCAGGCAGAGGGAAAGGGAGAAGCAGGCTCCCCACTGAGCAGAGAGCCCGATGCGGGGCTGGATCCCAGGACCCTGGGATTATGACCTGAGCAAAAGGCAGCTGCTTAGCTGACTGAGCCACCCAGGTGACCCTCTTCTAGCCAGTTTCTATCTACAGCTTCTTAAACACTTAGAGTAAGAGTAGTGTTTATTGTCCTGGAGGCTAAAAATGCCATAGAAATATTTTTTATAATACCTAATGTGAATTTTAAATAATACTATATTAAGCATTTCTTTTCTGTTCTTTAAGACTTTATTTACTTACTTGACAGAGAGAGAGCACAAGCAGGCTGAGTGGCAGAGGGAGAAGGAGAAGCAGACTCCCCACTGAGCAGGAAGCCCGACATGGGGCTTGATCCCAAGACCCTGGGATCATGACCTGAGCCAAAGGCAGACGATGAAGCATTTACTTTCAAACCACTCTTTAAATACATAAAAAAGGTGCTTTTGTATGAAACTATGCAAGATATACTAATACAGTGTTTACTGAATTTAAAGATTTTATTTATTTATTTATTTGAGAGAGAGAGAGAGAGAGACAGAGAGACAGAGAGTGCAAGCAGGGGGAGGGGCAGGGGAAGAGGGAGAGAGAATTTCTAGCTGACTCCAGGCTGATCGAGAAGCCTGACATGGGTCTCAATCCCATGATCCTGAGATCACAGCCCCAAGATCACGACCTGAGCCAAAACCATGAGCTGGACTCCCAACCAGCTGAGCCAGCCAGGCACCCCGAGAACACTTTTGAAAACAGAGTAAGTTCTCGAAGCTTGTTCTTATTGTCATGGGCCTGGTGCTTTGTAGCTGAATTATTCCTTTAATCTAGGGATCTACCATGTAGGAGGAGAGGCCAAACATGTTTAAGAGAGCAACTAGAAAGATTTTAGAACCTGGAACAAATTAATAGGTACTGAGAGGATGTGGCATCAAGATGTTACCATGGAGAAAGCAAGATCAAATTCAAGAAGAGGGTCAGGAGTAGGTGAGAACTGAGTTTGGCTGCAAAGGATAAGTAAAGTGAGTGAAAACTAAGTGTTTGGGTAGGTAGATGAGGGGAGAGAAGACGGCCAAAACAAAGACTCAGATTTTTTTAGAACTGGAGACCTTTAAAACATTAAAAATGGTGTAAAATAACTGAAGACAGACTGCATGAGACTTCTGGTTAAAATTCTAAAGCTAGCTGCAGATACGGCCAGCGAGAACATGTAAAATTATGACTTCCAGCGCATTATTTCTTTTGCCACACCAAAATGAGGAAGAAGCAGGTCGTGTGGACTTTTCGTTGTTTATTTCCCCCAAAGTTGAATTAAAAAAAAAAATTTTTTTTTTTTTAAGGGCTCAAGTAGGGACGCCTGGGTGGCACAGATGGTTAAACATCTGCCTTTGGCTCAGGTCGTGATCCCAGGGTTCTGGGATTGAGCCCCACATTGGGTTCCCTGCTCCGCGGGGAGCCCGCTTCTCCCTCTCCCTTTACTGCTCCCCCTGCTTGTGCTCTCTCGCTCTCTCTGTCAAATAGAATAGAATAGAATAGAATAGAATAGAATAGAATAAAATAAAATAAAATAAAAGGGCTCAAGTTAAAAACACCTAAGATAAAAGAAAAACAACAACCCCTACACATTTAGTGGTAATTCTCTTCCTGGGACACACACAAATCTACATTTTCCCACAAGGATGGCAGGATTTCTTTTGTTTTAATTGAAATCATTGCATGTTTTCATTGACCTAAAGTATACTTCTTATATTCTTTTTACTCCTATAATTTGATAACTTATGTTTTTCACCCTAAAATCATAATAATAGTCTTTCTGCTTCTTCATATATTCTACTTCCTCTCAATAGACTGACGGAAAAGTAAAAATGCTTTTGTAGTTGGTGGATTTATTATCCATTCTTGACAGTTACTAGAACTATAATCTGCTTCTCTTAAATTCAAAAGTTGTTGATTGATTGACTTGTGAAAAGAATGGCCAAGAAGGTAAAAGTATTTAAAAATCTCATGGTATGTCTTCAGGAGTTTGGATTTTGAGATTTATGAAAACTAGGTTAATGGTGTTTTTGAAAACTTTGCTTTAGAAGCACTTTTGGCTTTCTAATATCTTCTTGGTTCATTTTCTCAGTAATTATTAGGATGAGCTCAACAGTTTCTAATATTTTCTTTTCCAAATTTGCTGAAAACCAAGGAGAGAGCCTTAAGTGTCCCCACTACGCTAGGCCCTTCTAGAGGCAGAATTGTTTCCACATAACTAAGTTCCCTATCTTTTCCTTGGGGTAGGAGCTCCAAAATCTTCCTAAGAGTAGCTTTCTCAGGAGTCCTATCAGCACATACTTGTCCCATACCTACTTTTTAAGAAAACTTGGCCCTATTCAAAGATGAAAAGTTGATAGAGTTCCCCCACTCTTTTAAACCACTTGTTTACATTTGGTATTTGTGAACCTGCCATTTGAACTTGTTATTTTTTGGAAAGCTGGACCAGACAGATAGGTCAGAGGCTTCCTTATTGCCAAGTTGCTATAAGCAATCTGTTTGGAACCCGAAATCAGACTGGCAAAATGGAAAAGTGAGTCTCAATGTGTCATCGGGTGGCAGGTCCATACACTGTTGTGAAGGCTGGTGTTCATCAGGCTACGTTAGCAAGGTCCGAGACCGTGTGATTGCAGTGGAGACTGTAGAGTCAGACTGCCTGGGCTCAAATCTCATCTCTGCCACTGTTCCCAGTGTCAACTGCTACGTAATGACCCCTCCAAAGACAGTCTCTCAATATTGTTTCCTGATGGTGGGCACTGACTAGGTTCAGTTAGGTTTTCTCTCCACGTCTCTTATGCACTGTGGTCAGTCAGTGGCTGGGGCTGGAGTCATCTCAAAGCTTCACTAACTCACATATCTGGCTATAGGCTGGGTTCTCAGTTGGGACCATCAGCTGGAACATCTACTCCTGATCATCCATGTAGACTGAGCTTCCTCATAGCATGGCAGCCGGGCTCCAAGGGTGAGTGTTCCAAGAGAGGACCAGGGGAAAGCTCTAACTCCTTTCATGACCTAGAATCAGAAGTCAAACAGCATCGCTTCTGCTGTGTTCTATTCATTAGAATCAAGCCACTAAGTTCAGCCATATTCAAGAGGAAGGCAATTAGACTCTACTCTTTAATGGAAGGAGTGTCGAAGAATTTGTGGACATGTCTTCAAATCACGACTGCCACTTATTAGCTGGAAGACCTCTCTGGTTTCAGCTTTCCTTGTCTGTAAAATAAGAACAAGGAAGAAACCTGCCTCAGGTTTCTGTGAAGATTAAACAGGAACGGAGCAATACCTGATACTCACTATGCCTTAGCTTACCCCATCATCGTGTCCTCTGCAGATCTGAATTTGATGCAGATAGTGTCACCAATGATGATACAGTTCCAAGCAGATAGAGTCTGGGCAATTGCCACCTTTCCAAACTCCACTGGTGACATTTGACAAATCCCAGTGCCTGTGGTTCTTATGCCTCTGGGAACAGTTACTATATATGGTATGAATTCTTTGGTTCACCTCGTTTTAGTGACAGTTTCCAGATATAGGTCAGTCCATTTAAACCTGGCCCCATTTATGGCAATTTATTTCATTATAGGATAACGTAGTTAGAAACATGAGTAATAATTACTGTGCCTATATTGCTTTGAACACCTTAGACAAGTAATACTCACCTCACCCAGTGAGTAAGGTTGGAGGAGCACCCTGCCCTCCTCCAGAATGAGGAAACCCGGACCTGGGTCAAGTGGCTTGTTCTAAATTCCACAAACAGGCAAGAGGCAGGCTGGAATGAGAAGCTAGAGGTCCTGACTCTCTGTCCCCTTCAACATGCTTAAATAATATGCGGACTAATACCCCATGATTGATCATTACCCAGTGGCCATTGATACGCTATTTTCAGATACATATGGGTATTTGAAATTTCTTTTAAACTATCTTGTATTTTTTGTGGCAGAGAATTGGTCAGTGTCTACTTAGCATAATGTGAGATATTAAAAACCTTGTAAATAAAAGCATACTTTGCTCCTCCATACACTTCTTTTCTCTTTTGGTCAAGTTAATCCTTTCTGATATTCTTGGGTAGCCAAATTTTTTTATCTAAGGCAGAAGGAACAATTGAGAACGCTCCCGGTCTTTGCTGGCATTTGCCCTCAGGCTGCCTCCTAGGTGACCCCCCCACCCCCCGCCCCAGTTATTACATTTCTTGTTTGATGTCAGTAAATTCAGGAGTAAAAAAGGTATAAGGGTCGTGCTCTCCGTGGGTGCCAGGCGAGGACGCCTGCCTTTTCTTTCGTCTCTTCCGTTCCCGGCCCTATCTGGGCTTGCCCTCGGGTGCACAGGCTGCAGCTCGCGCTCACCGGGGGGCGCTGTGCAGCCGGCACCGGGCGGCCGGAGGTGAGTCGGCTGGGAGGCGGCGGCTCCGGGTCCTGCGCGGAGGGGCGAATCCCAGGCGGCGAGGTCGCCGCCCCCGCCCCTCGGCCAGCCCCTCGGTCTGCCGGGGAGAGGGGAGTGGCCGCACGCCTCCCGCCGCAGCGGAGCTCTCCGCAGCAGCCCGGCGCTCTGCAGTCGGGCGCGCACGGGAGCCCAGGCGCGGCGCGTGGAGGCGGTGCGGGAGCGCGGGGCGCGCGAAGGGCCGGCAGCCGCGGGACAGCGTCCGCCCAGCAGCCTCCGTCGAGCAGCCGCCGCGGGAGCCCCGCAGCTTCGCGGTGGGCCCGCGTCCCGGAGCGCGAGGACGACTAGGAGGCGGAGCGGCGCCCGGCGAGGTAGCGCGAGCGCTTTCCCCCTCTCCCCTGCCCTGCCCGCTCGCTCCGGCCGCGGCCCGCCAGGGGCGGTAGAGGGGGCGCCTCGCGCCTTTGTGCCCGAAGTCCCCGTGGCCCCGCCGCAGCCCGCGGGGCACGGGTCACCGGGGGCTGCGGCGCTCTCCTCCGGGCATGGCGGCGCTGCGGCGAGAACCCGCGCACGCGGGAGGTCGCGCGGGGTGGTCGTGACTCCGCAGTTGCTTCGGGGGCGGGTGGGTGAGAAGGCTTGTAAACTAAGTTGCTCTTACTTTGCCCCATCCTCCTTGTACCTGTGGGCAAAGTGGAACCCAGATCTTCCTCGTTCTCACCCACATCCCGTCCTTTTCTCTGGCCCACAGCTGTTTCCTGGTCCCCTGGTTCTATGGATGGGCGCGGGGTGGCCGCCTCAGGGAAGGAGAGCGTAGGGAGAACAATGGGGCGTCCTGAGGAGTGGGGTTCAGGTGCGGCGTGCCCCGGCGGCTGCGCGGCGGCAGGGGAGAAAGGGGTCCAGGACCCGATGGGGCGTCCCGCGCGTGCAACTGCGCTGGGCTCCTTTGTTCCGCCGCGGCGGAGGGGGCTGCTCTGGGTCTTGTTTCCTGCCCGGGATGGGATTGATTCACGGTCGTTGAGAAGGAAGGGGAGGGAGCCGGGCCAGAATGAAAACCAGATTAGGAACTGGAGTCCTGGAGGGTGCTTGCTGGGGCCGGGAAGAGGGTTGGGAAGGGTTGATGAGAGTGCATTGGAGAACCGATTGTCAATACACAACATTTTGTCCACGGGCCGTGTGGGTTTCTGGAGCTGCTTTGTAATGCTTTGTTTAGACCGTGGCCGAGTTATTGCCTCAACAAGTTGTGCACTTCCTTGAGTTCTAGGCGCTCCTAGTGTTAGTTTGCTGAAATCAAATCTTAGTTACTTTGGAAGAAGACTTTTCTTCTTCTTCTTCTTCTTCTTCTTCTTCTTCTTCTTCTTCTTCTTCTTCTTCTTTTGTTAGGGATCAGGGTATTTGTGTGTAGGTGTGTGCCCGTGGACCTGTGTGTGTAGCTAGCGGATATTGACATGAATGGATAGGAGGCAAATTTTATAGAATTGATTTTGACATAAAATAATTTTCTCCATTGTAATATAGTATAACAGTTTTCCAGGAATGTTTGAGGAGAAACCACTATAAAATTAGACATTGCTAAATAAATGAATCAGATTACGTAACACTGAGTTGAAAAACCCTTTGGAGGCTTTCCCAGAAAACACACCCCACACACCCAAGTTGAGTTAAGGACCCACTGCTTCTGTGCTTTCTCTCCACCAGTGTGGACCACCTGGAATAAGAAAGAACTCATACCATTATGGCCAATGGGATTTTTTTTTTAGAGGTAGAATTAAATGTAATATGGTGGACATTTGTTGAGTGATCCTTTTCTCGATTGAAATCAGGAGGAAAGGTTGACCTGGGGAGGGAGCCAGGGGGCATTGAATGATGAGTGTTTTTGAATGAGGTATTCCAAGCGAAACTGTTTGGGGAGGAGGCTGACATTTCCAGGCATTCATGGTTTGTGCCTATGGGACCCTGGTGGAAGGATCCCAAAGTGAACCGAAGGTTAGAATTACTGTGGTGATAATTGAGGAGACATCCAGGGATGGCAGGTGACCAGGGGTGGCAGGTGATCCCAGCGCTGCCTCTTTGACAACTCTGAGGACCCATGGTTTAAACCACCCCACTGGGCATTCAGTTTAAGACAACCAAGTTTGAAAGCCTCTTAACCTTAGAAGGGGAATTAGGAGCTTACTCCAGGGGGAAAAAATGTTTCCTGCCCACGAAATGGTAATGGAAAAGAGCTGTATGAGCTGCTGTTGAGGGTGTGTCTTTTTCGTGGGGGATGTGGTCACATTTTCAGGCCAGGCTGAGAAGCAGTGGGACTTGTCCTCAGGAGCCATTGTGCTGTGAAGTTCAAGTGGGATTTGTCCAACCATCAAGCTGTTTGTTGTTATAACTAACACACTGCCTGGCAAAACATGGTGCCACAGGCAGCACGCAGAGGGAACAGAGGGAGACTTCTTCGCTATTGTTATTGTTGCCATTTTGAACTTTTCATTTGTGTTGGGAATTGCTTTGTAAAATATGGCACAGTTGGATTCCTCCCAACTACTCATTGGAATATACATTAACAACAAGGAAGCCTGAGACTGTGTTAACTGCTGCTGGAAACTCAGGGTGGGGGTGGGGGGGCTCTCTTACATAGCTTGTCCCTGGCCAAAGGAGCTCCCCATGGATTTCCCATTGTGTGGTGAGGCTGGCTGCACCCCCTTCGTGGGTTGGGATGAATCATCACTTTGTCAAGCCTGGTGTTAAAGACTCTCTCTCCTGGGTTGCTGCACAGTTATGCAAAGCAAGGAGGAGCTTCTGACCTCAGTGGGGAAGGGGGGGGTAGGAGTGGTTTGGGGAAGAAGGGATCCTCAGAGAGTGGGATCCATGTTTTTAGCATTTGTGTGCCCTTTGGGTGAGATTCTCCCTTCTTTCCCCTCCCTTCTACTATTTTTAATAGCTGGATATTTGGATTTTCATTAAATAGCCTAACAATAATTGTCACTATCATTTAGTAAGTGTTTACTATGTATAATGGGGTTTGCACACATTATTCTGTGAATCCTCACAACTTGCTAAAGTGGGTATTATACCCATTTTACAGTTGAAAGGAGATCTAGGGAGTTTCCTAGCTTGCTTCTTACACCCTACTTGTGTAGGTAACTAGCAAGTGGTGGAGGTGAAATTTGAACTCCCATCTCTGATTCCAAAGTCCATATTCTTTTTAAGTAAACACTGTAGGGTATGATATCTTTACAAAAATTGGAATAACAATAGCTTGAATATCTATTTGATTAATCTTTTGCAAATTTCTTATCACTTTCCCGTATATTATCATAATTGATCCTTTCAGAAACCTGTGGGGGCACCTGAGTGGCTCAGTTGGGTAAGAATCTGCCTTCGGTTCAAGTCATGATCTCGGGGTCCTGGGATGGAGCCCATTGGCGGGTTCCCTGCTCAGCGGGGAGTCTGCTTCTCCCTCTCCCTTTGCCCTTCCTCCTGCTGTGTTCTCTCTCTCTCCCTCTCTCTCTGTCAAATAAATAAATAAAATCTTTAAAAAAAGAGAGAGAGAGAAACCCCTGTGAAAGAGGTTTGGAAGGCCCAGTTAGTGACATCACAACTCTTAAAAGCATATTTGCTAAAAAGCTTTATGCTGTGTGATAGCCTGTGTGAATAAGCTTTAAGTGAAGGAAACTTTATTTTTAAGAAGTTAGGCTGCCAACATTTAAAAATAAGTTCTTTTTTGGAAACATTTAAAAGCGGTGGAATGGAATAGATCTTACATAGTGTTTAAGCATTTTATATTTATTGAAATCCATTTTAGCTCCTTTTATCTTATAGCCTTTCATAGAGCAGCACACTTTGGAGACCCAATGCCGGAGTGTCTTTTTAGAGGAGAAACAAGGAGGGAAGGAATGTGATTATAAAGAGGAAGTGGGACATCAGAATTGGAAACATACGCAGCAGCAGGCCGTGGATTTTCCCAGCACATGCTTTTGGTTCTGGCAGTCGCCTTTTACAGAAGACATTCTTCCTTAGGGAAGTGTCAAGGGTCTTTCTTTACAGTACCTCTGAGAACATCAGCTTTCTGGGCTCATGGGAACACATATTCCATGGAATTTCCGGGCTCATCGTTTCCCCAGAGGGGAAGTGAGCTTAGGTGTCCGTGTGAAAAGGGAATGGGAGTGGGATCCAATCCCTGGGGTGGCCTGGAGGGTGGTCATGGGCAGGAGACGCCTGACCTTGACACACGAGCAACCACTGAGTGCAGGAGTGGACTGGATTTTAACACTTGGCATCATCGATTGGGTATGGATTTCTCAGAATGCTCCTGAGCAAATGGAAAAGTCAATATTGGTTTTCTATTTTGTTTGTTCCTAAGATAAGACTGTAAAGACTGAAAGTTCTATCTTGTTTAATTATTTCAAATGATAGGACATCATTTAGGGTCTTCAGGGACTGTGGCGTGGGTGCAGTAACTTCTGTCTCTTGTCATTAAATTCCCCTTCACCGGGTATGTGGGGGGAGGCAGACCCGTGGTCTGCTGAGCTCCATCAGGAACACCTTCCGGCTTGCCCGCTGAGCGGGATGAAGGGTGAACCACAGCATCTCCTGTAACCTTTCCTAGGTTCTTTTCCGTTGTCAGTACCTTTTTCATCCATTCATATTTTATTAAGCACACCGTCGAAGGGAGGCCATGCATTAAAAAGCAATAAAGGAAATCCATTGTGCCTCAAAGGACACAGCCGGGCAGGCCACCGTGCCCGGAGTGGATGTTGGGGAAATGAAGAAAATGACTGTGACAGCTGTGGTGACCAAGGCCACGCCAGCACTCGCTGCCCAGACAAAAGCTGAAAACAGACAAAAGCAAGAGTGGGAGGAGACTGAGCACAGTGCCCGCTCCTTTGTCCTCGGTGCTTTCATTTCCTCCAGCCTCTGGTGGCACGGAAGGGGTCAGGTCTCGAACACCTGCCTCTTGAAGGTTAGGTTGGTTGGGAGGTTAGGAAGCAGCATCCTGGAGGAGAGCGTGGGGGGGTCCTGTTTTGGATCCTGAGGACGTACAAAGTGCCATTCCAGGGGACAAGGTGCCGAGTCACGTGGTGGGCTCTGGCACAGGGTAGGTCCTTGGTGCCTCCCGCTTCCTTCCCTCTCCACCTGCCAGCGTCCTGTCCTCCTTCTGTGTTCAGTCCCGCTAAGGCTGTTCACAGACTTCAGCCGTATTTGCCTTGTGGACAAGAAATACCAAGTCTCCAAAGAATGAATCATTCATGTTTTATATGATGTTCATGCTATCGTTGGTGAAATGTTGGGTGCTTTCTCTGTGTCAGGCCTCATCCTGGGTACTTTGTTTTCCTTTTTTTTTTTTTAAGGTAGGCTCCACACCCAGTGTGGAGCCCGGTGCGGAGCTCGAACTCCTGACTCTGAGATCATGACCTGAGCTGAGATCACGAGTCTGAATCTTAACCACTGAGCCACCCAGGCGCCCCCCGCCCTGGGTATTTTCTGTAGCTTGTTTGTTTCATCCTCATTGCTGTCCTTCAGTAGGAAGTATTTGTGGATGAGGGAACTGAGTGATTTGCCCAGGGCTAGTAGAGATTAAGCCCCAGACTGTGTGCTTTCCAGAAGAATGTGTTGCCTTGTGGTGCGGTGTTCTTTAAAGCTTTGGGCCACTCTTAAGGTTGTTTCAAGGAGTCGGAGGGAGAGCCTCCCTCCTGGCTTGCTTCCTTTGTCACCTGGAGTCAGGGCTCCTGTGGCTGTCCTTGGCCAGTCCAGAGCTGGACAGATTGGTCGAAATGCTTCTCGGTTTCTCCTTTTCTGGGCCCTGTGTTTGGCTCTCCCATCGTGCCTCATTCTCCCCCAAGTGAGGGTGACTTGGTGAACAAGGCTCAGCCTGCTGGTGAGGAGCCAGCTTGCCTGTGATCTTTCTTACCCTCTCCCGGCACTTCCTTATATGCAGGAATTAGATGGCCCTCTGGGAGTTTCCAGGGGCTTTCTCTGGTCCTCTGGTCTCCAGCCTGCCCAAGAGCAGTATGTATGCCGCTGAGCATCCAGCTGGAGTTCAGGGTCTGATGGATATGGATGAAATGGTGTGAGCACCACTTCAGAGCTGGGGCTTAAGGAGTAAGACTTCGGACAAGGCGGGGAAGAAGAGGGTTGGTACGGAATTTATATTCCTCCAAGATAGGCAGTTTTAGAAGTTGAAGTCTAGAGAAGAGGGAAAATTGACATTCTTCCTTTGTTGATCAGATAAATAATGCTGAGCTTCTAAAAATACCAGGTGCCTGGCTTTCCTTGATAGCTTGAGAGGCCAAGAGGAAACCAGGTCTGTGCCTTCCAGGGACTTTCCCACCGATCCTGCGTGGACTCAGGAGGCTTGGAAATTGCACAGATGGCTTCATTTTGCCGTGTGAAAATGAAAGTACAGTTCAAGATTGTATCTTACATGGTTTTAAATTTGTTAAAAAAAAAAAAGAAAAGAATTCAACGTCCTTAAAGAGATTTTTGAAAATGGAATTGAAGAGACAATGGAACAGATTGTTAAATATTGGCTTTTGTTAACTGTGTGTGCACCCGTCATTTTCCTACTGGTTTCATGAAAGCATTTTTCATACACTTCACCCAAAACAACCAAAACAACCAAACAAAATAACAACAACGACAACTCTTGGTTTTTTTGAAAAATGTTTCAACCTCGATTAAAAAAATCCCTGTCAGCCCTGCGTGCATTTTCCAATACCTCTTCTCTCTCCTCCCTGAGGGCTGCTTCTTTTTAAATTTCTTTATTATTAGACCCTGCAATGCTATTTGCAGTTCTTAGCTGATCATTTTTTCCCTTGAAGGTACTTCAAAAGGATCATCATGATTTTATTCATTTTAAAATCCCAGCCTAAATGCTCTTAGGAAAAGCTTAATTTTTATAAACCCTGGGCTTAGGCCAGTACACAAGGCTAGTGTCTTGTTGGCATTCTGCTTACAGTTGTAAGACGTTGACCACAGTTTTGATCTACCCTGATGTGGTGAGCCATCTAGGAAAAGGTTCTCATTTGCCTTGAAATCTTCAGGGTGTTGAGAGGTATTCATAAAAATATATGAACTTCCACATTGGGTCAGATTCAGGCATCTGCCTTGTGCGGCAGCAAAATACTAAGTATTCTGTGACATTGGGGGAGGGGACCAGAGTTAGACTTCATAGTTTTCTTTGTAGGTTTCATGGATCTCTTAAACATCTATAATTGCATAATCTCTTAAAAGCCTCTCATTGATATATTTAAGTTCATATATTCAAATTCTTGAATTATTTATTTTTATTCTATATTCTATACATTTCACACCTTTAAAGGTAGAACTTGCTGGTATTGGTATTTTGACTTCCGAGTGCCCAATTTTTAGAATGGTAGAGTATTAAAGTTGAAAGAGCCTAACGGTCACCGCTGTAACCCCTTCATCGTATTTGAGACCTGCTCAGGCTCATAAAGTTGGCTGGGGATAGATCTGGAACTTGATCGTAGTCTCTTAACTTTTTGCTCAATTTTCCTTCGAGGAATATCTCACTGTCACCCCAAATCCATCTAAATTCAAGCTTAGTGCCCAATACGTAATAGTTGATCCTCTTTTGACTTCACTTTTTCTGCTGAAAGCATTCCTATCATCATCTGGGCTTGAGATTCCAGAAGCATTACCTACTTCTGTATTTTCTGTGACCCATCCATTCATCTGGTCAGTTGTTATGTTTGGTTGATTGTTGCCTTTTATTTCCAAATCCTTAAGCCTCTATTCTAGCTCAGACCTCTAAACGGCTGGGTTAGTAGAATGTAGCAATTTCCAAAGTGGGTTGTTCCATAAAAATTAGTAAGTTGAAAAAAACACCCATAAAGTGAGTAGATGGTGTACTGTGAAAACAGGTATCCCTGGAGAAGTAGGTGTTGGCTCAACAACATTTTAAGTAAGTCTCTTTGCAGAAGGGCTTCTCATGGCCTTTTTTTTTTGTGACTGCGGACTGTGACTATCCCAGATATATAATATGCACATGTCCCCATCGTGTACCCATTGGACCACTTTGGGTGGGGCCCATTATGCGATCACACGGCTATAGTTCCTTCATGGTGCCATTTGTAGATCTATTACTAGCCGACTTTCTATGAGAATATTCATTTGATGTGAGACACACTTGGTTCACTCTCAGATGTGTCTTATGCTTGTTTCCTCATTTATTCTCCTGGATCTTTCCTTCCCCTTAGAAGCCCTTCTCCACCTGTTACACGGCTTTCACAACCCAGTTGTGTTATCATCTTTGTCAAGTTCCCCCAGACCCTTGCTCTTCTGAACTTACAGCATTTATTGTTTCACAGCTTAAAAAAAAAAAGAGAAAATCTTTGACACAGTCAAAATATTGAAAGTAACATTGCATACCTGTAAGTTAAATTTCTGGGTTTCGCAAAAATGATGTTTTCCATATTTGTGTCTGTTGATTTATCACACATACATTGCATTCTTCTCTTTCTCCACGGGTAAACTTGTACATATTATCCAAGCAAGTGGCTTGTTTTTGTTTTTGTGTTTAAATTTTGTGTTATTGGTGTTGCATTTGCATTTAGATAGTATTCAGGGAGAATTGCTTCTCCCATCTTTGGGGCTTCACGGCTTGCCATCTGCAAACTGTTATACCTCTCTATTTATCTATGTCTTTTATGTCCTTCAATGAAACTTTATAATCTTACATGTGAAACTCTTTTACGTCTGTTAGATTTGTGCCAAGGTGCTTTATGGTTTTTGTGGTCATTGTGAATGGTCATGGGAATTGCGTGTCATATTTCTGACTGGTGTACAGGAATGGTGTTGATTTTGTGTTTGTTTATAGATGGCTCTTGGCTGGTCAAGTTTACATTTAAACTTGTGTTTGTTCTTAGAGCCCGAAGTTGGGTGGCTTATCTAATAGAGCACAAAATACCAACCTGTAATGGAAATGTCACAATTCACTCTATTTTTAAAATTACTGTAGGAACGCCAGCCAGGCCGCTGACTGAGAAGAGCATGAGACTCTTGATCTCAGGGCTGTGGGTTCAAGCCCCACGTTGGGTGTAGAGATTACTTAAAAAAATAATAATAAACTTAAAAAATAAAATAAAAACCGTTCCTTTAAAAATCAAGTAAAATTACTATAATACTTTTAGAAATAAAGGGAGGCGACTTTTTCGTTCTTTAGAGTATGAGTTTATTCATTCATCTGATGTTTGAGTGCCCAGTATGTGCCAGATACTATACTAGGTGCTGAGTCTTTAATGTTGATAGAGTAGATGTGGTTTCTGCTCTCATGGCGTATAAGGGGGGAGAGACATTGCAGAAATGAACGCAGATATTTATGACATATTTATGAATTGTGATGGGTGCTGCAAAGGGAAGGACAGGGGGCTCTGAGTGTAAGAAGTGTAGGGAGAGGCGACAGTAGATTGTGGATACAGGGAGGGCCTGTTCGAGGACAGGGACATTCATGCCGCCACCCAGGGGATGAGTTGGTACAGGAGGAAGAGAAGCCTGAAGAGCTTTCCAGGCC
Source organism: Potos flavus (assembly GCA_028534135.1). Taxonomy (NCBI): domain Eukaryota; kingdom Metazoa; phylum Chordata; class Mammalia; order Carnivora; family Procyonidae; genus Potos; species Potos flavus. The sequence continues at coordinate 134,685,813 of CM052883.1, forward strand.
GTGAAAACCAAGCTCAGAAGCTCTGACATGGGGCTCTGCTGTGAATGGTAGATGGATGGACATTTTCGTAATCAACGACTTAAATCAAGTTACTGCCTCTTAGTAAATCATCATCATAGTGGTATTATATAGTGTGTAAATTATGGAGACATGAAAATATTTAATTTTGGTCAGTATGTTCTCCTTTCTCCTTCAATGAAACTGCTCGAGTTAAGAGAGCCACTACCTCTGTGATGTGGCTTGAACTGGGCTACTGTCCATCCTCCATCCCTGACACCCCCCTCCATCTGAGTGCTGCCGTTACCCCACACACTGGCTTCTGCTAGACACATCGGGATCCTGCTCAGACTGTGGCCTTGCTGCGTCTGGAGAGGCCCTGTCTGTCTTTCCTGGGAGGGGTCCTGAGCAGGGTCACCTTTGGCTCTTTCGGTGGCTGAGCCCTTGCCCCCCTCTCTCTGGCCCCTTCTGCAAATACACACTGAAGGCTTTGGGGGTAGCGGAGGGGCCCGGTGGGACTTACACACACCTCCCTCCACTGGAATAACGGCCCTTTGGTCACCGAGGCTTTGCACCCGGGCTGAGCGTGACAGAGCCTGGCGGTGTGGTGTAGTGGTTATTGGCTGGCTCTGGACAAGTGTTGGTTTGGAGTTGACTCTTCTGCTCAGTAGTCTATGACTTGGGGCATGTAGCATAATTTGCCTCCTGTTTTCTTATCTGCAAAAGGTGGGTCGTAACAGAGCCTTCTTTCGGGGTGAGGATTCAGTGTGTTAATGTGTATGTGTCTCGAAGAGTGTCAGCAAACACTCCACGTAAATGTTAGTTACTCCTCCTTGGTCTTTCCTGAAAATGGATTCCTGGGCTTCTTCCTCCTCCCGGCCAGACGCTCAGGTCCGTTTGAATCCAAGCAGCGCGTATAATTTATGATTTGATACGGGACTCTGGTTACTCCTGAAAAAGATGTCGGAATCAGGATGGCAAAGAAATACACCAAAATGTTAACAGTGATTGTGTTAGTGGAGTAGACTGTGGTGACTTGCTGTTACCCGTCTGATTTTACACATTTTCTACAATCTGTTATGTAACTTCCACACAAATAATAATATGATAAAATCTTACGAAAGAAAGCCAGGCTGGCAGTTGCCCTAGGGGTTCACTGAGGTGGGGCCGAAGAGGGGGACGCCTGGGTTCTGCCTGCTCGGATTACATTTACACGGGGCGGTGGAGGACTTTCCCGTTAATGCTTACTGTTGCAGAAACACAACGGTATTTATTAAAAGTCTTTGGTAGAGTTATCCCAAAATATTAAATGGTGGGGGGATGCAGTTCCTTGTGAAACCCTTTATTCTTTGTTTCTTTTTCTGTCATTATTTTCCTTTTTTGTTCCTTCTTGCGCTCCCTGAGTGGGCCTCCAGCCATCTGTTACTTAACTTTCTCTTGGGCTCCTCTTACTCCCCTCTCCCTTGGATATTGTTCCTTTTAATCCCCCATCTTTCTCTTTTCCTTGCTGTCCTGCAGAAATGATGCATATGTTTCTATAATTCAAAGAGTAAATTTTCTTATTGTTAATTGTAAAACTAAGTGTAACTTTTTGCCCTCAGAAATCTTAATTGAGCTGCTTTTTGTTTACTCACATCTATAATTGATTAATTGCTTGACCGATTTATTTACTCTCTAACCTCTTGGGAGGGGTGGTTCTGTGCCTCCTGAAAGCACCAAGAATCTTGAGGGATTGGGAGGCTGAGAGCCAGGGGGGATTGAGGGAATGCTGAAGTTACATTTCTCCCTTTTCCCTATTTTGCTTAGGGTGACCTGTATTATTACCATTTCATTATGTGTCAGAATTTTTAAACGTTTCCAAACTGGAAGAACAGAATTCTGGAAAATTACCAAAATGCATTTTTACAAAGAAAACGTTGCCAAATCTGACACATTTCCTCAAAAGCCCGTTGATTTTAATTATTTTTTAAAAAGTTCAGTGAGCTTTCCAGCTTTCCTTTCATGCTCTCTGGTGTAATTGTGACGGAGACATGGGCTTTCCTGCTAAGTTCGTTTTATCGGCAGGAATTTATCCTTAAGCAGGGGCATCCTCTAAGTATCTCAAAATAATACTGACACAGATTTCTTTTTTTTTTAAAGATTTTATTATTTATTTGACACAGAGAGAGAGAGACCACAAGTAGGCAGAGAGGCAGGCAGAGAGAGAGGGGGAAGCAGGCTCCCTGCTGAGCAGAGAGCCGGATGCGGGACTCGATCCCAGGACACTGAGATCATGACCTGAGCGGAAGGCAGAGGCTTTAACCCACGGAGCCACCCAGGCGCCCCCTGACACAGATTTCAAAGAGGATATGACAGTGGTGGTGCCTGGCCTGAGCGGAAGAGCTATTTTCCTTGAGAAATATTGCCGATTGCAGTGACATTTCACAATGGGATGTGAAATCTAGTTGAGGGGATTTAAATGAGGGGATGCCTTCCTATACCTTATTTCACAGTTTATAATGTTTTTCATCTCTAACCACAAATGCCCAATTTGAATGTAACATAAATATTTATGAGCATTCTTTCTGTGCAGTGAGGAAGGCTAGTACAATTGCAGTAAAACCTAGCTTTATAGAATGGGTATAACTAGGAGCTTGTATTTATTTTTCAACAGGATTCATCGTAGGGATCCTTTGAATCAGAAACACTATATATACTACTTGTGAGTAAGGCAGCAGTCCGGGAAGGTATGTGTGTACGTATACCGATGGTGCGCGCCGGGTTTTAGCACAGACACTCTGAGGTGCGTGCATGATTTTTGCGGCTGTTACCTGTTTAATTTCATTTACACCAAAAATGGAGGAGGAGAAATTTGTTGAGTTTGTTGGTATGAGGCATCCAAGGATAGGGCGTGAGGGTTGAAGAAATAAAGGTAGAACTGTCAGCCCCATCTTAATACTTGCCATTTGTCGCCAATGTGGAAAACAAACAAAAAGGTGTAGGTAAAATGTTAAAGGAAACGAACCAGTCGATGTCCTCAGGGGACGACCAGTTTTCTATCTCATGGACTCTCGGATGGAAGAGTTGTCAAAGTCACTCCTCTTCGGATGGAGAAAATGTCCCTCTTTACCTGGCAGACGGGCTGGCAGACGTTTGCTGTGGAGGTGGCTTCACCGTCTGTGATTTAGCTTCTAGCTTGACATTTGCTGTCCCGGCAGCAGCTTGCGTGTGATGATGTTTTCTTACTAGAACACTTAATAGCCGTGGCAGATGTTGGGAGCTCACTTCCACAGTCGTACAGCTGTTTATATGTCTGGTTGGATTTCTTGAAAGAATTAATCAATGTTTGTAGGATCTCATGCTGAGGGCTACACGTATAGTAGGATTGAAGGGGAAATTCATTTAATGGGAGTTTGCATTGGATGTTGCAACAGATGTAGTGTGGAATGGAGGTGGAGTGACAGCTGAAGGCAGTTCTGTAGTAAACCTCCCATTTCTCCTTCAGCCAAGCAATTCGGAAAGCCCAAGATGGCTAGAACTCTCGTTTGGATATTGTGTACTAGAGAATCATCTTAAGAACATTCCAGAAAGTTTGGAAAATGGAGGAACTATCAACTATGGTCATTTCTGAATATTCCTTTTCATGCTTTTTATGTGGATGTTTTAAGATCCGTATTGCTGCCCAGCTTTTGAAATAAATTTATAGTTGTGTATTATTCCACTGAGTACCGTAATGTTCTCACACATTTCTTACTGTTGGGCATTTGGGTTGCCTCCACCATTTTGCTGTTGCGAATAATACAGTCATGAGCGTTTTCGTACATAGAACCTTTTCCATATTTTGAATATTTATTTTCTGACAGTAGACGTTGAGAACAATGATAGCTGGAGTCTGGGAGAGCTCCCCAGTTGCTGTGAGAGGTCGGGAGTGGCTGGCACACACAGGCCCGAAGGGGGGGATTCTGTTTGGATTATGGGGCCTCAGGGCAGTGAGTGAGACTTGGCAGACCGCTAAAGTACAGGGCCTGGAGCTCAGAGACAAGCCAGGGCCTGAGGTCCGGTGAAGGGATTGCCGGCATCTGGCTGAAGATGTTAAGATTGCTTGGAGGGTGGAATGAGGAGAGAGGAAGGTGGGTGATGGAACTCTGGTGAACATTGTTTTGTGATGAGTGGAGGAAGGAGAGGCCACTAAGAATAAGGAATGATGGAGGTAGGAAGTGGGCAGCCAGGAAGAAATGGCCCCGTGGAAGCCAGGGCAGGAGAGAGTTTAAGGAGAGAGTGCAGTGGGCAACGACAAACAGGTGGTGACATTTTATCTGAGGCTCTTTCAGTGGCGTGTGGCAAGGGTCAAAGGAAGGCCTTGTCAGAAACCTTAGTTGTGTGGAGGAAGAGACTGGAAGTAGGCAGTTATCAGAAGGGGTCGTAGGATGGTTTATTAGTCTGCTAGGGCCGCCATAACAAAATACCACAGACTGGGTAGTGGAAACAACAGAAGTGTATTTTCTCACAGTTCTGGAGGCCGGAAATCCAAGAATAAGGTGTCAGCAGCTTTGGTTTCTTCCGAGGCCTCTTTTTGACTTGCAAACAGCCACCTTCCCTCTGGTCGTTCCTCCATCTATGTCATCTGTGTCCCAGTCTTCTCTTCTTACAGGGACACCTGTCATATTGGGGAAGGGCCCACAATAATAGCCAGGTTTTCACTTAATCACCTCTTTATCACCTATTTATTTATTTTAAAAAGATTGTATTTATTTATTTGACACAGAGAAAGAGAGAGAGTACAAGCAGGGGCAACAGCAGGGAGAGGGAGAAGGAGAAGCAGATTCCCCGCTGAACAGGGAGCCTGATGTGGGGCTCCATCCCAGGACCCCGATCACGACCTGAGCTGAAGGCTCAGGATCACGACCTGAGCTGAAGGCAGTCGCCCAACTGACTGAGGCACCCAGGTGCCCTTAATCACCTCTTTACAGGCCCTATTTCCAAGTACAGTCACATTCTGAGGTTTGGGGGTTAGAGCCTCAACATATAAATTTGGGAGGGGGACACGATTGAGCCCCTACCACATGGCTTCTAGGCCTGATGATCCCCTCTCTCCTTCCTTGCCCTGTGCTCCCCATCCTCCACATGGTTGATCATCTGCTCCTTCTTGTCACACTTGTCTCTTGGCTTTGGTGACCTGTGTTCCTCTGTCCTCAACCCTCAGCTCCTCCTGGCCCCTGGGTGTCCACGTCCCGCAGAGTTTGGGCCTTGGCCCTCTTCTCTTCCTGAACGCAGGTTCCTCTGTCTGTCTTCAACTCCTCAATAGCAACTCCTCATTCTGTAGCAGAGTGTTCATCCGTCCAGGTGTCAGGTTAACTCTTGTTTTATTTTGATGATGATTGATTGATTGATTGGTGTTTTATTTGATGAGAAGACTAAACCATTTTGTGATCCTGTCCTCATGGTTGCTTATCTCACTTAAAAAAAAATAGTGGGAACATTGATTTAGGTCAAGGTTCCGGAAAACTTTATATTTGAGTTCACCTCGTATTTCACAAATTAGTGTTTTTCTCCTTAAGAGTTTGGTTTTGGGTTCCTTCCTTTTCAAGGGTCTACCTTGGTTAAAATAAGACTGAGCGGGTTGTTATCTCAGTAGAGTCTGGGGCAGAATTATGTTGGCAGGTATGGTATTACTGCCTTTTTGTCTCCAGATGTAGGGTTTTTTGTTTGCTTTTAAAGCTATAGAAATTAAGATTATCCTGTTCGATGCCGAGGAGGGAGCCTTCCCATGCGTATTGGTGAAGGGGCCAAGGTTGACTTGTGGAGGATGTTATTTAAACTGTGGTTGGTTGTTTTGGGGTTTCTGGTGTATGTGTGTTTACATAGTGTTTCTCTCAATAGTCTGTTGAAATATATGAATATGATTTCTACGTAGAAGTTCGTATTTTTATTGAAGAGGCTGAGTATCAGATTTCTGAAAGTATGTAAATTATGGATAGATGCATTGTTTGGCCACTCAAAATGGAAGCACTCAGATTTTGCTGGGCAACCTTGAGAGGAACATTTATCTCCGTTGACAATTTTAAAGCAGTATGTAATTTTAAAGTATGCAACTCAAATTTAGTTTTTAATAGTAACTTATGTGTTTGTTCTATCTTTAAGAGCTGGGTTATGGAATGACATGTGACCTCGTACTCTTGACTCTATGTCTGGTTGTGGGTTTGAAGTGTTATTTTTGTGCCTTTTTAAATGACTTAAGCACTTCTGACTGTACATTTGGGACAGAAAAAATATGGCAGTTGGATATAGTTTTGAAAAACCAGCCAGATTTTTAACCTGGTAATACGATAGTACTCTTTGTTCTTATAATTTTCTAGGCTTTAGAAAATTGTATAAGGTCTTAGCGACCTCCAGACTTGCTGGATTAGTTGGTGTTCTTTTCCTCTGCAAAATATATCATATATCAACTGATGCCCATAACATACTAAATGGTCAAAGCGAGAAGGCTCCCCTGTAGTATGCTCCTGGGTTTCTTTCTTTCTTTCTTTTTTTAAAGATTTTATTTGTTTGAGAGAGAGCACAGCATGAGCAGGGGGGAGGGACAGAAGGAGAGGGAGAAGCAGACTCCCCGCTGAGCAGGGAGCCCCATGCAGGGCTTGATCTCAGGACACTGAAGTAATGACCTGATCCAAAGGCAGATGCTTAACTGACTGAGCCACGCCGGAGCCCCACTCTTGGTTTTCTCTTCCCAGCAGCGGACATGTGTGCGTATCTAGAAAACTGTGTTTTCTTTTCCGCAAACCTGTTTATGCCAGTTGTACTTCTTACTGTATTTAGTATAAAGATTTTAAATATACGTGCAAAAAGAAAGACTGTTTTTGCGACAATTTATTTGAATTTGTTTGAATGTTGTGAAAAGCACCTGATAAAAAGTAAGTTTCTAGAAAGGAGTGGCGGCTGATTTTAGAGTGGCTGAGGTGACTGGAGAATCCTAGAGGAGCTGGGGAATCCTAAAAGAAGAGCGTTCCCACTGATACTGCCAGCCGTTCAGGATAGGTGGGTTCTGCTCTGATTATGTAAGACCCTCAATCTTAGTGACTCAGAGCAGTAATGTACGCTCACATGGTGCGTCCACCGCTGGCCAGGTCGCGGGCTCTGTTCCACATCACTCGTCCATACTTGGGGACACAGTGTGGTGAAGCAGCCCCCTCTGGACCCCTGCTGACCCCCCAGGGTGGAGGGAAAAACTGCGGGGAAGCCCGTGTGACTGCCCACATTCGTCGAGGTGGGGGTGGACAGCCTTCCCACCAAGGAGTGGCGAGCATTTGTCAAGGGTAATGTGGTCTAACGCTGTTTCTCTGGCGCCCTTACGGCCTCACCATTTCTTTAAAGAAATTTGGCTTTTTAAAGAGTGATGCCTTGAGACGGTTTATAAAAGAAAGTACCGCTGGGTACTGCAGCCAGTGGACATAGACTCGAAGGAAAGGCCTCAGCATTGCAGCAAAACACGGGCAAATAAATGTTTGATGATAGGGTTTAATCTCAAATAATATGTTTTGATATTTATTTATTTATTTATTTTTTATATTTATTTTTTTAAATGACTTCCAATTTTGACTTTTTTTTCCCCTTTAAACCAAGCAGCCAAACTGTCAATCCTTATGCATTTGGATGAGAGAGCCTACTTTAGTCTTAAACCCTCCTGTCTCTCTTTCCCCCTCCATCAATTAATGTTCTGCCTTTTATGATAGAGTCGTCTGTTATTTCTCTTGCACTTATCCACCTGTTTCATTTCCATTAGTTCTACCCTAGTTCTAGATTTGTGCCCCCTGGTTTCCCTGCTGCTAGCTAGTACAGTACCTTTACCGTACAGTTGGAAAAAGGTACTCTTCAGGGCAAACACTGTCCCACAGGGCTCCACTTGATATCAGTGCCCACTTTCCCCCTTGGCTTTTTATGCAGTGCACAAACTGAACAACTGTGCAGAGCAGTTTTGCTTCTTGCTTCTAGCTCTCTCCCAGTGAATTTAGACTATCCACTAAGTAAACAACCTTTACGTTTTTTGTTGTCTGTCGCTCTCAAGACATTATTGATGACTCCCCATCATCTGTAATGGCTATCTTCGATCTTATTTTCCATGATACTATCACCAGTGACTCTCAGTCACACTTGTGGCCCTCTGGATGCACTGACTGCAGCACAGACCCAGTAGATAGTCTTCCCTCTCCTCTCCCACCCATTCCCACCACATTCCCAGCTGTAAACTCCTTAGCTTGGACTCTCAGTCTTGTCTCAGCTTACTTTTCCTCGCAGCTTCATGGCCCACCAGGGCCCTGCCCCAGCTGTCTTCTGCGCCGTTCTGCTCATTCACTGTCTTCTGAATGGTTTGTTCTTCCTGCGTTACAGTTCTTTTCTGCTGGACCACATTCTGCTCATCCTCAGAAAGTCAAGTTCAAGTTTGCCCTCTTCAGCCATCCTCGTCTCATCCTCCTACACCATAATAATAGCTCCGCCTTTAATCATAAACATGAGTGTCTATATTCCTCTTTCTGTGGTAAATCACCTGCCCTGTGTGAGCACTTGTTTTATGAGTTATATGGCTCTTACATGTTTTCTTTCCCAAATTAGATTGCCCATGGCTGGGAAGTAGTAGATGGGTCTCTAATTCCTTTCTCCCGGAGTCTGTGTATCCCAGGTGCACGAGTCAGAACAGTAGCCTGGAGAGAAGAGAGTCCCGCCCGGTTAATCATATAATACAGTTCTGGATGGAAGTCAGGCTGCATCTTCCCAGCCACAGGATATTGACCTACTTTCCCCTTCTTATCTCTGTGCAAAATATTTGTTGTACTTAGTGTGTTCTCCCTGTCACAGCGAATGTTTGTCTCTCCCTTTCATACGAATGGAACGCTAAAGTACTAGTGAAATCAGTGGAAAAAACAATGGAGAAGAAAAATTGGTAAGCAGTTTTATTTAATTCCTAAACTAGGGGACCTCACAATTATGTCATTTAAAAAGAACTTTATAGTTTCCTTTTAATCTATCTATCTGCCTGCCTACTTACTGAGAGACATGATTAAGGGTAGATTGTGAATTTTAAGTTTTTATGCCTTTTAATTTGATGACTTACAATATAATAATGTGAATATTTTGAAGACCTTTTATTTCAATAAATTACTGGTAGAGGGAAATGAATTTTTCTTAATCAGGCGTATACAATGTAGTTCACTATTGAATATCTTACTTCTTATCCAAATTTCCCTTGGGAAAATTTATTGAAAATTTATTTTATACATGGCCAAATTGATTAACTTTAAAAATTGATTTTTATGTAGCTTTACAGGTTAAGTGTGTGCTTATATTCAACGGAAAAAAAGTGAGGGGGGAGACATTTGTATGTTTGTGTCCTCATATAAATATATGAATAATTGCTGTGTCTTACAGAACTTTAGGAAATGAGAACTATTATTCAAATTGAAATAATATTTATAAGTTTAAATTTAGTAAACAAATTTTGGTAAACATTTTAATTTATGACTTAAAAAGTTATGTTATGGCATGCCTTATATGTTGATTTGCTGTATCGTATATGTTTTAGTTCTTCATAAATACTTTAGAATGTACTTAGAGATATCTAAGATATGTATTATGGTGCATTTGACTTTAAATTCAGTAATGCTTCGAACATGAGAAAAATTAGAAAAACTCTGGCTCGGAAAATACTTCCCAATTCTGATTGTTGATTTTAATCAACTTAGGTAAAGTAACCCACTGCAATTCAGCTATTTTCTTTAAAAATTCTTTTTTAATGACAAAGTAGTTCCGCCTTCTCAATTTACATCATCAGTGTCTTTTTTGGAAACATCTTAGCTATTTTTGTATGATCAATTCTCAAGTAATAAACACTCATGAAATCCTAATGTAAATGTATAAACATCTCTCCTTTTGGTTACATAGTTTATTTATTAGACTTTGTTTCAGTGGATAACTGCTTGAGGAAGTTTCTGAATTTTTATTATTCTAAAAAACTTTTCCTTAACCACAAGTACAGAGACATTATCCAAGAAACAGTGTTGAGTAATGCATATTTTTCTCTTTTACTATATAGGTTTCTTAATTTTGTAATCTTTAGCCCCTTTTTGCTTTCATAACTAGATCAACTCATTAAAATAGTCAGTGCCCTTTTGCAGCTAGCTGTTTAGTTGTAAACAGAACACATTCACACAGGCCTCGATGCCTGTAGTTACGAAGATCCAGTTGACTCCTTGCATTTCCTTCTGTGCTGTGTATGGTTAGACCCTTAATACATTTTTTTTTGCTGGTGAGGTCAGAATAAAGAGCTACTTTTCCTTAACCTCTGAGTAAATGTCACTGAGAAAGATTCTTGTGGACTGGCATTCTTGGTCTTTAACATTCTTTATAACCAGACACAGGATGAATATTCACCGAGAAATTAAGGGACTCAGTCTTTCCAGATTTGAGCCTTTTTTTGTTGAACCGGTAATGACGAATTGGGACAGGATCTTAAGAGATGATGTATTCCCCCTTTGTGGGGAAACTGAGGCTCAGCATTGGCAGTGTGCTCAAGGTCTCACTTTGAGCTCATTGCAGAGCTGAGTCTACAAAGTGGATCTTCTGGGTGTTTTTTCTGGAGTCACTCTAGTAGTCATTCTGGCCTCTGTGATTTGCAGAAGGCAATAGCTGATGTTTCCCTGTGAGCTAACCTGCTTCCTTTTCCAAAGAGCAAGTGCACTAAATTCAATACATTTCCCTCTCTTGTCCCTTAAAAGAGCCTGAATGATGGGGAGGTGCCTTTATAAGTCTGCTCTGGGGTACGCCGGGCTGTTTTCTTGTGAGCATCTTTGTTCAGCCACGTGTCTTAAAAAACGGATCCAGAGGGACTCCCAAAACTGACGGGTACAGGAAATCCTCTGTGAGTGCCCACCAGGTGCAACGCGCTGGACTTTTAATTATGAGGGAGTACCTTGAGTGATGGGATGGTAGCGTCAAGTGTAACGAGAACAGAAAGAGCGAAGCTCCAAGCAGTGTCAGCAGATGTAGGGGACAAGGGGCAGGATGACTTGGCGAGGCTCTTAGCACGTGGGACGAGATCTGGACCCTCTGATGGACAAGCCAATTCATTTGGAAGGAAAGTCGGTTTTCCCCGGGTGGCTGTATCCAGTTTAATACTCACTGGTCCACACTCGGTGTCTATGCCCCGGCCAGGAACAAGTCCGAGCTGTCGGGTGTGTCAGTTAAGTTTGAGCAGTTTTACGTTCACCTGGGGTCCTGGGGCCTCCGGTTTGCCAATCTAAACACATTCGGCTTCTTGGAATTTTTTTTATCTACCTTGAGGGAACACAGTGAGAGAAGTCTGTGGGTTATAATTAGTACATCCCACGTGCAGCTGAGTTTGTGTTTCTGGCCATAACAGAGGTTTATGGTGTTTGGCTACCTTGTCCCGAAGGAACTCAGAGGACTTTTCAGACGTTAGCTCATTAATTCTCCTAAGACCTGGTGTGAGTAAGATAGTGTGGCCATGGGTTCCCCCTAAAGCCTGATTGCTTGCTGTCCATCCTAGACCTTCCAAGGATTGGGGCTGGTGAGGGGTGCTGAGTTGGGCGGTGGGTAGAGAGGGAGGGCGGGGGGTGGCTTTCGGACCCAGTTTTGGTGGTGGGGGATGGCATCCTCTGATTTTGCCTTGCCCTTTGGCCTCATTCCTGCCGTGACTCTGCAGCGCTTCCTCCAGGAAATGACATTGGGGACAACGATGTTGGCTGCCTTTGCTCCTCAGGGTATTGAACCCCATGGGATGAATTTTGCAAATGAGGCAACTCTCTAGGTTACTAACCTCGGATACACAGGCCAGTAGGTGAGCTCTTCAGGGTCAGAAGAAATGGGCACGGGGAAGGGAGGGAGCTAGTCTCTAGTGAGATCCTGCCCTCTTAGGGGCTTTGCTCTCTTAGCCAGCCTGCCTAATAACCCTGGGGAATGGATGTTGTCGTCCCTGAGTTTTTAGATCATAAATTCTAATTCCAGAGATGAGTTAATTCCCTAGGGTTCGAGCCTAGGACTGTGATCTAAAGCCTGTGCCGTCCCATATTGGGGCAGATCAAAAGAGAATTCTCAGTCATGGTAAATTCTTGCTACCAAGCTGCTGTAGAAAATGACTCTTTCCAGTGTGGAAGTGAAGCTTCTCTTTAAAAAACTGGGTGTGTTGCGAAGAGTTTGCTGACTTGGGAATGAGAGTGATGGGAGTGTGTAACGTAATAGGTGTGCGAGACCACTCAGAGCAGTCAGGAAAGCTTCCTCCTGGCCCTGCCTCTTCCAGAAACCAGGTGTGCCACACCTGCTGGGTCCATTTCTCTCTCCCAACAGAAGGTCTTGCCCAGGATCCTAACACATTTTGCTCAGACATCAGAAGAGATAGTTTGCAGTTTGTAATCTGAAACCTTCAGTGTTGCCATGGCAGCCGCTGTCCTGTTTGACTCAAAAATCCTTCTAATTAGTCTAGATAATATAGTCCCCATTTCCCCAGTTGGAAAAAACTTTGTTTTTAACCTGTTGCTTTACGAATTGTAAAGTTCGGCCTGTTCCTGGGATTGAGGGTAGCTGAGCTCCTGGTTGACGGTGTTTGTTGGTAGGCCAGCCTTTTTCTACCCAGAGGGAAACAAACCTTGACTTTGACGCTGGGTGGTTCCTGGCCCCTCTCTGCCTTTGGGGCAATAGGCCCTGGCGTGTTAACTCTTAGATCACCAGAAGGTTGAATCAATTGCCCCTCCCATTCACAGGGCATTTTAGGATCAGAGGCTGGCTTCCTGGCTTACGGGCTTCTGTATGCTTTTAGCTAGTTGTTTTCAGTCCCTATCCAAATCTATTCTCCTTTATCATTGTCTGATAATTTAATGTTCTTTGTATTACCCAGAGTTTAAACACAAGACAACTTACTAGATAGAAATTGCTAGTAGTTGGGACTATATCTTCCCTAATCCAAGATCCTAACAAAACCAACCTACCAGCAATCCATTAGATATTCATAACAAAAAGCTATGGGGGGGGGGGGACCTTCCAGATGAAGTGGCTTTAGCCGTGGAATAAAGAATTGGGAAACGAGATAACGGTATTTTATGTCATAAATGCTGTGAATCAACACACCTTATGTGAGTTCCCTAAGGAAGTGTGTTGATAGGAGTGCAAATCAGCATCCTGAGCCCTTTCACACATGTCTCATTACTCTGGGGAGCCCTGCAAAGCGCCCTCTGTGGTTCTCTGCCCCTTCCCCCAACTCTCTTCTCCTTTGACAACCATGCTACTTGAGTAAATTGTCCTACCATTTGCCCTTTAGGTTGGTAAATATTGAGAAACCATCTTACCCTTTGGTTTCTGTCCCAAGTCTTTCACATTCTTCGTTTATCAGTTGAAGAAGTTCTCTAATTATCCTCTGCCTGTTGTGACCTGGATGGGAAGGGTAGAGTGGATGGAACAGTCTTGGCAGGAAGAGCAGCCTGTGTGTCTCTGATGTGCATTCATGCCTTTGTTGGTCCACTCCAGAGTCGTGGGTGCCTGCCACTATGCCAGGCAGTTGGGGGGGGGGGTCACTCAAGCCCTCTCCAGGGACCAGGCGACCAGCAAATGCACCGCTGTGCACGAGATCTCCCGGCTTGCTCAGCACACGATGCCTGTGAGGAGTGGCCACTGGTTTCGGTCAGGCAGGATTTATTTAAGGCACGAAGCCTAGCTGAACCTCTTGAGAGCCTAAGACTAGAACCACTGTGAGGACCTAAAGCAGCTTTTCTGTCTGTCCCCCGTGGTCCCATGCTGCTTCTCTCTGCACACGTGTCATTCTTCTTCTCGGATTAGCCTCAGAGGAAGTCCAGAGTCCGGCAGAGGCTCCCCTGAATGGGACACCCCGACCCCTGGATCCACGCTGACTTCCTCATAGCGACCTGACGATAGCCTCTGTCCTCATTCCAGATCCTTGGAAGCTGGCTTTGTTTGGGTTGATGTATGCCCACAGCGCCGTTAGCAGTGGCCTGGCCAAAGGAGCCGTCGGAGGCGTTGGCATCTTTGTGTGTCGTGTGTGTGTGTTGTCTTGGGTGGGGGCTCCCCGGGGAGAGGTGAGACTGGGGAGGAAGGCCAGGGTCAAGTTGTGAAGTCTCCATCTCTGATAAGGATTTGTTGTGCGTATGGTAAAAAATAACATAAAACTTAGTATTTTAGCCTTTTTTTTTTTTTTTTTAAAGATTTTATTTATTTATTTGCCAGAGAGAGAGAGTGAGAGAGAGAGAGTGCACACACAAGCAGGGAGGGCCGCAGACAGAGGGAGAAGCAGACTCCGTGCTGAGGAAGGAGCCTGATGTGGGGCTCGATCCCAGGACACTGGGATCATGACCTGAGCCAAAGGCAGTCGCTTAATGGACTGAGCCACCCTGGCACACCAACATTTTAGCCTTTTTAAGTGCACGGTTCTGGGGCACGAAGTGCGCACACCTTGTTGTGCAGCCATCACCACCCTCCCTCTCCAGAGCTTTTTCATCTTCCCCAACTGAAGCTCTGTGCTCATTAAAGTACAGCTTCCCATTCTGTTTGGTGACCAGCTTTCTGCTGTCTCTGTGAATTTGATGACTCTAGGACCTCCCGTAAGTTTGCCCTTTGGCAACTGGCTTGTTTCACTTAGCATGATGTTGCCCCGTTTCATCCACTTGGTGGCACGTGTCAGAATTTCCTCATTTTTTGAGGCTGAATACTATTGCGTTGTATGCCCACACCACGTTTTGTTTATCCGTTCCTCTGTGGGTGGACACTTGGGTGGCTTCCCCCTTTGGACTGTTGTGAGGGATGCTGCTTTGAATATGCGTGTTCAAGTATCTTTTGGAATCCCTGCTTTTATACCCCAGAGTGGAATTGCTGGGTCACAGGGTGAGTCCGTGTTTTATGATTCTGAGGGTCTGCGGAGGAATTTGAATATTGGCTTACAGCCTCTGGAGAGTTATTGGAGGCTTTAAAGCAAGGCTTACCTGATCAGGCTGTGATTTAGAAAGGCGACTTGGGAAGTGTGGCCCATGCATGGGGGGGAAGGAGGTGGATGGATGGCAGAGGCTGCGGTGGCAAGACAAGGCAGAGGGAGACCACGGAGAAGGCTGTTGCCTTCCCGGTGAGAAAGGATGGAGGCTGTGAGCTAAGGTAGTCACAGCAGGGAAGAAGGGGGAAGGGGTGGGACTGGGAATGCTGCTGCTGATGTAATCGACAGACAGGTTGGCTTTTGGGGGGGGAGGTAAGGGACAGGGAGAGGCCAAGGGTGAGAAACTGGGTCAGTTGTGACTTTGTGGGATCTAGGGAGAATGGGAGGGTTTTGTTTTTGTTTGGGGGGGTGTATTTTGGTATAGGATGGTAGGAGATAGAAGGTTTGGACATGAGTTGCAATGTTAGACTCAGCCATGTGTGGGAGAGATGGTTGGTGGGCAGGCTCTTGACAGTCTGGGGTTGCTTATTTGAGGGAGGGAGAAGGTAAAGAATCAAGGGGCAGATGATCAGGCAACTTGAATTTAAAAGCAGTGGGGACATTACTGGTGTACTTTCATTCAGTTTCACAGCTCTTCCAGATGGGTTTCGTGTTCCTACCTGGAGGCAAAATGTATCAAAATTTAGAAATGTATCAAAATTTACATCAAAATTTGTCAAACCAGAAATGATGGGCCAATTCTTCGGTTATAAAAATCAGGTTTCATTAGGATTCTAATGACTCGAAAAAGGATTTAGACAAAAATGTGAGGGTGTTGAATTTGGCTTATATTTTGCTTAGCTACATTTTCTGATTTTTTTTTCCCTCTATAGTGAATATGTGTTGTTTTTAATCATTAAAAGGTTATCTGAAATTTCAAAAGTGGTTTATTTTCTTTTCCTGACTCTTACTGGACTGCGAGCTCCTGGAGAGGGTGGTGTGGGGAGGGGGATGTGCCGTGATGATTTGCAATGTGTCCAGAGCACTTAACACAAGACCAGAGACCAACAGGTTCAATACTGTACGTGGTGGTTGAGCCAAATTGCATGGAAATTTAATCTAACTGCTCTCAGAGAGGAGATGTGTGCTATTTTAAAAGTCCGAGGAAGGAAATTCCAGTTTTTTTAGTCATTTAAGCTCATTGTATTAAGTCCTGAACCACGTCCTATAGAGTTGGCCTCTCTTTTTCCTTTGTTTTGCCACCAGGATTTGCTGAGATTTATTTTGTTCATGAAATCTTGCCACATTGGCCCAGTTTGGTTACTTAAATGTGTTTCTCATGTTATTCTTAAAAGCTTTCGTGATCTCTTTGGGAGTCAAATGGCTCAATTCTGTTTCCTGTCCTTTGTGGGTAATATTATGTTTTCAGAGCAATGGATCAAAGTGGCTCGAAGCTGCAGGCATTTTTTTTTGCCTTCAGGTCGGACCAACCAGGGCAGCTGCAAGAACGTGCATTATTGAACGATTCAGTTGTCAGTCGTAAATTTGCATACTTGTTTTCCCTTTGTATTTCTCTGAATGCCTACCATGTGCTAAGGCCGTGCACTGTGCCTTTGGGGAAATAAAGATGGATGCGCCGGGACTGCTGACACCAGAGAGCTGATTCTCCAGAAAAGGGGCTATCATGCATACATGACCCCGTGGGAGGAGGTCAGGAGTGGAACCAGAGTCAGATACGAGCAATTGTGACTATGCTAAGAAGACTCCCCGAAGGTGTCGCCTCCAAAGTATACTGCTAATGACATTGTAATAGATGTGTTTTCAACGTCCTCGTTTCCAGGTGCCAAAGCAGTAGAGGTCTGCACTGATTGGGTTTTCCAGCTAGTGGTTTTTATGGCTTTGCTTTAAAAGTCCCCTCAACTTTAAAATGATGCTAATGACTTGATACTAATCCTTGCTAATCATCTCATCGTCAGCTCTGAATGTCCTTTCCGATTGTACAGTAAAACTGTTTCAACTTAAAAATATGTTTGTTCTCATCTCTGTTACCCTAAGAACTTTGAATAACATGAGAGACCCCTGCCTGCTTTATTTTGGCTTATGCTGCATCTTTTCTTAGTTGTTTTTCACTTGTTAGTAAATTAAGTAATTATTAACTTGGAATAGCTTTTCCCTGTTGCTGTTTGATATCGAATGGAATGACCGTGCCTTTCACAGGGGTACCCCTCCACCCCGGTTTGGCTGTGTCTGTGTGCGCGGCTCTTGGCTTGGAGAATGCTGGTCTTGACTCCCGAGCACAGATGACATTAACTTTGTAGGTGGCTTGTAATTTAGGGTTGGTGACTGGGGTAGACTGCGTATATTTAAATATTAGGCTCCAGGTGACCATTTTAAGATGCTGTCAGATGTTCACGCTGCCTTTTCTTTTGGATTTTGAGGAATTTTTGAAATGATGCTTTCAATATTTTAAATGGTATTTTTTACACTAAGATGCCAGTAAATGAATTGGTATACACTGAAATATAAGTAGTAGCTTTGGAAGTTTATGAGTGAGAGTAGGTTGGGAAAAGAACATTTACAATCATATATTTTGTTTTTCTTGGCTGGACAAGCAGGTGGAAAGCTGGGGCAGCCGCGGAGTCATCCTACAGCAGTGGGTGGGCTGGTCTCTGGGCTAGATTAGCACCCGTAGGTGAAGAGACCCTGCCTCCAGGCTCCCCTGTGGTTCCTCCATAGGCTACCCCTGTATTTTGGATACAAAAAATACCCCCCTTGTATCTTGAATTGCTTTCACCTGTGTTGGGAGGAAAAGGTGAGGTTTTACATGCTAATGAAGCTGTGACAGTGGTATAATCCCGTATGTTGGGTACTGTACGAAGCGTTGCTGTCAGTTAGGGACCTTGATTGTGTGCAATGCAGGAAGGATGTAGAGGCTCACAGAATTGCTGAGAGCTTGGAGGACCAGGAAGGATACAGGCTTGGAAGATAGGCAGGAACCAAAGAGAGGCTGGAGGGACCTCCTGGGCTTCGTGCTGGGGCTCTAGCTGCAGTGAGTGATGGGTATTCCCTCCCGCCGTCAAGTCACCCCCAGCTTTTACCATCACCCAGGACTCCCAACCCCAGGATGATGTGATTAGGGTTGTGCATAAGCTGCGTTCCTTGGGCTGGAGAGAGCAGAGCCGCCTCCACTGAATTCTGCAGTGGGACCTGGGTGCTACTACTTCTCAGTAGATTACTTGTCATCAGGAGGTAAGTGGGGACTCCCTAAAAGGATGATCAGGTACCAATAGGAGGAGGCTTGTGCACTGGATAGTGTCCCTTTAAAAAGAAAGACAAAAGTCTACAATGGCTGTCCCTTTTGGCTGCCCAATGTTCACATACACCTTTTTTTTTAATCATACTTGGGCGTATGAAAATCACGGGCCCCAGCCCACATGATGCTGCCCTGCCCTGCAGGGCTGGAAGCATAGCTACGCCCTCTGCAGGTGCTGCTCTCTTCCAGAAGCTCTCCTTTGTCCGCTGTCTTCCACGGACCGTCTGAGGTGAGCACTGGGAAAGATGGCATTGGCAGGGTCTGCGGTGTTGTAGCGGTTTGTCATTGTGGCTCTTAGAGTTGGAGGTCTTGGGATGACTGTCTTAAGGATCAAGTAATTCTTCAGTCGTGTCATCCAGACTTCGATAGCAGCATAGATCCCTTAAAAGTGTGTTGGCTTTTAAGATTTCTTTGTGTCCATGGACTGGTAACCACCATCAGAGATACTGCCAAATCCTAAGGTTTTGGACCTCGAACTTGGTCTGAGAACTTGTCTCCTGGCAGTGGGATCTAGCCGTGGGTGATGTGCAGAGTGTCTTAGCTCTTGGTTAGTAGAATCCCGCCGGGAACAGCTAGGAAGTGGACGAAACAGTAGAGCCTCTCGTGTGCTCCATCTTCGTGGTGGGGGCGCTGTCCCCGCCTCGGGCCGTGGAGGCAGAACGGGTGGCGCTTAGCACAGGTCACATTTCCTCTGCATTTCCCACCTCCAGCCAGAGTAACTGCATTTAGGAGCCCCTTCTGTTCTCCACTCCGGCTTTCAGACCATCCAGTGTCCCAGCAGGCCTGTCTTCTTCTTGTAGATCCTTAAATAGCCAACACAGACTCCAGCATCTGAATTTTTCTCAAATTCTGTCATGCTGGAGGCACAAGGTCCAAGGCATAAGGCATGACAAGCCACAGTTTTAATCAATCGTTTGCTATTACGTATCAGAGGTGATCATCCTGCCCATCCAAGATGGTAGGTCTGCACGCTCTCCCCCTTGTGGCCTTGGCTCAGCCGGTCCATGTGCCTCCGCGGGTTACTCCTCATGCTCTGTTGCCTTGTACCAGCTTCTTCTATTAGGTAAGATGTTTTCTGGTGCAAATAATAGAAAATCCAACTCAAACAGCTTAAACAGTAAGGAGAATTACTTGGCCTCCGTGTGTGTAGACTTAGGAGCTGTGGAGCAAGCTTCAGTTGCAATTTGATCTAGAGGTTTGTGATGCCATTAGGGCTCCTGCACGAATTCTCAGTTATTTTTTTTGTCCTGCTTTCCTCCATGTGTTGCCATCCTCCTCAGACTAACCTTCTCCCATCCCCTGCCCCAAAAGTAGACATGACTATGGCCGTTCCATGTATCACCTCTGTAAATCCTGCCATCCAGAGGTGGATAGAACCTTTGTCCTAATGTACCAAGCCAAAGCCCGAGGCTCAGCGTTTGGACCAGCCCTGAATAGATTACAGTGCCTGGAAGGTGCTAATGTGTTGGTCGCCTTAGTCTAGGGAGATTAGGTGCTACATTCCTGGCACATGGGATAAAACTGACTTCCTTAGAACAACGTGGGTTTCCGTGGGGGTCTCGGGAAAGGTGAAGGTAGGCATAAATGTGTCAAATAAGACATATCCTCAGTGCTTTACGTTCATGCTCAGCGGATTCTCCCATGTGACTTCCTCTGATAGTTTATGGAAATCTTGAGTTAGTGATTCTGAACTAAACTGACGCTGGATCCAGTAGTCACAATAAGGGGAATCAGTCCATTTGTAGGATGCGAGGGAAGTGCCTCTGTGCTCTTTTTGTCCGTGTCCGTGTTTACCTGGAGAATGAGGGTTGGGGGTGTTACCGTTTCCTCCCACAAAGTACTTGGATGCTAAAAATGACAAAGCAAAGCAAAACAAACCCGAAATGGAATAAAACTATGCTTGAATAACTAAATGAATGTCGGTGTCACCTTTTCAGCAGATTTACTTTATTGGTGTGTTTTGGTTTGCAGAGGTTGTGTTTTCATAATTTTTTACTTTTACCAATTCTCTGTTGTAGCTCAGCATTTGTTTCGTCCTCTCTGCCGCTTTCGATTATGAGGTTGGGATAGAAGTGTAAAAATTAGAACCCATACAAACCTGCTTGAAACTTGTATTTGAAAAGCAGGTTTAATTACAGAGAAAGATTGCTTAATTATTGTTACCTGCAGCGAGGTCCTTGTCTTTCTGCGCTGGTTTCCATAAATAGACTTCAGATCCAGCCCCCGGGGCAGAGAGTTCCCTTTCAGCCTCTTTGCTTAATTTAAATTGCTGGTTTGAGGTGGTTATTTTTGAAACCCTTCTCAGGTTGACTTCCCCCTTAATCCCTAAACCTTCTTCCCTCATCTGCCAAATTATATGTAATGCATTGCAGCTAGAGTGCTTTTGGCATTTCATGAGTCTGAGAACTTGAAATTTGATTTAAATGTTAATTTATTGCGACAAAGGTCTGGTGCTTATGTTCCTATTCCTGTGGACGTCTTTCTGCGGACTTGGCGTGAGACCAGCTGCTCTCCCTGCTCCCGCTGCATCTCTAGAGAGCAGCAGGTGCCCCCTCTCCTACCCGTTTTGTTTTAAAACAGAGTCTAGCCTAGTTCAGAATGCATGAAGCCATTCTGTTGTTGGGTTTTAGTGATACCTACGACCGTTTATTCTAGGTGTATTTGGCGTGAAATAAAAAAAATACATAAATTAACGAAAAAGTTAACTCCATTTTTCTTCTTTTGAATATTAAATACTTCCTTAGTGGGTTATTTTTATTTATGAGAGACCTTTCCTCTCTGCTTCTTTTTGTCTCTCTTTTCTGGCTTTTTAGCATATACTTAAAATCTTTTTCTAGTAGGGTCAGAAATAAAGGATGTGTTGTTGGTGGATTCATATAAATCATTGTAATTAATAAGAAAGAATTATGTAATTCTCACCCCTTCTCAGTTCTCTTGCAAATAGCCCAAGTAAATATAGTTTCTGTTGCCTCTAGGAGACCTACTAGATGTTCTAGGCTAGAGTAGGAAGGACATTTAATTAAATTGCTATCCTAAGCAAGCAGACCAACCTTTGTATAAGATGTAATCTGCCTGGGTGACTCCTTAATGAGAAGAATTAAATGTACTTTCCCCTTAGTCTTAAGGGCATGAATATATGCATATTTATTAGTATCCTGAAGTATTGTTTAGTAGTAGTATACTGAAAACATACAAAATTGACTTTTGCATCAGAAGGATTTAGAGGGAATGTCTCGGATGAATGTGGTTTTACATCCCGGTGATATTAGAAAAAGTAACATAAAACACACTCTACTTTCCCATGTTCATATATTTGAAAGAATTTTAGGACTCTTGTCAGCAATCATATTTGAAGGCTTGGGGATTTACCCTTCTACTTTTGGGAGGCACCATGCACATTAGTGGGGAGGGTAGAATGCTGCCTTTGTAATGTGCCTCTCTTTCCACTTGGTAGGCTTTCAGACTGAGCTGGAGGGAAACCATAGTATTTCTGGTCTATTCATTCCATGTTCGTTTGATTTAGCTGTCGTAGTGGTGTGTCTGTTGGAAGGAGGATGAAGAACATCAAGGTCAGTCTTGGCAGATTATGGGGCAACCTCTCATTTACAACAGGGTTGTGTTCCTTTATGAGTCAGTGCTGACGCCTGGAATGACATTTCCCCCCGTAGGTGCCCGGTTAGAAGTGGTGATTGAGTTCTTTAACACAAAATGTAACGTACTCTTAAGTAATCATAAGCAACATTTCTTATCTCTCTGAGCTTCCTTATCTTAAAATGGGGATAATGGTACCAGTATCTACCTCATAGAGTTTTTGTGAAGATGAAATGAATGAATGATGTAAAGTTCTTGATATAATGTCTGATACGTAGCAAGTCCTCAAATGTTAGTATCACCTTAAAACCATTATTTCCTGGGAAAATACATTCTGAATTTCATCGTGGAGTACTGGGAGCTGCCATCTCGGGGGAAGCAGGTCCTTACAGGTTCAAGTCTGACACTGGTATGCAAGGGCTGCTGGAAAGGGCTGGGTCGGGTTCTCTCGCTAGAGTTTTGCAACCTCTGGCTGGGGAGAGGGGATGATCTAAAGAGGCACAAACTTCCACTTACAAAATAAAGTCACAGGGATGAAAAATACAGCATAGGGAATGTAATCAATAATACTGTAATAACGTAATAATAATACTGTAAGAACACTTATTGTGGTGAGCACTTTGTAATATATATACATGTTGAATCACCGTGTTGTATGCCTGAAACTAATATGATATTATACATCAGCTATGCTTCAGTTGAAAAAAAAAAAAAAAAAGAAAATGGACACCCTGGTATTTGAGTGGCTCCTTCTATGGATGGACTTAGCCTGGGATGATGGACTGGGAGGGAGCTTCCAACATATGGGGCTTCTAGTGGCTTGGCAGTGACCGCGGCTGGCTCCAGGGCTTCTGACGTAGGTTAGAGGGGAGGTGACTGCATTTGAGAGGCAGACGAGTGCCATTTGAAACTACCGGTGTTTCATTTCTCCAGTGGTGCTACGAGGCCATCTGAAATAATTTTGCCCGTTTAAATTTTCCCTCTTCCTCCTCTTTCCTACAGGAAGAGACAATGGCCAAAATGGAGGTGAAAACGTCACTTCTGGACAATATGATTGGGGTTGGAGATATGGTTCTTTTAGAACCTCTTAATGAGGAGACCTTCATCAACAACCTCAAGAAGCGCTTTGACCATAATGAAATATATGTGAGTATACGCCGAAGGTCGTCTGTGGGGTTTAGACTTGGTGTTTTGTGGTTGAGAACTGGCTTCTCTTCTCTAGACTCTTCTTCTTTCTCTTTGTTGACTAGAGTCCGGCGGTATTTGTTTCTCCTCTCACAGAGAGTTTTGGTTTGCTCATTGGGCACATGAGTAATACCGATGAGAGTCCAACGAGTCCGTTTTCCATATGGTGTTTATGGAGTGCCGACTGTGTGCGGAGTATCGTGCTGGGTGTTGGAGGCATTGTCAAGCAAGTGGAATACAGAATTCCTGTCCTCTGAGGAGCAGACATTCAGGAGGAGTTGTAAAATCCATAGGCATCTTCCTGGATGCCTTCATAAAATTAGCATTCTAACCGCTAGGAAGCTACTTATTAAAATGCAAGGCTCTGAACTGTCAAGAGAGACATGAACGTTGTTGACATTTGTCGTTAGTCGAGAGACAGAAGCAGACTATCAGATAAGGACATATGTTTGCTCCCTGGAGATTTGGGAATAGTCCTGACCCGCTACGTGGAAGTGTAGTGTCATGTACAAAAATGAAAACATAGGAAGATCGATGATAATAGGAGAACGTTTATGTTGTAAAAATTCTTTATAAAGGATTTCATATTGTTAGTTTAACTGTTGAGTTCCTTACATATATTTAAAAATTGAGTAAAAAATACATCCAGATGCAGCTAATTTTTAGAAATTTGCATAAAGCCCAGAAGTTTGCATCTCTTCAGGTAGAGCTGTGTTGTTAACTAAACGAAGAAAACGGGGTGGTGATCCCTCCCTGTCCCCACAGCTGAGATGGAAATAGGATGCATTGGATGGAAGTGGTTTTACTAGATTCTGCCTCACTCCTGAGTTCTTTCCCCCTCTTTTTATAGCATGTCTGTGTTTGGAGATGAATTGGATTATTGGGACATGCTTCATATTTTTCTGTCTGTCAATGTGGGAACAGTAAGAAGAAATATAAATAAATAGAGAGCATATAAATGATACGAGTATGATTAATTACTACTTCTGTGGAATGAATATATTTTAAAAAGTGATATGCAAAGCTGTATTATTTTAGGCCACATACAGTTTTCCTTTCCAGTTAGCCAGCTATGTTTCAGGGATGACTTTGGATAATTAATTTCTTTTTTTGAGGGGGGAGGGGCAGAGAGAAAGGGAGAGACAAAATCTTAAGCAGGCTCCACACACAACGTGGAGCCTGATGGGGGACTCGATCTCACAACCCTGAGATCATGACCTGAGCCGAAATCAAGAGCTGGACCTGAACCGACTGAGCCACCCAGACGCCCCAGGATAATTCATTTCTTAAGGAAACAGTAGTTATCATCTGGGACTTGAACTTTTTATCTTTCCCGATTTGTGTTGCCAAAAGTAGGTGAGGTTGACAATCACTTGATATGTGGATACGGCTTGTGGAATATTAGCGTGAGTACCAGATCCTAAGTTCAGAGATGGAGTTATGTAGAATGTTGACCCAAATGGAAAAGGTATAAAGTACTCCTGCAGACCAGGGAGGAGGTCCCACCTGGTTTGGCAGCAGGGCCAGTGTCCCCTTCCCACAGAGTGGAGCAGCTCAGATCTCAGGTGGGAAAGTGTCGGGCTCTGCGGCTTTCATTGAAAGTGTGTTCTGATATCCAATAAAAGACAGACTTTTAAACACTGGTCTTTGAGATGGAGATAGGAGGAATCGGTTCTATCGTAAGTAACGCTGCCGATCATTTTTCTTTTTGGCTCGAAGAAACACAGATCAGTTTTAGCAGGATTGAAAATGGGATGGAGAGCAGCACGTTGCAAGCATTCACATACCTGATTTTTTGTGCCCACTAAGATAAAACAATCCCCTTTTTAACAAAACGCCAAATGTTAATGTTCGTGGGTCTTCAGCAGACGAAATGTCTGAGTTTCAGCCCTGCCTGGTTTTATTTTCTAACCATTTGAGGAATGCCCTTTCTGGTATAACAAAAACAAAAGCAGACAATGGCATTCTGCTTCCAGATAGTCCTATCAATTAACATTTGCCGAGGTACGTGAAGGCTATCATTTCCGTGAGATGTGTGCCTTCATTTTACAATGAAACATACATCATATTGGAAGGTTGGGCATTCTCTATTTGAAGCAAAAAAAAAAAAAGGTTATAGAGCAATCGTGTATAGTATGATCCTTTTTTTATTGGGGGGTTTATGGATGCACACATTGTTTGTATACTTGTATGCACATAGAGAAAGGCATGGTAACTTCGGGCCCCAGGATGGAATGAGATATGGGGGACAGGGGTTATCCTTTTAGATCTCTGTATTATAGAACTCATTAAGTCAAGCATGTATTGTGTTTGGTAATAAAAAAATACTATACACTAAATTTGATCACCACACCTCTGTAACCCCATATGTCATGTATATTCCCCTTGAGAAATCTGTTTCTGGCTCTTATTTTGATAATGTTCCTGCTTTGCTTTTGTTCATAGGTCGCTGCAGAATTGTTTAGCCTGATGCCAGAGGCCAAGTTAATATGGCATGTAATATTTTACTGCCTTGTACTTCACGTTGTTTTTAAATTGTTTCCTGGACAATGAAAGTTGAAAGTACAGTTTTTTTTTTTAATCTCTTTTGTAGGCTCATAGTTTTATACTGTAGAAGTGGGCGATGGTCCCCGATCCATCATATGAACAAACTGAATGGTCATTCGTGTGTTCGGAAGCCATGGTTGATAAGGGGGCCAGTGAATGGAAGGACCTTGGCTCAGACTTTTGAACTCTGGCTATCCCTATAAACTTAGCAGCCTCGTTTGTGAACCAGCTCAAGATCTGGGGACCCTCTTCTTCCATCCTGCCATCTATCCACTTGCCTCCACACCCCCAATATCTGGAGATAAGAAATAGTCCCTGCCTTCACGGAGCTCTCACAAGGGACTGGTTGGCCTCTAGATACAAGTTTTCAACTCTCTAGAGCATTCATAACTGTTAGTGATTTTCTGCATCTCCAGCCTGCTGACTTTGGTAGTAGAATCCCTTGTGATCATGTCATAATACACCAGAAGAAGCTCTGGGTCGACCAGTGGATTCACGCACATACCCCTGAACTACTGACTGTGGTCTGGTGACCAGAATGAACTGGGTGGCTTCAAAAAATGTTGTCCACCCCTAAGATTGGGGTAGGGTCAGCTTTTTCCAGAGTAGATAGGCTGTGTGTAAGTAGGTGAATACCCAACCAGATATATTGATTAACCTGTTAAGAAGAGGAGAGAAAGGAAGGGGAGTTAATGCTGATGAGGTCACTGCTGTAAACCCATCACATGTTTGGTAGGGAGTTTGTAATGAAGTGCCTTTGTGGATGTTGATACCAAAAGGATATGTCCCATGGGAAGCATATATCATTTGAGTTCTAGGCTTCAGGTGCACCCAAAGGTGTGCTCCTCAGACTTTCTCCTGAAGAACTCCCAGTGGCAGAGAAGAGTAGGTAGGTGCCCCAGGGACTCCGGGAGCGTAGTTGAAGTCCATCCACTTCAGAGAAATTTTGTTGAAGTGTTTGCTTCCAAAGTAATTCAGTTTTATTCCGTTCTGTAATGCATATCGGTTTGTTTTTGTCCGGCATGCTCCTTGCAACCCTTTGAGTAATATGTATTTTTGGTGCTGACAAGTACATTTAGTTTGCTTTTTATCTGAATTGTCAGATCGGGGGTTGTCCAGATATAGAGGGCTGAATTAGTCCAATTTTAGGACCTTAAGTTAAACCAATTGTAACTGTGAGCGACTGCTTTGAAAGTCGGGTAAAAGTTGTCTTAATTTTTCGAAGTTAGTGCTAGAATCGGGATCCCCGTAAAGATGGGATCAGATACTTTTATGAAAGATACTTGAGGGCACACTCCAGCCACATCCATCCTTTGCCTTGAGGTGGATTCACGCACCGAAGCCCCGCGTTGGTTCATCATCCCGTTTGTGGCCAGGCAGAGTTCCTAAATCTGGGACAGTTCCAGACGTTGATGTGATCTTTGCAGTGAGAGCTCTTCAGTTGGACATGGAGGAGGATCAGGTGGGAGTAGAGAGAGGGCATATTGGCCCAGTGGGGTAACAGGCAGGGTCAGAGACTGTGTTTGCTTTTATTCCTCCCTCTGGGCAGAGTGCGGTTCCGGCTGGGACAAGTTACAGGACATGCCTTTCGGTCTCGCAGTCTGTGTGGGGTCAGTGTTGGGAAATGCTGGTTGTGGCATAACTGAGCACTGCTCTTCTGTATTCTTTCTGCCTTTGTCAGACCTTCTTCCGGCCTCCCCACCCCCACCCCCGGCCAGATGGCATGGTGGCAGGATTTCATGTGGACTTGCCATGGAGGAGACCCACCCAGACACGGTTCTGTTTTTAGGGTGGCTGGTCAGGACTGTGGTTCTGTTCAGGAACAGGAAAGCTGCAATTTAGGCGAGAACGAGGCCCAGGGCAAATTTGGAAACTGAAGCACCAAGGTGTCTGTTCTCTGACAAGAAGTATTTTTGGTGCTGACAAGTCGATTTCGTTTGTTTTGTATCTGAATTGTTAGGTTGGGGATCATCCAGATATAGAGGGCTGAATTAGCCCAATTTTTGGATCTTAAGTCAAACTAATTGCAGATGTAAAAGGGACTGCTTTGAAAGTCTAGTAAAAATTGTCTTAATTTTTAGAAGTTAGTACTAGAATTAGGGTCCCCATAAGGATGAAATCAAAGTTACTTTGATAGTTGCTTTGAAGCAACTATAAGTGCACAATCGGTTAAGTTTAAAATAGTGCAAAGTAAATGAACAATACTAGCTAACATTTATCTGTTATACTTTTTTTAAACATTTATATATATTTATACTTATTTGAAGCTTCAAAAACACTTTCCACTTATATAACTTATGGGTACAGGTATATTCCTGGGAATTTGGCATTCATGACTTATGTTTTCTATTGCTGTGTGACAATTTTTTTTTTAAAGATTTTATTTATTTATTTGACAGAGAGAGAGATCACAAGTAGGCAGAGAGGCAGGCAGGGAGTGGGGGAAGCAGGTTCCCTGCTGAGCAGAGAGCCCAATGTGGGGCTCCATCCCAGGACCCTGAGATCACGACCCGAGTCGAAGGCAAAGGCTTTAACCCACTGAGCCACCCAGGCACCCCCCTGCGTGACAAATTTCCCCCAAACTTTGCAACTTGTAATAACGTACGTTTCTTATCTCATCATTTCTGTGGGTCAGGTGTTGGGGCGTGGCTGACCTGGGTCCTCTGCTCAGGATTTTACCAGGCTGTCACTGGGGTGTGTTGGCCAGGTCCATAGGCTCACGGGAGGCTTGGTCCTTTTCCAAGCTCACGGGGACATTGGCCGAGAGCGGGGCTGGTGTTCAGACATCCAGTTTAGTGTCATTCCTACTCCCCGGACGTTTTCCGATCTTTTTTTCTTTCTAAAATTTGCTTTAAAAAAAAATCTTTTTCTTTAAAATGACAATTATGCTTTTGGAAAAAATAATTCAGATGGTAGAGGCATGCATAACATAAAAATGGGATTTTTCCCAGTCCAGTTTACCCAGTCTCATTTCTAGAAGTAATAGTAGTTAAGAGAGTGGTGGGTCATTTTCCAGATTCTGTTAGCTCGAACAAATTAAATTTTTTTCTAGAGTTGGAAGTTGGAAGAGGATGGCTCTTTACCCAGAGAACCCAGATCCCTAAATGTTTGAGTGAAAAAAGAACCCATTTTTAGTCACTGTCCACCCCACCTAGACCAGGAAGGGAAAGGAGGAGGGATTCCCTGACCTGGCGACATGAGATGCCTAGACTTGATAGGGTACGGGTGGTTCACCACGAGCGGACTCTGCCTACCAGGCTCACTGGAAAGGTAGACCTTCAGGAGACGTGAAGAACACATCACGTGTGTTTCCCAGAGTGTAGCTTCGGTGTTTGGAACGGAGACGGCATTGGAAGGATAGATAAAGCTGGTGAAAAAGAGCAAGCACAAGGCTGAAGAGAAATGTTGTGTCTAATTTCTGAGCACGGTATCTCTTGGACAGTCTTATCATATTTTTCCAAACAGTCATCTTTGGTGACACCTCTCCAGTTTCAACCTGCCTCAGCTCTCTTGAAGCCTTTGGTGATTGGAAAATTTCTTCCTCTTAGAACTTGCAAAGGGGGCACAAAGTGATCTCATCATGCAGGCATTCTGCAGAACTTGAAATATTTGTATAATTGTGTAATATTTATAATATACTAATTTAAATGTAGAGGCAAAGCCATATTTGAGGTTGGATCTGGAGGAAGCGAAGGCCTGACCTCGGGCCTGCAGTGGTGGTATGTTTGGATGGCTGTGTGGTAGGTACTGGAAGCAGAGACCTGAGCTCCAGACCTGACTCTGCCACTTATTGTCTGTGAGACCTAGGGCAAGTGTCTTAACCCCTGGGAGACTGGTTTATTATTGGTAAAATGGTAAATTGTAACTACTCACATTTATTAAGCCTTATTGATACAGTAGGCTTTTCTTTTTTTTTTTTTTTTAAAGATTTTATTTATTTGAGAGAGAATGAGAACGAGAGAGGGCATACACACAGAGGGAGAGGGAGAGAAGAAATCAGACTCCCCACTGAGCCGGGAGCCTGATGCAGAGCTCGATCCCAGGACCCTGGGATCATGACCTGAGCGGAAAGGCAGACGCCCAATGACTGAGCCACCCAGGTGCCCCTACAGTGTGCTATTCTGAGCAATTTACATATATTTGTTCATTTATTTTTTATTAAAGTCCCACGCATTGTAGGTTTTTAAATTATCTTCATTTTACTAGAAGGAAACTGACGCTCAGAAAGGCTAAGTCCCTTGTCCAGGGTCACACAGCAAGTAAGTGATAAAGCTGGGATTCACACCCAGGACATCTGGCTCCAGAGTTCATGCTTTTAACATTAGTCCTGTTGACAGTACATGGTTGCTTCCAGCATTTAGTGATACCACTAATGTCAAGTATTCGCAGTCTGCAATGTGCTATTCAAAATAATTAAGTGTGCTATTGAAGAATGTATAGATTTGGAACAAGGCAGTCTCAACAATCCAGACACATAATTGAGATGATAGTTGGCATTCCTGCCACATGTTGAGTTAGCATTCAGCAGTGACATGAACTAGGGTGACGTGGAATGTGTTCAGTTCTAAAGGTATAGGCACTCACTAGTCCAAGAAAAGTGTTGGGATGATGCTTGCCCCTCTGGAAGGTGGGGGAAGGCCTTGGGAGGAGATTGTTTTTCATCATGTTCACTGGATGGTAGGAGATTGACAGCTGCATGAGGTCCTTCACCTTTACGAGCACAAAATAGAGGAGGGGGAGCAGATCAGCACAAGGGGCATGTGGCCAAGTCACATGACCAACCCAGCTGCCCCCCCCCCCCCGCCCCACCGCCATGCACCTATTTCTGGTGTGACATCTATACCACAGATCTATATTAATGGCCGTCCTAATTTCTTTCTTTCTTTTTTTTTTTTTTTAAGATTTTACTTATTTATTTGTCAGAGAGAGAGCACAAGCAGGCAGAGTGGCAGGCAGAGGCAGAGGGAGAAGCAGGCTCCCTTCTGAGCAAGGAGCCCGATGTGGGACTCGATCCCAGGACCCTGGGATCATGACC
The DNA here is from genome assembly GCA_028534135.1 of Potos flavus. NCBI lineage: Eukaryota > Metazoa > Chordata > Mammalia > Carnivora > Procyonidae > Potos > Potos flavus. The sequence continues at coordinate 134,716,377 of CM052883.1, forward strand.
TGAGCTGAAGACAGCTGCTTAACCAACTGAGCCACCCAGGCGTCCCCCTTCCTAATTTCTAAAGAGTTTCTCAGACTCTGTTTTGGAGGCTGAGATACAATGTGGCATGTTGAAAAAGGCACGGGCCTTTGGTGCATAGACCTAAGGCTGAATCTTGGCCACTTCACCACTGCGAGCAGTGTGAGTTCTCATCCACACAGTAGGGATCATGATGCTTATCTTGTTGAATGGTGCTCGAGATTACGGGGCCTCAGCCTAGTGCCTGGCACATAGGCACGGAGGACCTGGCAGGTGCCATGACCATCTGAAAACCTTGGAAACCCAGAATGACTTTTCTTGAAGGTTTCAGACACTGAGATTTCCTTGTAATAACAGTCTTTCTCTTTCTCCCCTCCCCCGACTCTCTCTTTCCCTCCCTGTCTCCCATTCTCTTCCTCCCTCTTTTCCCTACCCCTCTCCCTCTTTGGTGTTCACTGAACAGTTTTCATTTTGGTTGTGTTATTACTTTAGTTAGCCACAAGTACTGTTTTCAGCTTGTAGTGTACCTGCAACACAGGGCTGCTCTGTACCTTAGCTAAGAGACTTTTATTAGGTCTGGAGAACGATACATATTTGGAAAATACTTGTCTCATAATAGAGTTTATCTCAACAACGATATTATAGTATTGTGTTACCCTGCTCTAAAATAAAGGCTGCCTGAGATGGTATTTTTAGCCAGTACTTCCGCGTGGCATAGAACTCATATATAGTTCTTTAATTCACAGTCTGAAATGACTGGCAGCACAGGAACAGAGGATCATAATACGAGGGTAGTTTAGTCAAGCCTTGGACTAACAGGGGCCGTGCCTGACCAGCTTGCTGGCCTCCCTTGGCAGCCCTGGTTTGGGTGACTTCTGGCCCGTGTATGGGCTCCGGATCTAAGACCAGTGATTTACAGCACAGCAGAGATAAAAAGATAAGCAGCGCTTATTTCTTTCCTCAAACTTTGAATTGAGAAACACAGCAGCAGTAAAACGTCAATGAAAGCAGATGCTGGCAGTCATGGTGTAGTGAGGCCATGATGGCCCACGTTGTGAGCAGAAACTGAATAAGCAACTTTGAAGTAGACCAGCTGTGGAGTGGAAAGGGAGAAAACCAGTTGGTAGCAGGCCCAGAAGAAGCAGAAACATGAGCAGGGACTGAGCACTCGGATAGTGGAACTGGACAGGATGCCTTCACCAGCTTGCGTTGCCTTGGCATAATGTCGCTTTGCACCCATACTCACTCTTGGGTCCCGGCTTTGCCTGTAGCTTGGTGATAGGTTGTTCAGGGATTCCTGGGTGTGTTCCTTAATACAACAAAACTCAGTACTCGATGTAACTTGACAGCATCTCTGTGCTGAGCGGCTGAAGGAGTCTGACCAAATCACACTTCTGTGTTCTAATGTCATAGACTTTGGTGTAGAGCTTTGGCATGAAACTATCACTCATGGTGAGACCTTGGGCAAGTCTTATTTTTTTTTTTTTTAAGATTTTATTTATTCATTTGGAGAGAGGCAGAGGGAGAGGGAGAAGCAGGCTCCCTGCTGAGCAGGGAACCCAATGCAGGACTGGATTCCAGGACCCTGAGATCATGACCTGAGCCAAAGGCAGACACTTAACCAACTGAGCCACCCAGTCCCCAACCTTGGGCAGGTTTTTAAAACCTTTGAATGCCTTTGGTTCCTTCTTCTGTGAAAATAGGCTATCATTAGTATGAGTTATATATGTATTTTGCACAAGTATCACAAATATGTTCCTAGAACTGTGTATGTGAGGCGCACACACAAATGCTGCTTTGTTGGACAAAAGACCTAGATAGTAGGCTACGCTGGTTATTGACCTCACATTTGTAATTTTTTCACTCAGGCTGTTTTTCACAATTTTGAACTGTGTCTAAAAAACCAACCAGAGTGTTTGCTAGACCAAACCGTGTTTTTAAAAAAAAAAAACAAATAAAACAAAAGTCCTTTTCGAGGGAATCTGGGAAATCTTACAAATGGCTAATTAAAAACACTGTGGCACATAATGTCTTGGTGTCTTGTGATCAGATTCCCAGGATCTGAGAGACCCAAGAAGAGGCTAAATTCCTCCTCACGAAGTGAATAGCATGCTGTCATCTCTGAGGATTCCACCAGCTTGGCTTGTATAATCATTTTCTTGGGTTCCTAGGGTTTTAATATTAGTTTCATTAAGACGGACCTTGTGTGCTCATCTGATAACTCTTCAAGTCCCTGTATACAAAGACCATTTTGTAAGACTTTGGCATTATAGGACTCCTTAATGAATTTCGCTGAGATATTAGCGATGTCATAGGCTTTTGAGGCCTGCCTTGGCTAGTTATGGTGGCTAGCAGATTCCAACAGAGCCGAACTGTGAGTTTCTGTGATCACAGTAGGTAGTATTTATGGGACACTTGCTGTGCGTTGGCTGCCATGTTTCCTAGTTTAACATAGAATCCCATTTAACCCTCAGAATTAGTCCTCCTTCTTGTTCAGGTGAGGAAACAGGGGCTTGGAGAAGTTAAGTATATTACCCAGGTTCACACAGAACTGAAAAACTTTGCCAGATAACTTGGAACCAAGGTTCACACAGTATTTCAAATGCATTTGAAGCATTAAATTCTGTATGACATAGAATCTGAGGGAAGAGCTCAAGCACAAGTCAGTCTATTTCAGCGTCTAACCCCCTCACTCCACACACTGACTCTTTTTTTTTTTTTTTTTAAGATTTATTTATTTATTTGAGAGAGAGAGAGAGCATGAGTGCATGCTTGTGAGGTGGAGGGGGGCGGGCAGAGGAGAGAATCCCAAGCAGACTCCCCACTGAGCATGGAGCCTAACACAGGGCTTGATCTGGTGACCCTGAGATCAGGACCTGAGGCAAAACCAAGAGTCAGAGGCTTAACTGACTGAGCCACCCAGGCACTCCTGTTTTTAAAGATTTATTTATTTATTTGAGAGAGAGCGAGAGAAAGAGAGAGAGAGCACACACTGACTCTTCCTTCAGAACTACTCTCAGACTTGATGGAACTCAGTCTCCTCACCTTGACATTTGAAGCTCTCTGCAATTTGATCCCCGTCGTATTTTCGGGGCTATTACTCACTGGAGGTCTTTGCTCTAGGCAAGGTGTCTCATTCCTGTCTTTGAAATATGGGTGAGTAGACCTTTGTGCCTCTGTCTATGTTTTAATCCATGTTGGAGCATGTGCCAGAATTTCCTTCCTTTTTAAGACTGAATATATTCCATCGTCTCTCTATGCCTCATGTTGTTTATCCATTCTTCCATCAGTGGACTTGGGCCGCTTCCACCTTTTGCTGTGGGGAACAAAGCTGCGGTGGACCTGGGCGTCCAGATAACCGTTTTGAGTCTCTGGCCGTTCATACTATAAAAATTTTTTTGAAGGATACAACTGTCTTTGTAAAATTTAAAAACAAAGAATTTGAGTTCAGTCATTACCTACAACCCGAATTCTCTTATGCCACTCTTTGGGGGAACATTACTTTATGTCAGTCGTGCCCATCTTTTTAGACCTGCTCCCATCTTCCGACTTTCTGGACCATTCTTGGACCTCTGTATTTCACAGTGACTATTCCCTCACGTAGACCCAAAGCACTTATCTAGGCAATAAGAAGACAAGTGGCTCGTCTAACCAGGAATCGCTTAAATCTTACTCCATCTCTTTTGGTGGCTAGACAACTCTTTAAGTTTTACGTGTGATGATATAGAAGTCTCGCCTCCTCAGTCTCACCTCCTAAGCTCTAGGTAAGCCCTGCAGGAGCACAGACCACGAGAACATCTTTTAGTTCCCACTGTGCCTAACCCGAGGTTGTGCATGAAGAAGGCCCTTAGTAACTGCCTTGCTTGCTTCTTCAGTGGTTGTAGCCTGAATTCTGTCAAGGCAGTGGTGCAGCCATGGGAAGGGGTACTTTTACCTGGGTCCTGACCCATGCTGGATTTGAAGTGTCATCGCAGTGCAGGTGAGAGTGGCTTGGATCCTGGGATTTGGAGGAATCCTACACATTCTTTAATACTTCTTTGGGGTCATTTTAGGCTAAATCATTAGCATTAAGTAAGATAGTCCATGAAATGTTACCTATTGCCTTGCCATTCTCCTGGTTTTTCTCTGACATTCGAGGGTGATTATTCTACAGTGTCTTGCATTTCTTCATGATGGAGGCACACACTTTGTGTGCTGGGATAAACATTAAAAAAAAAATATTTTCCATTGAGATGAGAAATTTTCCCTGTGACTACATCTTTTCTTCTCCCTCCTCCTTTTTCGTTTATCCCTCGGTGGCATGAGGGTTTCAGCTTTCCACAGGTTGTCAGATAGGAGGCTTCTGCCTAACAGAGTGGCTCTCTATTTTATTTTATTTTTAAGATTTTATTTATTTATTTGACAGAGAGAGAGATCACAAGTAGGCAGAGAGGCAGGCAGAGGGAGAGGAGGAAGCAGGCTCACCCCCCAAGCAGAGAGCCCGATGCGGGGCTCGATCCCAGGACCCTGAGATCACGACCTGAGCCAAAGGCAGAGGCTCTAACCCGCTGAGCCACCCAGGCGCCCCAAGAGTGGCTCTCTATTATACGAAGGTGAAGATGCTCTTGGAAGGTGTTGTACCACACAGGTTTCTACGATCGGACATTCTGCTTGGCCACTTCTTTCCCAGGCTTCAGAGGCCTAACAAATAGCATGGATGGTGTGCTCTGAGGAAAAGAGAGCGGACTCTTGGCTCCTTGTCCTGGCTGCACTTCTGTTAGATATGCGGTCAGACCACTTACCTTCTTTGTGTTCCGTTGTTAGGGACATTAAGATGGAGAATTCTTACCTATCTCAGGGGGACCGAGGGAGAGTTTAGTAAAAAGGTGTTTAAGTGCATGTTTTATGCCAGCACTTCTTCTTCTTTTTTTTGATTTTATTTATTTGAGAGAGCAGAGCAAGCACGGATGGGGGGAGGAGGCAGACGGGGAGGGAGAAGCAGACCCCCCCCCCCACCCCGTGAGCAGGGAGCCTGATGTGGGGCTCAGTCCCAGCACCCTGAGATCACGACCTGAGCTGAAGGCAGATGCTTAACTTACTGACCCACCCAGGTGTCCCTGTGTGAGCACTTTAATAGGTCTGGGGATGAGTTGGGTTTTTTTTTTAAAGATTTTATTTGACAGAGAGAGAGATCATAAGTAGGCAGAGAGGCAGGCAGAGAGAGAGGGGGGGAAGCAGGCTCCCTGCTGAGCAGAGAGCCCGATGCGGGACTCGATCGCAGGACCCTGAGATCATGACCTGAGCCGAGGGCAGAGGCTTTAACCCACTGAGCCAACCAGGCGCCCCTGGGGATGAGTTGTTAAATATCTGTGGAGACTGCAACACAAATAACTAAAATTCATTCTGAAGACGATAAGGAAGCTGGTAGATAGTCAGAGGGGATGCCTGGTTAGAGCCTCAGCAAAGCAATTTTGGAAGAAATTGATATTGAAAGCAACATCAAAGAAAAGTCATGATGGTGAAAACAAGTCATTGTAGGGTTTTCCTACATGTATTTTATGGTTTAGTTAGAATTTCATTTTCAATTTCGTATGGGGAATTGAAATGTAAACTTTCAGAATTTAGGGCTTCTAAAGATCTTAATGTTCCCCGGGGAAGAACTGTGATATGAAAGGTGTGAAACTCTTCTGACTTTCCTGTGTACATACACTAATGTTTCGTTCAGTTAGCATTGCGGTGAAACGTGCATATAGCTCCACAAAATTGAGACTCGAAAAATATCCAAACTGTGCTTCACTATTTGAAAAAAAGTTTCTTTGGTTAGATATCGTTCCAAAATGTATTGTGTACATCCTTGTCATCAAGACCAGAACACTGTCTCTCATGTTGTCCTCCGATGGTTGTGTTGTGTTCTGATTCGGTGCTGTGGGATAAAGCACTCGGGGCCAGCTGAGCTGGGCTGCTGGCTCTTACCCTAAACAGTTCTTCGTTTTGATGCTTTCAAAATTATTTTGATCACTTCTTATTCCTTTTCTTTCTTTCTTTCTTTGCTTCTCTTTCCCTCTGTCTCTTTTTCTTTTTCCATGAGCGATCATTGTTTCTTCCCTTAGGGTAGGAGTTGTTTTTTGATTGATTGATATTGATTGGTTGATTGACTGTGTTATGTCAGTCACCATACAGTACATCGTTAGTTTTTGATGTAGTGTTCCACGATTCATTGTTTGTGTATAACACCCAGTGCTCCATGCAATACATGCCCTCCTTAGTACTCATCACCGGGCCAACCCGTCCCTCCACCCCCCTCCCCTCTAAAACCCTCAGTTTGTTTCCTGGAGTCCATAGTCTCTCATGGTTCGTCTCCCACTCCAATTTTCCCCCCTTCATTTTTCCCTTCCTTCTCCTAATGTCCTCCATTCTATTCCTTATGTTCCACAAATATGTGAAACCATATGATAATTGTCTTTCTCTGCTTGACTTATTTCACTCAGCATAATCCCCTCCAGTTCTATCCATGTTGATGCAAAAGTTGGGTATTTATCCTTTCTGATGGCTGAGTAGTATTCCATTATATATATGGACCGTATCTTCTTTATCCATTCATCTGTTGAAGGGCATCTCGGCTCTTTCCACAGTTTGGCTATCGTGGACATTGCTGCTATGATCACTGGGGTGCATGTGGCCCTTCTTCTCACTACATCTGTACTTTGGGGTAAATACCCAGTAGTGCAATTGCTGGGTCATAGGGTAGCTCCAGTCAACAAAACTAAGAGGCAACCCACGGAATGGGAGAAGGTATTTGCAAAGGACACTGCAGACAACGGGTTGGTATCCAAGATCTACAAGGCTAGGAGTTCTTAACTCAATTTATTGATCGTATGCAAACTCTTTTATACCTATTATATTTATGTTTTTTTTCCTGGGGAGAAGTTGGAAGTTCTGTAGCTTTCATTGGCATTTCAGAGGGATCTACAACTTAAAAAAGGTTAAGAAGTGCTCTGTAGTAGTATTTTTTAAACTGTAAATTTCAACCTATTAATGGGTGATAAAAACCACTTGGGTGGGTTAGGATCAGCAGTTTTTTAACAAAATTTGTAATGACTAGAGTTGAACAAATACTATCAGTATATCACATATGGTAAGAGTATTTAGGGTTTTGCGGAAGTTCTGTTTCACGTGTGTGTGTGTATGTAAATAAACACTCAAATACACACACTTCATCGTGATGAGAATTTATTTCTTATAGTTAGTCATACTTGAACATTTGAAGCATATGGCTACAGAATGGCCCCAATTTAGAGATGTTGCTGCTGTTTCTCTGTGGTGTGCCGAGTTTATTAGAAATGTGGCTAAGATGAAAGTAAGTGAAGCCGGAAGGATTTTCTCTCCTTTTTGAAATGTTTGCAGAATTGATTACATCGGAATATTTAAAGAGGAAAGTAAGAAGGTAGGTCAACAGTGACACTGTCCAGAGTAAAACACGGTTCTGTAGGTCCTGAAGGCGAAGGCCACAAGCCGTGGTTTTCACCTGTGGTTTCACGTGACTTTATCTGGGGACACTTAAAAATTTGTTTTAAAAGGTTTGATTTATTTGAGAGAGAGATAGCAAGAGAAAGCAGGAGCCAGGGAGGGATGTTGGGGGGGGGGAGGACGGGGCAGAGGGAAAGAGAGAAGGAGACACCCTACTGAGGGGGGAGGCCAACACAGGCTTAGCCCCAGGACCCTGGCATCATGACCTGAGCCAAAGGCAGACGCTTAACCGACTGAGCCACAAATGGGGAGACTTTAGAAGATGGGAATGCCTGGTCTTTGGGTTTTGTATATCAGGGGCCTTTCTTCTGCGTCCTGAATTGCTGGATGCACGTCCTCCAGAAAAGACTTCAGTTTTCCCTGGGATCACAATAGGAATACTCTTGAATATTATTTGGTTATTCACAAGGCATCTGTTCTGGAATGCTACAGATATCTGAAATATGAAGACGGAGATTGTTTTGACTTAGGAATGTTTGTACATTCTTGATTTAATATCTGCCCTTGAGAAATGAAAGATAAAGTTGCTAATCGAATGTGCCAGTTTTAAAAAATTGGAGCTTTTCCTCTTTCTTTTCCCTTTTCTTTCCTCCTTGTTCCCTCCCCCACCCCCAGCTTCCTTCCCCCTCCCTCTCCCCTCCTCTTACCTCCTTCCTTCCCCTCCCCTCTACTTCCTTTTTCCTTCCTGGATGTCAGAGGCTGGTCCCCCAGGGCAGCGGGACTAAAGGGGGCTTTCCGGTGTCATGGTGGTGTGTGTGTGCCTGAGTCCTTGTGGGCTCCAAGGGCTGGGAACATGGAGGTGGTGGGCTGGGAAGTGGCTGAGATGGTTAGGAGGTTGGTTACATGGAGTAAATAAGTACACTGATTGAGCAAATACATACATACCAGGGAACTGAGAGCCAGGCTTGTCTCTGTTGGAGAAGGTAGATAGAACCTAATTGGGAGATAGTCTTGGCCATTACGGGGAAGCAGTCCCTTGCAGTGTAATTTACTTGATGGGAGAACATCCTGTGGATTCCCGTCGGAGTTTCTCTGGGTTCTTTGGGGGCACAGGGACAAAACTGGGATGTGAGCGCAGCCATCGGGATGGTCTGCTGGGAAAGGAACTGAGCTGTGGGAGGCCTTTCTGTGGGCCCAGTTGGTACTATCAGAGCTGGACACAAGTTACACACACATCTTATTACCAGTCAAGTGAGTGAGTGGAACTCGGAGCGGGGGGGGGGGGGAGGGGAGGCGGGGAGGGGGGCAACGGATGAATCCTGTTTGCTGCTCCTTTTTGTAAAGATTTATAAGCTTCGCTTTTTTTTTTTTTTTTTTTTTTGCTTTTTTGCTTTTTTTCTCCGTGGCACATTCAGAATAAAATGGACACACCCAGCCCCTTCATGTACATACTAAGAAAGACTTTAAGAAACTCTGTGTCCTATGTCCAACCTCTTAAGGGCAACGGCTACTAAATGAGTTAGTTTAGAGTTGTTTTTAGAGCATGGCCCAATAAGAAGATTCCAACTTTAAATAATACACAGTGGCTTGTTAAAAGAATAATGACGTCTTCTCCTTTGTAAGCCCAAATGTTAACTGAGGTAAACATGAACCGTGTGGTCACTGTTGTCCTGATCCCCGGAAAGGAGGTGTGATGTGGGACTGCAGTTACCCGAATGTAGCGGGGAGAGCGGCCCAAGGCCAGAGTGGAATCGTAAACGCCACGCGGCCAGTCAGCTGCTGGGAGGAATTCTGTGGCTCAGAGAAAGGAGGACAATGGCTGAACATCGGAGTTATTCTGTTGACACAGTGTGGGAGTATTTAAATCTTTGACGAAGGGACATAGACCCTTCAAGGAAGAAACCCGTAAACAGCAAGGGCAGGCATCCTGATAGAGGGCAAACCTAGTTAGGCATTCAAGATTAGAGGCTACATATCCGAAACATGTACATAAACTAGAATGGAGAGATAGTGCGGTTTCTTTTACTGTTTCCTTATTTAGACTGATAAAGCTTGTCCTGCTTGGCCCCTTTTCTGCTTCGTTTTAAGCCGTGTTGGTGTACCAGTAATTGTTGCTGAGTCACAAACCAGCTTCCCAAATTAGTGGCCTAAAACAACAACCATTTATTTGTGCCCCGTTCTCTGGAATAGCCATTTAGGCGGACTTGAGCTTGATGCGTCTTCTGCCGGTCTCAGCCGGGATCCTGCATCTGACTTCAGGCATCTGGTGGCCTGACCGGGGCTGGGTGGCTTAGAATGGCTTCACTCCTAGTAGGGCATCAGGCCCTGCAGCTCAGGGCCCCCCGCCACGCGTGTGGCTCAAGCCCATTCACGTCATGGCTTCCAGTCGCAGCCATGAAAAAGGGGCTCATCCGATACAGGTACTTTTCAAGCCTCTGCTGTGTGTCATCTTATAATGTCCCATTGGACATTTGAGAGTCAGGTCACATGGACAAGTCCAAGTTGAAGGGCTGGAGGAATAAACTATCTCTTGACAGAAGAAGTGGCAAAGTTAGATTTCAAAGGGGTATGCCTACAGGGATAGAAGGAATCGTTCTAGCCGTCTTTGCAAACAATATCCCACAGTGGGAACCTGAGGGGAAAGGACAGAGCTTAAGGATTTGTTTGGTGGCAACACGTGACATATAGGTTTCATAACATATTAGGCACTGTAAGCAGCGTACTTGCTATGATATTTCAACAGAAGAAGAATTCTATGAGAGTCATTTTCTTAGTGACGAAGTGGCCCCATACAAATCAGTCATTCAGTTAACAAATCTTGACGGGGCATCCTTAACGGGCCAGGCCTTTTCAAGGTGATAGGGAAAGAACTGGAGGGAAAAAGCGCTCATAATTTAGTGTGTAGAAAAGTCATCAATAACAAAGAGAAACATAACTCAGTCGTGTGGCTTTTGATCTTGGGTTTGAGGCAGCGGAGTTGTTCTCTATGTCAGAATGCTACAGAGGCAGATTTTTATCAAGAATTTAGCTACCGGGAAGTTTGGTTTTAAAGAGCAACTTGACCATTGGTTTCTCTGCCAGCAGCAAATATCTGTCTCAATGATTGTGTTCTAGAAATTACCTAATAAAGAACAGTCATGTGCTCTTCTATTGAAGAAGGCTGATCTTTTAATCAACAGATATTAAAAGAATAACCAGTCATTACATTTTCATATCTACCAGTGTAGCTAATTCTAGTATGTTCGTTAGAAGTGATTATGACCGTTACTCAGTCTCCTGCATCTCCCACCTACTTGCCCAGGTAGGTTGGAGTGGGAAGAAACCTTTTTGAAAATGCAGAAAGTTAGGAAGCTTGGAATCATCTCTTGTCAGGCCAGATTAATTGGTCCTAGTGATAGAATGTCAGAAATGAATGTCAGAAATAAATGTAGAAAATTGCGTGGGAACAGTTTTCTTTCACAACAGTGGTCTTGTTTATGCTTGAGAGGATGAAAAAGTATGTATAGAGACGACCTGTTCAGTTTTCCGGGTTGGAGGAGAAGTCTTTTGTAGTTAAAATAATTGTGACTTTTGTTAAAAAAAAAAATCAGAACACTCATACTGTTCTGTTTTGTATTCTGTTCAGTTTTCTAGAAAGATCTGACAATCTCGAATCCAGTGGTGGCAATACGGGAAAAATTTGTTGCTCTAAAAATGCCACCTTTTGTTGTGTGACACTCGAGAGGTGGGGAAATTAGAGCTGACTTTTTTCCCTTCTTTTTTTCTTTCACCTCTTTCTTAAAAAAAAAAAAATATATATATATATATATACATATATATACACACACACACACACACATATATACATATATATACATACATATATATATGTATATATATACATACATATCTCACTTACATGTTTTTGTTCATGTCTCCACACCACTCCCAACCCATGGTGTTGAAACTGAAAGGAAAAATGAAGCCACTAGAATGAGTTGCAGTTATGTGACTTTTGCTCACGGCCTGCTGCTAGTCTTTGTACAGAATGAACTGAACCAGACTACTCTTGCTGCCGGGAATCCAGATCAAAATGAAAGGGAAGATTAATAGCGTTCCACTTTGTAGTGTGAGAGGGTTCGTGTCTGCGAAAATACGGTATCGATCCCTCCAAAAGTACATTTACATTCCACATTGAATTTTTTTTTTTCCACATTGAATTTAAATTTGACATTAAATGTACTCTCCTTTAGAAAATACATTTAAATTCTGATGGTATAGTATGTTAGATAGAATACGAGATTATGTTCGAACACCCAAGGGGTGACCATGGCTCTCATAGGGGGCCGTAAGCTGTCTGAGCCCACTGGAGAGACTGACAGACTGGGGTAAGGCCGGCCCCAGAGTAAAGGCTGTGGCTGATAGGTATGGATGCGGCGCAGACGGAGAGAGACCTGGGTTACAGGACTGAAACGGCAGGATGAAGATGAGAGGAGGAGATACCGGTTCCAGCTGGAATAAGAGAAAGCATAGCCGTTGCTCAAAATTAGCTTTGGTTGGTGACAAAATTTTTGGCAAGTGTGACAGGACTGTGGAGAACTCTTATCCAGGATCATAAATTAATCTAGCGATTTATTTTGAAAGGTATTTTCGACATATAAATCTGTGCCTTCCATTTATCAGCAAAATGATTAAACATTATTGACCATCCGTTTTGGTGAAACTAAGTGTTCTTGAAAAATATGGGCGGTCAAGCGGTAGAACCAGTTTTGTTTTTAAAAGGATGAAACCATGAGACGCTGAGAGTTAAGAGTTAAGATGTTAAAACACATCCTGGGTCACAATGAGGATATTTTTTGTTCTCTCTTTTGCAGACGTACATTGGCAGCGTGGTTATATCCGTTAACCCGTACCGGTCCTTGCCCATTTATTCACCGGAGAAAGTAGAAGATTACAGGAATAGAAATTTTTATGAACTGAGCCCTCACATGTAAGTATGGGATTAAAGCATTAAGTTTCTCTTTCACAGCAGAGATGTGTAGTTGACAGATGTGTCCAGCTGTTTCCTTTGAGTCTCAGGAAAATATTTTCGTCATTTTTTAAAAATTAGATGAAGGAATGTGAAAGTTAAGGCCTTATTTTAAATTTCAGAAAAGGCAGAATACTTCATTTGGCATCAGGCTCTTTAAGTTCTGAAATATTTGGGTTCAGTATGTAAAATATGTTCTGTTGCAAATTGTATGTGAGTAGCAGCTGCTGCTAATTATTTTTGCAAATAAAACAAGAATGCACATTGTTTATTCTTTTAAAGAGCCCAAGCAGCATTTTCGTGGGTTGGGTCAAGAAAGATCCCAAGTGTTGGGTTGTGTAATGGTTTTTGAGCAAAAGGAATAAGTAATACCTTCAGTTTATAATCTTCACAGACACTGACATTGTTCACCAAGTGTGTGTATTAGGCTGATGATTTTACCTTCCCCGAAGCCAGTCACTTGTTTGATTTTTTTCCTGAAGGTCACTCGTTAGTGTAAAGAATTCCTGTAAATAACAATCTACAATAATTACGTAGCACCAGGTTTGAAGAACTCTGAACGAAAGTGAAAGAGCCTGTAGATTTTTAGTCGTGTTCTAGCAGAAAAGAATTTTCTCTCTCTGATTGAAGATGAGCTGTGGGCTCTATTACTCTTGACAGAAAATAAAATCTAATAATTAAGGAATGTATATACCCCAGTCTTAGATGTTTCTCTTGATAGCATAGCACATATTGACGTTTTTGGACTGTTTGGAATGAAAAATCTAAGTAATTCCTGAAAGTGGTTGTTAAAAGCTAAATACTGTATATTTTGCCAGCCAAGTGGATTCTGATTATTCTGGTCTTATCTGCAAATAGATTTTGCAAGTCATCTTGTTTCATTTTGCCTGGAGAAAAATAAGATCTTGAAATTTGTTTTATAAAGTTATCTCTGTAGTTAAGTCCCTGTAATGAAATACTTTATTTGATGACTGAATATTTGTTTTAAATTCTAGGCCTTGAAACCATGCTTCCCAAAATAAGATGCTTGGATCAGGGATATTAGAATCCCTTAGGAGCTTATGAAATATCTAGTTTCCTAGGCCTTACCTCTAACAAGCCGGGAATCCACATTTCTCAACAAGCTTTCCAAGTGATTCTTATGTAGGTGCAAGTTTGAAAACATGTTGCCTTCGATGTATATTTACCAATATTATCCTTTCCTTCACTGTTTATAGCAAATCATGATCTTTACTGCAAGTAGTCTTCATGGTATCATAATGGTTTGTATTTATTGTGTATTTACATGTATGATAACTCATTTTATTCTCGATAATTCTGTGTGGTGTAGATATGATTACAAATGGGGAAATTTTCCCAAAGCCACGCAGCTCATGGGTGGGGAGCCGGGCTGTGAAAACGGTCATCTGCTGTGCGTCTCAGCTAGAAATGGGTTTTGTCATTTTCTTGGTAGGGCCTCTTCCTTTGTACCTCCGTCCACATCCCAGGCCCTCCAGGTAACCTTAGCTGTGCCTCACTTTATCTCCAGTGACTGCATGTCATTCTTCCATTTGCAGCTTTAATCTCCAGTTTGAGGAGGTTTAGATATATAACAGATGTCTATTCTAGAACACAGAAGTTCATGCTCTGTAATAGCCGTTTTTATCCCCACCCCTGAAAGATTTCTAAGAGTCTGTGTGGCACGGCTCCCCTCGTTTACCCCCCTTCCCAAGGAAAACAGCTACAGTCAGCTATAAGATAAATAGCCAGTGTGCTTAGAATAAAGACAAAAAAAATTTTTTTTTTTTTACTCAGTAAATATTTATTAGATTGAGTTAGGCGACAATACTTTTTACCGTGGTCTCTGAAACATGTGCGTGGTGTGGCGATGCAAGGTCCAGGTTTACCTAATGAATCTGAATTTGCCAGATTTGTGTCAGGCCCACCTTCCCATCTCTCTTTGTCCCTTTACTCCTCGCTGCACTCCTTCCCACTGGTCATATTTGCACATCCTGTGCCCTCTGCCTGGAATGCTCTTCCCTCCCTTTTCCCCAAGGCAACTCCTGTTCTTCCATTAGTTCTCAGATAGCCTTAGACCTCCTCAGGGAAGAACCGTCCCTCGTTCCCTCCCGTCCAAGGTCAGATGCATTGCCCTTGTCACAGTTACAGTTTATCATCGCTTTATGGGATTTTTGACTCATGTCAGCCTCACCTGTCATTCCAGCTCACCATAACATATTAGCAGCTCAAAGTAGGTTAAGTGCTGAGAATATGTTGACTAGGACTTGGGTTCAAGTCCCAGCTCTTCCACTCGCAAGCTATGTCATCTTGAGCAAATTACTTGAAAAAAAATCTTCAACTCAGAAATTAAGCAATTTGTTCTGTTCAGTGGGAAAATAATTATTAACTCCTAGGATTTTTGTGATGGGTAAATATCTAGTAGATATTTAGATAATATAATTATCTGGTATGTGTCAAGTGCTTAGTATGGAATGGGCCACAGCCCTCTAGTAAAGGAGAGCAGCTGCTGTTAACAGTGATAAGTGTAATTATTGTAATAATGAGAAGTATGGGACACATTTTGAGCATCCTAACATGCCCTTTCTTACCAAGTTCTCATCCGTGGTGGGACATTTTCCACTTCCTTTATATTTTAATTTTTTTTAAGATTATTTATTTGAGAGAGAGAGAAAGCTCAAGCGGGAGGGTTAGAAGGAGAGGGAGAGAGAATCTCAAGCAGGGTTTGTGCTGAGCACGGAGCCCGACGCTCAGTCTCAGTCTCGGGGCCCCGAGATCCGAAGAGTCGGATGCTTAACCGACTGCGCCATCCAGGCGCCCCTCCACTTGCTTTAAAGCATTTTTCCTGCGTCATTCTTTGTGAATATCCAACTTCGATAGTGCCTGAAATGGGCTCAGTGCTAGCTGGGTTTCCTACTAAAACCGAGTCCGACACTCTCAAATAGAAATTTTGCAGTATAATAAGATAGATGACTTTAGGCTTTTGATGTATTCTAACCATAACTCTTTTAGGAACTAGATCCCAATTTGAATAAAAAATGTAAACAGCTGCTCAGACCACGTATACTTTGAAAATTTTGCTAATTAACTTACCCCAGATGACATTTGGAATTTAATTTGACCTGATGTTGACTGTTAGTCTTCAAAAACATCCAGGTACTTCCTTTATAGCTCATGTGTTTTTGAAGGTGTCCAGAAATTATCTTTCTCTTTAAATTTCAGATCACTGAAAAATATTTACATTTCATGCAGGTACATGACTTTGAGATAGTGGCCGTGTGTAAATGAGTACAATGAAAATTAACAGTGGTTTTGTACCTATATTCCTTTTCAAGGGTGTTTTCTGTGGTCATACCTCTTCTCCTGCTCCCTTCTTCTCTGAACTCCTCCCCCCTCTATGTTCGGAGCCACACCTTGAGTGTGGTATCATTGGGGGTCATGTTCAGAGAGAGGAGGGCTCCACGGGGCAGCTGAGATGACACCATTTGCCTTTCTCATTGTGTAAAGAGTGCCTTTCCAACGTGATTCTAAAGTTCTTTGCACATTAGGAATTTTTTTTAATGTATCCTAGTGAGGACTTAGTACCTTCAGACAACTCAAGAACTGTGTTCATGGAGAACTACCTCAGATCACCCAACCGCATAGACAGGAAAGAATGATAGGGAAGAGATGACGAGATGAGGAAAATAATTAAACTACTTAGTTTCCCTCCACTCAGAATAGCACCATGACAATCCACCTGATATTTTACTTACCAAATCCATTAGCCTTTTGTTGGGTGATTGCTTTTTGACCTTGCAGCTCTAGATGCAGTTTATTATTATCCTGTGGATCTTTGTAAAATCCGAGCATGCTACTTCCCTTCTCAGAAACCTTCATGTGCCCTCTGTTACTATTTGAGTGAACTGCAAGTTTTGCGGCTTGGTGTTCAGGCCTCGTGCAGTTCAGCCTCAGCTCTCCTTTCCAGGCCCACATGCCAGCAAGCTCCTTCATGGGACCTCCCTTGAGTCCCAGCTTTTTATGTCTTCTTTCCACTCCTACTGCATACCCCGTCTCTACGGTTAAAAACCTTGCCAGTCTCCTCGGGGCTGTCTGAAAGCTCAATGCACAAGTGACTTCTGCCTGAGTTACCGGAACCCCTCATCATGTTTCTGTGTCATCCTCTTTAATGAGATGGAAGCTTCTATAGGTCAGGATCCTTTCCTTGCATGTCTGTGGCTCTTTCACTGCTTTTCTCTTAAGAGCTCAGTGACTACAGAACAAAAGAGGTTTTAAATCATTTTTCATTTCATTTTACCTGTGTTATCTCCTCGCTGGTATTTCAATGAACTCAAACTGTTCTTAGTAGAATATTTACGGTGTTTATTCAAAATTTCATGGAGTGTAATGAGAATTTCTTCTCCTTCTTATAAAAAAGTAAGCTAATACTTAATATTATTTTTATGGTGCTTTTTAAATCCTGAGTGTTCAGGTTCCATTTATTCATGATCTAGAACATTTTTACCATCTGATGAAGTGTCTAGCCAAGGGAACGTGGCCACATAGAAGGAAGAGTGTGTTGTAACCAGCATCCCCTCCTGGTGGTCAGGGCCCAAGAGCAAGCTGAAATGTGTCCTTAGCACAGGATATAATGGGGTAGCCGTATTACGTCAGGCATTACGAGCACTATTTGAAGCACGCAGTCTTTCCCTGTTAGTAAATGAAAAACCCTGCAACAAGTTTTAAAAACCGAGGAAAACGCCTTAAGGCTTTGAAAAATTTTGCTATTCTCAACCTAAAAATGAGAAAGTAATTAATGTGAGGATTTGGACAGTGCTCATGTCAGTGGTCCAGATATGAGCCCTTTGTCATTAGGGACCTTTTGATCCCTAATTCTGGGCCAGATTGATTTTGCAAGACCACATGCCATTGCCCATAGAGTGACATTGCTGGAAGGCTTGTGTGGTTTATGTCTTTGTTACTCCCGTTATCATTTTACTCAAACCAGGTAAATGTTATAAAGAATATTTCTAGCTCTATCTCAAAATGTACTAGTGCTGTGGGTCGTCCAGAGCTTAGGATAAAGGTCCAGCACAGAAGATCCAGATGTTCTCCCTTTTATGATATCAGTATTTCTCTCTACGGCAGAGTTGGAATTCTGTGACTAAAATTGTATTTATTTTGAGAACTCTTATGACAGTTAGACCCTGAATTCTCAGAGAGGTTGTTTGTATAACAGAGTGTGAAAGTGCTCTCTTAAGGAGAAAGAGAGAGAGAAAGTTAGATGATGTGACGTTATATTGCTGAGGCTTTTGTATTATTTTTCTCCTTTCACTTTTTTGAATAACTGAGCCTCTAATGGATTCTGTACCTCTCCAGAACTCACTTGCAGAATCAGATTTTGGGCTTTCCCATCCAGCATTCTTTCTACTTCCTGCCTTAGAAGAGTTACTCATTTACTGAGCAAATATTTACGGAGTGCTTACCACGTTCCAGGCTGTCTGTTAGGCACCGGGATGCGGTTGTGAACAAAGCAGATAAAATTCCTGTCTTCCTGATGGAGACACTGTCTTCTCCTAAGTATACAGAAACCAAAGTTGTTCCAACCATCAGTTGGGAGGGAAAAGGATAGACAAAGGGAGGGAAGCTTTTGTGGAAGACAAAATGAATGTCGTTGGTTATCTTAGGAAGCACCATTGATCCCTGTTTTCTTGTGTGGTTTGAGTCAGGAGCTGATTGGCTGTGGTCTGCGAGGTTTTGCATCTGTGTAGGCCTCTGACCTGGACGAGTGACCTGTTCAGGACAGAGTCCACACTCTGTCATGAGTTCCGGCGTAGCCCTTAAGCTAACATTTCCTATTGGAATGACACTGTCTTGAAAATAGTTGAAATTGCCTTTCATCTTTCTGCATGACTCTCATGAGTCAAAATAAGCAGAAGGCAGTCCCCGTGTTTGTGTTCAGGCTTGGCAGATATTTGATTCTGGACAACCACGGGCTAGAAAACTTCTTGATTTAGAGGGACTGCTAGAGGAGGAGGGGGAGTAGAGAGCTGGAGTGTAGCTGGGCAGCGGTGATGTGGCAGTGAAGGACAGCCATTAAATTGAAGGCTTCCCAAGGCTGTGGTGAGAAGAAACATTTGTGGGCCCGGTGCGCATTCAGCCTTACAAAGCTCCTTGTGCCGAGCTTACTGCCTTTGACTCTCAAGCTTTTATTCTCATTTTATTGTTGACCGGGTATGTACTCTTGGGAGAAAGACGCCTCAGCTA
The DNA here is from genome assembly GCA_028534135.1 of Potos flavus. Lineage (NCBI taxonomy): Eukaryota > Metazoa > Chordata > Mammalia > Carnivora > Procyonidae > Potos > Potos flavus. Next base: position 134,735,092 of record CM052883.1, read on the forward strand.
ATTTCTCTTTCAGATTACAAACCTTTTTTTTTTTTTTTTTTTAGAAGATTTTATTTATTTGACAGAGAGAGAGAGAGGGCAGGCTGCCCGCTGAGCAGGGATCCCCATGTGGGGCTCAATCCCAGGACAATGGGATCACGACCCGAGCCAAAAGGCAGACGCTTAACCGACTGAGCCACCCAGGCGCCCCTGTGATTATGAACCCTTTTACACTAAAGTTGGAAAGTTGGTTCTTTGCCACCATAATGTTTTTATCATGAAGCTCATTTTGATACGAGAATACATTCATTAATGAAAGGTGTTTCTGTGTGTCTGAGAAGTCTCAGATTCCTAATTTCTAGATCCCTGAGAATTTTTTTTTAAAGAATTTATTTATTTGATGGAGAGAGAGAACACAAGCAGGGGGAGCAACAGAGGGAGAGGGAGAAGCAGGCTCCCCACTGAGCAGGGGGAGCCCAGTGTAGGACTCGATCCCAGACCCTGGGATCACGACCTGAGCCAAAGGCAGTCACTTAACTGGCTGAGCTACCCAGGTGCCCCCCCAGTGAGAATTTACATCCCTTCTCACAAAATGCACATCTCAGAATTGGAAGTTTATTTCGAAAAGTCTGTTTGTAATGCCAAGCACACATTCATACCATAGTGTGAATAACTAAAACATAGTTACTTCAATGGTACCATCTTAAAGGGAAAAGTTTTTCTCAGCTAAATAGGTTTCTTCCTGCCGTAATGTTACAGGTCTTTGACAGGCCCCAAGAAATTCTGCAACATTCTAGAAGAGATCCATTTCATCTAAAGGAGTGGCACTGCGGCCTCAGCCCTGAAAATGATTAGTCTAACACTTCATCCCCAACAAAGAGAGCTATAGTTGGAACCCATGTGGGGAGCCCTATTTAGAGAGGGTGTGTTTAGGGTCAGTGGCCAGGGGTACCCCCTTTGTTGTTGAAATAAGAAGCATGGCCAAGGTCTGTTGCTAGGACTTGTTTGGCAGTAGGACAGGGTAGCTAGGGAAAGGGAGCTGGGTGGGAGTTTGTCTAAACAGGGATCAGCAAGTACCAGTCCTGCTCCAGTCGGGGGCAGTTAACAAAGCCAGAGATAATGGAAATAGAGTTCAGTAAAGCATGGAGGGTCCCAGACTTAGGAGGCCGGAGAAGCAAGATTGTGTCCTGGGGCTGTCCTGGGACAGAAATCCATACAAAGGGGAACAGGCCCTGGTGTACCAGCCTCAGGAGGGGACTCCGATGCTGCCCACGTTGTCCAAGATGTGCTTTCTTCCCAGCTGCAGCCGGTCTCAGGGATCCCAGATCCCTACGTGGAAGTGATGGTTCATTCATTCAGTCAGCATTATTAAGCATCTATAATATGTGTGATGTGCTGTGAATACAAAGATGAATTTGTCCTTAAGGATCACAGCCTGCTATGGGGAAGAGACCAATAAATAACTACGGAAGGGAAAGAACTTTCATGGAAAAGGTGGTAGATCTAGTGGTGCACCTGGGTGGCTCAGTCAGTTGGGCATCTGACTCTTGATTTTGGCTCAGGTCATGATCTCAGGGTCGTGAGATCGAGTCCCACATCAGGTTCCGTGCTGAGCGTGGAGCCTGCTTGAGATTCTCTCTCTCCTGGGGCACCTAGGTGGCTTGGTGGGTTAAGCGGCTGCCTTTGGCTCAGGTCATGACCCTAGTGTCCTTGATTTAGCCCCGTTTTGGGCTCCCCGCTCAGTGGGGAGTCTGCTTCTCCCTCTCTCTTGGCACTTCCCCCCTGCTCGTGCTCTCTCACTCTCTCTCTCAAATGAATCTTAATCTAAATAAAATCTTTAAAAAAAAAAAAAGAAAGATTCTCTCCTGCTCCCTCTACCCCTCCCCCACTCTCTCTCTTAAAAAAAATAAATAACTTATTTTAAAAAGAGGTGGGAGATATAGAAAGACCACATGTTGTAATTTGCCCTAGATAGCCTGGCATTCCTGTTGAATCCACGTAATTATTGATAGTACCCCTTGCATTCCCAGAGGTGTCTGAGTCTGGGTCCCTGGTGGGTCAGGGGCTTGGGTGTGTTGGGGAAAGATGTATGGCCCTGCCTGAGGAGCTAGAAGGTGGGCCAGTGGAGTCTTGTATGAGGAATTTGCCGTATAGATAAGGAATAGGATTCTAGGCCCAGGAAGTCATTTTCCGGGGGCCTGGGTGGCTCAGTGGGTTAAAGCCTCTGCTTTCCGCTCAGGTCATGATCTCAGGGTCCTGGGATCGAGTCCCGCATCGGGCTCTCTGCTCAGCAGGGAGCCTGCTTTCCCCCCTCTCTCTGCCTGCCTCTCTGCCTACTTGTGATCTCTCTCTCTCTCTGTGCCAAATAAATAAATAAAATCTTTAAAAAAAAAAGAAAAAAGGAAGTCATTTTCCCATTAGAGGAAGCAGTGTTGATTCCTTCGTTCAGTATTTGCTCCTTGAGTGCCTGCTGTGTGCCAAGTACTAGTTCTTCGGGTGCTGTGCAAAATCTAAGCCCTGTTGGGCTTCTGTTCTAGAACGGAAAGAGGCAGTAAGCTAGAGAAGTAATGAAATAAAGGACGTTTTGGGTGGTGGCAGATGCTCTGGGGAATGGCGTGGCTTCCTCTCTGCCACTCCCATTTCCCTAATTCCCAGTGTGGGGGCAGAATGGCCTGTGCGGACTTCGGGAAGAGAATGTGTGTCTAAGCGCACATTCCCCATATGGGATTTTTTCTGCTCATGCTCAGTCACTTAGCATTGACTGTTGTTATAAAAGTGCTTCTGAAAGGTTTTAGGTAAAATCTGAATTCCTCCCTGGCGTATGAATTCACCGTGTAGCTGTTGTATTTTTAAGGTAATTATTTGTTCGCATCCATTTGTCCAGACCTCTTAACTTGCTGGCTCTGTGTCGCTTTGGTCTGAACTTCCTCATCAGGTGGTTAAGATTTGGGAAGCAGATAGACCAGCTTTGCTGTGTGCTAACTCCCCATCCCCATATTTTCTGCATTCAGGGTCCTTGGGTAGATGTGTATACTATTACTTATTGATTGATTTTTAAGATTGATTTATTTGAGAGAGACTGCATGCGTGCTTGGGGGC
>CM052883.1:134738669-134854449 GCA_028534135.1 Potos flavus
CTTTAACCCACTGAGCCACCCAGGCGCCCCCATTTGAATATATTTTAAACCCCATATTAAAACTCTGCGGGAGTTGGGGGGGAGGGCTGTGGGCCGCTAGGATCACTTCAGTTCAGTCCAGACTCCTATGAAATCCTCGAACATGTGTCTAACACTTCTCTCTGATGCCTGAACAGTATAAGTGTGTGATACTTAAAATTGAGAGTACTCCATAGAACCCTAGTTCTGGAAGACAGGAATCCTCTAACCTGCTTTGAGCTTTCCCAAATTTTTCTTTACAGAAGCAGGCTTTAATAAACTTTGTTACAGTAACACATAAAAACAGGAAGTCAAATCTGACTGCAGTGAGGCCAGGATTAGGGATGGAGAGAGTCTTGGTATAAAAATGACATTATATTTTGATAGTATTGTATCAAGATGGCTCGTGAAAATGCCTTACCTGGATATAGACCCCTTTAAGAGTTCCTGAAGCTCAGGCCAGAAATGAGGAACTTGTCTAAGACTATAAAAAACTGGTGATGGGGAAGAGACGAAGGGGTGGATTTGAAAGGTATTGGGTACCTGGATGAAAGAGTCAAGCAAAATTTTAATTCACAAAATTTTTTTTCTGGTACCAATCTTTCTCATGCCTCAGGGAAAGACTTTGTTGTTGTTTTTAAGTAAGCCACATAGACCAAATGACTTGTCCTCACATGACTAGATTATTATCTAGTTAGATAGTACAAGATTTCTCTACACTGAGTGTGTGGGGGTAGGGATGATATCATTTGTATTCCTCTGCTGGACACACAGAATGCTCTAATTGAACAAATGAATACTGAATTCTCTTAAAATTATTTCCAAAATGTTTCTTCTCTTATGGTATCATGATGTGTGTTTAGCTAATAACCAAAGTCGTTGTCCTCTTTGTCGTCGTCGTCGTCTTCTTCTTCTTTTTACCTATTCACTTCCCTTTCTCCATAATAATGTATGCAAACCCAGATGTCGCATTGCGTATACACAGTGGTCTGTGTGCGTGTGCGTGTGTGTATGTGCATGTGTCTGCTTATTACCAGGCATCCTGTTAAAATTCATTGATTTCATTGAATTCTGCATCCGCCCTATGAAATGGTGGCAGATCTCGCTTCCCAAAATCTGAGTTGATTTGTGACCCTGATTCTACAAGGTAACTGTGCAGACTTCGCCCCCACCGGCCCTTCAGTCCTTTATTGAGGGCCTGCTCCATTTCAGACAGCAAATACGGTGCTGTGTAAGCCTCCTCCGCACAGCTCCGTAGACTGCAAGCACAGACCGGAGCTGCAAGAAGTTGGTACCAGCCTTCCACAACTGCCCACTCCCTCTCCTCTGTGCATTAAAGAAAATAAATAAATGAATGAATGAATGAACAAACGAACGAACCAAAGCATTGTATCCTTAGGGTTCCCATTCCGATGCCATCTCCATCCGATGCCTTCTGTAAGAACCGCAGCCAGATTTTTTTGCATTTCTTCAGTACATGGTGCCGAGTAAAGTCCCCAGGACAGCGTCTTCTGTTGTGGGCAAGCATCCCCTGTGTCTCTGGCTTCTGCTGGGGGAGGGCTGGGGCTCAGCTTCATCGAATCCCACATATGCAGCAGGCACTGAGGGGCTAGCCAAGCCGAATGATACAGGTTTATATTTAAAGGTTGTAAACCTGAAAGGTTCAGTTTGCTAAACAGACTTAACTCTTTGGGATGTCTCTGTGAGGTACCTTAGATTAGAATATCTACGTCGAGCTGGACAAAGTCGCACGGAGCGACGTATGAAGTGGCACATCTTTAGGCTTTAACTCAGCAAGGAACATCTATCTGGAAAATCAGCAACTTGTGAATTTGAAGTCATTCTGTTTACTTTAATGAATAAAACATGAAGTCCTAAGGGTAATTAGGAAGGTCTTTGGAATAACTTCTCTTGGGAGAAGTTTTTCCAGGATTTGGTTGCCTGTAAGAAAGTCATAAAAAAGGACTATGAAATTAGTTGAAATAATCGATTTTTCCAGAAAGCTTGGAAACCCTTGTGTTGGGAATTTGTTTAAATTGTGTTTATCTTGAGCAGAAAAGGCTATTTTTATAGATTTCTATAACTGTAATTATTTTTATGAGCATTGGGGGATTGTTAGTATTCTTTTGTTAAAAGGGATACTAAAAATACTTAAAGGGCTTAACTGAATTTGAATTAGAAGCCCAATTGTCTCTTTGTTCTTTCCTCCAAATCAGGTGTGTTTTGTTAATTTCTGGACAGGGGAAATATCGTAATTTCCTCCTTGCTGTCTGGGTCCCCCCAGCCTCTGTCCTTGCCTATGCCGTGGAGTTTTGCACCTTCCCATGACATACCTTTCTCAATAAAAGTCATTTTTTCCTTTTCTGAATGTCTGTAGGAGATTGCTGATATGTTAATTACCTTCTTCCACCTCCCTATTGGGGGATTTCATGTTAGCTTCTAGAGGACAGATTTTCCTAATCGTTGCCCTCGGAACCCACACAGAGAATATGATCTCTCTCCTCTTCAGGGTGCCTGTGAGGTCCCTGGGAACCCCCACCTTGTGGATGTTCTCCATCCTCCACATACTCTTCCATTTTACTTATTAGGGGACTGATTCGATCTTGAATGGGAGAAGCCATTCATTCTTCCTTAATTTGTAAGATGAGGTCCTGCAGCAGCAAATACTCATGATGCGGAGTCAGCCTCTTTGCTTCCGGTCGCTTGCCAAAGCCCAGGCAGGACGCTGCACCGCGGGAGGGCTTTCCCTCTGTGGCATCTCACGCTCTGGGCACCATTTTCAGAAGGAAGTCCTGAGCAGTATGAGGGATTAGTGCGAAATTCCAAAGAGCGGCTTCCAGGTGCTAAAAGCAGATGTTTCCTCCTTGCTGCTTTCATATCTTAAGTCCAGTCCTTTTCCTTCCTGGCCTAATTTAGTCTCTCTAAACCTGTTGTCTCTTCCTAATGCATGTCTCCAGTACCTGACTTTGGCAATCTACCTTTGAAAAAGTATCACCCCTTGGCCAGTCCCCGTTGGTAGCACTCTCTAGAAGAAGTGACTCTCGGCTGGCTGGCCTGGGATGGGGTACACGTGGGATCTCCTTTGTGATTTTGGTAAAGGTTAGGTGCATAGGGTCAGAAGAATTTGGGTACACCCCAAAGTTTCTTCATCACAAGAGGATTATAAATAAGATTTCTAAAATCTTGAAAGATGACCTCTTCAGTGCTCTTTGCTGTCTGTTTTGGATTATATTCCATAATTAGCATGTGAACATTTGAAATAAAGAGCTTTGTTTGTAAATTCTAAGAAGAGTTTCTTGTCCAACTGCACAGGGATTTCTGCTGTTCCTTAAAACATTGTAACGCAAGTGAACGATTTTATATATACAAAACATTCAAATACTGTGATTTCTGCCACATTGGTGGTTACATTTGATTGTTAAAGATTAAAAAATATTTTTGAGTGACCATTAAGAAATAATGAGAAGCCGGGTGTGCATTGAGGTTGACGCAGGCAATCTATGGAATTTCACAAAAATACTGTGTGGGAGTCTGTTTTTCAAAAACCAATGTAATTCTAAAGGAAGAAGAAACTTTTTGTGCCTATTTGTCATACCGTATTTTAAAGCCTGACTTTTGAGCTTTATTTGATGCTTTTCTTTTGTTACTTCAGAACAGATGTCATCTTAAAATGATTCATCCCTGATGAGATTACTTCTGTTTTATAGCTAATAGAAACAAACCCTTTTCAGTTATGTAGCCAAAAGAAAGCAGTGTGGCTACTTATGTTTAGGGCATAAGAATATCTATGAATTTAGAAAATTAAGCATTGATATAATATTAAAAAATGATTGTAGCTCATTTTTAAGATAATTAAGTCTCATCTGCTCTATGCCATATGCCATGTCATCACATAGCATCCCTCTAACATGGCAACTAGGGACCTCTTCAAATTTAAATATGTTTTTAAAAAGTATGGTGTCATTTTTTTAAACCAATCATTTTGGCCTAGTGTATCTTTTTTCATCTTACTTTCTTTCAGCCTGTCTATGTCTTCGTATTTTAAATCTGGCTCCTATGGGCAGCCTGTAGTTGGATTTTGCTCTCATATCCTTTCTAACATCCTCTGCCTTTTAATTGGAGTATTTTTGTCCATTCACATTTAATGTAGCTATCAGTATGGTTGAATTTAGATCTATCATTTAATAATTTATTTTCTGTTTGTCCCATCTGTGTTTACTCTTCTTTTCTGGTCTTTTTTTTTTTTTTTTTTTTTAGCATTCCATTTTAGTTTTTTAGTTATTTTGTAGCTCTTGTGTTATTCCAGGTATTATAATTTTCAGGACCTTTATTGAGTTAATTTTGTCCCACTTAATTGTAAAATAAAGGAATCTTGAAGCCCTGTAGGTCCATTTACCATCCCTCTCCCCCTAGTCCTGTTCTTTATGTTTGTTTCATGTTCTTTCCTTTTTGCTTTGTAGTGAACACCTTGCCCATTGATGTTTATCTTGAGCAGAGGCTTATTTTTGTTCTCTATCTTCTGTTGTTCTGAGGCTTGGATTGTGAGAAATGCTTACCAATAATGTGGCCATGAGGGGATAACTGTATTGTGAAAATGTGTTAATTTACCATGTTTATGCCGGCATAGGAGAAGAATGCAATAAAGCTTTCCAGGATAAAAAGGTATAGTTTCTTACTTTCCCTGACGTTTTCCCTTCAGATGTGATATGGTGAATGTCTGGTGGTAGAGCATAATACTAATTTAACAAGGTAATGTTTTTCAAGTGGACGAACATTTTCTGATTTAGGAATATGAGGCAGTGATTGATGTACAGATCCCTGCAATAGTGTTTTACAAGGAAGGCCAGCATTGTGCCTTTTCTCAAAAATAAGCAGGCAAGTTAATGATCCTCACGGTTTCCATGTAAAACACACCACACATAATTCCCTTTCTCCTTTTCCTTTTCTTCTCTGTCCTTCTTGTGGACCCTCTCAGCCCTTGATCAGGTTCAAATGAACTTAGAAATTGGTAGAACACTTGGAGTTTAGGAATTTTTATTAAAAACACTTCGTGTGTGTGTGTGTGTGTATGTTACATGATTTTAGAAAAACCTAGTTTTTAGGGCTGAGCCAGAGGTAGAAAGAAAAGAATTAGTGGAGGTTTGTAGATCTCAGTTGTAGATAAGAATTTTGAGGCTGGCTATCCACAGAGGATTAAAGTCAGAAGCAGAATTTCCCTAGTGTGATTTGAAAATATTCTAGAATTCAGGATTGAATGAAAGTCAATACCATTTTGAGAGCTTTTGAAGAAAATGTCATGAAACAAATTGGGAGAAACAGTTACTTAAATTCGGGAAAGTTTCCCGAGACGAATTTTGTTCTGTTAAACTTTGGCTCACAGAGATGACAAGCTAACAACGTAGGTTAGCCTGCTTGAGGGGAACATCTCAAGCAGCTCGTTATGGGAGATCCAGAGAGAGTGAAAACTAGAGGTCTGCTGGGAAACACGTAAGCTTTAGGTAGTGGCGATGTATTTGCTGTCATCTTCCCCGCTTTGCATTGTAGATGAAATAAACTTAGAAAGGAGACTGCAGGGTGTGGAGAGCGTGGAGTTTTGGGCAAAGAAGCCCTTTGATGTCCATGAAAGCAGAGCCGCTGTGGAGATGAACATTCCGAACAGAAAGACAATGGGGGAGGAACAGAAATACTGGCTAGATAATTTTGAACATGCAACCCAACATTCCGCACTGATGGGAAATAACAGATGAGCCCCAAACCAAACTCCTAAAACCGAAAAGCGATAGATCACAGCCATTTGGGAATGGGCAGTGAGCATCCCTGGTGTTGGGGAAAGATTGGCCCTCCACGAACAGAACAGCCGTGTAGCTGACCTAGAAATGAAGGGGAGACTGGCTTTCCAGTGTGAGGCCGTCTCTATTCTTGGAGCTCAACTAGAGGACAGAAGAAGTGGACGAAACCGCGCCCTTGATGTGGCGGGGCACAAAACCCGTGCTTGCCCCTGCTGCTGTCGTCATCGCATTAGAATAAACCGTTCATTTCTGCGTGCGGTGAATAACAATGCTGACATGCTCACAAAATAATGCGAAGCATATGGATCGCAAGTGTTTTTAAGTAAAAACTTCTCTAAAGATTTATTTAGGTTCCTTAATTACAGAGTGGTTTGGAGGACTGGCATGCGGCTTCAGTTTGTAGTCATAAGTGTTGGCCTCGGTGCTGGGTACGTGCCGATGTTGCCAGAGAGAAAAAGAACAAGACCGGAAGCAGGGCTTGTGTCCTTTGTGGCTGCCCCTCGGTCATTGTCTTAAGTAAGTTCAAGTCCCGATCTGAGTTTATACGGGGTCAGTGGAGGATCTAACCCATGCCGGGGAGGGGGGGGTGTCAGCGGTGTCCGACCCAGTTTTTCCTGTGCTTACGTACCTCAGCTGGTATATTTTCAGGGCACTTTGAACTCAGTGGCTGTCTAGAATCTTGAAAGAATAACCGTCCCTTTTAGCCTTTATCTATATGAAAATATACCGCGTTAGATGAATCAAGCCCAGTTTGGGGGGACAGCGGTTAATTAAAACTAAGTGTTTAACTTAAGTGGTTGGATGTGAAATACACCCATGACAGGGTCCCTTGGTGATCTTCTGAAGCCTCGTGTGTGTGTGCATGTGCGTGTGTGTGTGCAGTGTACACACACATGCACACACACAATCCTCAGTCGTTATTCATGTGAGAAGTAATTTCACATCCTTTTGGATCTGTGAATGGTCTGATATATAAAACTAACTTGCAGTCTTAGGAGCACAGGAAAGGTGTATGTTAACCCATGAGGTCAGTGAATATGGATTTGGAGAAGTTCACTTGTATTTGCCATGATGTGTTTTCCTGCATTTCTTGCCAGTGAGGATAAGGATAGTGGCATCTCTGCACTGTGATGTGGAGGTGAGAGGAGCGGGAGGGGGAGTGAGGCTGATAAGAAATCAAAGCACCGCTTTTCTTTCCCACAGGAAGGTCATGAGGAGAAACGAATTTCCCGATCACCATTCTGTGGGGCTCACTCCAGCAGTGACTTTGTCCATACTTGGAGAGAATTCTCTCGTTCATTCTTTCATGTTTTGGTATTGACGGGGTCTTGTGTTTGTAAGTGTGCAGGAGGGCACAGAGATGAATTAGGCAGACTCTGCCCTAGAGGAGCTTACGTTCGGGGAAGGGATACGAAGTTGTGTGCATCACTGGTTGTAACACAGAAAGATTTCACATGCTTATTTAAGGCTTTACAACACTTAAAGAGCTCTTATATAACCGTCTAAGCTCAAGGATGTGGCTCCATTCTCCCAATTTGTATGGGAAGAAACTGCCATTAGGCCAGGGGTAAGTGACTGGCTCAAGGTCAGGTAGGTAGTGAGTTGTGGATCTGGGGTTTAGAGAATCCGATGCAGGGTGTCTTCTACTCCCACAGTCACTGTGTTTTTCCTTTTCCCTGGTATGCGATGGTGCACACTGGGGATGCTTGTTTTCACCCGGGGGCATCAGAGAACACGACATAAGGATGCTGAGTGGTCTTGGGGGGGTGAGCAAGTTGCTGGTTAGATAGGGAGTGGCTGAGAGGGATTTGAGGGGCGAGTAAGACCTTGCTGGGCAGAAGGAGATCGCTGTGCACTGGTCACAAACAGGCTAAAGCCGCCGGCTACTCAAAAAAGTCCCTTGTGCTAGATATTTCCATTCATTTTTCTTATTCATACATTGATTGAGCAAATGAATTTAAGGTTATACTTATTACGGGACAGGCATTGGATTCATTGAAATCACAGTTATAGAATAAGGCTGGTGGTGGCTCTTTGAGGGCCCCACAGTAGTCCAGCCAGAAGATAAGATCACAAATAGTCCTAAGAGGGTGTGACAAGAGGGGAAGAATGTGGTACACGGTATTTCTGGGTGCAAGTTATGACGTCCCTGGGAAAGGGCTCACAGACACGTCATGTCACGTCTCAGTCTGAGTTGGATCGTTTTTCTTTGAGGAGGCTAACCTTCATTTCATAGAACTGTTTGAAGGATTAGATTTGATTGTGAATATGCAAGCAGCTCATCCTAGCACATCAGAGGTGCTCTGTAAATTGTCAATATTAACGGCCGACACACTTTCTCAAGAAGAGCCAGAGTCATTGAGTGAAAGGCTGGCTGTGGTCTGGTTGGTCAAGTTCAAACTCTCCCTGGAGCCCCGCCCTGCACTGGCCTCCTGGTCTCCAGCCTGGTCTCCTGTGCACTCCCGTGGCCCTGTCCCAAATGCAGAGGCTGTGTATCCCGGTGGCCAGGTGCAGGGCTCCGAGCTGGCTCTGCTGTGTCCCACTGGCCTTGTGACCTTGGCACACGTCACATCTTCGCTGCCACAGTTTCGTCGTCTGGACATGGGATTAATTATAATTTATTCTTAGTTGTTTTTTTTTGCGAGGTTTAAAATGATTAAATAGGAAGGGCTTGGGGACAGTGCTGGTAAATGTTGCTATTTTTAGCTCTCATTACTGTCCAATTCTTACCTGATTCTGCCACTCTACTGCTTACAGTCCTGGAGTGTGGCTCCCTTACCATCTCTGTTCTGATTCGGAGTCCGCCCATCTCCTTCTCTAGCTTATCGCTCATCAGTCCCTTCCTTATGCTTTGCCATCCAGCAGCAAGGAACTGCTCATAGCTACCCCCAACCCCTCCTACCCCTGCACTCTAGGTTATTTTGTCTTTTGCTTTGTTGCCTAAAAGCCCCTAATCTTGCTACTGTATTCTTTAGGACTGGTTTTTCTACCCCTGAAGATTGTGCTGCTCCATTCCCCATCCCCTGAGGCCTCTGTCTTGTTCTGCAATGTTTGCACGGATCTTTCTCGTTGCTTTTAACTGTTGGGTTGCTGTTTTCTATTTCTCTCTCTCCCCTGCTTTTGACTGAGAATTCCTGAGACAGGGCTGAGTCTAACTTACCTTTCCATTCCCAGCATGTTCTTTCTACAACATAGACTCTCAGTAAGTACCATCGATAAATGAATTAAAAGAGGGGCTTTTTACCTATTTTAAACACAATACCATATCGTCAGAATTATTTTTCAGTTAGCTCGGGGGCACATTTTACTTTGTTTGTAAATTTCGAGACAGGGAAGATCAACATGAGGGCTGACATGGTCTCTATAGGGGGTCCTTTGTCAACACAGGGCCCAGTGAGGAGCAGGAGCTTGAGGGCTCGGGACTAGACAAGGCCCAGGGCAGACGCGTGATACCGCTGGCCTCTGGTGGGTGGTACAGCTTCACTTATGTGTCTGGGAAGGCAGTAGTTCTGTCTTTAGCTGAATGATGCTAATACCAGCTATTTGGTATTTGATAGCGTTTTTCTAATGTTTGAAAATTTTTTTCCTCCTTGGTTTGAAACTAGTGTATTGTTCCGAAAACGTCCACATCCCAGTTTTGGACATGGGATGTGACATTTTCTCCTTGGTTGTCTGAATTGCCCGGATTTTAATACGATGAACCTTAAGTATCACATGTGGGTTTAATAAAGCAAATCTTCAGAGTTTGGTAAATTGGTACTATTTTGTTTCCTAGAGAATGCTAAGGAAAAGGTACCATGGGCCACAAGGATGGATGGGTTTATTTATTTCCTTTAAGAATTGGAAGGAAATAAAATCTGATGTCTCAGCTTCCTATCTAAAGCATTTCCGCGTCCTTTAAAGAGCCTGTAGCTACATCTGGTAAACACATGATAATGAGCTGAATTTTAAGGACTTTTCTCCCATTTTCCCCTGCAGCTTTGCCCTGTCAGATGAAGCATACAGATCCCTAAGAGATCAAGATAAGGACCAATGTATTCTCATTACTGGGGAGAGCGGAGCAGGAAAAACAGGTAAGACCGGCCCTGGACAACCTTCCTTTCTCCTCTGTGGAAGGAACACGGCGCACAGATGATTTTGGAGCAGAGGGCAGGTGGGGCCTCATTACCATGAAGCTGCACAGAGCCGCCGTGAGGGCTTCTTTGCAGGAGACTGCTGACTGGGATCATGGAATGTTCTCTGGGAAGGACTTAACATCTCTCACATGAAGAAATGGGTACCTGTCAAAGGGATGTCAGCCAATATGGGAGTCTGTTTCTGGATTCCGGATCTACTTCAACGTCTTTTACTTTTCCTCCAAGGCCCCAGACCTGTGAGGTCTTACCACTTCTCTGATGAATGACAAATTGTTTAGGCTTTGAGAGGCCACAGGCACATCCTACCTCAGCTGAAGAGTGAGGAGGGAGTATATCAGAAAACGCTTAATTTCCCTCTAGTCTTTGAACCCTAAGGAATTGAGATTTTTCTATATATTTTTAGGTGGGCTAGCAACCTCCCCATAAAATAGACCCTTGAATGGGGAGATTATGTTTTTTTTCTTGTGCTTTTAATAAGAAAATTTGTATGATTGATGATGCTTTTGAGTGAAAAAGTGATTTTACACGGGATGCCCAAGTAATCTGGAAAAAATTTAGAAGAGCTGTGGTCTCTGAGTCCAAACTTGGACAGGTTAAAACGCTTTGATGGAACAGATAAGTCCCTGAAGGAGGAGGAGGATGAGGGAGATGGTATTTTCACAGCCATTTTATCTATAAAATGTTCTTGTTTTATACGCAAGACTCCGATGATTCTACTAGTTTGCCAAAAAGGAATTTAAACATTCCTACTTTGCTTGGCTATTAAGTGATCAGATTAGCATACTTCGAGTCTGATTATTAAGAGAAGAAAATTGCCCATGGTTATTTCAGTCAACTGACTGAAATGAATATTTTGTTCATAAGCCCCTCTTAAAATTTGTGCCTTTAAAGTCTTATTGACTGGCATGTAAGAATGGAAAGTACAGGGGCGCCTGGATGGCTCAGTCAGTTAAGTATCTGCCTTTGGCTCAGGTCGTGATCCCGGGGTCCTGGGATGGAGCCCCGCATCGAGCTCCTGCTTAGTGGAGAGTCTGCTTCTCTCTCTCCCTCTGCCCCACCCCTGTTTGTGCTCACTTGCTCTCTCTCAAATAAATAAATAAAATCTTAAAAAAAAAAAAGAATGGAGCGTAACAGAAAGTGTAGTCTCATATCATTGGAAGGGATTGTCGTCGTATACCGCCCACTGTAGGGTCCTTCCCGTAGAACAGCCAAACTCCCTTCTTTTGTAGTAATGGAGGGCTCACTGTTTTGGAAAGCCGACTGCTACATTTGTCATACAGGTTCAGCTGACACAAGTTCCTTCTTACCTAGAGTTGAATTCTGCCTCTGCCTAGTGGTCTTACCTCTGCAGTCTGGAACCTTAGCCAGTTAGTGTACTTTGTTTTCTACGGGGCAGTCCCTCAGTTATTTGAAGTCATCCATTGTGTATCTTCCTAGGGCTAAACATCCCGTGTCTTCAAAAATTTCCTATGTAATGCATAGTCATTTATTCATTCATCCAGGAAATAATTTTTTTCTAAGATTGATTGATTGATTGATCGATTTTAGAGGTGTAGGGAGGGGCAGAAGGAGAGAATCCTCAAGCAGACTTCCCGACAGTGGGCCCAGTTCCATGACCCCAAGACCATGACCTGAGCCAAAACCAAGTCAGCCACTGTGTGGATTGAGCCACCTATGAGCCCCCAGGAAATAATTTTTGAGTACCTATAGGAATACTAATAAGGTGAAAGGTATTGTACTAAGTACTAGTGATACACTGGTGAGCCAGACACCATCCTTGTCCTGACAGAATTTGTAGACTAGCAGAGAAGATGGACAATAGCTCTGTGTTTTATATACATGTACATAGAATGTGTACTACATACACACATATACATGTATTGTATATCTGCACGTATACATATAGTTTATATACAAAATATTTAGTGTAGTGAAGGAGAAATACAGGGTGCTTTTAAGAGCATATAATAGGAGGATTAGATCTCATTCTCAAATCCCTCACTATCATGGTCCTATTATTCTGGAATGATTCCATTTTGTCTATATGCTTCACAAAATTACATCCCAAGAAGAAAGATAGATGCGATAAATACTTCCAAATTTGGTCTTGGTTATGGTGGATCTATTCCTCCTCTTAATATTCTATTAATACTCTTAATAGCTATATTATTATATTATATATATACTATATTATTATTATATATATAGTATATACATTGTATATGCTATAATATATATACTATATTATTATTATTAATATTCTATTAGTACTCTTAATAGGTAATATTCTCTTAATACTCTTAATAACTATTCCCCCTCTAACCGGGCTTCTATTAATATAACACATGTATGGAATCATACCAGTCTTTTCATCAAGCAAGTATTATAGGTTTTCCGTATGTCTACTTCTATTAGGTCAGTTATGCGCAGTCTACTATTGTCCAACAAAGTTATTGTAAGCTTAAATGTAGAATCTTTTACTTATTTTTATAAATTTTAGACCATTGTTAGAGCCTGTTGTGAAACTGACAAAATCTGATTCTGTTCCCTCCCATAGAACCACTGCGGTGCCTTTGGGTAATAACAGTATCTCCCTACAAAAATACACGTTGTGCTGGGCATTGTGCTTTAGCATATTACGGAAAGGTTAACCAACTTGTCCAAACTTCCCAGTGAGAAAGTGGCAAAGCTGGGATTTGAACACAGGTAATATATATAAAGTTCTAGAGTCCCCCCTTGTCTCTGTCAGTTCAGCCTGATTTAACAAAATACCGTAGACTGGGGGCTTAAACAACAGATATTTATTTCTCATAGTCCTGGAGGCTGGTGAGTCCAAGATCAAGGTGCCTGCTGATTTGGTTTCTGGTGAAAACCTCCTGTCTGTGTCCTCACAGGGGAGAGAGAGAGACTGAGACAGAGACAGAGAGAAAACAAGTGAGAGTGAAATAAGGACACTAATCCCATCATTGGAAGTTTTTGACTTTTTGAGGAGCCTCTGTAGTGTTCTCCGTGGTGGTTGTACCAATTTACATTCCCACCAAAAGTGCACAGGGCTTTCTGTTTTTACCACATTTCTTCCAGCACTTGTCATCTCTTGCTTTTCTTGATAATAGCCATCCTAACAAGTGTGAGGTGATCGCTCATTGTTATTTTGAATTGCATTTCCCTGATGATTGGTGATGTGGAGCACATCCTCAGGTACCTGTTAGCCATTTGAATGTATTATTTGGAAAAACGCCTATTCAAGTCCTTTGCCTATTTTTACATCCGATTATTATTATTATTTATTGCTGTTGAGTTGTATGAGTTACTTACATATTTTAGATATTAACTGTTTATCAGGTACATGACTTGTCAAGTGTTTCCTGCATTTTGTAGGTTGCCTTTTCATTTTTTGATTGTTTCTTTGGCTCTACAGAAGCTTTTTAGTTTGATGCAGTCCCACTCATTTATTTTTGCTTTTGCTGTTTGTACTTTGCATGTCATAGCCAAGAAATCATTGCTAAGACCAATATCAAAGAGCTTTTGCCTTATGTTTTCTCTTAGGATTTTTATAGCTTCATGTCTTAGAGTTAAGTCTTTAATCCACTCTGAGTTATTTTTTGAGTGGTATAACATAGGGTTCAGTTTTATTCTTTTGCATGTGAGTATCCTATTTTGCCAACTCCCCATTGAGTATTCTTGGCTCCCTTGTTAAATATTAGTTGACTGCACATGCATGGTTTTATTTCTGGGCTCCTCTATTCTGTTTCTTTGGTCTATGTGTCTGTTTTTATGCAAGTACCATAGTATTTTGATTACTATAGCTTCGCATTGTTCTGAAATCAGGAAGTATAGTGCTTCGAGGCTTATTCTTCTTTCTGAAGATTGCTTTGGCTATTTGCGGTCTTTTTGTAGTTCTGTATGAATTTTAAGATTTTTTCCTTTTTCTGTGAAAAATGCCTTTGGAATTTTGCCAGGGATTACATCGAATCTATAGATTACTTTGGGTTGTACAGACATTTTAATGCTATTAATTCTTCCAATCTATGAACAGAGGATATTTTTCCATTTATTTATGTCTTCTCTAATTTTCTTTCATGAGTGTCTTATGTTTTCAGTGGAGAGATCTTTCAGCTCCTTGGTTAAATTTATTCCTAAGTATTTTATTGTTTTTGATGCTATTGTGAATAGGATTGTTTTATTTCTTTTTCAGATACTTTGTTGCTAGTATAAAAAAACACAGCTGGTTTTTGTATGTTTATCTTGTATCCTGCAACTAACGTTCATTAGTTCTAACAGTTCTTTTGGTGGCATCTTCAGAGTTTTCTATACATCAGATCATGTCCTCTACAAGCAGAGACAATTTTACTTCTTTCTGATTCTGGTGTCTTTTATTTCTTTTCCTTGCATAATTGCTCTGGCTAGGACTTCCACTACTATGTTGAATAGGAGTGGTGAGAATGGGCAACTTTGTTCCTTATCTTAGGAAAAGCTCTCAGTCTTTCACCATCGAGTGTGATGTTAGCTGTGGGCTTGTCATTTATGTCCTTTTCTGTGTTGAGGTGCATTCCTTCTATACCCAATTAGTTGAGAGTTTTTACCGTGAAAGGATATTGAATTTAGTCAAATACCTTTTTGTATCTATTGAGATGTTCATATGATTTTTATCTTTTATTCTCTTAATGTGATCTCTCAATAAATGTAATCATTTATTGATTTGCATATGTTAAACCATCCTTGCAACTTAGGGATGATATCACTTGATCATGGAGTATGATCCTTTTTTTTTTTAAGATTTATTTATTTTGAGGGAGAGAGTGTTTGTGTGAGCAGGGGGGGGAGGGGCAGAAGGAGAGGGAGAGAATCCTGAAGCAGACTTCCCACTGTGCATGGAGCCTGATGTAGGGCTTGATCCCAGGACCCTGAGATCATGGCATAAGCCCAAATCTGGAGTGGGATGCTCAACTGACTTGAGCCACCCAGGCATCCCAGTGTATGATCCTTTTAATAAGCCTTTGAATTCAGTTCTGTGGTATTTTATTGAAAGTTTTAGCATCTTTGTTCATCAGGGATATTGATCTATAGTTTTTTTTGGTAGTATCTTTAACTGGCTTTGGTATCAGGGTAAGTTTGGCTTTTTATAAAATGAGTTTTGAAGTGTTACCTCTTCTTCAGTGTTTTAGAAGAGTGAGAGGGATTGGTGTTAATTCTCCCCTAAATGGTAGAATTCAACAGTGAAACCATCTAATCTTGGGTTTTTCTTTTTGGGGAGGGTTTTGATTATTGATTCAATCTTACTTGTTACTGTTCTGTTTACCACCATTCAATCTTGGTAGTTTGTATGTTTCTAGGAACTTACCCATTTCTTCTAGGTTGTCCAATTTGTTGGCATGTAATTGTTCATAGTAGCCTCTTAAGGTTCTTTGTATTTATATGGTATTTGTTGAATGTTCCCTCTTTCATTTATAATTTTATTTATTTGAGACATCTCTTTTTTTTGGTTAGTTTAAAGGTTTGTCAATTTGGTTTATCTTTTCAAAGATCTATCTCTTAGTTTTATTACTCTTTTCTGTAATTTTCCAGTTCTATGTTTCATTTATTTCTACTCTGATTGGTATTATTTCCTTCCTTCTGCTAACTTTGAGCTTAGTTTGTTCTTCTTTTTCTGGTTCCTTGATGTGTAATATTAGGTTTATCTGAGATCTTTCTTTATTCTTAATATATACATTTGTGACTATAAACTTTCCTCCTAAAAGTTGCATCTCCTAAGTTTCGATATACTGTTTTTCTGTTTTCATTTGTCTCAAGATATTTTTATATAAACATTTTAATGGTTTCTATTGCACTAAAATAAATGTCAAGTCCAATGTGCTTGCTACATAAGGTTCTGTGTGATCTAGTCCCCACCTACTTTTGCACCTCGCTCCTGTGCTTTTCTCCTTTTCAATAATTGCAGCTTGTGCTACTTTTCATTAAAAGTTATGCTCTTTTTATATATAGACAGTATTTCATTGTTTAGTTTCACATCCCTTTTTAGATCATTCATCTGAATCTCTGGGTATGGGCTCTAAACCTCTATTTGCTCAGAAATTTGTGAGATCTTTAGCTGTTCAGCGCTCCCTCTTTACAGTAGATACTTTAAGAGGACTCTGGTGTCTTGGGAGAAAGTTTTTGCCTCTCTTCTGTCACTAACCAGTTCTTTCTTATGAAACAATTGAATTCTTAGAAGTAGTACAGTTTCTTGTTTGTTTCCAAGTTCACCAATGGAAATGGTAGCAAGGCAAGTTAAAAACTATGTCCCTTGACAGGAGGCATTTGTATTGGTGTATCTCATGCCCTCTACTCCTTACTCCAATCCTTTTGACTGTATCTATAAGCCTAGTCACTTCACACCTTTCTTTTCATTTAAGCATGAGGGAGGACTAGATGAAATTATTCCTATTGCTATTGACTTTTTTAGGTTTTTACTCATTCTTCATCATGACTAAAGATACATTTTTTGAGGGTCTGATTGTATAACTTTGTTCCTAAGTGAGTCATCAGAAGTGGTCTGTGGTCACTGGCTTGATTGGTGTTGGCCAAGTCTTCATCTCCTCTGGAACATGCATTCCAAGAAGACAACACATCCACTAATGAGCCATGTCAGTGCATGGCCACCTCCTTCTCACAGAGTTGTGAACCACACTGCTCCCTCCTGCAGTGACATTCCATCTCCTGGTGCGCTCACATGTCTTTCTTGTTGAAAAGCTAAGTGGAGGTTGCTGGACTGTTTCAGAGGGGTTGGTGTTCAGTCTTTCCTGAGAAAAACAAAAACACCTCATTCCTCTGGTAGAAATCTGGTGGGATGGAGTTCATTCTTCTTTTCTGTAGTTATTTCTTCTCTTGATATTTTGTTACATAATAACTTGTCCTTTGGGTTTCAGTAGACCACTAACTACTTGGAATCCTTTTTTTTCTATCATCCTCCTCGGATTTTCATCCGTCCTAGGATCCCTTTGCCCTCTGTCATAAGAATAGACAGCTGCTTCTCGGCCTTTGCTTTTTGCCCTCTGGTAGGGCCGTTCTGTTTACAGCACACAAGGCGAGGTGCTGCTTCAGGAGGGAAGCTGGAGGAGGGTACCATGGTCATTCTAGAGCAGTACTTCTCAAACCTTCCACCATGAAACATCAGTCTCTCTCCTCCCTAAATCTGTTCCTGACTGATTTCAGAAAAATGAGAGAAAAGAAGATATAGAAGAATCAATCTCTAGTTGTTTTTAGTTTATTTTTAAAAAATTTAAAAAGATTTTATTTACTCATCTGAGAGAGAGAGAGTGCATGTAAGAGTACACACGCGCGAGAGCAGGAGCAAGGGGGAGAGGCAGAGGGAGAAGCAGACTCCCCACTGAGCAGGGAGACAGATGTGGGGCTCAATCCTAGGACCTAGAGATTATGACCTGAGCTGAAGACAGACACTTAACCGACTGAGCCATCCAGGCGCGCCAGTTTTAGTTTAAACAGACAAAGTAAATGACCAAATTGCTATAAAAACTTATGAAAGCCTATTCTCATGTGTAGACTGGTAGGAGTCCACAGACCTACCAGCTCTGAGTAGTGCTGGTTTTTGGATCGTACTTTGAATAGCACTGGCTAGAGGTCTTTCGATGCATTTGTCTTCTTTTTGAGCCACTGTGATTCCTGGATCTTGTGATGCTTCAGCTGTCCATTATCATTTAACCTCCTAGTGCTGGGAAGTGGACCCTCGTCCTGAGTGAGAGCTGCTGTTTTAAAATATCCGCTCAATTACACTCTTTGGTAGCTGCTAATAAGGTCTTCCTTTTCATTTATAGATCCCAGCAGCATCTCCTACCTCTCTATCTCCAGGGACATTTCGTGCTTCACTTACTTATCCCATCTTTTTCTACTTTTCTTTCATTTCGAAAGCAGTGATACAAAAATTGCCTCAAATTGTATTAGGGTTTTAGTTGTCATTAGACTATCCATGTGAGTAAAGCGTAGACTTTATGTGTTGATTAATGTCTCTGTTTCATGGAGATTACTTGCGGGAAAATGAAATGATGGAAAATAATATGGAGATTGCTGCATGGCCACGTGAGGAATTGGGAGGGGGGTTTCGTCAGTTCTGTGGGGAAGAGGGATGCCAGGCCACTTTTGAAATGGCACATTATCTTGTCCACTGAAATTGTTTTTGCGTACACATAATTATTAAAGATTTTGTTGGTAATTAAGTGAAAGAAGAAGAGAACTAACATTTATGGAAGGCCCAGAATGTGCTGTATAGTTGGCACACAGTATCTCTTTTCAGTAAGAATCTTTACTTGATAGCTTATACAGGACTACACTGCAGTATCAGAGGGCTTATTTTACAAGAAGTAATTAATTTAACGAGGTTGTAAACCCCCTTGGCGGATGATGATGTTATTGGCCTTAAGCAAGTGGAGATAGTCTTATGCTGCGTGCTTCTATAATGTGGGCACTGAGGGAGAGGCGTGAACTCTTTGAGTCCTTTGGGGTCCTATTTAATTCATTACTGCTGTGCTAAATAAAAAATTCATCATGCCTCATAAAAGTGCCCAAGTATTTCTAGGCAGTGAACTCAGAATTCGCTACTGTGAATACAGATAGTTGGTGGAGAATCATTCAAGTGCTGATGGGGAGCAGGGGAGGCAGAACATGAAGGAACCATCATAACTGCATTTTTTCAAAGACATCAAAATAAATCTGTGGGCCTAAGAAGATGATCCTGACCTAAGAAAACAGTATAAATTATTTGGTTTCTAATTTTACAGTTACATCAGTTTCTAGGAGCTCTCCAGCCATCTGCTAAGAGAGTTATGAAGCCTGCCTTGCTCATTAAGACCTTTGGTTCTGAACCCCAAATGACCTTGTACGACTTGACATCTCCTTACAGACGTGTCCTAGGGAAGCAGAATAGCTAAGCACACCGAAGCCCGGAAGATAGTGAACTTTTGTTTTGTTTCTTCCCCGTGTGAGAAAGGCCTCTCTTGGTCCACATGTTTTATATTAATTATCAGGGATCTTGTGGCCAACCTTCAGAAGCAGGGCAACTTGTATACAAGGGGTGTATTTCGGTAAAAACACTGCTCGTCAGGACTCCTCTTAGAGTAAAAGCTGCATTTCTCATTGCGAGACCCAAGCTTTTTGTACCACGACTGGAGCAGTTTGAGGCCGCCTGTCTGATAAGTTTGGAGATGCTGCAGCTGGCTTACTGTACAGCCTTGCAGACTCGTGGCTGCTAGAAGGGGTGTTCCTCTATGTTGCAGAATCCGCCTTTCATCGTACCCAAAGGTGGCCTCATTGATTTAGGTGGTCTTATTCTTTAGGTCCCTGGACTGTGAGACCCTTGTAAGCTCAGTCCCTGGAAAAACTTGGATTTTTTTTCTTTTTTTAGATTTTATTTATTTATTTGGGGCGAGGGAAGCACAAGCACAGGGAGAGGCAGAGGGGGAGGGAGAAGCAGGCTCCCCACTGAGCAGGGAGCCTGATGTAGGCTTGATCCCAGAACCTGAGATCATGACCTGAGCCAAAGGCAGACGTTCAACCGACTGAACCATCCAGGCGCCTGGAAAAACTTGGATATTTTAACCAAGGAGATAGAGAAATATAGAAGCAGATAAATCTATCAGTGTGTGTGTGTGTGTGTGTGTGTGTGTGTGTGTGCGGCTCTCTCTCTTTGCTGTGTGACATATATGTGTGTGTTGTATGATCTATACAGGACATGGATGGTGTTGAATGCATACACGGATACTGTTAACTCCTGGATAAATTGATGAGTTCTGTGAAGAAAACGCGAATAAGCCTTCCTTAGAGCCATACATTTTGGGGTTTTTTTTTCCTGATACCGTGACTGACTCCATGGGAGCCGCTCAGTTGACACGCACAGGTTTTACTGTCTTAGCAGCGAGATTCCCATCCTGTTGTCCTCATGAGCGTGAATGTTGATCACAAAAATGTTTGTTTTTCCTTTGTCATTCACCTGCTGCTACTTCGCAGTGCTTTCTTTCATAAAAAATATTGCTGTGTAATTATATGGTTATGGAATAATTGCATAATAACAGATGGTATATATTGTCCCCAGTCCTTTACAAGGTACCAGAGAATACAGAGTTAAATTAGTTCTCATTTTTTTCCTTATCAGAAATTTAAAATGCCCAGAATCTATCTTCTGTAACCCCTTTCCATTCTTTGTTGAAATGGATTCTGATCTAGATACTCTGATTTGGACGTATTGTGTGACAGGCCATTTGCCTATTAGCGCAGACTCTGTTAAACCCTAGATGTTCTACCATTTTCTGGTGAGAAGACACTTTTACTTCGAAGACATATTAGCATTTTGTTTGTCTGTTGATGAATTTTAGGATTCACGTTACATCCAAATGTATACGTGTATGTAAGTTTACATATGTGTAGTATCTATGAGTGAGAGAAAATGATGAACTAAGAATTGATTCTAATAAGCAAATGCTGTTATGTTTTGACAGTTTGAAATGCTGGCGTTCTTAGGTCTAAAATAGCTGTGCTTTTCGGAGTTTTGAGTACACATGAAGAATACACCTTTCTGTCTCAAGTAGAATCAGTTTTCTATTTTTACAATGTACATGAAAGACATTGACAGTGAAGAGTATGATTACAGGATTAAAGTATCCACAGTCTGTTCAAGAGTGTTGTTTTGGAAAGTGCTTATAATTATGTGCTGTGATTGCCAAGGTCATGTTCAGTGGCTTCTATAACAATCAACATGATCCAAAAACTGAATTTTGAAATATGGAAGATGATAATTCTTGATTCTTAGAAATACATTTCATTCATAGAGGTTATTACATGAAGTTTTGATCTGGATAAATGTCTAAATACTTGAATAAAGATACAAATTTATTTGAACTTTAGCACAGAAGGGCCAAAAGGAAATGAAGCAGAAAGCTTCATGAGATAACTATTATTTCCTGTTTCCAACATGGTGAAATATTATGAGAACAGTCTTCTAAACTATCATAGACCTTGCAACTTGTCCCTACTGTTCTACTTATTTCTCTGAAGTGGTGAGTGTCTCATGAGATGCTTAAGTTAAAGATCAAGCATTATGTCAGGGAAAAAAAATTATATAAGTGTTGTCTCTTTAAGATAATGAGACTGTTTAAAGAAAACTACTCTTAATCCTGGCTTCCAAAAATGAATTATCAAAATGAATCCATGATTAGATTTCCTGAAGGTAGTGAAGAATTGAATTACAAACTTTTTAACAACTTAGGAAAAAGTATCCTTTTATATTTAAAAATTATGTTCGAATTACTTAAATAGATTTTAAAGTTAATAAAAGTCATTCCTAATTTCAATCACGTTAACTCCTTTTTCTATCTCAGTAGATATTGTGGGTTTATATGCACTTTAACACCCAGATGTAAGTTCAATCCAAATTCCCAAAAATCTGCTCCTTGTACCATTTTTAAAACAAATTTGACCTTGAGAAAATTGATTGATTTTCAGTTTTTCAATTCATTTTTCAATTTTCAATTTTCAAAAGAAAATTGATTCTTTTCATACTGGCCATTAAAAAGTCTCTGAGAGGCCAAATCAATTTCAACAGCCGCCAGAGAATTTTGATTCTTGGTTGATTCCTGCCCCCACTCCCATCCCACCCCCAGCATTTTGTGCCTAAGAGTCCATCCTGGTCCAGAACAAGATTTCCAGAGAACTTGGCATGGTCATGTGTCTGAAGTTTGAGGTTTGGCTACAGTGAGGCCCATAGTTACTGGAATAAGCAAAACAGCCTGGCCTGGACTTCTGATATTTATTGTCAGTTTACCTAAAAGGAAACTTACCTTTTTCATCTAAAATGTGTGTGTGTGTGTGTGTGTGTGTGTGTGTGTGTGTGTGTCTGAGACCATTATTGTGCTTATAAATGCTTCCAGTCTTGTCATAGTATAATGGGTAGAAAGATAGGCCAGAAATTCTTGTCAGGGATATAATGACATATGTGAAGGTGGAGGCGAGGGTGGAGAGCAAAGGTACCAGTGAGAAAGTGGAATGATGGGAAAGCAGGCCTGGAGGTGAGTTGCTTCAGAGGCTAGACTGCGGAGTCGGGATGCATGGGTAACTTAGGAGAGGTGGCCCAGAGTTGGAGACCAGACAGCAGAGGATGTTGGGACTTACCTGGGAGGGCAGCCTCACCTGAACTTGAAAGCCACAGAGCCTAGAAAGAAAATATCCTGAAGTGACCAGAAGAAGAGTTCCAGCTTAGACCGATGGATAGAGGGAATTGTGGCACTAGGAAGTCAAATGACATGTGATAGCATATAAACTCTTTGTCCATATATAATTCAGCAGCTTTTGGATACTGAAACCCTGGAGCAGTGGGAAATGGGGTTGGAAACTTCACACAGTGAAAGGTGTATGAAGGGACAGCACCCAGTGGAGGAAGGGACAGCGCCCAGTGGAGGAAGGGAATCATAAGATGAAAAGATTGGCATTTCTCAGTTGCAGTCCCTAAAAAGAGACAGCAGAAATCAGCCATCACAGACCACCAGAGAACCTGTGAGGACCCATTTTCATTACCCAGAAAGCACGTTGGAGGAAGACTGAACTGCAGCCATTGCAGAAGTACCCAGCCTCCCACCTCATTTCTCAGGGCTCCATGAGATTGTTTGCTTTCCCTATACCCTACTTGCTCCTACATCAGGCCTGGGGAACTTTATGTGACCTGATGTAGATTCTTGGTGCTCAGTGGCTCTGTTAGCCAATGCTTTTGGGTTGCTCTAAAGCCCTAAAGCAAGTGTCTGGCAGTGTGCCCAAGGTGGCATTCCAGTTGTTCATTTATGACTTCTTCGGGGTGGGCAGTGGAACTGGAAGTCTCCTGTAGGTCTCTGTCTGAGAAATGGCAGCGTTGAGATCTGCCCCCTTATACCTGTGGGCAGAGGGATAGTCACTCAGATCTGAGGAAGGCTTCCTGCTCTCAGACAGTGGCACCCATGCACAGACTAGAGAAAGCAAGATTTATGATGAGTCTCCTTACCTCGACAAATGAAGGTGTGTGTTGAATTCTGCTGACAGTTAATAGTTGAGCCCTTTCCTGGTTATGGAAAATCAGAACAAGGACAGCTCAGTGAGAAACAGATTCCATGGCAAACCAGTTTGGGAAGTGTAGCATTCTAGAGCCTTTTCTAGAATTCCATCACGTACATGATCCTCCCAGAAGCCCTTTAAAAAGAAACCTATTTCACTTCATTGAATTCCTTTGACTTTGGACCTCATTTTCCCTGAAAAGCTATTAATATTCCTTGGAAGGCAGTAGTCAGAAGATCAGGTCCTAAGAGGCAGACGCTGAGAGGGGACATAGGCTGATAGACACCAACGGACAAAACCACCAAAAACAAATCTTGCCTGCCTTTGAGCTAAGAATTCTTGTATGGCTCAGGTGGCCAGCTTCTTTTAGCAGCTTACCTTTCAGAGTTACTGGTGAAACCTTTGAAAACAACTGTGTCCTGAAGAAGCTAGCTTTCTTGTCACTGAATCTGTACATTAGCTGCTTAGTTTTTTAATTGAGCTGAAGAATAACTAATTTAGTCTAGTTGTGAGCAAACTGGTTTGATTTAGAAAATATTTTTGAGGAGGACAGTTCTTTTAAGCTTTAAAAAGCTACCCGGGTTACCAGGTTATTTTTGGCTTGAATTATCTGTGTATAATATTGTAATTATGTGTGAATGATTGCTTTAAGAAGATAGTTCTCCCGACATGTTGTTGGCTATATTATGCAGCAAATTTTTTTTTCATCCTGGTGATAATCTTTAAGTCCTATTACATCTGAATTAATGACATGTCATTGAGTAGAAAGCATAAATACTAAAAATTTTTTGTTGTTTTTTATTTAATTGCCAGTTAACACACAGTATAATATTAGTTTTAGATATAGAATTTATTGATTCAACACTTAGATATAATACCCAGTGCTTATTACAACCAGTTCACTCCTTAATCCCCATTACCCACTTAACCCATCCCCCAACCCCCATGCCCTCTGGTGACCATCAGTTTGTTCTCTGTAGTTAAGAGTCTGTATCTTGGTTTTTCTTTCTCTTTTTTCCCCCATGATCATTTATTTTGTTTCTTAGATTCCACATACAAGTGAAATCATATGGTATTTGTCTTTCCCTGACTGACTTATTTCACTCAGCATAATACTCTCTAGCTCCATCCACGTCACTGCAAAATGGCAAGACTTGATTCTTTTTGATGGCCGAGTAATACTCCATTGGATGTATCCACCACATCTTTTTTATCCATTCATCTGTCAGTGGACACTTGGGCTCTCTCCATAGTTTGGCTATTGTTGATAGTGCTGCTGTAAACATTGAGATGTGTGTACCCTCTCAATTCAGTGTTTCTCTATCCTTTGGGAAATACCTAGTAGTGCAATTGCTGGATTGTAAGGTAGCTCTATTTTCAGCTTTTTGAGGAACCTCCATACTGTTTTCCAGAGTGGCTGCACCCGCTTGCATTCCCAGCAACAGTGCAAGAGGGTTCCCCTTTCTTGCATCCTTGCCAATACCTGTTGTTTCCTGTGTTGTTAATTTTAGCCATTCCAACTGGTGGAAAGCCCACATATTTTAAAAGGTTTCCAAAACACTATTTGGTCCCAGGTATAACGGCATTTAAAAACATTATTAGTGGATCTTCTACACCGTATTTCCTTCCCCTAAAATTTGTTTCCAGATATCTACTTAATTTATTGATATGATTTGTTTTCGTCCACAGAGGCCAGCAAGCTTGTTATGTCCTATGTAGCAGCCGTTTGTGGAAAAGGAGCAGAAGTGAACCAAGTCAAAGAACAGCTTTTACAGTCCAACCCAGTCCTGGAAGGTAGGATTTCCTGTGTACATCGGGTCATTGTGACTTGTACAGTGGATTCAGTGTGCGGGGCTCTTCAGGTACCTGGTGGGCTGGAAGGGGGGCTAAGGGGAGCAAGGAAAGAGGAAGGAAGGTTCAGGCCCAGACCTGCTGAGCAAATGAGCTTCATGCTAAGAACTCTTGGCTTCAGGTGCTTAAAGGAGGAAACAGTTTACTCATCTAAAAGGAGCTTTCCCACTTACATTCATTTTTTTTTCCCTTTCAATTTTTATTTGAATCACTCCAATTTTGCCTAAAAATAATCACTTGATATTTGCATTTGTTTGATGGCTAGGAAGAACTTTGTGAAAAGGCGCCGCGTGAGTGCAGTGCTATTCTATTATTTGGGTAACACCTGTGGCTGTGTATTTCTGCTGTCAGAAGGGCTGTGCCAGAGAAACATCTATAGGACAGTGTTTTTCAGGGTCACAAAAAGCCTAAACCTGACTCTGGAGTTCAGATTCTGTGGTTGGCCATCTGTGTTAGATAGCTCGGGCTGCTCTAACAAAATACCATAGGCTGTGTGGCATAAACCACAGAAATTTATTTTCTTACAATTCTGGAGGCTCAAAAGTCCTCGATGAAGGTGCTGGCAAGGGAGGCCTCTTGGCTTGCAGGTAGCCACCATCTTGCTGTGTGGTCACATGACCTGTTCTTTGTGTGTGGTGATCGAGGGCAGGAACCCTGGTTGGCTCATGACCTCATAGAACCCTAATTACTTCCCAAGGGCCCCAGCTCTAAATACAGTCACACTGGGGTTAGGACTTCAACATAAAAATTGGTGGGGGACACATACATGTAGTCCATAATACCATCAGAAAAAGCCAGAGATGAGTTCCCCTAATGCCATGGAGGTTGGCATAAGCCATAGGCATTAACCATTCTTTGCCTTTGGAAACAGGAAATCAGCCTTTCCTTATTAATGGCAAGCTCTTAATGTTGCTTTATATTGTAAGCCTGTCTTTATTGTCACTCATACAGTGGTTGGGATAGAATAGCGTTTCTCAACCTCATTTTGGACTGGATAAATCTCTGCTATAGTGCTGTCCTGTGCCTTCATCGTAAGATGTTTAGCCACATCCCTGGTCTCTTCCCACTAGGTGCAAGAAGCACCACTGTCCCTGGTTGGTAGCATCGAAAGCATCTCTGGACATTTCCAAATGTCCCCTGGTTGGGAAGGGTCAGGACCAGCCCTGATTAGCGTCTTAGAAGAGTAGTTTAGCTCTTTATTCAAGGTCATGGAGGGTCAAGATTTAATGGGGGTTGAAACAGAGCTGCTTTGGGGTGAGTAGGATGCCCCCCCAGCGTGGAGGGACAGAACCCTGCCCGTGTTCTTTGTTACCTAGACCTATCCCCTCCTTCATCCCCCAGATAGTTAGGTAAGACTAGTGAAAATACTCTAACTTGCGAAAAGCAAAGGCTGAAACATCTATACCATTGTTACCGATCTTTCGTCCCCTTTGGCACCTTAATGACAAAAGAAGCTATTACAGAAAGTCCGTATCTTCATTTTATTGTTCCAGTATTTGACTTTTGTTTACATTGTCTTTTGCTTTTAAGTTAGGGTGCTATACGTGTATTTCTGTATATGCTTATTTTAAGAATGCTGTGATCTAAAGGAGAAGTACTGTGGAATGCTATAGCTTGCATCTAGGATGAGAATCTGGCCCTTTATTTGATGGTATTTGGAACTAGGCCCCAGTGCAGGAAATGGAAGAAATGTCTGCTGTGGGCATATATTATCTTTTATGGGAATGCTTTACTTTTTAACTGGAACTGCTACTGTAAATGAACATTGAGAACAATGAACTTAAAAAAACAATTGAGGAATGTGTCTCAAGTGTTCTATAATGAAACGCTTGTTTTTTATTCTGTGGCCCACAATAAAAGACTTCAGTGTTTAGAGCTGTGTGTGCAACTCAGATTTGTTTGATGAAAAGATGGTTTATGGCGTGCAAATGGCGCCCTGAATAAAGTTTTTTTGAAGCAATTTCTTCACTTGCCCTTGACCTTCAAACCACAATAAACTGTCCTTTATGCATCAGCATCTCAAGCTGGACTTCGGGGCTACACAAGTTAGTTAACTTGGCCCCCGACATGTTCACACCCACCAGGAAGACTAGCCTGTGAAAACACGAGGAATGTCATGGTCTTCGTGACCCCTGGGGCAACACTCAGCATTTTCTGGGTTGCATTTATTGAAACCTCTTAGCTGGTGGTGGAGCTAAATAATGATGTGAGCCTTTTCAGTAAGCATCCTTTTTGAGTGTTTCTTTGTGCAGGTTTCCCCACTCGGTAGAGTCTCTCAGCTGATTTTTCTACCAAAGAGAGAATTTGGCGTCAGGGACCTACCACACTATACCCCTCCCAAGCCTAATTGCTGATACGAAGAACTTTCCCTGTGTTGACTTTGTAAATTTCTACTGAACTGAGCCGGAACCACTTTAAAAAAAATCAAAAACACAAAAAAGCCAGCTGACGGGAAATAATAATGCATTGGGTTTGGCTACTGAATATTCCAAGTGAACTTTGACAGAAACTCATGGTCGCGCCTTGATCACATGACTGCTTTCAAAACCTGGATCAGTCTTTACCCCTTAGTAATCATTTGAGCTCCTGTTACTCTAATCTTCCCTCTGTTTAATTTAATGAAATTATGGAGGCTTCCAGGGATTTGATGCCTGGCCTCTTAATCTCAAGATTCATTTTTCTGGTTGCCACATTACTGAATACTCTTCAGTCCTTGTTAGCTGCAGCTAGCCCAGGGATCCTAGTAACAGGGGTCGGTGGGGTGGGGAGTATTAGGAGAAATGCAGAATTTCACGACCATCCCTAGACCCATTGAACAAGATCCTTAGGTTACTGGTTTGCACGTTGAGGTCTGAGGTACACTGCCAGGCAGCTTCCAAAGCATCAAACAGGGATCACTCTGCTTATATGTAGCCTTATATTTATTCAACTTAATTCTCTACCACGGTGGCCAGATTAATTTGCCCCTACTTTGTGCGCAAGCTGGGTGAAACAGACCTTTTTCTTTACACCACCGTGAACTACCTACATTGAACAGGAACATTCTGTGCCTGGGGTGGCCTCAATCTGTGGTTCTTAGGTGCCCTCATTTTCTTAAAAGGGACTCCTGTGGGAGACTCGGCTCCTCATATCAGCTAAGTTTGGAATAAACGTGGATTCTGCATTATGGGCCAATTTGATTTTCTTTCTTTTCTGGAAAGTTTCACTTAGATCTGAGGGGTATGAACTAAAGAAACTATGTAGTATTTTTAGCCTACTGGAAATTATGTTAGTTTCCAAATCTTTTACTCTTTCTGTATTTCACTGTTACATATGTAATCATATTTCCGTGGCTTTATTTTAAAATTGTGCTTTTTTCTATCTGGAAACCTCATCAAGTTCCATGAAACCTTTGATAATATTAAGTAGTCATTTCTGAAATAATCTTATTTACACTGATGATAATGGTGGAGAATATAAGCCTTGCTTGCTATCCACTCAACTGACTACTCTTTTTTTTTTTAATTAATTAATTAATTTATTTTTCAACTGACTACTCTTAAAACAGTAAAACGTATTTAATTAGACAAGATTACATTTATAGTAATATTTGAAAGAATTCCACAAATCATAGGAATGACTCTCTTTTTCTATGAACTTATAAAAAGACATGGAAGCTTTCTTAAGGCTTATGTTCAGTATGTTTCTATGGGAAGCTCGGACAGAAATGTCATTGCTACAAGTTGTATTTTCTAGAATTTATAGCTATCAAATATTCCATTTGCTTTAAATTTCTGCTTGAAATGATTTTTCTGTCAATTTTACCCATGCATCTGTTTCTTTCTTACTAGCTTTTGGAAATGCCAAGACTGTAAGGAATGACAACTCCTCTAGATTTGTAAGTATTTGTATAAGCATAAGTGTTAACACTAATATTTAGCTCATGTATGTTTAAACAACCAGTAGATGTTTAGTATTTCTTAATATACACATTTGAAAAATAAGAACACCGTTGCTGTTGAGACACTGAAAGTTCTCCAAGGACTATTTTTTTGCTTTCTGGGATTTTTCTTTTTAATTCTTTTTGGAGTAACAGCCTTTTCTTTCATACTTTGTCATCTATCACAGAATTCTGTGGGCAACTGAAAGGAGGATCTTTAGAAGAACTCTTTACTTATCTGACTTTTGGCATTTAGAAATCAGAATTAAGAATGTAAGATTAAGTAGAAGGAAGGATAAACTGGGTGTCAAGTTTGTGTACTCTACAGCTTTGTCCTTTATTCAGTGGGACCAGGAAAGATGGAAGGGTCTGCTGAAACTTCATAGAGGTGAAGTCATTAGATTTGACAGTTGTTGGCAGGAGGTGGGGAAGAGGACTGGATAGTAAAAACTGCAGCTAAGTTTTGAGTTTGGTTGACTTAGAAAGTGCTGAGTGCAGGAAGACACACCTTGCTGGCCTCATCTGCCAGCTCTCCCCAGCATGCACTGCGGTTGGCTCTCCCCAGCATGCTCCGTGCTCGGCCCTCCCCAGCATGCACTGCGGTCGGCTCTCCCTGGCATGCACCGAGCACGCAGCTGTCCCCAGCATGCACTGCGCTCGGTGGCCTGCTGGGGTTTCTCCAGCTGAGCATGTGCTATCCTGCTGTTGGTTTTTATGGAGACACATACACTGCCTGGTGGCGGCTGGGGGAGGGGGGACTACGTTGAGTGTGATGGTGACATTTTGAAATTGGTCCCTTTTTTCTATAGTTTAACCAGTTTTATAAATTTTATAATAAAATGTCACTTACCTTATAAGCTCTCTTCTCATACACATTATTTGGGACCATTGTGGTTGATTTTTGTGCTTCTGTGCCAGAGACACTTTCTGCCCTTTCTCCCCATCACTTTTTTAGTCTCCCTTTTTGCTTTTTTTCTTGTTAGAGTTATCCAGTGCTTAAGTGACCTCAGGTAGAGGTAGTTTTGGTAGCTTGAAAAGTGGAAGGCTGAGGTTCCTAATTCCAGGGCTGTGAATTTTTTCCGTTGGATTAGCCCCTTATGTGTTATAGCTGATTTGAGCCATGCCTTTTCCTGTTGTGGTAACATGGCTAATCTTATTATATAAATAGAGTTAGAAGCAAGGTGTGGGCAGATAGAAGTAATTCCAAGAGATCAAGCTCCTTATGGAGAGACTTTTTTTTCTGTTTGCAAATATACCCATACACTTAAAAAAAAAAGTGTAAATATATTTAGTCTATGGACTATAAAAATGCAGAAAACCAATTGCCTAAAGAGTGCATGAACAATGAATCTTGGAACACTGAAAAAATAAAATAAAATAAAAATAAATTTAAAAAAAAGAGTCATTACTACTTTGTGATGTTTGAAATCTAGTGAAAGGCTTGGCAGGTGATTTGGCTTAATAAGTGACTTCAAAGAAATCCTATTATAACATGGGTATTAGGATAGGAGATTAATACTTGATTATAGACTAAATCATTTCATGCCCAGTTTTTAGTAATTTCTCTGCTTGGTAGTCAGTGACTTGGCCAGGGATATACTCAAATCCACGTTATAATTTGATAGGACTCTGCTATATCTACAGTCACTACTGTATATAACAGTGGTTTATGTATTAAACATTTGCACTCTGGGGAAATTGCATTTCCTTTGACTGTGTCTGATGAACTTTTTGGTCTCTTCATGGAGCAGTGTGGTAGATGGTGCACTGGTGTAGTTATGTGTGCTCATTGCCGCTGACATATCAGGCCAGTGTTCTCACGGACGTGCCCCTCAGTACTGCTCTCTGCCTCCTAAGGACCTCTAGTTTGACATACAGAACTTCTGTTAAGAAAGTAAGTGTTTTTGAAAAGAGACATTTAAGACTTTGGAAGTCACTATTCTCAACCACGGGTTTCAGGGGAGGGAAGAGGAGTAATAGTGGAGCATTTACTATCTGCAGAGAGCCAAGCTAGGAGAGAATGCATAGGGTCCGGAAAATTCCATTACCAAACTTTGCATTCAGAAAGAATAAAAAAAACTGGGGCACCTGGGTGGCTCAGTAGGTTGAGCCTCTGCCTTCAGCTCAGGTCATGGTCTCAGGGTCCTGGGATTGAGCCCCGCATCAGGCTTTCTGCTCTGATGTGCTCTGCATCCAGATCTCTGCATGGCCACCATCTTGCATCATTTAGGTCTCACCTCAAATGGCACTTCCATGATGCCTTTTCTAGACTCTGACTTCATCATGCTTTTATTTTTTTTTCAGGCATTCATTAGTCTCTGGAATGATTATATTCACTTTCTCTGTTTCTGTCTGATCGTGGACCTTAGAGAGGAAGAACCATGGGAGCAAGTAGCTTGGCCTTCTGGTTCACTGTGGTGGCCTCACTCAGAAGAGTGCCTGGTGTCAGAGTAGATACTCAGAAAATATTGATGAATGAATATTTTTAAGAAGCTTATAGACGAGTCAGAAAAAATGGACATGTCTAAAAGTGATTATAACACAACACAGAAAATAGTAAGTTCCCCATGAGTAAGTTCCCAAAATAGTTTTATGGAAGTTCCGAATAGAGAAGCTGGAGGAGTCTGGGGCAGGGGACAGTTCTGAGTGGGCCCGTAAGATTGAAATGTGCCAAAATTGCGAAGAAAGCAGGAAGAGCTGGCATGGGGAAGCCGAGGAAAGAGACCAGAGTGGACATCCTCTTGTCCGAGTCAGTGGCTGGACGAGAGGATCTGTGAGGGGAGCCGTGGGCCAGAGGCCTGGCGAGATGAGTCGGGGCCTCACCTGGAGGGCTTGAAGTATCATCAGGTTCAGGGTCTTAGGCTTTATTTTCTAGGCAGTGGGAAGGCATCGGTTTTCTCTGGGTAGACCCATGACGAGCTCATGGGAAGAATGCCACTCCAAGATCATCTGAATTGTCAGTGCTGTCCTCTCGTTTATCCCTGGTCAGCTTCCTCTCACACTCTGCACAGAGTCTATGGTACTGTCCACCGACCCCCTATCCTTTACTCTCAACTGGTGGTAGTATGCTTACTTCCTGGAAATCATTGTCATCATCATCTCGCTCCTCCTCCTCATCCACGTCCTCAGCTTTGGGGCCTCACCTGTCCCTGAATCTGTAGAGACACCCTCCTGTCACACTGGGAGGTTCTCAACTCCCATCTTTCACTAATCCTCCTGTCCGTGCTCTGGATCTGGTCACTTCCTGTGTCTAGGAAGCACCTTGCATCAAAGTCACCTCCTCTCATATGGTCAACCTCTGACTCTCCTGTGAAGTTACTCTGTCGCCCCTCCTTTGTGGCTGCTTCGCCTCTGCTGTCCCTGCCAGCATGGGGAGCACAGCTATTTACTCGGTTGCCTGGGCCACATTCCTGGACTTCCTAATCACTGCCCTCCCGAGTTCTTTACGTCCTGCGTCCAACTGGGATCCGTCATGGTGACTCTCCGGGGAGCTCT
Organism: Potos flavus; assembly: GCA_028534135.1. Taxonomy (NCBI): domain Eukaryota; kingdom Metazoa; phylum Chordata; class Mammalia; order Carnivora; family Procyonidae; genus Potos; species Potos flavus. The sequence goes on from CM052883.1 coordinate 134,770,940, forward strand.
CAGCTCTGCTTACTCTTCCCGATTTTGTCACTCCTGCTCAAAGCCATCAGCATTTCTCCTGTGACTCCTGCCACCTCCTGTCAGTTATGTCTGGTTTTGCTCCTTTCCAGTCCATCCCACGTTATCTAGGGTGATCTTGTAAATAGGCAGGTCTGATCATGACTTCCTTGTTTAGAAATCTTTAATGACAGGACTTTGCTGTCAAGAAAGTGTCTCGATGCCATAAGGTGTGCCAACTTCCCTCACCAGGCTCACGGATGCCTGTTCTTAGGGCCATTCCTTCCTGCTCTCTCGCTTCCTTGCTGCCTGACTTAACCCTGGTACTTCACATTTGATCTAGTGGGGACCACAGCCTTTGTCTCCTATTCTTCGTGCATAGCACCCTGCCCCACTGTAGGATCTGTCTCCATACACAGTAATGTCCTGTTTATCTGGCTCCGTCCCCCTCAGGCTGGAAGTTCCTTGAGGGCAGGAACGATGCCTTGCTTTCCCTTGTGCCTACTTTAGTATCTAAGAAATGCTCGATAGACATTTGCTTAATGAATGAGAGAAGACTTTTAAAAGGGACAGGTGACCCTTGACAATGAAGAAAGAAAAGGCAAGAGAGCACGTATAAGCTAATAAAAAGTCACAGACCGCATTGTTGGCTGAGTGCCCTGTGATCATGTTTCTGACTCCCTACTATTATTTTGAAAATAGAAGGCGTTAAAGTAGTCATTCTTTGGGAGACTTATTTATAAGCCATCTATGTGACTCTTACTGAAGTACAACATGAAACAAAAGCAAAGACCACTTATTAGACCAACACGCCCTTTTCCAAACCAAAACCAGCTGTCGGGGTTATTCTGTTACGCTCGTTACTCTTTAACTAGACAGTTATAGACCAATTCTTTAAAAATCACCGTATGAAACTCCATGTGTGTTTCTGTGTGTTGAAGATACCATCTATAAAATGTAATGGGAACCTGGGATATATGTATTGCTGTATAATCTAGATCAAAAGCCAAAGAGGGTACTAATGATCAGTCTTTGATTCCAGATCATTCACAACATATAATCATGCATTTGATTTGAGTAGATACAAAAATAGAACTTTATGTGTTCCATTTTATCCACTGTCCAGGATACTTGGAGTTTCTAGCCATGGCTTAAAACACATTTTGCTTATAAAAATGAAATAATTTATATCCCCAACTAGTGCATAAACAAGGAATGCTTACTTTTCCCAGTTTTTATTCTTGAATTGAATACACACACACTCTTTAGACATTTGAAACACGTAACTGAAATGAAAAAGTCACATGCTGGCTAAGAAGATCTATTCCTAAATTAGCAACATGATATGTTAGCTTTGAACTAATGTGGTATTTAGTATGAATTATTTATGGAGGCATATTGTTTTGCCTCATGGTTACATAAATTGTGTGTTAATTACATTTAAACAAATGTATAAAGGGCTTAGCATGCTATTCTCTAAGAAGATACGCTATTTTGAGATAAACTTGAAAACTCACAAAGTCTTTCTTTGGCAGGGCAAATATATGGATATTGAATTTGATTTTAAAGGCGATCCACTGGGAGGAGTGATAAGTAACTGTGAGTATTTTCCTTGAATCCTTTTAAAGAAGTTCAGAATAGCAAAACATATATTAGAACATTTTAGATACTTGAGTCTTTCAGAGATAGACATAATACTATAGTTTCTTTTCCTTAGACAATGCATTTCAGACTATGTTAGACTGTGATTTCAGATTGTTTTATAATTAAGCCTTTTTTTTTTTTTTTGAGAGAAAGAGAGAGAGAGCACGTGCATGAGTAGGTGGCAGAGGGAGAGAGAGAGAGAATCTAAAGCAAACTCCTTGCTGAGCGCAGAACCCTACACAGGGCTTGATCTTACGACCCTGAGATCATGACCTGAGCTGAAATCAAGAGTTGAACGCTTAACCAACTGAGCCACCCAGGCGCCCCTCCTAGATGTATTTTATGGTGACTAACGTAACATAATAAAAAATAAATAAATAAAGATCACTTAAAGTCTTTACCATTGCAAATCTTTAAAAGTTTGCGAAACAAATAAGAATTAGTCCAACGGTATTTTATGTTCTATAGGTTTTTAAGTCAATTCATTAATAAAGTATCCTCCAGTGGTTATTTTCTTTAACGAAATTATTTTATAATTAAAAATAAAATAGAAATAGTTGATTTTAATTTGATAAGTTTTTAGTAACTTTTTGGATAACATATACTCAGTAAAATGAGTAGACCTGTACTTCACATTTTATTGTGGGAAATTTTGTTTGTCTTGGTGTATTTACATCATTGAAATGTGATAAACCTGGTAGGTAGAAATACAGATTTCTTAGCCTCCTTTAGTCATGATTGATGGTTATGGAAGTGAAATGGTCTTGTCAAAGGTGAAAAAATGAACAGTGTCAGGTGAGTCTTCTGAACAGACCCAGGTCCAGAGTTTTCTAAAGTGGGCATGATGGTCAGTATTTATAAAAATGGCCCTATCACCAGAACTTTGGATCTGCACTATGTGCAGCCCGCCCTGATGTTTCTGCATGTTGATTTCTTTTCTTTATTTTTTTTTAAGATTTTATTTATTTATTTGACAGAGAGAGATCACAAGCAGGCAGAGAGAGAGGGGGAAGCAGGCTCCCCGCTGAGCAGAGAGCCCGACGCAAGGCTCGATCTCAGGACCCCAAGATCATGACGTGAGCCGAAGGCAGAGGTTTTAACCCACTAAGCCACCCAGGCGCCCCTGCATGTTGATTTCATAGTTGTTTGGAAGATCGAAGATGACACCTTAGGGTTTGTGCACTTCCTCCTGGAACCACAGCCCGGTTATCCTTTTGAATTCTCCTGCGGTTCTTGAGGCCACACCATGGCCTCCCATCACCGCTGGCCTCCTCACCACCCAGTGGAGCTATCGGGATTGAAAAAAATCTTAAGTTTGCACTAGAAAAAAAAGTAATAAATTGGCTGAGGTATCTAAAGCAATGCTCATTAGATTTGGTATAGCAACGGCATTCCTTCTTCCAATGAAATTTCATGCTGAACCCCAAATAGAAAATAGAGAAAACAAGATCTGACCTGGTTGAAGGAAAGATGAGTAACCAGAACCCCTCAGCCCCCAGGTGGCCCCTGAGATCTTTGCTGATGAACTCTAGAACCAGAGGGCTGCCATTTGAAAATCAGTGTTTTAAGTGATTTGAAGCAAGTATGCAGCTGATTTTTTTTTTAAGTTTTTTTTTTAGATTTTATTTATTTATTTGAGAGAGAGAGAAAGTGAGAGAGAGCATGAGAGGAGAGAAGGTCAGAGGGAGAAGCAGACTCCCCACGGAGCTGGGAGCCCGATGTGGGACTCGATCCCAGGACTCTGGAATCATGACCTTAGCCGAAGGCAGTCGCTTAACCAACTGAGCCACCCAGGCGCCCCTTTTTTAAGTTTTTTAAACACAATTCATAGAGAAACCTAGGGCTAGAGTTTCCTCATGTCTGAAACAGTGGGATTGAACTGGATGAATTCTGTGGTTCTTCTATTGTTCTTGAGTAGTTTAATTTTCCGTTTTCGTTTCTACATCATGGGCTATGCATTGGGATTAGCTATATTTGTAAAAATATATAATTGCTCGAGAAGCATTTGAAGAGAAAGCTTTACTATGAAATGAAATTGGCTGAGGTGGTGCTACTTAGGTTATATGTCAAATATGGAAGGACTCCTGCACACCGCGTGTGGTGTAACCCAAAGCACCGAGGATCACCTTGGCAAGCTTCCTGCACGGTGTTGGGGCAGCTAATGATAAGTGTGAGGGAAAAGGTGAGACTCAGTTTTAAGACTGCCATTTTAAGGAAGGATTAGTCTTTATTCCGAAAGATACTCATAAGTCATTAGCACCTACTTTTTACAAGATGGATTAGCTCTCCTTATTACTTTAATACACTATTTTTTACAATAAGAGTAATGCATCTAAACATTGTGGAATGATTGAATCAAAACTGCTTTTGAGGACTCTAGGAAAATATTTAAGGATTACTTTATTGTAAGTATTAGAAAATAACTTAGGTTTTACATTTTGAAGTTTAAGTTCCAAATACAAATGCCTTCCTGCCCCCTAACTAATTCTCACAGTATCCATGGAGAATAAATATTAAACACTCAGTTCTTTTCCAGTTAAGATTAATATATCATCATGAATGGATTTCATATGCTGTTCGTTACCATTTGTTCCCACAATGAAATTATATGGAAATTTGTGGTAGTGGGAACACCCTGTATTTTAGAGTACCCTTTGCTTTGGGAAGGAAAGGAATACATTTGCGGTAAGAGCAGGAAATTTCACCCTGTGTAGATACAGGACTGACTCATAGGTGGTCAGTGGGAGTTGCTGGCTGCTGGCTTCAAGGGTGTAGAGCAATGGGCAAACCCATTCTTGTTCTCTCTAAACTGCCAAAAGTCAGCTTCTTGGAGTCTAGAAAAGAAGAAAGGATTTGCCATTTTGTGGAAGTGGATTTGCCTCCATTTGCAGCAGTCATGTAGGAACAGCATTGATCATTGTCGGTCGTACCGATTACCCGGAAGAAGACACATGATCAGTCAAGCTGGCAGGGTTCCCAGGGAGTGGAAGAGAAAGCCCAGAAACTTTCTCCCTCTTTCTAAAAGAGGGGTGCCGGAAATTAAGTCTTGAATTTCCCTGCAAACCGTGTATGTATCCCTAAGGTTGGTCTCATTTGGCCAGGGGTGTAGCGGAAATAGAAAATGGCATGCACGCTTCAGTAGAGAAGATAAAATGTGGAAGCACATCTAGCACGTCATAGCTTCTGTGAGATAATATTGCTGCTACTTTGTTAATGCTCGTAAGTCTCGTGTGCATTTGTATTTGAGGATTTGGGGCCTCGTGTTATGAGCTGGAAACCTTGGACACCTGTTGCTTTGATTAGTAGTCACAGGCACATTCTTATGGCTGTGGCACTTCATGGCAGTTTCACTGTGGAGAAAATGTGGTACAAGTCTCTAGGGATCTTATCTCCTGAAAGGAGAACAGGACAGAGGCAGATAATGCTGTGAAAAAGCCTTCTGATTTAAAGTGTGCATATATACCTGTCCTTACGGTTTAGGCAGGAGGTATGGCTTTCCTGTTCATGGTGGTGTATCCAGACCCTAGTGGAATACGTGATACACAGTAAGAGCTCAGTAAATGCTGATGGGGCTAGAATTGGTTATGTATAGGCAGGCCCTCCCTTTCCCGGCTCCATTATTTGGGGCATACCTATGATGCTACTTATGCACGTGGTTTTAAATATCTAAACGAGACAGCAGGTGACTCATTTTGCTGTGCCTCTATTTTTTCATCTTCGAAATGGGATAATAATAGTACTGATCTTACAGGGTTATGAAAAGGTATAAATTATTTGTTAACATCTAAAGTGCTTGTAATGGTGCCTGGCACCTAGTAAACAATGAATAAATGTTGGCTTCTTTTGCATTATTATATACTTATGTGTTTATGGTCTCCAGCCCCTTGCCAAATATATGTCCTATAAGGACAGAGATTTAGTTTGTGTGGTTCTTTGCTGGATGACAGCAACAAAAATAGTGTCTGACCCCTGAAATATATTTCTTGAGTTAATTAATAACTGCACAAGTACGCAATGAATGAATAATAATATATGGCATAGAAAACTTTGTTGAGAAATAAAACTCCTGCTTCATTAGATAATTTTATCTTAATATTTAAAACTATTTTTATTGAGGTGTAATTGATGTACAACATGATGTGAGTTTCAGGTGCATGACATCATGATTTCATATTTGTATACATTGCAGAATGATCACCACAATAAATCTAGTTACCATCCATCACCATACATAGTTGCAGGAACTTTTTTTCCTTGTGATGAGAACTTTTAAGGTCTACTCTCCTAGCAACTTTCAAATATGCAGCAGAGTATTATTAATTATAGTTGATATGCTATACAGGACATCCCCATGACCGATTTATTTTATATGTCTGAATATTCTATGGTAATCATTTTATTTTTTTTATTTTTATTTTTTTTATGCTAATCATTTTAAAATGCTTTTTCTAAATCCCAGAAAGGCAAGAGAATTATTGGTATTCAAACTTCATCTGTCACTGCCTTCTCTTTTCAGCTTGAAAGAAATAATATCTTGTGAATTATGAAGGAAAGCACCTGTTGAAATTAGTGTATGATCCCCCTATTATTACTGCCCAATAAACCACCCCAAACTTAATAGGGTAAAACAGTGGCGCTCTTATATGCTGTTGGATACTGTGGGTCAAGAATTCAGATGGGGCACAGTACGGTTGGCTTGTCTCCATGATATATGGGGCCTTAGCAGGGAAGACATATGGTTGGGGGTGACTTGCATGAGTGAATGCTAGAGTCTTCTGGAAGCTTTATCATATGTCACATATCAGGCTCCTGGGCTAGGGTGATTCAAAGCGTGTGCTGAGTTGGGACTATTGACTAGAGCCACCTATGTGTGGCCTCATGTGGTTTGGGCTTCTCACAGATGGCTAGGTTCTGAGAGAGAGTGTTCCAAGAGGAAACATCCTGACAGAGAACCAAGAGGAAGCCTGCAGTAGCCTGGGAGATCAGACAGTGTCACTTCTGCTTTGCCCTGTTAAGTCAAAGTTGGCACAAGCTTGCCCAGAGTCAGGGTGAGGCATGAAGATTCCACCACTCAATGGGAAGAGTGTCAAATAATTTGTGACCATTTTATTTTAAACAGCCTCAGTCTGGTGGATTGTCTTCAGAAATGATCACAATAATTTCTCCCCTTGTGTCTACGCCCTTGGGTAGCCCTCTCTCTCAGTGATTCAGAGTTTGGCCATGGGATCTATTTGGGCCCATAGAACAATTAGTAAACATGGCACAACCAGAGACTTGAAAGTTGGTTACATATTGGAGCTTGTCCTCTCGTGCTCCCCTGGGGAACGCTGCCCTTACCATGGTGTGAATGAACCTGGGCTAGGCTGCTGGATGGTGAGAGACCACATGGAGGGAACCCCCACACATATGAGTGAGGGCAGCTGAGATCAGCCAGCTGCTGGTCAACCGCCGGCCAGTGAGCAAGTCCAGGAGAGGTCAGCTGAGCTGGCTCAGACCAGAACTACCAAGCTGATGCTCAGACTCATGAACTAATAAACGGTATCATTCATTCTAAGCTGCTGAGTGTCGGGACAATTTGTTATGCAGCAAAAACTAACTGATCCATTGGTATAATAGATTATCTACTTTCCCCCACCTAGTTGGGCATCCTAAGAAATAGGCATAGGAATCAAGCTGGAGAGGAAGCAGCTTTATTACTGTTAGAGGTTGGAGAACGTGGCTTCTGGTTTCTCTCCCAAGCAGGTGTGCTAGGAGTCCTCTGGCAGCCTGGCCGTTAGGCAGGCATGGACAGAATCAAGCAGCCTCTGGCCTCTCTTCGTGTGCATTGCGCCAGTTATCTTAGACCGCGCTGGCGAGCAGAGCTGCATGTGAATGCAGTGTGGGGATCTACAGGGCTGAACCGTATACGCCGGTCATTTCCCTCTCTCAACCTCCCTACTCAGAGATGCCCTTCCCCCTGCCCAGGTGGAGAAGTGAGTAAGGGGCTGAGAGAGGCTAGGGAGTTCGTCTAAGGAGATCCTCCCACAAGGAATCAGGAGAGCAGGAGGAAACAACCACCACCGTCACAGGGCAGATGGGGGATGGAGCAAATCTCTCTGAATTTCTAGTCTATATTTCTTTGGAATTTATGATACAATTGGCTCACACTTTTACGTGCTGTCTCATAACATGTTTATATATATGACACATCCATGCCATTTGTAGGATATGGAATATAATTTGGTTTGAGATTGATAGCTTTATTTTTCCTTTTATATTATATCTTTGATGTTATCGATGACAAGTTAGGAGCAAAACGGCTTGTTGGAACACTTCCTAAAGGAAACTTGTCACTGCTTTGTTTTCTGAGAATACGTCTAGATTGAGAGAGCATTGGAGACTACCCATACATGAGTCAGTTCACAAAAGCTAGGGAATATTCATCAGTAAACAATGTCTTTTTTTTTTAAGATTTTATTTATTTATTTGACAGAGAGAGAGAGATCACACGTAGGCAGAGAGGCAAGCAGAGAGAGAGGGGGAAGCAGGCCCCCTGCTGAGCTGAGAGCCCGATGTGGGGCTCAATCCCAGGACCCTGAGATCATGACGTGAGCCAAAGGCAAAGGCTTTAACCCACTGAGCCACCCAGGTGCCCCAACAATGTCTGTTTTTAACCTGTCTTCTTGAGGATCGAAATTCACCAAAAACCAAGACAACGCATTGTCTAGTTTGTAACACAGGGCTGGGCTTGCTTAGTGCTTCTATATTCACAGCGCTTTAATATTCAGAAGCCAGAAATAATCTACCTTTGGTTGTGAAGTATCCATAGCAATAAAACAAATTTCAAAGAGCAATTCTGTTACTTGTAGAGGATGGCTTTGTAATAAAAATTGATGCTTCCTTTCGTCTCAATTTTACTTTGGTGGTTTTCCTATTACAAAAATATGTTCACTGTGAAAAAAGACTGTATGTTTACCATGAAACAAGATTATATGTAAATACAGAAGACATCAGATGTTAAATATACCTAAATTAATTAGAATAGTATGATAATATGATACTATGGGCTATATTTCATTAATTTTATTTCAGGGTTGGGTGTGGAATTTTAGCTCCAGATACGTACATATATGAGTAAATTTTTATAAACATTAAATTTGTGTTAGGAAGAAATCTGTTGTGAAAATACATATATATGCTATATGTATATAAACAGATCCTAATGGAAAACAGTGGTTGATTAGGTAGGTAACAAGCCCCGTTTTCCTGGTGTTTGAAAGCCCCAGGTAATGTTTCATGTGCAGACAGCAGACGCCTTTTCACAGCTTCTCACGGAGCAGGTCCAGCTGTCTTTAGCGCTGATTTTATAACTTCAGGATACTGACTTTTGAGTAAAACTTGAAGCTGATTTCTTAAAAATGCCCATGCGGCAGCAGAGGTGGAGGTAAGGGAAAATTGTGATGTCTTGGCTCGCTGGGTGGTTCACGTGCCTCAAGGCCAGTGACCTGTGGGTAGATGGAGCGCAGCCTGAGGCCCCAGGGGAGAGAGCAAGGGGGGGGGGGGGGCGGCGACTGTTCTGCTAGGGCGCTGGTTCGCAGGAACACACATGCGCAGTGAGTGCGTTGTAAGAAAACCTCCTCCACCCCTGTCTTTTTTTTTTTAAGATTTATTTGTTTGTTTGTTTGTTTATTTGTTTGTTTATTTATTTATTTATTTGAGAGAGTGAGAGAGCTCGAGCACAAACGGGTGGAAGGGGCAGAGGCAGAGGGAGAAGCAGGCTTCCCGCTGAGCAGGGAGCCAGATGTGGGGCTCCAACCCAGAACCCCGGGATCATGACCTGAGCCAAAGGCAGATGTTTAACCAATTGAGCCACCCAGGCCCCCACACCCCATCTTTTTGACTTTGAAGTTTGTTATTAGTTATTAGTGAAACTTCCTGATTGTCAGCCTTGAGGGTTTTGTTGTCTGTTTCCAGAAAAAGTAGAGGGTCGACTTTAGAATGTATGCCCTAGTACATGAGCAGACTTAAGCTCATAGTCCGTTTTCCACTGAAACTGCCATTGGCTGTGCTCACTAACCCACTGGTTACTTAGATCGCAGGGCCATCATTATTGCTAAATGCGGCAAGGAAGGGGCGTAAATTGATTGGAAAGGCCGAAATGCCGCTCAGACACTTTTTTCATAATATTTATCACTGAGCAACTGGAGAGGAGCGCAGGATCTCTGGGGCTTGGTCAGAGTTGTGCATCATGGTGCTTCCATTGTCATACTGGTCTTAGTGGCAAAACTGAGACCAAGCTGATTATTCCTTAAGCCTTGGACTTGGACTGTTTATTTATTTATTTTTTTCAGGAAGGAGAGACTATACATAAAATAAATTGGATCAAACTATCCAATCTTTCATCTGTTATGTTCTAAAGTAATGTCAAGTTTTTTTCTTGCCAACCGCTACTTTATCTTCTTGCTGTCCCTTTGCCAGTTAAAAGACTTCCTTTGCCAGCAGGTGCAAACACGGACATTTTACTCCTTTCATGTCTCTTACTGCGGGGGGGTCGGCCTCTGCTGTGCACAGGCACATGTCCCTGCCCTTGACTAGCTGGTAATTAGTCAAAACCAGGAAAGCCCCTGAATGACGACCTGGCTCTCGTAACAGTCAGGTGGCAGTGACATGGAGGGGTAGATGGGGAAGTTCTGGTTCCAGAGTTTCTCTGTTCCCGCCTATTGATTTTCCACTTTAGAATGGCTTAATAGGTTTATCTCTTCTCTTAAAACTTAAGTTGGTATGAAATGTAATATGAACTTAAATTTATATTTTGAGAGGGAAATGTATCTATATTGGAACACACGGAGACTTATCCGCTCTTCTCTACTAAATATTCCGCATATCCTACACTCTTCTTTACTGAATCTTGTTAGCAGAAGCTCAGTCAGTCAGTCAGTGGTGGCAGAAGCGTGGAAAACCAAAGAGAAGGCTGAGCCCGTGTTTGCTCTGACTAATTCAGGGGAACATTCAGTAAATTAAAATGATCAGGTGGCAAGTCTTTATATGTTCTGTACTCTGAGTAATTATTTGATATGGCTTCATACTCTTAGATTATGTTGTTGCATGCCCATTAAAAATGAATAGGGAATGGTTTCAAGCATTTTATTTTGGGGCAAACCTTTTCCCTGATTACTCTGCTACCTGAAAGCTTGTAACATACAAGAAAAGTCATAAAGACATGGGAGGCTCTAGAGAAATAGACTAAGCATTTTAGGTGCTAAAACCTTCAATCGCTCTGTAATAAAAGGTTTCTCATTTTGTGATTGAGTTGCTTAAGTGAAGTCATACATTTTATGTAAAGTACAGCCTTTCCTAGTGTTTATGCATTTTGCGTTCTTGTTAATGGAAAATTACAAACAGCGTAAATGTGATACCTTAGTCTCCCGAAGCTTTTGAATTCTGGCTCTGTCACTTGGTAGCAATGTGACGTGAGCCTCGTTTTCTCATCTATAAAGTAGGGATTATGAAACCAACCTCAGGGGAGGTGTTTGGGACCGAATATGATAATGAATGAGAAGTACCCAGTGCATAGCAGAAGGTCAGTTAAAGTTCCCTTCCTCCTTCCCCTCCGCACCTTTCCTTCTGAACGCACATCGCATTATGCTTCACATTTGAATGTGATAGTAATCACTGATCATATCAGCATGTGTGGTTGAAGAAGTACATCGGCCAGCATTCCTTTCCACACTGAACACACGCGAATATTATTCTTTAACCCGGTGGCTGTTGTCTTTTGAATCTTCCAGCCATTGCCGCTTCAGATTCTCCACTTTCTGTGAGCATTCGTTCAAAAAGTGCCAAACCTGAGGCTGGCCAGTGTGTGGCTCTTGCCCAGTGTGGCCCTGTCATGCCTTGAGGGCATTATTTCACGTCTTGAAGTACCACGGTTGGCTTGTTGGAATGTGATTGGATAAGTGCCATCGAACAATTGTTTCTCGTCACGATTCAGGTGCCCCTGTGGGATGAGAGGTCAGCGGGCTGCCAGTGCTTGCAAGATGTGTGGCAGGACTCCTAATGCTATGGGAAGAGCCTGGGGGTTTGTGGGCTCGGACCCAAACGCGTGGCCATTCTGCCTTCCTCACCCCCATCTCCTGCTCTCTGTTGAGGGCCTAGGCATCCCACCTTGGAAGGAACTGCAGCTGTTGGTTTGGGTGGTGGGAGTAATCAGAGCATGTGTGACCCTCGTCGGCCACGAGGAAGAAGGTCTTCATATTTGTATCGGTGCTGGGTGCGTTTCCAGATTGTTCCCGGCGCGTAGTGGGTGAGCATTAAGTGAACTGACGGAAGGAATCGTGCGTGAACAGATAAAGTGAACTGTAGCATTTGTTTGTATTTTTCATGTAGTTGAGTTACTTGCTTCTAGACTTGAGGAATTTCCTCTAAAGATTAGATTCCCACTGAAGAATCTGCCCGTGCTCTGTGGATTTTTTTTCTTCTAAAACTGTGCCTGTACCCCTAGAACCCCATAGGATCTTGGTCACAGGCTAATAAGTACAGTCCTACTGCATTTTTGTCTTACCTGCTTATTCTGTCTTCTGCTTTGTATGTCAGTATTTACTTATAAATTGAAACACGCAGTCCTTAGAGATGAATAGTACACAATCCCTTCTTGTCGAAATTTTGTCTCACTCATGCTTTTCAATTTCTGTTTTCTTTCTTTTTGCTAAATATGAAGTCTTCATTACTCTCCATGTATAATTTGAGGGCATTGGCTGTCATCCAAATGAAATGAGGGCTGGAGATGAAAATTAAAACTCTGGAGCATCCTGTTCTATCATTTTTGAATTTACGTATTTTTGTTCTCATTTTTAATTTTATGTGTCCTTGCAACCCATCTCTTCATTCTTAAAAATGACCTTGGGTATTGGGAGGCCCCTAGGACTTCTCGTTCATCAAAGCTGCACTCTTTAACCTCCCTAGCCTCCTCTCTACATGTGAGTGTGGATTCCAGAAACACATCGAGAAGTTCAGTGACCATTCCCAAAGAAACTGCACATCTTTTCTCCCTCAATCCTTTGATAGTGTTTAGATTTCAACCTGATTAGAAATCAAATGTGTCTGTTCTCTAGAATTATTAACAGGGTCACCGATTCGGAATTTTACACCTAAATTTGGCTTTTGCCCACAGGATCCAGACCCTCTTTTATATCACTGGTCTTCAGTGATATCAAGCAGGACTTCAGGAGGAGTATCTCCTCCATTGTACCTTGGAGTCTCTTGTATATTACCACAGTGGCTCTTTTCGGTTGGGTGGCTTCTTCCTCCCTCCCTTCCTCCGGCTGGCCCACCCTCCCTCCCTTCCTTCCTTCCTTCCTTCCTTCCTTCCTTCCTTCCTTTCTTCGGTTTTGGATGAAAGTTTGAAAACTTGATAAGACATCAAATTATTGGATGAAAAAGTATCCGGAACCAAGGAAAGTATGCTACCAAATAACACCACCAAACTCCATGAGATGAAAATCACCTTTCACTCTCTAAGACTTTGAAATATCCAGAAAATGTGCTTCCCTTATCCCAGGTGTCAGGGGTGTGGATATGATGAGGTGGGGTTTGCATTTGGATCAGATGGCCTGATTTCAGATCGTACTTAAGCTCTTAGACTGTTTTTTTCCCTCTGTTAAATAATATTTGATAAAACATCTGTAAGGATTCAATGATATAATGAGTTATAAAGCACTTAACATGTAATAAGATCTCAGAAACGTTAACTTTATAATTATTAAGTGGATTCATAACTGAATGGCTGAATTCCATTACTTAGCTTTGTAATGCTGTGTTTTAAAGAAGTTAATGTCGGGGCGCCTGGGTGGCTCAGGGGGTTGAGCCTCTGCCTTCGGCTCAGGTCATGATCTCAGGGTCTTGGGATCAAGCCCCACGTCGGGCTCTCTGCTCAGCAGGGAGCCTGCTTCCCCCTCTCTCTCTGCCTGCCTCTCTGCCTACTTGTGATCTCTTTCTCTCTGTCAAATAAATAAATAAAATCTTAAAAAAAAAAAGTTAATGTCATCACATATTACATAAAACCAAGAGAACCTTCATATACAAACTATATCGTCTTTAATCAGCTCATCAGATGTATTGTTGAACTTACTTTGCATATTCGCTATTGTTTGACAAGAACCTGGTTTGTTTAGTTCGGTGATTTTATTTAGAGCTGGGCTTCTTCCCCAAGGAAGCATGGAAAATGTAGCTTCTGTTATTATTTCATTAATACAGAACAGAAAGTGAAAAAGAAAGGGGGGGTTGGAAAAGGAGAACCATGCTGGATTTGAAAGCAAAATTAACAATATATGACGATTTGGGTCTTTTTTCCTCTTTAGATCTTTTAGAGAAGTCTCGAGTTGTGAAGCAACCAAGAGGCGAAAGAAACTTCCATGTGTTCTATCAGCTGCTCTCTGGTGCCTCTGAAGAGCTCCTCAGTAAGTCCCTGTGTCTGCACTTTAATTTTTTAGTGTCATAGCATTTCCCAAAGCGTTCTTTTTCATGTTCTTAAAATTTTTCCATGCCTGTGGTTGAGGTGAAGAACGTGGTCTGCTTGCTTCTGTCATCCTGCCCCATTGTTTGCTGGCTGTATATCCCTGTACCTCACCAGGTGCTGTGTCCGGGTCTCAGATGGCTAACTCGAAGCGCTAACTAAATATTAGGGAGGTAAGGGGGAGGGAATCATAAATTTAAACAATAAAATGGAAGCATATAATTGTTCCACTCAGGAAGAGGAAATTAGCAAGGAGCAGTAGATGAGAACAAATATTAAAAAAAAAAAAAAAATTGCTCAGTGAAAATTAAACATAGTGGGAAAACATTTGTAATTGATAAAAGAGTTAAAAATCTGACCTTTGGCTCTTTTAGGGAATTAATTTAAGTCTATCAGAGTAGTATCCAATAAGCTAATAGCTAAGTAATGAAAGTTTTGAACAAATAGTCCAAATGAGAACTATGGGAAGTAAATGAGAATCATCCTCATGAGTAATCAACAAGCATAAACTAAAACAGCACTGATGTGCTCACTGTGTACGTATTAGCAAAAGTCATGGAAAAGGACAAAGCTGGCAGAGTTGTCGGGGCCTGGTCTGCTTAGAGCTTGTGGGTGTCACTTCAAAGTGAGGACTTCTTCCTGGGGACTAGTTAGCAATCCAAAATAAGTCATAAAATGATCAGAGCCCACTGCCCAGGTGCACCATTTTTTGGAATAGATTCCAATAAAGTAATTCAAAAGAATCCAAGAAACACTTTGTAGGAAGACCTTTGTCACTGCCCTTGTGTCCAATGGCATGGGAATCACTAGGCAGACATCATATGTTACAATAAAATAGTGCATTGAAGATGTTTAAATTATAAAAATATGGAAGGGGACTTACTACGAACAAATGTAAGAAAAGCAATTTGAAATATGTATAACAGTGGTAAAGGTAAATTTCAGAAAATTGCTATTAGTATTTGGGTATCAATCTTTGTTCTTTGATTGAGTATCTGATATGAAAGTTATTTTATCTGGAGGTTTTAAGGAATGAGATATTAAAGATGCTTAGATTTATCAAAGTAACTTATCAACTTGTATGTGCGATTCAATAGATAAACTTACGCTCGAGAGGGATTTCAGCAGATATAACTACCTGAGTTTGGACTCTGCCAAAGTTAATGGAGTGGACGATGCAGCAAATTTCAGAACTGTCAGGGTAAGCAAGACAATCCTTTCATTACTCTTTAAAACGGGCGACACTGTGTATTGCTCATTTGGAATTGGTAACAATTCTGAGTTTTCTCAGAGGGCTAACTCATGCCTCCTAAGGTTTTAGAATTACACAAGAATTTCTTGTATTCTTATTAAAGTCATACGATATTGTGAAGGCCCATGCTTTCCTAGAGCATGCGATTTTACTATTTTTCAAAAGGAGCTTTTTAAATTATATTATCCTAACTCTTTTAATGCTGCGTTTAAGTCAGATATTTTTGTAGCCATAGCTTGGTAGTTAATGTCCAACTGTGAAAACTGTCCTAGGAAAGCATTAAATCAATACCGTTTTTGAGAAAAAGTCATTTTTATATGTCTTTCCAAAAATCATATGTGAGCCAGAATGATTGGCATTTTGTGTTCATTAGAAAGTAAGTTATTTTGAACACTATCCTAACTTCCGTGTTTATGTGGCACTTTGAATATTACTCCTAGTAGGATATGCTGTAGTAACTGTACTTCCCAGTGGGACAGCTATGGTGGTGAGGAGGTGGGGGAGGAGGTCAGATCAGCTGAAACAGGACTGGCATCAGTTCATCTTCAAGGCTGAGTGAAAATGACATGGGGTTCTTTCCTGCTTTCTCTATTATTGTATATGTTTGAAATTTTCCATGAGAAAAAAACTCACATGGTAGTTTTTTCACATGAGGTAGCTACTCATCACTAGGTAGCCTCGTCACAAACAAAACAAAAAAGCTGGGCTATTCTCAAAAAGAAAGTATTTCCTTGAGTGTGTCATTTGTTAAAACACTGTAAACATCCTTGTATGGGAAGCCTATTGATTTTTGGACATGATTTAAGAGTTGGGTTCAAGTCCGGTTCTGTAATGCTTTGCCTGGCAAATCATCGGCACTCAATAAAAGTTTATGACTGATGGAATGTTCCTTGTTACCTGTTATGCCTCGGGTCCGGCACTTCACCTTTGCAAACCAGCTTTTCTCAGGTGAAATAAACGAGGAGGGTTTTATGTAGGAGGTTATAAAAAGCTTTTTGTTTGGTTTCCTTTCTAGCATCAGAACCCAGTATAAAGAAAGACATACGCACATGCGTACACATATGTGCGTGTGCTTACACACACACACACACACACACATACACACACACTGAGCTGCTGCAGATGAAATGGGTTAGAACTCAAGGCCTGGCTCTCAGCCTCCTCTTCCTCCATCTTCCTCTTTGCATCCCTGCACTCCCTTGCCACAGCATGCGAATTACCCTGGGGATCCTTGAATCACAGCGTGAAATCACCAAACAAGTTAGAGCCCCACACTGGTGCTACATCAGGTCCGTTAATAGGTTTGCCTTTCGGAGAGTTATTTCTGACACTTGGTCTTTTCACTGTTGTTTTTTTCAGAAACGAATCTGTTATCAGATTCAATAAAAAAAAAAATAATAATAATAATAATAAAAGAATGACAGAAAGAAAACAGCTGTTTTTCTCCTCCCCTCCCCCCCAGAACGCCATGCAGATTGTGGGTTTTATGGATCATGAAGCCGAGTCTGTCTTGGAGGTGGTGGCTGCAGTGTTGAAACTGGGGAACATCGAGTTCAAGCCCGAATCTCGAGTGAATGGTTTAGATGAAAGCAAAATCAAAGACAAAAATGGTAAGTCGGTGGAGACTCAGCCTTGTTTAGCAAACTTGCTTTGAACTTCTGCCCAAGTTTTATTCTAGAAAGTAAAACTTGTTTCTCACGGGTTCGAAAACACTTTCCAGTGAAACTGAACAGAAACGTAATTAGAGTTGAGTGTTAAGTCTTACGAGTTATACATTTTATACTATTTGATTTGAATGTGATTTAGAAAGAACACCATAAGCCTTGCAAATGATTTGGAGCAGCACACAGGCAGTCACTTTTTGTGTCCATCCCCCCACAGAGTTAAAGGAAATCTGTGAGCTGACCGGCATTGATCAGTCAGTTCTAGAACGAGCATTCAGTTTCCGAACGGTTGAGGCCAAGCAGGAGAAGGTTTCGACTACACTAAACGTGGCTCAGGTGGGTGAAGCATGATGCCCAGAAGTGAGTTTTTTTAAAGGTCTGTGATTTTATTTAAATGGAATAAGAAATTTGATTTTGCAGGCTGTTCTATGGACTGCCCTACGTAGGGCTGCAGGCATCGTTCTGAGCACTGGGGGCACAGCAGCAAACTAAGCCGATAAGGATCCCTGCCCTTGTGGAGCTTAAAATTTTGGCAGGAGGAGGAATCAGATAATAGCCAGTAGACCTAGTCAATAAATAAATTTATATAGCAAGCTAGCAGCAGACAAAGAGAAAAACTAGAGCAGCGGAGGGGAGACCCATAGTGCTGGGACAGGGCAGTCAGGTCTGAGTGAGCTGGGAAATGAGGCCAGTGACGTCACCTGCCTTGTGTTTGCAGGGGTCCTTCTGGCTGTAGTGTGGCGAGCAGAGTGTAGGGGAGGAGGGGCACGAGCAGGGTGTCTTAGCTTGGGCTGCTGGAACAGGATACCATAGTCTGGGTGGCTTAAATAAAAAAACCCGTTTATTCCTCATAGTTCTGAAGGCCAGAAGTCTGAGATCAGGGGGCCAGCTCGGTCGCATTCTCTGTGAGGGTCACCCTCCTGGTTGACCAACAGCCACCTTCTTGCTGTGTTGTGTTCACACGGTAGGAGTGGAGGAAGGGAGAACGCATGCAGGTATCCCCATCCCCTTGTAAGGAACACCGATCCCATCATGGGAGCTCTCCCCTCATGACCTCATCTGACATCTAAACCTACCTGTCTCCTAAAGGCTCCACCTCCAAATACTGTCCCACTGGCGATGAGGGCTTTAGCATAGAATTTGGGATATGGTGGAGGGACCACACATACATTCGGTTCATGGCACTGGAGAGCTCCGAAAAATGTGTGCTAACCTAGAAATGATGGTGGCTTAACCAGGTCGTAGCCGTGGAGTGGGAAGGGGTCTCGTCTGGGTATCGTTTGAAGGTAGAGGCCACAAGTTGTGCTGCTGGCTTGATAGGCGGTATGAGAGAAAGAAGAGTCAAGGATGACTCCCGGCACTTTTCACCCAAGCAACTAGGAAAATAGAATTGCCATCTACCGATTTGGAGAACACCGTGGGAGAAGCCAGTGTGTGGTCAAATGGCCAAATTGGCCTCCCTGCCTTCCTTCTTGTCCACTGTCCATCTGAAGCCAGGGAAGTCTTTCTAAGACACAGGTCTGAGTGGCTTATTTCTTCTCTCCTTTGGTTCAAGTTAGGTGGATAAAGGGGTGGATGGATGGAGGCGTGTGTGGATGTTATTACCCAGGTAGCTTCTGGAACCCTTTGTTCTACAGCTTAGACATTTTCCCACTGGCTAGTGCTGATCTGGACTGGAATTAAAGGGCTAATTCGGGACTGTTCCCACAGAGCCCTACTTTATTCTCACCCCATAGTCCAACTGTGTTCTCCTCTTTGTAAGTGGCCTTAAGCATCTGTAAGGCAGTAGGCGGATTTATTCTCTGTCTTGGCTGCTCTGGACGGGTCTCTGCCACTGGCCCAAGGATGCCTGTGTGTCTGTAGCTTTCTTTCAGTGTTGATTTCTTATTTTAGGTGAGCTGTTTGACTATAAAAAAATACTATTACTTTGTGTATATGTAAATTTTCTAGCTATAACTGTTGCGTGTCCTTCTTCCTAAATTACTACTTCTGCTGTCCTGTCTGTCCAGGGCAGCCTTAGTAATGCAAAGGCAGATGGTGAGCGACTGACTGAATCAAGAAAAATTGGTTGAGCCTGCTCGGCACAGGCGCCCATGTAGACCATTAGCAGGGGCATAATGGGTGAAAGGAGACTTCATGGAGAAGATGGTTTCTGAGCCAGTCTTGAAGGATTTAGATCTATCAAGAATGGGCAAAAGGGCATTTCAAAAAGAAAACAGTGAGACAAGATGGGATCAGGAAGGAAGCAAACCATAAGAGACTCCTAAACTCACGAAACAAACCGAGGGTGGCTGGGGGGTGGGGGGTAGGGATAGGGTGGCTGGGTTATGGACATTGGGGAGGGTATGTGCTATGGTGAGTACTGTGAATGTGTAAGCCTGATGATTCACAGACATGTACCCTGGGGCAAATAATACATTATGTGTTAATTAAAAAAAAAAATTAAAAAAAAAAAGTGAGAAAAGGCCACATCCGGGGGGAGGGTTGGTCGGGCTCGGCTGTAGCTTTAGACTTGTGAGATGGGTTCGGAGTAGTGTGGCTGGAGGGTTGGCCAGACCCGGTTTGCAGGCCGTGCCTCTGGAGCGCTGGGTTCCGTGGGTCTGCGGTAGGACCGAAGAATGTCTCACCAGCTCATGCTGCTGCTGCTGCTGCTGGTCCAGGGACCAGATCTTGAGAACCACCGTATTAAAGGTCACGCTGAGTTTAGATGTTTTCAGTAGGCAGAGTGGGGATCGTTAAGTATATGCTGTTGCAAAAGAAAATGCCTGCTGTTTGAGAAGGCCCTTTAGGAGTATCCACCTGTATATGGATATATATGGAATATGTATGTGGATATGTTGTGTTTTTATTGTGTGTTTTACTCTTGCCTTTTAATCATCCTCTACGGAAACCAGGCCCAGGTGCCTCTGACTTAGGAGCTTGAGTCATCTTGCCTCCCTGGGTTAAACTTTGCCACATTCTTTTAACCTTTGGCATAAAAGAGTTTGGCTTGAGGTCCTTGATTTTTCAGCTCCTTATTCGAGTTCTTTTTTTTTTTTTAATGTATTAGATTTCTTCCAATCTTACTGCCTAAGAGGTTTCGATTCCAGCGAGAAGTAACTTGTTTTATTAACATTTCCTCATAGCTTCAATTCTTGGGCCTCATTATCATCTTTATCGCCCCGTTCCTCATTCTTCCCAAGGCATTTCGAGCTTTCTTCTGATACAGCGACTAATAGTGAAATAATAGAAACCGAAGACAGAGCTGTCCTGCAGCTTCTGCCACATCCTCCCTCCCTGGCTTCTATGGCCCTTGGTAATCTGACCCTGCACAATTGATCTCAATTTATTCCCTGCTGAATTCTCTAAATGCCATACTTATTTTTACCCAGTGCCTTTGCTCCTACTTCTCCCTTACCCACATGCCATGGCTAATTCTTCCTGCCTGTCTGAATGGTCAATCTAATTACACCTCATCAGGGAAGCCTTCCTAGATCCCATTGGCCCCCTCTCCTCCCTTCTCTGAGTTCCTTTTTCTCCTGATGTTGGACACTTGCTCTGATTGTTTCACTCATCTTGGTTTGATGATAGTGATCCTTACGTGAGGATAAGCATTTCTTCCCCTACCTTGGAGGACATTAGTGTGGAAATGAGGGGGCATGAGTCAGATTCAGGAAGTCAGGCCTGCCTGGCAGATGGGCAGCTCCTGGGGCTAGGTAGAGCTCAAAAGGCATATTTTACCTGAGGAAGGGGTAGTTTTGTTGTGATTATGTTTCATTTTGTTTGCTTGCTTTTTAAATTTTGAATTTGAGTGGCTTTAATGTGCAATGCATCTTTTAATGCCCACGGATCCCACTGCTTCCCACTTATTTCTATCAGGCAGCTGCTGGAAACATTTGAGTTTGAGACTTCAGGAATAAATGATTTGTTTGAAGGAAGCAAATAAGATTAATATATTGGCGGTGAATACACTTGAAAAAATACAAAGCAGTGCCAGAATTAAGTTGTCACTATTAGTTCAATTGCATATTGAAATGGTGGTTTGTTGGAAGCAGATAGCATACCACTAAAATAACCAGATGCTATTATGATGGCATTCTGTTTGCAAATAGGTGATGTTTGGAGATTATGCGGTGTTTTGAGGTAACTGAAATTTACGAGACAAACGTGGAAAGGATGAAGAAAGAGTTCTAGAGGCTCACGAGTGGGAAAGGAAGAGGATACTTCGGAAATCATAATATAAATACATGTAGAGACTTACCGTGTGCCAGGCACTGTTCTAGGCACTTGTATGGCCTATTTTAAGAAAGTAAACCCTAGGAGGAAGGAGGATAGAGAAAAGGTATTTGTCTAAACCTCAGGTCCTTTCTCTGTTTCAGCATTTACATGCTTTTTCTGTAGCCGGATCACCCTCCATCACCCTCCAAGACAACACAGGCCACTTGGGTTCTGTTTGCCAACTTCTGGATGGATTTTCTAGCTCTCATGGGAGTGGCTGCCTGAGATGTAGGGAGAAAGATTTGGGATTAGCATGAAAGTGTCCGAAGGAAAAGGTGCTCTAAAGTTGCCGTACATTGCCAGTGCGGTGACTGTGTGATTAAAGTTGTTACACTTCATTTAGAAAGAAACGTGGAAAAAGAACTTCCACATACCATAATACTTTTATTCTTTATAAAATAAAAATGTAATGGTTTACTTTCGTAGTAATGCCCACATTTCTCCTCATAAGCAGAGAAATGCACGCATAGGGCCAGAGCGTCAGGAACAGCAGCAAACCCTCCCAATCTGCTCCCCTGAGGCCTCTGGCGCTCGTGTGCCGTCCTCCCCGGGAGCACTGCGTCACACAAGTCTCGTTGGTCAATGGTTGTGGCACCCACGTGGCACCCAATATGTTTAGGGGCTCTTAGGTTCACCCCGGCTGGCCTCCCTTTCTCCAGTGTGTACACTCCAGGTCCCGGTCAGTGAGGCTCGGTCTTCAGCCTCTTCTTTGTCAGGTACCTCTGAACAGCTTCAAATAAATGAATAAGCAAATAAAAGCCTTTGATTTTTATTTCATCCAGCATATTGTCCAACAGCATATTGTGACACTAGTCGTTACGGAATATTTTTTTTTAGATGTTCAGAATGTTGAATGAAGGAAAAAATTTACAGATCACCTCTGTCAGAACTGTTTTCACGTTTTTTGAGTTCCTTTCCTGTGTGTAGGGGTTAAAAAGATAGAGTCTTCATATAAAATGCACAGTTTCTTATTTTCATAAAACATAAGCATTTTCCATTTTATTACCTAGTTTTCATAATGATCATTCTGTGATAACTGTGTGACTTCCCTTTCAGTGGGTGTTCACTTATTTATTTTACTGTTCCCCTGTCGTTGGACTTCTAAATTGCCTCTGATTTTCCTCTCTTCTGTAATACTGAGTTGGATATCTTTCCAGAGAAAGTGTTTGCAATATTTTGAATTAGTTTCCTGGGATGCAAAAAAGCATAATAATTGGGTATAAATAATTTGCCCAATTCTCTTAACAGTTTGACTGTTCAGAGTATAATGAAGACGGGTTCTGAAAAGACATTTGAGATAAAAGAGCTTTAAATATTTAAAAAAGGCCTTTATTATTTTATTGAAATTAAGCATTGTGACAATTGTGGGTGCTGAGTTTTTCTTTTTCTTTCTTTATTATTTTTTTTTAATAGGCATATTACGCCCGTGATGCTCTGGCTAAAAACCTCTACAGCAGATTGTTTTCATGGTTGGTAAATCGAATCAATGAAAGCATTAAGGTACTGAATTTCAATAACAGATAAATCAGTTGTAGTAAATGATATTTAGAGTGTAAACATTAAGTTAAAGATACTTTAATTTTATAACCAGATAATCGATATGACTTACAAAGGTTGTTCCTTGAAAAGAATTTACCTTGCATAGGATCGAAATTTGTCAGGTTTCTATTTACTTTGTTTTGCCATGGAAGAAATCTCACCCGTCAGTGGACTAATGGTCTTTGTAGAGTTATTCTGAGAGCATCCAGGTCTTGGTTGTGATTCATCTAACTAGTTGTACGTACTTGGCTGAAAAAGTCACTTGACCTCTCTAGCTACTGATACGTTCTTCAGTAAAGTGAGGGTATTGGAGTACTGTGATTTTGAAAGGCCCTACCTATATCGTAACATTGAGTGATCTTTTATTATAATAAAGCATCACTAATACCATCTTTAAATTAAGTCACCCATTTAAATTTCTGTAAGATTCCATACCAGTATTCTATCTCATACATTAAAAAAAAAAAAAAAAAACTACACTAAATTATAGTTCTTCTCCTAGTCGTGAAACGCAATTAACTTACAATATGTCTATATTCCTTGGTATGCTTTTAGTGTTCTATTTCAGGCTTAAATTAACCCATCAATTTTAAACATTTTTTTAAGGCACAGACCAAAGTGAGAAAGAAGGTCATGGGTGTTTTGGACATTTATGGCTTTGAAATTTTTGAGGTAAGGTTTTTTCTAGCTTTTGTATTATCTTTATTAATGCATAACAGTTGGAAATTAAATTGTATATTCTGTAGACAACATTTAATATAATCAATATAACTGAATCTACAAAGAGAGCTTTTTGCAGATGTAAGAAAATGTGTGTGTGTGTGTGTGTGTGTGTGTGTGTGTGTTTTGAATGCTGAGAGCCAGCATTTTGGAGAGAGTGCTGTCAGAGGAAGAATTTCTGGTATCAGTATTTGACTTTTGTAAAGTCAAATTCTGAATTGCAAATTCAGAATTCTCACTGTGAAATTGCCAACAAGGTATATGGACATTGTGCCTGCAGTCATTTGTTCTTTCGTAAGAAAGGGAAGCAAGATGATGCCCTGAGATAGCGTGGAGCCCAAGAGCCAGATGCCCGCTGCGGCCTGGCCAGAGCTGGTCACTTCATCCCTGTTGGACTCAGACAGAGGGTCTGGATTGGGAGATTTATTGGGTCTCATCCAACTGCGGTCTTTCGATAGGAGTTCTGTTGTAAAGATTGAAAGAATTTCTGTGGAAGTTCATAATGAATTTTTTAAAAAGACTCCATGCCTATTACAGATTAAATATTTAAACATTATATACTTAAATTAGAATTTCCTATTTATCCTCTTGGTAACTTTGACGTTTAGAAGCTGTTATAAGGACTTTTTTTTTTTTTTGGCCTCCTCCCCCATTTTAAGGACCCTTTAAAGCACTTACTCTTACTTTTAGGAGTGGTATTTTAGTTTGGTTTGGGAAAATAATAAGTAGGTCAGGCTCCTCCTTTCTTTATTCTCCCTATAAGTAATGATTTGTGAATTCCTTTAAATAAGCAGGGTGTGCCCAGAATGACCACCCAAAGCCTTCATGTGTTCCAAATTATCAGGTTCACCAGAATAGAAAAAAAACATCAGCCCATTCTCTGTGCTAATAAGCTGGGCCTTTCTAGCAATGTCTTTTTTCTTGCACCGTTTATTTCTGTGATAGTACCTTCTCCCTGCTTGACCACTGTCCATATTGAGTCCAGTGCTACCTGTATGTAAGCATTGTGGTAAGTGGTACATATATTGTCTGACTTAATTTTCACAGAGATGTCATGAAATCTCTGCAGTATTCCTATTTTACAGGTGAGGAGGTGAGGCTCTGAAGGTCAAGTGGCTATCCCAAGGTTACATGGCTACCAAAGGGCAAACTCAGGACCTAAATCCTAGGCCTCCTTAATAAATAATGAAAGACCTCCTCTAGGCACTTTTCTCTCCAAACTCACAGGGTCCCTGGTACCTGTAAACAGGGAGAAATCCCAAATGTGATAAGTTTCTGATGCCCCGTATTTCTGTGCCCTTGTCGTCATTCCGAGCTGGCCAGCATGGGAAGGCCCCCTGGGATTGTGTGGCCCCGTGTGGGACACCTGTGCCGTGTGCTGGCTGCTGCCTCCCCATCCTGCCCCTCAAAGATGCTCTTTAGCCCAGTGTCTGCTTGCTTGTATGGGTGCCCCTTTAGCAGACTCTGCTAAGGAGAGCTTCTGGGCTCTTGGTAATAGGGAAGAATTTGAGGTTTGCGAGTTAGGAGAATTGCTTGAATATACTCAGAACTACCCTCAAATAGAAAATATTTTTTCTAAAAAAGACTCCCAAACCAGAACTTTGAACCAAGACCAAATCTAACCAGTCATGTCTATCGCCGATCTTATGATGCCTCTAAAATCGTGAGAAACTAATTTTCCTTCTCCATGCAGTAAATGCTTTGATTTTTTCCCCCTAGTTCCTTGAGAGAATTAAGATTTGTCTTTCATTATAACTAATTGTTCTCTTCATTTTCCTGTCTAAACATTCTCAGATTAATCTTCCAAATATCTTCATTATTAATAATCTGCTTAATGGCTTATTTTATAATTAAATCTACTTGGCGAAAGTCAGAATAGAGATTTCATTGCACCCTTTTAGATACTTTTACCTGCTTTTTGATACAGAATTAGAGAGGCCTTTTTTTTTTTTTTTTAACTGTATTCACATGCACACGCCAGGTGCCATCCTACATTTTCCTGGCTTCTCAGCAAAATTAGAACTCATGGAAACATCAGAAAGTCCGTCATACTGAACATGAGGGAGCCGGTAATTAAAGACTTAAAAGTACCAGAAGGTGAAGTTAGAAGCCCAAGGTCTGACTTGGGAAGAAGTATTCCAAATCCTTATCAGTACACAAATGAGAATTTCTATGATATTGTCTCCCCAAATGAAAAGAAACTGATGGAATAGAGAGAGAATTCTGCCTTTGTTTTTCCATGAAACTTGACTGCAAGAATTAAGGGTTCTGCCTTTTAGAACACTCTGGGTATCACTTTAAAAATTGGACCGTGAAGGTTTAGAAAATGTTTCTCATTCTGCCTCATGACCTCATTGACAGTTCCCATGAAAATGTTTTTCAGCTGAGCTGGTGGAATCCTTTCATTCATTTTGGTCCATCTTTAAATGGAAGAGAGAAACTGATGCATTAGACCATGAAATGATGACCCATGGATTTGACTGCAAAGCATTTCAGGGCCAGCCGCGTGAATGGCCCTGCCTTGCTGGCCACACGTGATCTGATGTCAGTTTGGAAAACAGATTAGTGGAACACACTGATACCAAAAATAAGAGGAAGGGAGTTAAAAAGGCATAGAGAAGAAAAATCTAGCTATAAATCCTCGTTGAGTGTAAGTCCAGTTCTGCAAGGGAAGAGAGTTCTATAATCCAGACACTCCAATTCCACATAATTAAGTTTGGGTGTTCTTATAACTGATCTCTGAGAAACATTTATAGCCTCACCATAAAATAACAAATGAAAAAATTCAGTGAAATTCAAAATGAAGTTGAGCCATCTAAATTGATTCAGCTTTTTTCTAAGTGCTAATCTGAGAAGTACTAAACATGGCAGGTAGTTTACTGGGAAAATCAAAGAAATTATTCGTATGCTGTAGACCAAAGCAGAACAGCAGGCTGGATCTTTCACTTTTCATACAGTTGAGCTAACTTCGTACAGGCAAAGGGCTAGTTATTTTGAATCAGGCACCCTTTATTCCTCTTGCCCTTACGAACCTCACTGAAAGTGACCTATATACAGTAAGAATAGGAGAGGCTGGGTGCGATGATTGTTCCAAATAAAAGAACCTAATAGGCGAACAAGAGTCAGTGTAGCCCGGTAAGTCTGTCTCATGATTATGAGATTTGTTTTCTAAATTGTTTTTAGAAGAAAATTGATTCTGGTTATAGGCAATACCTTCTGTTCCAGCTTTTTTCCTTTAATTTTGTTCTTTGTGTGCTAGAGAACTTAAAGAGGAAGGAGAATTTTTTTTTTTTTTTAGATTTTATTTAGTTATTTGACAGAGAGAGAGAGAGATCACAAGTAGGCAGAGAGGCAGGCAGAGAGAGAGAGGGGGAAGCAGGCTTCCC
This sequence comes from Potos flavus, assembly GCA_028534135.1. Classification (NCBI taxonomy): domain Eukaryota; kingdom Metazoa; phylum Chordata; class Mammalia; order Carnivora; family Procyonidae; genus Potos; species Potos flavus. The sequence continues at coordinate 134,797,889 of CM052883.1, forward strand.
GCTTAGCAGAGAGCCTGATACAGGGCTCGATCCCAGGACCCTGAGATCATGACCTGAGCCGAAGGCAGAGGCTTTAACCCACTGAGCCACCCAGGTGCTCTATGAAGGAGAATTTTTAAAGTACATTTTAGAATGGAAATGATAGCAAATAATATGGTTCATAATATGTATCTGTACATCATTACTCTTGCTTTCTTTTTAAATCAAAGCTTATTTTAAATTATTTAAGAAGAGCACAATAATGCTGTTTTTCTTAAAATTTACCAATATTTGAATATGTACTGGCAAGAAAACTGTCATATATTTAAAGAGTATGAGACTTAAATATCTACCTGTCTTAAAGAGCCTAACGTATCATTAGCCTCCTCTGTGGCCGAGAAAATACAGATACATTAGTAACTGGCCAGTATTTTTTAAATACTTTGAAAAGTCTTTGAAAATCCTTCTAAGTGGAAAGTTCATAATTGATCCTTGAGTATAAACTAGTTGTGAACTTCACTGGGAATTCGATTTTCTGTTTGTTTGATGTTGAAAAGGTGGACTCAAACTCAGGAATTCTTGAAAGAAGTCCTAGATTTTGAAGTTTTGGTCTATTATTTTACTTCTAAACCTAGCAAGTTCTTCCCACCCCAGTCTACACTGAGTGAATATAAAGGAGAACAGCACGGAACCTAGACACCTTGCTGTGTACCTGTTTTTCCTGGAGCAGTCCAGCAAGGGTGGCGATGGTTCTGGGCTTCACACAGGGAGATTGTAGGATGGAAAATTCTGGATATGCTTGTTCAGAGATGTCCCCCAAAGTTTTAGTTTTATTATAACCTCAGTCTTGAGGGATAAATATGAGTTAGACAGTGGAGACACCTTCCATGCATGGGGCATGGGGTAGAACACCGGAGAGAGAGAGTGGGGAGAGGAGTCATTCAAGCTCCAGCCCACTTCCTCCCGAGAGACTTTAATTCATGAGACTGACATGTGGGAGACAGCGCCTGGCTCAGGGATCGCTGGCCACCCACAGTTCTTGACACAAAAGTATCCAAATACCACATCGCTTTGGGGCCTTCAGATTCATGGGGTGGTTCCTAGACCCAGTGTAGCTATTTTCTAAAGGAGAGAAGGACCCAAGCGGAAAACCCAGTGATATCTCACACCTGTATACATGAAGGCACGTTCTGGACCTGTGCAAGTTGCAGCTATACAGACTGTTACCAGGCTGTTCCTTAATTTTTTGCAAAATTATGAATGTTTGTATGTTATTTTTAAGGATTTGTGAAGTCCCGTTTCCCAAAACATTAGGGCGATGTCAGCAACGGAAACACAGATCCTGAGAAGTGGGGTTGCCTTCACGTTCGGCAATAATGATGGCTTTGGTGATTCGTAACATGTTTTGTGGGCTGTGAGGCGTGTTTGCAATAGATGCGGAGGTATTTCTGAGGGGAAGTCAGCTGGTTTCTGCCTTGATGATTGTGCTATTCTATTTTGTTGTCGTTGTTCTTTAGACAGCCGGCAGAGGTAGGAGAGACAAGTTTTTTCCTTAGGCCATCTCCAGAACGTTCTCTCCTTACCACATTGTTTAGGATTGGAGGGAGACCTCGCAGGGACAGCGCGGGGTGGGTTGCTGTGCTGAGAAAAAGGAGGTGCTTTTGGATTTTGCTGGATCTCTCCACTCTTTTCGTGATCTGCCAGTTGCCTCTGCCTCTGACTCTTGGGGGCGGGGGAGGGGATGTGTCATTTACGTTTTCTGAGAATTTAGAATCAGAAGCATGAGATCCGGAAGCCTTGGGACGTCACGCAAGTTTATATGAGGTATTATTTGAGTCAAACTGTTTTTATCCTGCGTAGCTTACACCTAGCGGAACCACAGTTCAGTCACCGCATGTAGGTATCGGCGGCCTGTTTTTTTTTTTTTGAACCGATTGGACATGTGTCTTGATTTCAAGTTGTATGCCAATCAGAAACAGCTTGAATGGTAAAATCTGTCATTTGCACCAATGAATAACCATCAATAAGCGTTTACTTTTAGAGATTTATTGCAAATTAAGAACTGACTGCATTTTGTGTAATCTGTCCCTTTTTGCACCAGAATGCAGTAAGTATGAAGTGTTTGCAGTGACAATCTCTTGCATGCGCCTGTGTTAACGGCTTCTCCAGCTGTGTGGATTTTGCAGTAAATGGCCATTGATTAACTGTGTGGGGATACAAACTGGAGAATTCATATAGGAATTTTTACATATTGAGGGGAAATCTAGTCTGGGTCTAACTTACCCCTGAAGTTGTGTTGTAATTGTGAAGCTTTGCCTCTGATTTCTAACCCGCTTGTGTGTATTTCATAGTTGTGTTGCAAAGTGTCCCTCCAGCTGTTCGTAGCCGTGTCACGTGTCCAAGGACACTGTTCTCCTCTTGCTTCTCCTCATTAGTTACCATGTGAAGATGTAGCATAATTTTGTTTAAATAGCTCCATGAGCATGGACTTACTAAATAACAGAAGGGATTTTAACTGTTAAATAAGCCATTAAAACTTTAATTTTATTTCTAAGTTTTTGTTTTGGGGTAGTAATATTATAAGGATATATTTTACCAAACAAAGAATGACAGACTTCCCTGTAGAGAAATGGCCTTCTCCTGATCAGAATCATAATAAGGCACCTAGGCCAGATTGACGTCAGCTTCTAATCAAAATTGTTAAGCTCTAAAGATTGGAGCACATGGCTTTTAAAACTTCATGTGAAAATGAGTAATGGGGAATGCCGTTTGTGTCTCAGACTGGTGAAAGTATTGAAAATAAATGCATTCCCTTTCGTAAAAACTTTCACAATTAAAAACAAAAAAACTCTTATCTTTCACCAGACTTAACATTAAAAGATTAGCCAATGGTGGTGTGTATGTGTCATTCATGGTTTAGAGTTAAAAGTTCTCCCTGATTAATGAGTTCATCATTGGTGATAGGAAACCCTTAGCTGAATTCCAGGAAAGAATGTAGTCAGATACTGCATCGTAAGTCTCATTGTAAAATTTGTCCTACGTAGGAGCAACGTTGATTTTGAAAGTTCAGCTTTCAAAAAGCTCTATGACTTTTTTGCTTTCGTCATTTACAGAGAGATTTGAAAGTCAGCTGCTCCGTATTCACGAGAAGCAGCAAGCTTCGGTGTCACACCGGGACGCTCGTAGCTCGTTAGGGCCAGGACTGGCGACCTCGGTAGGAGGAAAGTCAGGTTTATCAGTGGCGGGGTCGTACGTCCTTTGCTCCCATGGCCACCATCTCCTCTCTGCAAAGACAGACGATAGAAGTGAAAATAACGTGTCTTACTACCAGATCTACCTCTTCCTGGATGGTGTGGTTCTTGGTGAAGTGTATTCATTCAACAGACATGCATTTTTGTGCCCTCGGTATCTATGGCAACGCATGAAGCCCTGCGGATGGTCCAGAGGGGATTCACCAGAGCTCTTCCACCAGAGCTCGTAGGAGGTCACTCTAATAGGAAGGAGAAGCCGCTGAGAACCATACAAGCGATAAATACATGAGCCTTCCGAGAAGAGAGTTTCTCGCTAGGGAAATGATTTTGAGGTGCTGAGTCCCTTGAGTCTCTATTTTTTTTTTTTAGGCACTTCGCCCGTTTGCTCTCATCAGGTCATGTGGTGGACTTGCCAGGTGCACAGTGCTATACAAGGCACGGGCTTCCACTGGTGGACGGAAGAGACACGTGGTCAGCCCTTGCCCGTCTAGGGAGATGGATAGGGCTGAAACTAATCAATACACCCAAACACCTAGGCCCCCACGCATAAACTCAGAGTGTGATTTTTAGAAAGTGCTGGTATCAGAGTCAGAATGAGGGAGCTAACCCTGGATGGGGGAACAAGAGGTCGGGTCAGGAAGACTCTCTTGAGCTGCAGAGTTTCACCCGAGAACGGCAGATTGAGAACTTGGGTGACAGAGATTATATATCTCACTATTCCTTTTCAGATCCTTTAGGGGAAACTTTATTTTTTTATTTTTTTACCATGTGTGGGGTGCTTCTCTGTCCACCAAAAATCCTCATCTTTCAAAGCACTGCATAACTTGTGTATACTTCATTCACCCACTCGACTCATGAACCATTTCTCGAGTGCCTGCAGCGTGCAAGCCTCTGTGTGCCGGGCCTCGGTGTCCCCGGAGCTGTGTGCCGGGCCGCAGTTAAATCCGCAAGACGGTGTGTGTGTGTGTTTCTCGTGGATTGAGATGCTCGAGCGTCACTGCTGTGGGAGAACTAATGGCGCAGTTTGTAAGGCCATCTTTGTTTTTTCTCCATGTAGGACAACAGCTTCGAGCAGTTCATTATTAATTATTGTAATGAAAAGCTACAGCAAATCTTCATTGAACTGACTCTTAAAGAAGAGCAGGAGGAGTATATACGGGAGGTAACGTTGATATACATTTTTTTAAATGTATTTTTTACTCATCATACAAATTGTGGATTCAGAAGTCGATATAAACAGGATTCTAAAATCAGATTTGTCTAAGTTTAACCATGTTGTATCTTTTAAAAGTTCGTTTGTTACAATATCTAGGCTAACTGGGATTATCTTTGCTGCTCTGCTGCTTGTGTCTAGAACAGTGCCTGGCACATAGTAGGTGCTCAGTAAGTATCTGCTGACTGGCTTGAGTCTTAGTAGATTCCAACGCAATGATGTAAAATAATAGTGTGTTAAAAAAAAAAGAGAAAAATGAGCCAACAGCAGTGGTACATCCATACCAGGGCCTACTACTCAGCGATTAAGAAGGAATAATCGCCATTTGCAACAACATGGATGGACCTGGGGGTTTTACGCTAAGTGAAATAAGGCAGACTGAGAAAGACAAATACCATGTGATTTCATTCATGTGGAATCTAAAAAACAAAGCAAGATGAATACACAAAAGGCAGAATCAGACTGATAAACACAGGGAACAAACTGATGGTTGCCAGAGAGAAGCAAGGTAGAGAATGGGCAAAACGGGTGAAGGAGAATGAGAGATACAGGCTTCCAGGTATGGAATGAGCCAGTCACAGGAATGAAGGGCACAGCATAGGGAATACACTCGGTGGGACTGTAATCATGTTGCATGGTGTGACCGAGGGGAGCTGCCCTCGTGGTGGGCACAGCATACAGTGTGGAGAAGTGGGATCACTGTGCTGTACCCCCAAGACTAACGTGACACCGTGTGTCAGATATACTCAAAAGAAGTTTTTTTTAAAACCAACAGATACTTGATCAAGGACTTATCTGAAGAGTATTAATCATGGTCACTCCAGAATAAAACATATTAAAAATGAAAGAAAAAAATAAAATAGTCCACTGTCCAAAAAAAAGGAACAAACAATTAATAAGCACAGTGACATGAAGGAATCTCAGACGCATTATGCTAAATGAAGGAAGCCAGGTTCAAAAGTCCTCATACTACAGGATTCCATGATATGTTGCTCGAGAAGAGGCAAAGCAGCAGAGACAGGAATTGGTCATTGCCCTGGGGCGGGAGCTGTGAAGAGAGCCTGACTGCAAAGAGGCAGCACAAGGGGGTTTTGGAGGCTGGTTGTGGTGGTTACAGGACACAATGCATTTGCCCAAACTTAGGAGAATTATACACCCAAAAAGTCAGTGTCACTCTATATAAATTTGAAAATATTTTAAGACTTTGTTTAATCTTGAAAAGCATTGATATTTAAAATTTTATAATAAAAACAGGTAATATTTGTTGAGTCCTTACTATATTGCCAGGTGTTGTACTAGTATTTTGTATGGATTATTTCACTTAATGTAATTTGAAAATAATCACAAGTAATGTTTATAAAGTTTCATCCTTAATTATAAAACCATATGTCCTTTTCACCCTTTCATTTTTTAATGTTTAAGTATAAAATTATTTCAAACAAAAGAAATTATTGTATTGTTTCTATATTATATTTTTGTTTCACTTGCTTTAATATTTTAATAATAGTATTACCTATTTTTCTTCATTTTCTATAGTGTTATTGTAAATCATCGAAGACACTGAATCCTGTTTTCTTTTTTTTTTTGCTTCAGTACAGAACTTTCTAATGTGATTGTCATCCCCAGTGTCTTAATAAAACAACCCATGTACTTGAAAGCTAAATCGCAAATATTTCATCTTCCTTTTAGAATGATCACCATGCTTTAGAAACATTTCATACTTGGCTGGCACCTTTTTTAATGTAAACATCCTAAAAGCGAGATTCATTCTCTTCCTAAAGAGATTGCCCAAACTTTGATCTGTAACTTAAAACAGTTGGTACAGATTATCTAAAACACGTCTAAGAATATATAGGAAGATCCCTAGCTTGCTGTATGAATTAAATTCCCCTTGGAAGAAAAATAAATGTTTACACTTATGGGCAGAGTGTCAGCAGATCCAGAATAATGACAGTTAGCCTCACAGAGTTGGCTTTGTAGCTAGCATCGGAACCAGTGGGTCGATTTTCGTGTCTTTCTTTACATTGGAAATATTTTGTCTTAGCACTGGGGTATTTTTACATTTGAAATAGTCATCTGCCCTGCAACGTGGGATTGGCTCTAAAATTAATTTTTTTCCTTGTGATTACAAATTAAGAACAGAAAAAAATGTGGGCCTTGGATTCCTGGGATCAAGTTCTGACTTATTTCCTTATAAACATTGTAAATATACACAAAGTAATATTGACCCAAGGGCCTGTTGAGTAAATGTTTGGCACGGGGCCAACGAAGTGCATGGGAAATTGCCACAGATGGGAGAGTGGAATGGGAGGCGGTCTCAGAACAGGTCAAGGGCGCGTGCACTTTAGTCACATCATGTCAGTGGTAGACCGCTGAAATTAAGGAAGTTTTGGGAACCGGCAGATGACATGCTGCAGCACTGATTTTTATAAAGGAAATACTCAAGAGAGGGCGTGAAGCATGGTAGGATGCACAGCGGTTGTTTTATAGATGGCGGTGTGTGGCCTCATCGTGTGGAATCTGATTTTGTTCTCTTTTGTTTCTCAGGGCATAGAATGGACACACATTGACTACTTCAATAATGCTATCATTTGTGACCTAATAGAAAATGTGAGTATTGCGTACAATTTCCTAAAAAACCGCTTAGTAATAATTTCCTGCTTACAAAAGGTCTGGCGGCCTTCGATGTTAGGCTGTGGCATTTTTGCCGTTTTGACACTTTCCTTTACAGAACTGCGGCGTTCTGGAGACTGTGTTGTAGCAATCAGAAATCATACACAGTTCTCATGCACACACATAGACAGCTGGACGTTTTGATACTAGGCTGGGGTTTCCGGTGCTCAGCCCGTGGCCGAATCACAGAGCCCATGCGGGACGTTCAGATGCCATGCCCTCAGCCGCACCGTTCTTGCTACGTGCCGGGGGCCCGGGTCCAGCCTGCGGCTCCTGGGGATATGAGCACTGGTCAGAGGAGGCTCGGAAAAAACGTTTTTGCCAAAGCAGATACCCATTTCGTTTCTAAAATTCCAGTAACCTCTTACTACACTGTTCAGTGGTTATTATCAAAGGGAATTATTGGCGAGGATGTGGAGGAAGAGGAACTTTTGTGCATGATTGGTGGGAGTGTAAATTAGTACAGCCACAATAGAAAGCAGTGTGGAGGTTCCTCAAGAAATTAAAAATAGAGCTGTTGTATGACCCAGCAATTCCACTTCTGGGTATATATGTGCAAAGGAAACAGAATCAGGATCTCAAAGAGATATCTTTACTCCTGTGTTAATTGCAGCATTATTCACAATAGCCAAGATCTGGAAACAACCTAAGTGTCCGTCTGTGGATGAATGGATAAAGAAGATGTGGTGTATATATACAATGGGATATTATTCAGCCATGAAAAAGAAGGAAATCCTGCCATTTGTGACAAAACAGATGGACCTTGAGGGCATTACACTAAGTGAAATAAGTTAGGCAGAGAAAGGCTAATGCTGCATGATATCACTTATTTGTAGAAGCTAAAAAAGCCAAAGAAACAGGTGGTTGCTAGGGGTTGGGGTGGGGGAATGGAGTGATGTCAATCAAATGGTACAGACTTCTAGTTACAAGATGAATAAGTTCTAGAGATCTAATGTATAGCGTGATGATTTCAGTTACCAATGCCATATTATATATTTGAAAATAGGAGAGTAGGTCTGAAATGTTCTCATCACAAAAAGAGGTGGTAACCGTGTGACATGTTAGAGGTGATGACCAAGGCTGTGCATGGGGGTCACCATTTTGCAACATACAAGTGTATCAAATTATCGCCTTGTATACCTCGAAATTCCACAGTGTTCTATTTCGTTTGTATCTCAGTAAAGCTAGAAGACATTTTTAAAATAAGTAAATAAAGAACAACAAACATGCTCTTCAAGTTAAGGTAAAGGAGGATAAAGGGACATGTTCTTCCAGTTACGTGTTCTTCAAGTTAAGATAACAAAAAACATGTTCTTAGAGTTGAGATAAAGAGGCTAAGGGACAGTCATGGGAGCTGAGCTAAGTGGGACCCCAGGAGTGGCTCCAGTATAGACCCAACCTTGGTTCAGACAACCTGTGTGGGGAATATTGTGTGTGTGTGTGTGTGTGTGACTTTGCAGGTGGCCAAGGGCCATGGGAATTTTCAGGTGACCAACTACATCTATATATATGTGAAAAGGCCTAAAGTATGAAAAATTACTAGGTAAATCTCAGATTCCAAAAGGTTACTAAATATTTTGTTTTTACATCGTAGTCTGTAGTTTATTATAAATGAATTGGTTGCAGGAAGATTGATTTGTATGTGAAAACCTGGAAACCCTGTTTTAATGCTTAAGATTACTCATACTCTTGGCTTCGATATCAAAGTTATTGAAACTTATTTTAAACAATGAGTAGACTTTATTGTCCTGCAGTCTTTTTAGCTGTCAGTGGTAGGTGAGCGCTGAAAGAGAATCGCAGGCTCTGACTGTCCAGCAAGTCACTTTTCTGTTCATCTGTAACAAGACCTTTTGGACATTCTGTAATTAGCCAGTATCTCTTCCCTCAGTTCTCAAGATATTCCAGAAAGCTGTACCTCGAATTAAATGGAACATTAAATTGAATATTCTGAAGTATGACTGTTTTTCTATTAATAAATAAAATTTGTTTTGAAATTTTGAACAGCATTGGAAGGTGAATGCTAACATTCCATCTAAAGCAATCCAAAACTCTAATCTGATATCCAGAAAAAATCAGTGAATTTACTGAAAATTTTTTCCCTGTGAAGTTTGTGACAAGTAATTTGCTGTGACAACTTTAAACTTTCAGAAGTCAGGACTAGCACTTTTTCCTTCATAAATATAACATTGAACTTAATTATTTCCCTTCAAGAAGGAAAAGCAGAGAGAGAGAACCATGGTAATACACTTAATTTAACTAGATTATCTCAGCCCCAAATCCCCTTGCATATATGATTGAAGAAACTCAGGTTCACGCAGGAGCCTGGGTACATAAAGGAAATGTTTCCTTCCAGCGTTACCTAACAATAATGTTTACTCTGGGGCTGTTGTGAACACACTTGATTCCTGAGAGTCCACACTTCCCCTGGGGTTTTGTGTGGAATGAACAAATGCTGGTCAGAGGATGTCACGGCCTTGTGAGGAGAAGGGGAGAGGAACCGGGAGCTTTGGCCTGGTGGAAGTGGGTGGGGTTGATGGTCAGTAGAGTGGATTGTTCTCTTTGGAATGGAGACATATGGGCCCATAGGGGCAATCGAAGGAATAGCAGGCTTAATTTAGCAAAGTAGAAGATTCAGGATTTTTGATTCAGTTTAACTGGGCTGACTGCTCTTGGGATAAATATGATCAGAGGGTCTGAATACACAACAAATTCTCACTCATGTTCAACATTCATTTAGAAATTTTAGGTGGAAGAATTTTATTCTAAACAGATATCCTTGAAACACAGCTTGATTGCCTTGATCCCAAATCACATCTTTTTTTTTTTTTTTTTTTTTTTGCTAGAAAATAAACTGTATTTTGAACGCAGGAACAATCTGAAAACATCTGAAACCAATTTCCTTCTCAAGCTATGAATCCAATAATGGCCTTAGAAGACTGTGCTTTGTGATTTATGACCACATGTCATAGAGATTGCATTGTCACATTTAGTTTCTGACGTTTAGATTTGTGTTTGAGTGTGTTTGGAATATGAGGTCTGATTTGCCTTTTTTGAACAATGTGAATTTCAGTCATCAGCCCTCTGAGGTAGCTGAGGTGATTCCTAAGTCCTGTTCTGTGAGGGGTGGGGGGCAGAGTGGGGGAGGGAGGCTGATAGAGACCCCTCCTCCCCCCTGCAGGCACACACACCTGGGACTGTGGAAGGGGGTCGGCTTCTGTGGCTTTTTGTGACTTGTTTTGATTCTCTGCTTTTTGTTGTAACAGAGCGGAATTTTCTTGTGACTAAGTTAATTGTGTTTGACGGTGTAATTAGGAATAATTATTTAAACAATACAGTGAGGAAGGAAGGAAACCCTTTTTACTTCCTTTCTCGCAGAACACAAACGGGATCCTGGCCATGCTGGATGAGGAGTGCCTGAGACCTGGCACGGTCACCGACGAGACCTTCTTGGAGAAGCTCAACCAAGTCTGCGCCACCCACCAGCACTTTGAGAGCAGGATGAGCAAGAGCTCTAGGTTTCTCAACGACACATCCCTGCCTCACAGCTGTTTCAGAATTCAGCACTATGCCGGCAAGGTACGGGGGAGGCACGAGCACTCAGTGGGCCTGCAGTCCTGCCCTTGAGGAGGCCATGCCTCAGAGGTGGCGTTTGGACCAGTGCCAACTTGTGAGAATGAGTTGCCAAAATCATAGAATCAGTAAATTGTCCAGTAGAAGTAGACTCTGGATCACATTGAGCCAAATCTTAAATTTGAGCTGAAAGGAAAAACTGGTGGACTTAATGAAAGAGTGTGAATGTACTTTAAAAATCAATTTTATTGTTTCCAGGCTCTCCGTTATCCTATAAAAATAGATCTGTCAACATGAATAAAAGATTTGCTGGTAAAAATCATGAGTCACTAAAGATTGACAGTAAGGTTTTACAAGCACAGATCACTTAGCAAAAGCAGTGAATTCTTAGGTTGAGATTTTGGAACAACAGTGGGGAAAATACTTTTTTAAAAAAGCACTTATTCATTTGCTTAATATTTGAGGGAATTAATTTTATGCCACCTAAGATCTATAAAGATAAAACCAACTTTGACAATAGCTTAATTTTTAGAGTCCTAAAAGAGTATCAGTTGAGGTTAATACCTCCTTTCTTTTACATAAGGTTGCAAACTCTAAAGAGGAAGACCTTCTTAATTATATATTGAGTAAAAATTAAGTATATAGTATCCAAATTTCTGTTAATTTCAAGAAGTTGGAACTTGGTACTTCTTTATTTATTTATGTATTTATTTTGCTAGCTTATGTTATTAAAAGAAACTTCTCTAGTCAATTTCTCTGCTGGCTTAGGATGTCTGAAAATATCAGTGCTATCTCTGTTTTCTCTTGTCTTCTTTTAAGCAGACTAGAATTGGCACATGTGAACTAAAAAAAAAAAAAGAAAGGGGGCGCTTGGGTGGCTCAGTGGGTTAAAGCCTCTGCCTTCGGCTCGGGTCATGATCTCAGGGTCCTGGGATCGAGCCCTGCATCAGGCTCTCTGCTTGGCGCGGAGCCTGCTTCCCCCCAACCCCCGCCTGCCTCTCTGCCTACTTGTAATCTCTCTCTCTCTGTAAATAAATAAATAAAATCTTTAAAAAAGAAGAAAGAAAGAAAAGAAAAGTAAAACCTCAAAAATGTGCTCCAACACCAAAAAAGCCTAAAATACTTTGGAAATGTTAGGATAGCATTTTTGGAGTTTATTCTTGCAAATCCTGAAGCGTAATAGAATTTATTTTGAACTCTTCTGTGATTTAGACAGATGGAATTTAAACTTGGAGGCTAATTCGGTATTAGGAGTGTGACTAATGTGCTTGTTGGTGGGGGGGTGGGGGGGGGCAATTTGATGGAGAAAGAAGAGGCTGCATTATAGATAGTCTTGGAGTATTTTTAACAGTTGTGTGATGCCCAGGACTGGAGTATATCAGCTGTTGAGTTTCGTGTGCTGCTCATAGGTGCTGTACCAGGTGGAAGGATTTGTTGATAAAAACAATGATCTTCTCTATCGGGACCTGTCCCAAGCCATGTGGAAGGCCGGCCACACCCTCATCAAGTCTTTGTTCCCCGAAGGGAACCCCGCCAAGATCAACCTGAAAAGGCCGCCTACAGCAGGCTCTCAGTTCAAGGCATCTGTGGCCACACTGATGAAAAACCTCCAGACGAAGAATCCAAACTACATTAGGTATTTCTAGCAAATCAAATTCTCTGACAGGTTCATTAGGAAGGTACTTTCAAGGAAAACCATATCCCTGTTGGCCTAAATCTGAATATAGCCCCCACAGAGAATAACCCAAGTTCTTACCTGTCGGATAATGTGGTATATTGGGTTTGCTTAAAAAATACTCCAGTGCCCCTCCCACCCCTTCAAGCAAGGAATTTAAACAAAAGGGTGGGGGGGAGTCATGGTGGGGAATAAGAATAGATATTTAATGAAAGTGCATTGTTGGCACATAGGGTTTTTCACTTTTTGTATCTTTGTTTCATGACATGTTCAGAAATGTAAGCGTTTTTCTGGTAAAGGTTTTGCAGAAAACTTCTATTGTATTCATCTTGTTACATTAACTTAGAGCACAGCATTAAAACAAGTGGGGCTTTAGTTACAACTTCAGTGTTAGAAAATATATCTCTTTCTTTCTTGTGAGACTTACAGATGTGGAAAAAGGAATGACTCCCAAAACAATCTTAAATTTTTCAAAGCAATAGAAAGAATTCCTTCAGAAACATCTGGTCTTTTTTTCCTGTTTCCAGGGCACCTTAGATCTCAAGATTCAGTAAAGACCAATGAGGACTGGAGTTTTCAGTGTGTATTTGGTGAACTAGATAATGGGGGATGTGTGTCTAACGGTCAGGTTTCCTATAGCGCACACATACCCACATATCCCTTCCATAACTGTCTTTGGAAATGCAGTTATGAAGAACCTTGCGGGAAGAACATTTTTGTGTGGTTCGTTTACTTTTTATATTAATAATAAATATAAATAGTCAAAACCCCCTGGTATGATTGCAATCAGGTTGGAACATACAGTAGGTAAAGATCCTAGTTTCAAAAAAGAAAAAAAGCCCAGGAAACTTTCTGTGGTCAGTTGCTTTTGTTATTCTCAGTTAAATGGACTTTTAAAAAATTATTATTTAATAATCATTTATATCATGTGATATGCACAGGTCCTAGGAAACAGCTCAGTTATTTTTTCTTCTTTTTTCCTTTTTTTAAGGTTGTTTTATTTTAGTATAGTTGACATACAATGTTAGTTTCATGTGTACAACGTACTTATTCAACTACTCCGTTATGTTTTTTTTCTTATTATGGGGTTTTATTTTATTTTTTTATTTAATTTTTTTTATTCAATTTTTTATTAACATATAATGTATTATTTGCCCCAGGGTACATGTCTGAATCATCAAGCTTACACATTTCACAGCACTTACCATAGCACATACCCTCCCCAATGTCAGTTATTTTTTCACCACTGTATTCACTTTGACAGCCACCACCCTGGTCAACCTAAGGAACATTCTAACACCCCAGAATGTTCCTTCATTCCCCTTCCTATAAGCTTGGGAATATATTATATTTTTTTCCAAAGTCTTTGTAGTTTCAGATTTCCTATTAAGGTCCATATTTTTCCATATAGATATCCTGTTGCTCTGGCACCATATATTGAAAAGGAAAAAAAAATCTCTATTTTTTATTCAGTTATCTCGATGCCTTTATTGAAAATCAGTTGAAAAGACGTGTGTCTAGGTCTAAACTCACTAGGCTGTTCCACTGATCCAGTTGTCTATTTTTAAGCCAAAGGGTGGACATTATTTTTGTAAATGTAAAAAGAGAAGCATAAAAACACCAAAGTCAAACTAGGTAAGACTTAATTGTTCACATATTATATATGTGTATAGAATTTATTTAACACTTGTAGGTAGGCAGATTTAACCATAAATGTTTAACAGTGCATTAATTAAGATACAGAGATTGCTCCCATAAGATCCAGACATAACAATGGCTTCAGCAAGACTCATCTCTTTCTTATGTAACTTCTAAGTGTAAGGGCTTCAGGGCCAATCCAGCATCTTCTCCTGTTTTGAAGCTCTGTGTTTCCCAGGGTGTTTCCCTCATCCATATTGTCAAAGACGGCTTTCTACCATGGCTCTACATTACCAGCCAGCAGTTAGTAGGAGAAGAACAAGGGGAGTGCAAGTCCCTTCCTTTTAAGGGATACCCTGAGAAGTGCCATATATTAATTCTGTTGTGATCTTAGTGGCCAGACTTCTGATCACATGGCCACACCTACTTGCAAAGGAGGCTGGGAAATGTAGTCGTTCCTTGGGCAGCAAAATGCCCTGTTAAAAAGGAGGGAGATATAGGGCAATAGGGAGACAGTAGTGTTTTTGATAGTTTCATTGAGTTATATCATACAGTACAGTAAAGTATGAATCTTAATTTTGTACAGCTTGTTGAAGTTTTATATTGTATACACCTGTGCAGCCCCATCCAGACCAAGTTATAAAAACATTTCCATCATCCCCGAAGGTTCCTTTGTGCCCCTTCTCTGTCCATCTACACCCCTACCTCTTCCTAGAGGTAACAGCAATACTGATTTCTAACCGTAGATTTATTTTTCTTGAACTTCATATAAATGGAATTAAAAAATACATACTCTTTTATGTCAGACTTACTTCAATCAACAAAATGTCTGTGCTTTTCATCCATGTTATTATTGTATATATTAGTATATTCTTTCTTAACTGACATGTGTGTCATATTATATTCATTTTTAGGTTTCTTTAAAATGGTTTAAAATAATTTCAAAAGATGGGACTAGGTTTCCCAAGAAAATAAATAATTATCACAAAATAATTATATACTTTGTAAAACACAGATCTATCCGTAAGAGACAGAGTTCAAAACCTAAAATCTCTATAATCTTTTAGGTGCATCAAACCAAATGATAAAAAAGCAGCACACATCTTCACCGAGGCTCTAGTATGTCATCAGATCAGGTACCTGGGTCTTTTGGAGAATGTCCGAGTGAGAAGGGCAGGCTACGCCTTCAGGCAGTCCTATGAACCGTGCCTAGAAAGATACAAAATGCTTTGTAAACAAACATGGCCTCATTGGAAAGGACCAGCAAGGTAAGAAATTCATTGATCACGTTTAATAATGAAGTTTTAAACCCTACAAATCCCATGCTGTTTTCTTCACATGCTGTTAGTAGCACAGAATTCTCTGGCAAGTCGGATGCATCCTCTGTGTTGGACCCCCTTCCATCAGGGTATTATTTTGTGCTAATGATTGATTGATTATAGAGGCATTGATTGTAAGGTCTGAACAGGGCTTATCAGATCCACATTTATAACTGGGATGTCAATAGAATTTTAAAAATATGCTGTGGCAAGTTCATAGGAGGGGATTTGTAATTGCTAAGTATATTTGTGTAGAATCATAAAAGGAATTAGAGGCATCTCGGATCACTGCTCTCCGCTTTTTGTTTTCTCCTCTGGGGATTTAACCCCAGAGACAGACAGTGAGTGGGGGTGAGAGTCTTACCCTTTGCCTGGGTTTGCACCAACTAAGGAACAGATGCAGGAGCAGATAGGACTCAGAGTCAGTGGTATTGCTGATAAAGCTGGATTGGAGAATATGGCAGAATCCGGGTCCTGTGGCTTTCAGCCCATCTTCCCTGAATTGTACTCGGCCACCTAGTCCCAGACAGAGCGCCGGACCACGGCAGGCCCATCCCACGGAGCAGCCCCTGTGAGCTCTCCACATGCAGAGAGAACTCGTGCACTGCTGGAGGGCTGCTGCAGAAGAGAAGGCAGGCTTTGGCTGTCTGGTGCTCGCTCTTCTGCTCTCGCCAGTTGGAGAAGTTGGCCCTTCTCTGCACGTGGTAGAAGCTCTCCCAACGAGCCCATGAAGGCCAGCATGTCTGTTTTACGGGCCTGTGCAGAAACTAGGGATTTGCTCTCACTGTACTGATAACTGCCTTCACGTTCTCACTGGACGCAGCCTGGAAGAGGAGCATCCATAGATTAAACACTCAGCCTATATTAAAGGAGGTGAACTCCAGATATCTGATACGGTCTCTAATGCACAGTTCAATACCCAGATAACGTCGGATCTGGGTACTGTTTGTTCCGGCTGCTAATTGCCAGGGTATTATGGTCAGTATTTACCATATAATACATAGAACATGTCTTCACTCCCTGCTTGGCACCTAGTCCATAAGTTGGTGGGGTGAAGTTTGGTTAAAGATTGGTGTTGAAAGCAGGGTCCAGGCTGGAGAAGTCAGAGCCCAGTTCAGGCCTTGCTCCCACCGCATAAGGCCTCTGCTTCATTACACCCCATTGGTCTGGCCTTTAGCATTCTTTCTTGGGCTCTGCCTGTGCTGTGAGGCACGAATGAGCACAATATTAAAAATATTTTCAAGAATTAACTGAGTGGGTTCAAAATAGATGTGAATTTCTTGTACCCCCTCCTGGTTCTGGTTGGTGCTTTATTATGGGTATATTTGATATAAAGATTGCCTCTGCTAATGAAATCAAGATACTGGCTTTAATACCATATTTTCTTAGACTACATAGTTCCGAACCCAAATTTACTCTTTTAGCATTGCTGGATTTGGTTTAATTTGTGGAGTTCAGTCTGAAAAATCTTTGACAAAAGCCTGCTTACTGAGAGACCAATTATACTTGGAAACAAAGCTATTTTTTTATGCAGCTGAGAACCCAATACCATGATTGAAGAGAAGATAACCTCTTTCTGTAACTCAGAAAACTCACTGTTTTTATATATTTTTATAGGGCTGGCGTGGAGGTTCTGTTTAATGAATTAGAGATTCCTGTGGAGGAATACTCCTTTGGTAGATCAAAAATATTCATCCGGAACCCGAGAACAGTACGTAGCCAAAACCTTGACACTCTGAACTTACGTTATAATCATATAGGCAAGGCCATAACATCACCCGAGATGCTGCCAGGAGAGCACGTTCTTGTTTTTCCTGCAGACGTCCAGGAGGATGGGCGAGTAGGGGGCAGTAGAAGAACGTGTGTATTTTTTATGAAACATCTAAATCTTTGAACTGGTAGATTATACAACACTTACTAAAGCAACGGTTACTTAACCTCCCTAATTCATAGGAATTGGAGGTAAATTCAGTCTATATTGATTATAGCTGAATTATGCAATAATTTTGGGAAAGACAACCCAATTACTTTGAGGTACATGAAAGCATTCCTACTGAAAAAAACTTTAAGGACACTTAAAATTCTATGTAGGAACTCCAAGGGAATGTTTTTCATAAATGAATATAGACTGGCATGATGTATAATTAACACGTCAGTGGAAATTTGGAGAATCTGGAAAATGTTTGAATTGTTCGAGAGAGAAACTTAGTAGTTGCATTCCCATGGATAGTGTGAAGGTAAACCTTAGCTTCCAGTTCAGCCCTTCTCTGATTTATCATAAATTCTACATCGCCCTCTTGTAAATAGTGGATCTTTTTTTGAATTCGTCAAAATAAGTCTTCTCAGAGGTTATTATTCCCATCGTCTGTAATTAAGACAGTTATTCATTTTTTTTCTCAATGTGGTTAACTCAACGTCATGACTTTTTTCCTCCTGGGATGTCTTTCATGCATGTCATAAGGTTTTGGTAGACTTTTGATAAATCCATCTATTGTTTCTTATTAGTTATTCAAACTAGAAGACCTGAGGAAGCAGCGTCTTGAGGACTTGGCCACTCTCATTCAGAAGATTTATCGGGGGTGGAAATGCCGCACACACTTCCTGCTAATGAGAAAAAGCCAAATCGTGATAGCCGCCTGGTACCGGAGATACGCGGTATGAGCCTCTGACCTTTCTAAATCTGTAATAATGATGCTCATTTGCAAGTATTTGTTATGTACTTAACTATGTATGTCATATTCGGGGGAATATGTCACATGCCGGGGGAACATACTCGGTTCCCCCGGCAACCTCACGGAACGAGTGGTCTTGTGGTACCTTTGTTAAAGACGAGGAAACTGAGCCATGAGTCATTAAGTAACTTGCCCATGGTCACACAGCCACTAAGTGGCAGAGATGAGGTTTGCACCCAGGACAACTCTAAAGCTCAAGTTTAGTATGTCACGATGCTGCCTTCCACTGATATAGTTACATGTAGTGGGAGATTGAAATCTTGAAATTGCTCATCAGATTGGAAGAGGCAGTGTCATTTAACTCTCTTCGTATGGTAGGGTCAGTTTTCTAGAATAATTGGCTGTTCTCCATGTATTGTAGCGGCACTGAAAATGGCTTAATTCCAGAAAACTGATGCGCCGTTTGAGTAGAATTCTGGGTATGGTGAAAGAGTTGGATTTCCTTTAGTCCTCAGATAGCTGGTCCTATTAAGTAGGGGAAAAGATTCAAAAATTAAGTGTTTACTTAACGGACATGGAATTTCTTTTTGGGATTTTCTTTCTCACTTGATAATAAATGTTTCATTGAAGGAGTAACATGTTTGACGGCAGCCTGGAGGTTCGCCTTTAGGCTAGCTTCAACCTGGGCTGTGTTCTCACAAATGAGCTTTAGAGATAAAAACACTAATCCCAAATGCTTTCTCATTCTATGCATTTGCTCTAGAGAGTGAGTCGGAAGGCGAATTGAATTTGCAGGCAGATCTCCTTTAGGGTATTCTGTTTTTCTGCTACAGAAACGTCTTACTAGGAGGCAGTATAACCAGGACATAGTGTTGCTGACCTAGTCTCATGTCATGCGTCTTAGCGTAATATGTCCAAGTTTGAGGAATTAAGGAGCTGCTTAAATGATTACGCCAAAGGAAAAAATTGCTTGATCTTTTTTTTTTTAAGATTATTTATTTATTTATTTGACGGAGAGAGATCACAAGTAGGCAGAGAGGCAGGCAGAGAGAGGGGGAAGCAGGCTCCCTGCCGAGCAGAGAGCCTGATGCGGGGCTCGATCCCAGGACCCTGAGACCATGACCCAAGCGGAAGGCAGAGGCTTTAGCCCACTGAGCCACCCAGGCGCCCCAATTGTTTGATCTTTAAAAGAGTATCTTTAAAATTGCTTCCTCTAGTTGAAAGGGTACAACCGCTGGTACGTGTATGGTCATATGAACCTGTCCAGCCACGATGGGAGATGCATTCCTTGTGTTCTGCAAAGGCGCAGAGGACAGTTGTCACCACCCTGCCTGTGGTGGATTCTCTTCTGTGCACATAACAATGGCACTTGGCACTTCCACAGATTCATAATGCTCTGTTTTGTATTTGCCAGAGAAAGGGGGATAGAGAAATTGCCAGTCCTCAAGGACCCTTTTTATCATTCATTTTGAGATCATTAAGAAAATCCAAGTTTGGAAGTATAGTGAATTCATCTATATCTTGAATCCTATGAATGTTTTTGCAGTACCTGCTCCACCTGGCTCTGGGGAGAGCACCATGAACAAAACAGCCTAATTCCTGACCTCCTAGACGTTCTATCTTGCAAGGGACAACATGGGTGTAAGCAAGTAAATAATCAGAACAGTTACAGATTGTAGTCAGTGCTAGGAAGGAAACAAGAATACTTAGATAAAGAAGAGCGGGGAGTTAGGATATAAATTTAGATAGCAAGGCCAAGGAAGGCCTCTGGAAGGGAGCATTTCATCAGAAGGCTGGGAGAAACAGGCAAGGCAATGAACCAAGAGCAGGTGCCTTTCCTCCCTGCCTAGAGCTGTTGTATCTCCAGACGAGAAAAAGAGCCACCATGTAACATATCATTAAATCACGATGGTGAGAGCTACGACGAATATTGATTTGGAGAATAAAAACAAATAGTAGCCTAACTTTCAGAGAAGATATTAATTGTTCCCTAGTGTTATATCTGCTTCAAAATTTGAGCTAAATACCTCCACCAGTTAGCTACATGTTATCCAAGCCAGCGATTAAACTCAGTATTTTTCCTCAACCAGATAACTCAAACATTTTCTCCATGCCTATTTTCAGTTGCTGATTATTTTAAAATCTGTATTCTGTCCTATTTAATGGCTCTATGAGATGAGTTTTAAAGTGAGATAGAGTTATTTTCAAGCCATTTAGGAATTTCAGAAGAGAACAGTGAGGTACCACGTAGATGTCAGAAATGATGGCCAGAGATGGTGGGTGTAGTTTGTTCTACAACATGGAATATTCCTCTGTGAGGAATCTGGTTTTCGAGCTCCTCATTTGGCAGATGAGGAAACGGACACCCAGAGAAGGTAGTGACTTGTCCAAGGTCTTTCTCTCTGGCGTTCTCTGGCTTTGCTGCTCATGTGTTGATAACATTATCCCGTGTCCTCTGAGCTTCCCGAATATAGCCTAGAGTGCCGAAGGGCATGTCTCCCCACGTCCCCCCGCCCCATTTCCAAAGTGAAAGAGACACAGCATGGCGTCAGTACATTGAAAAGCTGTGAAATTTCGTCCCAGATGCCCACGTGCCAGGGAATATTCCACATGAAATACAGGAAGAGCTCATGTTTCTAGGGGTGGGAGTCCAGTGGCCTCCACTCTCTGAGGCATCAGCCCTAGAAGTAAAAACGGCCTCCGGACATGGAGATTGCTCTGCCAACATTTGGCCCGAGGCCTTCTTCTTGGAGGCTCACTGGGTTTGCTTTACCCCTCCCCACCGGGAGGCAGCCTCGGCTGTATCTGAACCTACTTGGTGCTCACTCGACTCTGCCAGGAGGCTGTTTCTCTTCCACATTGCTGACTGGTGTCCACAGCATGTCCTTGGGTGCAGGAGTGGGGTTGGATTCACGTTTATATCCTCACAGTTCTGCTAAAGTGATGAATTATATATATATCATTGAATTATATTTAGCATCCTTGGACTGTTCTCTGGATTAACTGTAATAATTTTGGATCGTTCGAGATTTTACTTTTTTTACATATTGGGTCCCGGAAGGAATATGGGAGATCAAGGGTTAATTGCACTAAGTGAGCAAGTCCTCTTTCTCAATCCTGCCAGTGTGTGTATTACAGATATGTAAATAGAGCCACTAATATCTTTCCCCTTCGTCCTACAGCAACAAAAGAGGTATCAACAGATCAAGAGTTCTGCCTTGGTAATTCAGTCTTATATCCGGGGTTGGAAGGTAAGTTTAAAAGATGTGAGCCTTATTTATTTGGCGTTTTCAGGTTCTTCACAAAGGATGATGTCTTTAAGGTCACCCTGCAGGGGAGAGCTCCTCGTCTCCTGCCTACCCTGTAAACAGTCAGATAGAAAGAATAAATATTATGGGCGACGCTGGGGCCCTTGTGACCATGTCTTGGCCGCGTCCTTCCAAGAGCTTTGTTCTCTGAGCAGGAAGTCCTTGAAGTAATACCATACATGATTTCAGTATCCTCTTGCCCCCTGTTTGCAAGGGAAGTGTAGCCCAGAGGGATGTCTCTCACAGTGTTGCCTCTGCACCTGTGTGTCCTGCCAGACCTCAGCTCCTTCCATAACTTCCTGGTGACTGTCTTGTGGGCTGCCCCGTAATGATCAAAACATCCTGAGCCCTGGCCATTCTAATGGGGATCACAGTGCACCCATCACCTAGTTCCAGGTCCTTCCTGTAAGCTTGGTTCAGAGGATAGCAAACTACAGCCCCTAGAACAAATCAAGCCTATGCCTGTTTTTGTGCAAAGAATGGCTTTTATATTTTTAAGGCATTGTTTAAAACAACAACAAAAAAAGAAGCGTCTCATGACTTGTTAAAAATTATATGGGATACAAAAAAAAAAAATTATATGGGATACAAATTTCGTGTAAATATATATACAAATATAAAATATATATGTAAATATATATACAAATATAAGTACAAAGTTCATACAAATAAAGTTTTATTGGTACAAAATTGCTGATTTATTTACATCTCGTCGGTGGCTGCTTTAGCACTGTAACGTCAGAACTGAGTAGTTGCAATAGAGAACATGAAACGTGTAAAGCCAGAAATACTTACCGTCTGGCCTTCTACAGAAAGTTTACTGACCCCTGCTCCAGGTTGAAGATACTCCACGGCCTATCCTGACCACTTTCCTGTTGGGACATTTTGTGGAGTGAGCTGGATCCAGAGGGCCTATTCCAAGATAGTTCCCAGGCCCAGAGCCCCTTCAGACGGTAGAGCCCTGGGCCAGGACTCCGTAGTATCGAGTGACCTTTGTGGAGGCCTGTGGAACACTTTGGTAGTTGTCCCACAGCAAATCCCAAAATATAAATCCAAGCACATAGAGGAAGGGAAATTACTCCTGCCAGTTCTTCTTTGACTTCATTACTGGGTCATGGGGCCATGACTCCAGTCTAGAGACTTGAGACATTCACAGCCCCCCTGGCCCCCACAAAGTCCATTTCTGGCAGCTACCAGGAAGAAGCCACTGGTTTTGGACCAGTGAGATTATTTTAGCAAGTTCTGAATAAAAAGCACAGCTACAGTTACTTTCTACACAACAATAATAAAATGATAAATGGATTTTGGTGGCTCATTGGAGAGCCTCTGACCACGTTCTGAGAGCAGTTCCTTCCATCCGATGTGCCAGCTTCTGCTGCTTGTGCTCAGATTTTCTTCCTGTCACACGTTAGGGCGCAGGAGCTGCTGTCTCAGTCTGAGTGGGAGCGACACTGTCGTGCTCAAGGACGTCTTCGTTTACCACCTTCTCCTCATCTGTTGAGGCCTAATCAGCAATTTCGCCTTTTCCTCTCTAAGCTATAGAGTTTTCACTTGAGAATGGATATGATGACTGTCTCTTGAGGTATTTTTTTCCGGTCACTAAGGAATTTTATTTTATTTTTTTTGGTTAACTCTCTATTTTCCCGGATGATTTTTCCCCTTAGGCCCGGAAAATCCTGCGGGAGCTAAAGCACCAAAAGCGCTGTGAGGAAGCAGCCACCACCATCGCAGCGTATTGGCATGGCACCCAGGTAGGTCGGACACTGCCCCCCGGGAAGGCAGTGGGTTGGGAGGAACGTCCGGGGGCCGGAAATGCTTCACTGGCTTAAGCTACTGAGCACGCCTTCACCTCTCCGTCTCTCCGACATTTTGGTATGGGGTGGCGGCACACGCTTTTGCGTTAACTGTGTGATGGTGACTGGTGTCTTTCTTCTTCTTTCCCCTTTGGGAACCAGCAGTAACCTTTCTTGCCTTAAACTTTTCTGTAACTCCTTTTCAAATGCATCACAGGCGCGAAGGGAACTGAGCCGGCTGAAGGAGGAGGCTAGGAATAAACATGCTATTGCAGTTATTTGGGCTTACTGGCTTGGATCTAAGGTACTTGATTCGCACATCCCGTTCCTCCATCCCGGAATCTGCCATAATCAGTTCGGATCTCTAGCCTGTCAGGGGCTGAATGACTCCAGCTAACGGGGGGCTCACACTGGTGCATGTCCTAGCAGCCGGATTCAATAAACCTGGATACAGTAGTGTCAGTAGTGCCCGCTAGGGTCCCTAAGCATGTGTAGGCCAACAAGACTAATGGCTTATTAATGAGGCACTAGTATAGTTGCTCTTTAAAAAAAAAAAACTCAAGTAACGTGCATGTTTAGTTTTGTTTTTTTCCCTCCCCCTTCCCTCCCTCCAACCCCCCAACATATACTGACAGTTTTCCTGAGATATTTTTGTTTGGTGGGGGGGCGGAGGGGGGAGCATGTTGGGAACATTAAGGTTTGGGCTTGGTTGGTCTTCCACAACACGATGATAATAGGACTGCCTTTAACGCATGCCTTAAAACATATTAATCCATGAATGAAATTGTGTTGTAGGCAGCCATTGATTATTATAAGCAAAATATTGTATGTGGAAAGAATGATCATTTGTGATTTAACAGAAAGCTGTGTTCATGCAAAGCTAGCTATAATTGCCACTGAAGAATCCCAGGAATTTCAGCATCAGCTGTTTGTGTTCGGAAACAAAGGCCTCCTGAAATACCCTCACTAATCCCCAGGCAGAGTCGTGGGCTCTGTGAACATTTCACATACCCCAAGGGACAAGATTTTTAGATGTTTTTGTTACTTAGAAAATCAAAGGTCATCCCTGCTAAAAATGTGTATTCCAGTTAGAAACATAAATATCAATAGAGTCCTGTGTTTTTAAATTTACCTTGTCAGCATTAGAAGCCCATCTTGTGAGAAAAATGAGAAAAGTCAATATTTGCCTGTATAAAGATCCTAATTTGCCCAAAGCACTCACCAGACTTGTTCATTTGTGTTTTCCCTTGAAAAATCTGTGCAGAACAGACAAGTTCCTTTAGTAAGTGGAGGGAAATGTCCTAGTAGAGGCAGAGGGACCCTTCGACAGTCATCCCTGGGTTTTCCCCGCTGAGTGAGCTCATTTCCCAGTCAGTACTACTGTGTAATGAAAAATCACTGCCTGTTTCATCTTTTACGGTAAAACACCTCAGTCTGACTCTTCCCTAAGACTGATTTTTAAACCTAGAAGTCGTTTCACTTTTCATCGTCAGTGTATTTCACTGTTTGGGGCCTCGAGCTCACACTGAATTTCGATCAGGGCTACTTCTGATTTTCTAACAGGAAAGGATTTTGAGTTTCGTTTTTTTTGTTTGAACTTCAGAGAAACAACCCATCTTCCTTCCATTTTCCAAACGGTTGTTCACAAGAGCTGTCTTCTTATACGTCCGAACACATGAATGCAGAAATTCATAGCCTCTTCACCCCGTGTACTGGCAGCAGAGGGAAATCTGCTGAAAGCATGAGCTGCCACTCACAATTTGAAGGCTTGGATAGGGGAGAGAGAGAGAGAGGGAAGTGGAAGAGGGAGAGAGAACAGGGAAGGAAGAAGGAAAAAAAAAAAATGGAAGTAGGGGGGCAGAGGTGAGCTAACCTCAGGTCTCACGCAGATCACCTTCCTCTGGAACAGAGGCTCAGTGCACTAAAAAGACAAGGGACTTGCACCGGCCTCATGCTGATTCTTTGGGTTTAAATGATTATGCCCGATTCCTCTATCATTCTGAAATCCTCATTCAAAAATTGGCTCTTCTGTTTGGTGGGGTGTCTTTTTCTGGTCATTTGTGCTGTCTGCATTGGGCTGTCTCTTTTATTTACTATCTAAAACATTCTAGGCTCGAAGGGAATTGAAACGCTTGAAGGAGGAGGCTAGGCGTAAGCATGCAGTTGCTGTCATTTGGGCTTACTGGCTTGGACTGAAGGTACTTCCCCACCCCTTCTTTCTGCCCGCGGTGAACTCAACGAAGCCTAGCACTTACTAACCCCAAGAAAACAATCGATATGCTTGCTTACAGTCTGCACAGTCTTTTACAATGTTATTTTGCTGTTTGCATTTCTTTTTGAGAACAAACCTGTGCACTAAGATTTGCTGATTTTATCGTGCTGTATTTCCTTGAATAATCGGTTTAAAGTCGTAGATAGCCCTGTAGCGTATTTTATCTAAGAAGACACTTTGTTATCCAAGTTCTATTTCGTGTTCTCTTTATGAGGATGAAGTTTGTGTTTTGTTTTTTGTTTTTAATTCATGAGACAGAGTTACAGTAGTGGAGCTGAAAGCTGACCCGCGGTCTGCAGTGGCCAGCTGGGGGATATCATGCTTTTGTTTGCCTCTGTCCGCCTATTCTGCTCCAATGATGGCTCCTGGAGCAGAGCTTTCTGCAAAGTGACTGCCATTCTCCTTGTTCAGCATAGAACCCAAAGGATTTTGCATAAAAGTATAGATTCAGACAAATAAGACCGGCGGTGGATCCTTCAGGTTAGAGAGAACTTTAGATTCAAATGCCTTTTAATTAAGGGCAGGGTTCATTTCAAAGAGGTGCACGTAAGTAAATATGACTGAGCCCCAGAAAACCTTGAGGACAAGTTTTAGGCAGTGTAAAGATTGTGTCTTCCTAGTATTCAATAACTCATCGCCATAGGGTGCCATCCCTATTGTCTTTTGGGGAAAATTAGGCCCCTTTTTGGCACTATTCCTCTTTATTATTTTTGCCGTAATAGTATAACAATTCATCTTCTTCTAAAGATTTAAATACCATCCAAGAAACCATTGGCTCTAAATCTAAACAACATTAGCAGTATCTGTACGTTCTGCTTTTGAATAATCTCCATTTCCCCTAAAAGTTTAGCCTATAAACTCTTAGTAGATTAACCTTTTTGATGATACTGAATACTCATCAAGTATTTTTTAAAGTAATTAAGAAGTAACTTAAACAGGAATTTAAGATGTTCTATTTCAAGAATTCTGAACAAGTTCTAGAACTACTTTTTTTAAAGGATTTCATTTACCATTTTATTCACTTGTTCTAATTTGCATTTTGATTTTCATAAAAAGAAAGAACGAAACATCGAGTCAGGATTTTTATTCTGTGTAATGATTTCTGCCAGCAACGCCACATTTATCTTTAGTTTTCTGGGTTTAACTAACTGCATACGGTTTCAGAAATACTTTCATATTACGGGTTTATATTAGCAACCTGTGCATCGAATTCAGTGTGTAGGTGAATTGTAGGTTTGAGTTGGAGGTAACTGGGCTTCCTCTAGATGTAACTCTTTTTCCACCAATTTCCCATAGAATTTTAATATGTACCATTCTTACAAAATAAGATGAAACTTCTTTGAAGTCCAAGAGTGTAATCATTTTGTACTTTTTTTAAAGAATGATGTGATAAGAGCAGTAGTTTTGTCCTTTTAAGTGATTAAATTCTTGTGGAATTGATTACAGAGTTCAGTGGATCCTTTCAGGCCTGCCAGAGCCCACGAGGGGAACCCATTCCGTATGCCAGCACGTTGCCACCAGGCCTTTTTCTGTATATAGCTGTGATTCCGGAGAATATTTCAAGAGAAATATTCCTGTGAATATCAAAAAGCATGTTACAGTGAACTCATTTACAGTGACATTCAACTAAACATAGTGGGACTTCTACCGTATCTCTATGGATGTGTTCACATGAAATCTCACTCTACCTTCTCTGCTTTCCTGCACTATTAAAATTCCAGGAGCCAATTAATAGCTTTCATTTTTCTTCTCCTTGTCCCTTCTAACTTCATTAGTTTGAGATTTGAAATGGTTCTGAATCTAACAACTCCTTGGCTAAAAGAAAAACTAGATAATCAGTAACCTAGAGTAGGAACAGAAGGAAAAACTGCCTATATGGTGGATTGGAAACGTTTTAGACCTTAATCCACAAGTGTAGAGAACAGATCTGGTGCTCACCTGCCCCGAGGGACCAGGGAGGTCATGTAGGTGAGGGAAGCAACAGAGGGCAGGTGGATTAGGTAGGAATGACGGGGCCTCGAGCAGTTTGGAGCAGGCCTGTCTCCTAAGGGCAGCGACACCTCCTGCGGTCCACGCAGGCCTTGTCATGTAGGAATGGGGTCCACTGTTGCTAGAGCTTAGAAAATTTTAAGAGAAAGATGCAGTCTGAATTCCTATGTGAAGTTCTTAATTTAAAAATAGGCATATAAAACATTTTTCTACAAACTGAATTTGGTTAGTAGGTGGCTAGGTTATAACCCCTCATGTAGAAATATTTTGAACATGTACAATTAAACCCAGAAAACGAAAGACAAAAGACCAAGGTACCTAATGTTTGAATTACTCAAATAGGCTAATGTTTTGCCAAAATCTATTGTTCTCATTTACAGCTGGTTGATAATAAATATTTTAAATATTTTTCCGTCAGTTTCAAGACTTAACTATATCATTCATTTATTTGCTAAACGCCTCATCTAGTTTTTTTATTTGTTAGACGTTAGTATGCAAAGTGAATACGATAGTGTAGCAAGGAGCAAATCGGGAAACTAAAACTGTAATATGATATTCTAAGTGCCATGACAGTATTTAGTAGAAACTTTGGCAGGAACAGAGATTAGAGAAAAACTAATGCAATTACGTGGAAGGTAATGGTAGTTCATTACCTTTTTAAATTCTTATTTTTAGGCACATTTAGTTCTCAGTGTGCAGTACCGAAGACAGGACTAAGCAAGGCTTTTGGAAACTGCAGTAGAGTTCCTCAGGCATTGTTTTACCTTTTATGAACAATCTGCAGTGAAAATGACCTTAGATAATTTTTTTTCTGAAATATATTTTGATTTGTGATGAGTTTGCAGCTATGTCTGTTGAGCATTTCTTGTCAAATCATCAGGCTCTTTAAAAACCAGTTAAGAGGATTTAAAACATCAAAACACTCTGGTATTATCACTTTGCATCTCTTAATTTCTTTTTCTCTGATTTAAAATCCACTGTCTCAGCGTGTTTCAGTTATTTGACTGTATCCAGAAAATCGCATAGAGATTTTACTCCTTCCACCTGTTTTCATTTTTAATAGACGTACATCATCTGTATGGGCATTAACCTCTATATTCTGCTGCTTCTTTTTAAAGGTACGGAGGGAGTACAGGAAATTCTTCAGAGCCAATGCTGGAAAGAAAATTTATGAATTTACGCTTCAGAGAATTGTAAGTTTACAATTCCTATATAGCTAATTAGCATTATTGGATTAATTAGTTAATATCATCACCTCAGGAATAAGTGACTTGTTTGGTAACAATTAAATCCTCGCTGTGACACTGAGAGATTGTGACTTTTTTATCATTTCCCCCCAAATTCAGGTAGAATTGTGTCAGAAAGTTATCAGTGGCCCACATATGATTAATAAAATAATTAATAAATTGTTCTTCTGTGGCTCCTGGGTGGCTCAGTTGGTTAAGCATCTAACTTCAGCTCTGGTCATGGTCTCAGAGTCGTGGGATCGAGGCCCTGAATTGGGCTCCCTGCTCAGCAGGGAGTCTGCTTGTCCCCCTCCCCCTCTGCCATTTTATTTTAATGTTCTTCTTCTTTGACAGAAAAAAGCATAGTCTGGGAAGGTGAACCCAAGCAAGCCAGGTATCTTAGTTCAGGCTACTGTAATGAAAATACCACAGACTCTGTGACTTAAACAATAAACATTTATTTCTCACAGTTCTGGGGACTGGGCAGCCCAAGGTCAGAGTGCCAACACGGTCTGGTTCCGGTGAGGGCCTTTTCCTGGTTTCCTCACTGGAGAAGACAAAGAGAAGCAAGCGCTTTCCTGGGTCTTCTTGAAAAGGGGGCACTAATCCCGGGAGCACTACCCCTTGTGACTTTATAACCTAATTTCCTCCCCGACACCCCCTTTCCTCTTACTGGCCCATTGGGGGTGAGGATTTCAACATAAGAACTTGAGGGGAATGCCAACATCTTGTCCTGCTGAGGCGCCGTGAGCTGCTGCAGGGCAAGGGTGGCAAACAAGGCAGTGGGTGGAGGGGTGAAGGAGAGCCAGGCAGTGCCACTCAGCCAGGGTGGATTCCAACATTCCCCTCTGTCTGCCACACAAGTATGTGGGGTGGTGGAGAGTGCAGACTCTGGAGCCAGCTTGCTCTGCCACGTACAGATTGGTGACGTGAGCAGATTACTTCTGTGAGCCTCCTTTTGTCATCTGTAAAATGGAGTGATAACAGAAAGCTGTTAGAGTGCCTGGCCCATCTCAAGTGGTCTAGAGCAGTGTGCTGCCAATAGAACTTTTGAGAGAGATAAAAATGTTCTATGTCCTCGTGGCACCAGAGAGCGGACTCTAGCCATGTGTGGCTAACTTGAAATGTCACTAATATAACTGGATTTTTAATTTTTTTACTTACGATTTAAATAGCAGCAGCCACATGCGGCTAGCGGCTAGCGGCTACCTCTTAATGCAGCTTTCTAGTGTTAGCTGGTGTAAGTATTCATACTAATATTAAAATTAGTATTAGTGTTAGCAGTCTTCTTTTCTCCTAACCACTTGGTGGAGCTTTGATTTTCCCAACCAAGACAGAGAGTAAAAAAGAGATTTTCCAGAGGAGTTACGACATTTTATCAACTAAAACGTGCTAAATTCCACTAAAGACTGGTCTGTTTGATCCTGGTTTATGTAAAACAGTGTCTTTTCAGGCATATTTTACTCATCTAGCATTTTTTTTTTTGTCAAACCCAACATAGGTGCAAAAATACTTTTTGGAGATGAAAAGTAAGATGCCTTCCTTATCTCCAATAGACAAGAACTGGCCACCAAGACCTTACCTATTCTTGGATTCTACTCACAAGGAGCTAAAAAGGATTTTCCACTTGTGGAGGGTAAAAAAAAAGCCTTGTTAGGTTTTTGTTGTTTTTTTTTTCAGAGTCTGTTTATCATATTTTGAGTGTTTGGGAAGCGTTAGATAAAAGCAGATTTTAACCACATTCTTCCTCTAGCTTCGAGGAGCTGTACCTGCGGGCTTCGGTACTTTGAACCAGGCATGCACTGTCCTTCGCTTTCTGTGAGAATTCCTAGAGCAGCCAGGGGCTCCCATGGCTGTCTCCTCGCATCCTTGGCTGGAAAGGAGAGTGCATGGCTTCATTCCACATTCCAATTGCTTTAAAGGAGTTCAGGTTTTTGTTTTGTTTTGATTTGTTTCTGTTTTTCATCTTTATCTAGAAGAAGGAATACTGCCAGAGGTAGAGATAATAAAGTTTGAACATCTTCACACGAGGTAGCAAAATCGGGCAGGTTACTTTCTGAGATCTTTTGAATATATAGACAGATATACATGAGAATGTACACACCTTTTGATGGACTGGGAAAGAAGGCTTTAGAGTGCCTCACAAGACATTCAAGAGATGCAGGTTTCCCTCAAACTGAATTAAAGGAAAGCTAAAAATCTATTTGGTAGTGCCTAATATTTTAGCTTCCTTAATTTGATGAAAACATCACATTTTATTTAGGTGTTGTCCAGCATGAGGACACAGGATACTTGTACAGATGTTGACTTTATTATTATAATTCGGTCAGTTCATATATTGAACGCTAAATATGTACAAGTAGCAGATATAATATAAT
This sequence comes from Potos flavus, assembly GCA_028534135.1. Lineage (NCBI taxonomy): Eukaryota > Metazoa > Chordata > Mammalia > Carnivora > Procyonidae > Potos > Potos flavus. The sequence goes on from CM052883.1 coordinate 134,828,845, forward strand.
CGTTGATTGAAGGGCTTCTGTTTAGTAGGTGAATGACTGATGGACATGTCTTCCAGCAAGCTCTTTCCTGCTGGCCACCGTAGGCTTGTCCCTTACCAGAATCCCATACACAGAGTGACATTATTACGGATTGCTGTAATGTTGGTACCCGTTCAACATGTGGAACTAGATTCTTGCTTCCGTCCCCTCATTCAGTGAGTCACTTTGGTGAGATTCACCAGTGTCTCTGTGCTCACCTTCCCTTTTGAGTCTGACAGTGGAACTGTTTTCAGGAATAACGATGGGGAGCGTGTAGTGTCAGGGGTCTGCTCTGCCTCTGCTCGCCGCTGGCTCCCGGCCCCTGAATCTTGCCCACACCTCCCTTGCGTTGGGGGTAGAGAATGAGAGCAATGTGTTTATTCCTGAGGGGGTGGACAGCAATGCTGATGTTCCTTTATACGATGATGTCTGATGTTCGTGGTTCTCAACTACATTGGCAACTGAATTTCTTTAAGTTCATCCAAAAAACCTCGCCCTGTCCCTCCAGCGACTCCCTGTCTCCCTCCAGTGCCATCTCAGAATCCAGGTGGAGGGGAGATTTCTCAGGTCCCACGTCCACACTGTAGGATGGTAATGGGGGATTCGGAGAAGGATTTTTCCAACCAATGGTTGTAGCATATTTGTGAGTCATGAAATCAATTTCATAGATTACTGACCAGGGTTTTAAAATGAAATGCGGCAGAATAGAAAATAATGGGGTACAGGACATGCTGAAAGTCTTATCTTGTGAAGCTTTTATGTCCATTGTGTGTGTGTGTGTGTGTGTGTGTGTGTATAAGTGTGTGTAAATGTGTGCAGTGCGTTGTGATGTACAGTGTTGTTCTTACTGCGAGTCTTTGTGAAAGAGTGTGACAGCCTAAGGGTTAAAGGATTGGGGGGCGCTGACGTCACAGTGGGAGGATCAGTACTCCCAGCAGAGCCCATGCAGCCAGGCCCTTGTGTGTTTTGAAGAAGCATCCTGAGTTCCACAATACAAACAATAGTTTTTATGACATTTTCCAAGACTGACCTTTTAAAACCCAGAAAGGAAAAATGCTCTTGGTTTTTTAAATGGGTGTTTTGTACACATTTAGTGTTATTCTTGATGCTGTTAAATGGACTTAGCATATTTAAGAATGAGTAAAGATTTATTTATATAAGTGATTTATCTTTCTTCCCCCCTTTTCATTTCTCACAGTGTAAAAAATACAGGGACCAATTCACAGACCAGCAGAAACTTATTTATGAAGAAAAACTAGAAGCCAGTGAACTCTTCAAAGACAAGAAGGCTTTATACCCATCTAGGTATTACAGCTTTTTGCTTTACCCATAAAAGTCAGCATTTTAAAAGTTTCTCAAATATATTTGTAGGTCATTTCTTTTTTTTTTTTTTTTTTTTGGTAGGTCATTTCTAGCAGAGTTTGGTTTTAGTAATACATGAGAGGTTTTAATTTTATGAATTATTTTATGATCAACTGGATGTGAATACACAGAAACACATTTGAGCCATGGCTTTCACAGCAAACTTGAATGAAATGAGATTACATTTGTTGGTTTTACTTCATTGGCGTTAGCCTGAACACTTCACCAAATAATTAGAAGTTGTCCTTTAAAATACAAATTGTGTAGGCTATTAAGATAAATTTACGTTGTAAGTTCCTATTAGTTCTCCATCATTTCAGACCTCGCCTGATCAATTGCTGTTGGCAATCTACTGAAATCCCTGTTCCAGTCTTACAAGCTGGTGGGACTCATTTGCACGAAAAGGAAGGGTGAACCATCACTCTCTGAGTATTGCCAAAGCCCTGGTCTGTGATAGTCTTTGCTCTGCTAAGTCCTTGGGTGCGATGGTAGTGGCCTGTGCAGTCAGATCCCTTCCTTTCTTGTAAACACCAAGCGCTCGATAAAAGAAGGAACACCAGTTAAGTTTGCCATGTGAAGTCGTTGGTAAAGACTGCTTACCTGAATATCCTCACATCTCCCAAGTTCATCATTTCTCCCCCAGAACGCCTATCCCTTTTACATCCAATGTTTCTAAAAAAAAGTTAGATTGGACAATTTCAAGCCAAATCTCTAACAGCTTCTAGCTTCTCCCAAAGGTTGACCTAGAAATGAAAAAGCATTATATGCTAAGTATATTCACATGTATTATGTTATGTACGCTGTGTTTGTATTCTCTGTGTCTTTACACACAATTGAAGGCTCTTCCTTTTGAAAGTTGAAATAAACATTGTTGCCAGGCTCATGTGGTTTAAATATTTTAAATGACCCAACTTGCTGGGTCAGCTGATTTGGCGCTTGTGATGATCTCTGTTCCCTCTAAGTCGAACATAGAATCTAAATCCAAAGTTGTTCAAAGTGCCTGCTCTGTAAAGCACATCCAGACATGAAAATGGCCTATATACTCTCTCCAGCAACTAATCCATTTAACTTTCTTGATAGATTTTTAAATTGTAGAGTAATTGTCTTAATTAACATTCCCTGTGGGTGACTCTTCAGAAACTGGAAAGAGAAAAATACATTTGAGAAGAAACAAATTCAAAGACTCTTAGCACTTTTTATTATTAAAAACATGTTTGAATGTGAACAACAGGAGAAAATTATTAACGTCAAGCCAAGTCCTTTCGGGGTAGTTTTATCCATTTTCAGGGACGGTGGCGTGCTCGGCCGGCAGCAGTCGGAGGGGTGGAATAATTTCCCCTCCCACCACCGTGTGAAGCAGCAGCCCTTATGGGTGTCAGCCTTTTATATGCTGCGAGCCTCACAACACTGACCACCTACGTGGATTTTTCTTCCCTGATCCTCCACCCACAACACAACCATATAAAGTTGTATTTGCAAATTGCCAGAACTTTATAGCTCAAAATGAAGCCGCAGTTGTTTTTTTTGGGTGGTGGTTTTTTGTGTGTGGGTTTTTTTTCAGGGGGGAGGTGTCTTGGAAGAGGCTTCCCTGAAAGTGTGACCCCGCACACCTTTAGGGAAAGGGGCATCTTAGTGCACGGTTGTGCCGCTTGCAAGAGGGAGTGTGTCTGAAAGAAAAGCGCTCTGGTTCTGAATGTTTACCTTGTCCATTTAGGGCCATATCCTCGGAGGAGAGGCCTGGTTCTTCTTTCAGACATGGCCTGTTTGGGGCCAGAGCTACATGGTAGTATTAAGTACTCTGTAGGTCTCTTGTAAAATGCTCACTCTGGAGCTGTGCTCCCCTAGACGGCCTCTCTGTTTTCTTATTCTCTGCCAGAAAATGAAGTTTCTCTTTGAAGCAGGTGATGGTAACGATCTGTGCCCTATTTTCCATTGCCACATATTGTTGAAAGGTACTAAAAGTCCTTTGTGGGCAGCTGATAACTTTCTATTAACAGATTAGAAGGAATTGCCTTTCCCTTCACATGAGACCATGCACTTGGGTCTTGACTCTCTTTCTTATGACTCGTTTCTGTCTTGAGTGTTCCATACGGTAAGATTTTTACTAAAGTCCTACCTATAAAATGCCATGATCCCATCAAAAGCATATTTGAAATAGGTTTCAGGTTTCATTTCCAACTTATATTTAAGACACGTATAAAATGGATAAAATTAACTTCGATGAAGTTACACGCTTCAGAATCAGCCGACATGTAACCTTTGTTCAGAAATGCCTCCATCGGGAACTGTTCATAATGCGAGGGAATTTTTTTCCTGTAGCGTTGGGCAGCCATTCCAAGGAGCTTACCTGGAAATCAACAAGAATCCCAAGTATAAGAAACTCAAGGATGCCATTGAAGAAAAGATTATCATTGCCGAAGTTGTGAACAAAATTAACCGTGCCAATGGGAAGGTAAAAATGCTAACCCTGGAGACCTGTAAGAAGCGTTTATCATTTGGGACAGTCATCTTTTGTTTTCTGATTATTCCGCTTTGCCTTCGTATTCTCAGCAGAGTTCCTATAAAGGGAGCTGTTTCCCTTTACTTTTAAGCTTAGGGGGAATTTTGCTTGTTCTCTGAAACTTACATGACTTAAGATCTATTGTCTATGTTTTTAGCGTGTTCTCAGTTTACCAGCTGAAAGATACGGAATCCAATGGGCACTTCCACAAATAACGAATGCTTTAAACTCATGGACCACTTGGGGTATTTTTTGATCATAAGTTTTTGATCATAAGGTTTTGCATCTTTATTTGTTTTGTTTTATTTTAGAGCACATCCCGGATTTTCCTCTTGACAAATAATAATCTTCTTCTTGCTGATCAAAAGTCGGGGCAGATCAAATCCGAGGTTCCCTTGGTGGATGTGACCAAAGTGTCAATGAGCTCACAAAATGATGGCTTCTTTGCTGTCCACCTCAAAGAGGTAAGGGTTCAACTGTTGATTTGACTAAAAGATTTCTGCATTTGCCCAATCTCTGAGCCACTGGATTAAACTTTTCCAGATCTGAAGAATGTTATAACTTGAAGTTTATAATGTATAAACTTCTTATTGATTTGCAGATTTTGTCTATATTCATTCCTATGTAAAATCTCAGGCTTGGTTTTTTAGTAATTAAAATTGATTAACTGAAATTGCATTGATTCATCGCATTTATTAACTTGTTCATTGAGTTCTAATTTCACTGAGCAGCTTTGGTTTGCACTCACTGGGATGGCATTTTTTTTTTAAATAATGCATGGAAATATCAGGATGTTTTACGCTTCCTCCTGTTGTTTATTCTGTATACCAACTTAGTATATGTTCCTTTGTTCATCTTTAATTTGTGAGTTTTTTATTAAAGAATGCAACCACAATAAAACAACTGCCTAATAATTTTGACCTCAATATTTTTTAACGTTTTTGTGCTTTTTTAGCCTAGCTAGGGCCTCCTGATTTGAACGGTGTAGCTAAAAATGCAGGCTTTGGAGTTGGTCTCACTAACTTTACAGTGACCTTGGCCAAGTCATTTAACTTCCATGGGCCTACCTAATTTTTCTCCTCTTTGAAATGGAGAGAATAATAGTACAACTTCATAATGTTCTTATAAGGATTAAATGAGACACTGTGTATAGTGCCTATCCTATAGTAAATAATCCCTGAATAAGCAGGTGTCAGCAAATATGAATCATATTTAGGGACATCCATCTAGTTGGTGGCACACCTGCATTACTGCTTCTACACTTAGGAAAATCCCATATACTCAGTTCAGCCTGTTTTCCCGCCTGTGGATCTTAACTTAAAAGGAGCATATCCAGTCCTAAGACAGTGATTCTGAACCTCGATTACACTGTAATGCTGATGCCCAGGCTGTACCCTTCCCCCCACGCCCCCAGTCCCACCGAATCAGAGTTTCTGGGAGTGGGGCACAACCATCCTACTTTTTGCAACCCCTATGTTTTGCTTAGGTGAAGAGTCACTGCCCTCAGATGTTTGTTGGGAGTGGTGTTGTTGTTCTTATTTTTTTTTTTAAGCCAAATCACTGAGGAATTTTTAAAATAGCTCTTTCAGAGTGATCTATAGGTTAGGTCAGCGCTTCTCAAGCCTGAATGTGCAAACAAATCACTCCGGGATCCTGTTGTGGTTCCTGTGCAGTGGGCCTGCGGCGGGGCCCGAGGCTCTGCTTTTTAACAAGCTCCCGGGTGATGCTGATGGGGCCTTTGGTCCCTCTACCAACTTTGGGCAGCACAAGGTTAGATAACCTTTCTACGAGTGCTCCGAGCAAGTTGGAAGAAATGCCGCTTTGGTTGTTACTGTTTATTTGGAAGAGTGGACTCCAGTAGCTGATGTTTCCGAGAGACTGTAAATACATGTTCAGGCACGCCTGTAAGCATTTACCTCCTGAGCTGTCTTTAATTATGATAGTCTGCCTCCTGCTTTGTCCTTGCAGGGCTCTGAAGCAGCTAGTAAAGGAGACTTTCTCTTCAGCAGTGATCACCTGATTGAAATGGCCACCAAGCTGTATCGGACGACTCTCAGCCAAACTAAACAGAAGCTCAATATTGAAATTTCGGATGAGTATGTGCATCATCGTTTGAATGTGCCATTTCACTTTTAGCTTTATTGCTTTTATCGTGCACTCCAGCCTCATCCGTTTATACAACCCGTACCTTTAAGTAGTGAGTGTGTGTCTGATATCTGTTCTAGATGGTGGATGGGCAGTGGACGGTGCTGATCAAGTCCTCGCCTCCATGTCCCTGACATCATGGTGGAAGAGACAAATACGCATAAATAAGAAATGGGTGATACGACTTTGACTAGTGACAGGTGCTTGTGAAGGGAAACAAAGCAGGGTTAGGGCCAGAGGGTGCTCTGTTTTTGATAGGGAGGTCAAGGAGCCTTGTTCGAAGCGGTGACATTTGACTCGAGACTGGAATCAAGGGAGCAAGCCAGGCAGCAACCTGGGATGTGCCTTCCACGGCAGGGGGCAGCAGGTTCAAAGGCCCTGAGATGGGGGCGAAAGTGGCGGAATGAAATGGTAGGAAAAGACTCTGGAGAGACAGGCAGACACTCGGCCATGTAGAGCTGAGGAGCTGAGGTAAGGAGTTGAGATTTTCCTGTGGATGATGGGATGCCATTGTGGGCTTGAAGCAAGGGGGTGGCATGATCCGATTTGTGGTTTTCAAAGATCGCTTTGGCAGCAGTGTGGAAAATAGCTCTAGGGAGGCAAGAGTGGAAGCAGAAAAAAGTTCGGAGCTTCTCGGAGCTGTCTCGGATGATGTGGCTTAGGCTAGGGTGTGAGTGGGAGGTAGTGAGAAGTAGTCAGATTCCAAATGTAATTTGGAGAAAAACAAGAGGACTTATTAACAGATTAGACCCTAGATTTGGGGTCTGAGCCCAAGTGGTGGTACCATTTACTGCAATAGAGGACACTGAGGAAAGAGGAAATATCCGAAATTTTGATACTGATTTCGATATTGCATTTGCGACACCTCTTTTTCACATCCAGAGAAGTAGAGTTCTAGAATAAGCTTCCCATGTTGACTAGCGTGCTAGGACTGCTATATATAAATTTGAAATTTTGCTTTTTTTCCTTCACAGTAGGTCTCTAATTATAGGCACTGATCATTTACATGTAGGTTGGAGCACCGCCCCCCCCACTTAGATGGATATGAGATCTTTTGAATGAATTTGAGCTACTACGCTGATTGATACTTGAGGGGTTACTTTACTTTTCAGTAGATTGATACTTGATGAGTTACTTTACTACCTGCTTATATACTTCTTAGCATGTATAGAGTAAGAATTTATATAACTGGATTGCTCAAGAAACAATTTTATTTTCTCATTACAATTTTGCCAGCCTATTCTATTTCACTTCTTTTAAAAGTCTTTCTAAAAGAAATTCATGCCCATTCTTATCCCTGTGTAAGCCAAACTAAGTCTCCTTGATGTTTTGGGATTTATAAAACTGGAGGTCTATCATCTGTTCTCATTGTACATTAAGAATGGAATTCAGGTTGGTGGAAGATGGACCTTTATGTGTCCTCTACATTGGAAATTGAAGTTTGGACTAAATAACTTTTCTTGTTGTTGGGTCCTTTCTCATTAAACAAAGAATATTAGGGAAAAAAATATAATGGTCAGTTGGGCTCCTGTCAGTTAAGATTTTAACCTGTCAGGGCTGGTTAGAACTTCAAACTCCCTTTAGCTGGAGCGTGTTAGAGCTCGGGAGGCTGGGCTTCCGTGCTGGTTGAACTGATGGTTCCCACCGATCCTGGGAAGATTCTCCATGTTCCGGAGGCAGGAGCTCCTTGGCACGTCGGCGAAGCAGCCTCCTCTTCGGCTCACCCCATTAATGAGGCTGTCTTTACAGAGAAAGTCACGTCAACAGCCAGGCCACAAAGGATTGCTACTTTTAATAAGCATTTCTCCAGCTGGTGTTCTAAGGACATTGCCTCTGCCTTGAGGAAAGTATTCGGTGGAAGTTTATAACCCTTCCTTAGTACAGCTCTTCCCAGAGGCTCCGTCCTGTCGTCTGTCGTGACCCTCCTGAGGGGCTGGGTGGGAGGGCGGGCGCGAGCCGTGGCCCTCGTACGGAATCAACCGCAAAGCCCCTCCCGGGGTTCTCACGGTGTGTGGGTGAGGCCCCTGCCCGTGGGAGAGCTCACTCGTGGGCGGCAGAGACCCTGCCTTGTCATGGGGCAGGGGGTGTGGTACGATGTTCTGCATGTGTCAGCTTGCAGTAAACATCCTGTGTACCAAGTTGACAGGGTGGCCATGTGAAGAAAACAAAACGTTTAGGAGCACTGTAAACCGGTCTGTAACACCTTTCTTTCTCCAGTTCCTAACGGTTGGTTTCATGGTTTCATAGAGACAAAGTAGCTGACGGAACCCCGCGCCCCTGCAGCACAGGGAGCTCCCGGGCAGAGAAGGGTCAGGGGAGCCTGATTCATAACCCCTAGAGCTCGTAAGCAGGGATTATAGACCTCCTGGGAGACCCTTTTAAATTTAAACAAAATTCGACAAAGTCATGGGCAGGGGTGCCCATGATGTATTTTTTTCACCCTAAATGACTCTAATCTATTTCACCGCAGGCCCTACAGATTAGTATTATAAATGGAGTGCAGTACAGTGACTGAAGCCTTCCTCAGCAAGGGTCTCGGAAGTAGAAGTAATTATTTTAATAAACTCAGTCTCCATTGTCATTCTGGATAAACTGGATGTCAATTCCCAGGAGGAGAGTCGAAGTCCTGTTTACTCCTTAGGGTGGTTTTATTTATTTATTTATTTATTTATTTATTTATTTATTTATTTTTAAAGATTTAATTTATTTATTTGACAGAGAGAGAGAGTTCACAAGTAGACAAAAGAGGCAGGCAGAGAGAGAGAGGAGGAGCAGGCTCCTCACCGAGCAGAGAACCCGATGCGGGGCTCAATCCCAGGACCCTGAGATCATGACCTGAGCCGAAGGCAGAGGCTTTAACCTGCTTTGTAATTTCCAGTCCTTCAACTCCCAAACTTTTCAGTCCGTAAATAGATTGCATTTTAAGGACGACCTTAAATAAAATGTGCAATATTTCTAAAAAATTCCTGAAAATGAAGTCCTGAATGTGTTGGAAAAAACCAAAGTGAATTTGTTTTATTAAACATTTTAAATACATGTATGTATATGTACATGCATACACATACAGAGATATCATTTTAATGTAGACAGTTGTTTTTGTGAACATTTCAAATCAAACAAATCATCTAAATTCTTTCTGCTGTGAAGTTCTGACTAGTATTGACGCAGTGAAAGGATACACTCAACATTACTGTTTGCTGGAGAATGATTCAGTACCGTGTCCTGCCTGTGGGCCATGCTGCAGTTTTCCAGGAGATAGAAATAAATAATAGTACTTGCCTCACAGGAGTATTTCAAAGTTGCGTTAACATACATAGCTTACTAGGAACAGTGCAGTGCGTGCAAATGCCTCGGGCATCTTCGCCATTGTTGTTTCTGGAGTGAATTGCACTTGTGAATCGTGAACATGAAGACAGCCAATGCCAAAGTTATGGGGACAGGAGCTCCCTGTACTTTTATTATACTAAAAGTGGTCTTTGAAAATTAAAATGTCAAAATATCTGATTTTTTTAAATGTGTGTATTGACATTAGACTCGAAAGCTGCTTTCCTTCCTTGAGGCACGTAGATACAAGCATATATATCAATGATGTGATTCTGGAACTATAGCTCTTTTTTTCAAGGCTTTCAAGTTGAAAAGAAACAGCCCATTTAGAAGCTCGGACGTACCATCCTGTTAAGCCAACTGATAAATCAGGAGTTTATGTGTCACATTTCATGCCACTAGATCGGGGTCTGCAAAGCACGGGCTCTGTAGACCTTGACACTGAGACTAATGTGCACAGAACAGTTTTGATGTTTGCACTTGTGGTGGATCCAGTGAGCACGTGATATGTCACGTGGTTGGTAGAGTGACTCAGCTACATGCCAGTAACTCAGAAAACTTCCCTGAGACGCATAGTAGAAATGTGGTAACATTGTCCCAACTCTTATGGTGGAGAGAAGAGCACTGGCTTTGAGGTGGGAGAGCCTGGGTTCTGGACCAGCCGTGCCACTCTCCTGCCTCCTCAGGGATGCCGTGCTCGCGGGCAGGGACCTCATAGGTACGTCCGGGTGTCCCCCGTAGCACCCAGCCCAGGAGGAAGGCGGTATGTTTGTGGTAGGAAGGTGTGACGAATAATCTTGTGGGCAAGCACTCACTCCCTGATGGTCTGTGAAAGGAAAGATTTGGCCTAGACTATGGTTTCCCACGGTGTGCCACACAGACTACTGGTAGGATAAGAGGTGGCTTTGGGTGTACACAGATAGACTTTGTAAATTTTATAGTTTATATATTTTTTTAATATCCATTTAATATCCATTTGGTGGATATTAAAAAATATAAGGGGCAGATCAAACTTGTGATTTTATTATGCTTATCATTCCATAGGTCACAGCTATTTTGAAATATATTTATTTACGGTAGAAACAACTATTAGCATAGTGTGTGGATATGACAAAAACTGTTTAGGAAATAGGTGAGTAACCAGTGTTTAGAAATCATAGTCTCTGGAGGGTCTCTAGACCCCTTTCCTGAAATTTTTTCCTTTCCTTTTCTGAAATTGTTGATAATTTAATAAAGGACTCATCCCCCAGTTTATATTTTTGCTATGCAAAAATGGAAGAATAGCATATTGGGCTTCCCATTTGGAGCATGGAAATAATTCTTCGTAGCCCTTCTCACCTAGCTGGAATATGGTGGGTTAATGAACTTCGGTTTCCTTGGGGCTGAGCGCGGTGACAGCAGGAAGTGCTGAGGGAAAGTGGGAATGCTTGTCAAGGTCAATATCCATGAAGAAACAAAAGCTTGTGTTAGTGTCCTCTGCTGTCGTGTGTGTACTTTTCTTTAATTTGTCCTGTTCTCTTCTTCTAGGTTCTTGGTGCAGTTCAGACAGGATAAAGTATGTGTGAAGTTTATTCAGGGCAACCAGAAAAATGGGAGTGTCCCAACGTGCAAACGAAAAAACAACCGTCTCCTGGAAGTCGCCGTTCCTTAACTGGCTCCTCCTTTCTGCTTTCACGGACTTGTTTCCTTGTAATAGTGCAATTTTGTTTTGTTTTGTTTTATTTTGGGTTCATTGTATGTTTGGGAATTGCCAAAGGCTAATACTGTTAGAGATCCTTGGCAAAATAAAAAAATATTTGACTAATCAATTTTTATTATTGGAATAGTTTTAACCCTTATTAAAGTACAGTGTGTCCTGGGACAGGATTATAGAAGCTAACAGTGTCTGTGCCATGTCATACGTGTTCTTTGTTTAGCCATCATGTTAGGTCTGTGTACCCGCAATCAGCATATTACTCATAAGTCATTACTATTTCTAAGTAGAGGAAATGGTTCCAAGAGGTAATTGCATTCATTCATCAAATATTTATTGCGTGCCTCCTCCTGGTTAGGCACGGTGCTGGGTGGCATGAAAAGTGACTAGGAAGCCTTTCTCTTTCTCAGGCCATGGCTTTCCGGTTGGCTTGTGCTGTCCTGACTAGGGCTAGGAGAGATTGAAGACATTGAAACGAAAACAGTAACTGTTGCCGGTGGACAGCATTATTCCAAATCCCGTAGCGTGATCTTAACCATTACACTTCAAGAAGGTCTGGCCCTAGGAAGTAGAAATAGATGACCAGGTAAAATGCCTCTATATGAGGTTTCTGTTGGAAAAGAGAAAACTTACATTTCAGTAGGACTTTTAATTTGTTCGGCTCTTGTGGCTTTTAAACAGTAGAAAACAGAGTCATTCTTATCATAGAAGAAGTGGCAGAAGTAGTCCAGTAAGATTATATTTTCCTGTTTCTGGTAAACCTCGTGTATGATCCTACATAGGCTAATATTTGCAGAGTGTTGTTTTCACCCAAATTTGAGTAAACATTTTGAACAGCTAATACAGTCAAGGGCTGAAAGCCTTTCAGATAGTGGCAAGCATTCTGTACAACGTGCAATAAACATCCAGGATCTTCTTTGAAAGTTTTATTTATGATATACATTTTGTAGGAGAGAGGTGATTGGTACAGGATGCATATCTTAGTCAAGGAACAAAGTTGTTTATGTTAATTTGCAGGACTTTCTCTTTTTTCCCCCAAATTTACAATAAGGATTCATTTTGGAAACTACATTTTAAACTTTGGAATCAAATTGTTTCTTATTTGGGAGGATAATGTATATACATTGGTATGTTAAATAATAAAACTGTTCTAATTTGGTGCCATTTCCTGGATCATAACTGTATTTTTGTATTTCAAGCTATGTTCTCACATTGTGTGTCAATGTAATATTGCACCAAAAGGCTTTACCGTCCAAACATTGTATGTTTTCTGTGTAATTGAATTTCACTGACCTTTTATAAACCAGAAACATTCATTGAAAGTATTTTGGGGGGGGACTTTCTTTTAATTTTTGTACTTAAAAAAAATTGCTTCGATAAATTCTCAGAAGTGTTTGTGTTTATTGGTGCAGGTAGAGGATAGCATTACTTTCTCTCAGTCTTCCTGCACATGTACCTAGAGTGGTAGGTTGATAATTCTTGAAATAGGTAAGTAGAAATCTGGAACTGAGAGGTGTTTTTAAAAAAAGATGTTTAAAAAAATATGTAATACATTCACACTGTTCAATGTGTAAGTAAGTATAAATAGAAATACAGTGCAAATTCTCCATCCCGTCACTCCCCCACCTGCTCAATTCCCGCCCCCCCGCAAGTTAACCATTGTTTTTACTTGCTTTTGCACGGCTTTATGGGCTTTATGCATATGCTTCCAAAACAAAATAAAAATATAGATTCTTATCTCCTGCTTTAGTAGACAAAAGCTAATACTCTGTAGACTTTGTTCTTTACTTTGTCTTTTTTGCTCTTTGTCCCTTTTTACTTTGGCACAGTCTCCTGTTGTATGGCTACGTTTATCCGGTCCCCTCCTGATCGTCGCTGGGTTGTTTCCTGAATGGAAATTTAAGTCCAGGATGGAGAGGACCAGTATTCCATAGGTCGGCTTGTTAAATTTTCCCAAATACCGTCTCTGCAGATTGTTCATTATGATGATTAGAAACAATAACCGTTAGCAACAGTACATTTCCCAGAGTTTATTTCCAATAGAGAAGCCATCTAATCTCAAACTTTGTGGTAGGTGTTCTGCAAGGATTTAAAAATAGCTCTATAAAGTAGTTTGAAATGACAGTGTTTTTGCACATAATCCATCACTTCTAGTCTTGTCATTGAAATACTCAGTAATTTTTGGTCATGAAATTGATTCTTAGGTGGGTTGTGACTTAACTTGAGAAAGTTTTTCCAAACCTTAGCAAGAAAACTTCCTTACGCACCAGGGTGAAACGTGCCTCCTCTGAGTTTCCTAAACCAACCAAACCAAGGTCGCTGGGGAGAGCGTCCTTGAACAATACCGACTGGAAATCAGGGTTCTTAATGTTTTTAATACATGTAGTAATGACGCCTTTTTTTTAATTTAAATTCAGTTAACATATAGTATATTATTAGTTTCAGAGATAGCATTTAGTGATTCATCAGTTGCATATAATACCCAGTGCTCATTACATCACATGCCCTCCTTAATGCCCATCACCCAGTCATCCCATCCCCCCACCCCCTCCCTGCCTCCTTTTTTTTTCCATAGGGCGCAAGCGCTAGTGATTAGGATAAATGTAATTGCTGCTAGCAATTTTTTTGAGATTTTTTTCAGCTCAGAAATAGAATATTAAACCCTGGTCTTCGTTCGTGAGATTAGAGGGGGGTCAAAATCACAAGGAAAGCTTGTTTTTAAAACTCAACCAAACAACCATGCAGATGCCTGGGCTGTACCCCTTCCCAACTGAATCAGAATCTCCAGGACAGAGCTTGAAAATAGGCTCTTACAAGAAAATCACCACATGATTAAGCACATTAAAGTTTGAGAACCACCCAGAAAAATCCCAGAGCTTCTCTGCAGCTACACAGCCATGTGTCTTAACAAAGTCCTCTAGGAGGTGATTCCGATGCACCTCTCGGGTGTCAGACCCGGCCCAGAGCATCTCTAGCTATGCCCGTAGCACGGGCCGGTACCTCCAGTGCTGCCCACCTGCCCCCTGCATCCAACAAGCATTACCGATAAACTGTGGCATTGCCCTCTTATAACGGGTGAGCAACCCATATTTCCTTATCTTTGAATTTCTGTCACTGTCCTGCAATGGAGAATTAAAGTATTGGCGGCACTCCACATTCCCTGGGTGCCGTGGCCTGGCCACGGGGTCCTAACTTGTTCTCACCCACCACTTTGTTGCCCAGCCCCTGGAGTGACTCGTAGGCCTAGACGAAGAGATGTGCTTGAAAAAAGTCACCAGGCAATCAGTACCAAATATCAGACCATGGTTGTTGGCCAAGTTTGCGCTGCGGGTGACACGCTACCCTGACTTTGACTTCCACGTACCACGGGGCAAGAAAGCAACATGGAAAAGCAACTCTTTATCTAATAGACTGGTTATAGTTTTGCGTTCCCCACTCTTGGAGTAAGAACTTGGACCCGGTACTCGGATGTAAAACCTTGAGCTCACAGGGGTTGTGGGGTATTTCTGGGTTATCCAAGCACCAGGGCCAAGAGTTCTGAGAATCAGAGGCACGTCCTCAGTATGGAGGATTGGGCTGAAATCCAGGCGGATAAAGGGTTGTGTTATGCCATCTCAATTAGTATGCTGAGTGAGAATCTCAAATTCGGGTAATTAAGTATAATTATGGCAATTAGACTATGGTTCAAAATTCTTAGTCTAAATATGACAGACAACATCTTTTTTATATGCTGTTTTTCACAGAATAGGTAAGGTGTTAAGGTTCTAACCTACTCAAATCACAAGCACTCTTTAAAATGGTATATACTGCTGGGGTAGGATTTTGTAAATTCCTAATGTGTTTATTATATTAAGTCTAAGAAGGCATTGTAGTAAGAGCCTTTTGGTTTTGTTTTGTTTTTTAAGGTTTTTACTTATTTGACACAGAGATAGAGAGTACAAGTAGGCAGAGCAACAGGCAGAGGGAGAGGGAGAAGCAGGCTCTCTGCTGAGCAGGGAGCCCGACGTGGGGCTCCATTCCAGAACCCCGGGATCATGACCCCAGCCGAAGGCAGCGGCTTAACCGACTGAGCCACTCAGGTCCCCAAGAGCCTTTTGTTTTTAAGCTGGGTGTTGGTTTTCTGCTAACGACTGCAGCACTCGAATTCACTCAAACCATTAGGTGTAGGGGATAAAAAAGAAGAGAAAGCAGGACAGTGGTTTTGCTCTTCTTTTCCTCCAAGTGGGAAAAATGGCTGTAAGTTTTCATTGTCCATTCAAAGACGTAATGCTGAGGAGTTAATATGCTATTTGGAGGGGCTGCTGCTTTGGATCTCCCCATAATGATTCCATTACCTGCTGTCCATTCCCAGGCTCTGGTTCGCGAAACTTCAGGGAGCCCTGGCCTTGACGAGCTGGCACTCGCCTTCTGTCTCATCAGCTTCTATTCCAATAGCCACTCCGTAGAAAAGTAATTGCTTTTGAGTTGGTTTCCTGCAAATCTTGGAATGGTTTGCCTCCTTCTCTTTGGTCTGAAGATCATTTTCCGAATCTGGAGTTAATCACAGTACAGCATAAACCACAAACTCTTCCTCATTAACTTTTTTTGCCGCCATGGTGGCCGGATCGCCTCTGCTCAGCACCATAAAATCCAGCAAAAATCTAACTTTGTAACCAAGGAAAACAGTGTCAGCTTCTCAGTGTTTAAGGAGGAAACTGGGAACAGAATTTAATTCGATATTCACCCAAAGGCCTGGCAGTACTGAGCGAAAGAAACCAGCTACCTTATTTCACTTACTTAAAATATTTTCTTTTGCCCAGTTTTGAAATAAAAGACATGCTACATCATATTAGTTTTAGATGGATAACATAATGATTTGATAAATGTGCATATAGTGAAATGATTGCCACAATAAGTTAACATCTGTCACCTCGTATAGTTACGTCTTTTCTTGTGATGAGGATGATTCTCAAAGTCATTCACTTATTTTATACTCACCCCAACTTCCCTTTCCTTCCTTCCTTCCTTCCTTCCTTCCTTCCTTCCTTCCTTCCTTCCTTCCTTTCTTTCTTTCTTTCTTTCTTTCTTTCTTTCTTTCTTTCTTTCTTTTTCTTTCTTTCTTTCTTTTCTTTCTTTTCTTTCTTTCTTTCTTTCTTTCTTTCTTTCTTTCTTTCTTTCTTTCTTTCTTTCTTTCCTTTCTTTCCTTTCTTTCCTTTCTTTCCTTTCTTTCCTTTCTTTCCTTTCTTTCCTTTCCTTTCTTTCCTTTCTTTCCTTTCTTTCCTTTCTTCTTTCTTCTTTCTCCCTCTCTCTCACTAATTAGTGGATCTGGCATATTCTTTTTAAAAACATGTATTTTTTTAATGACATACACAAGTAAATGTAAACATACCTATCAAAGCATTTTTACAGAGAGAACACGCTCATGTACCTAACAGCCAAAACAAGAAGCCCCTTTGTCCACCCCCATCACAAGTCCCCACAAAAGAAACTTCCTCTCATTTTCTAGTACCATATACTAATTTTGCCCTTTTTTGTTTTGGGTTTGGGTTTTGGTTTTTGTTTGTTTGTTCTTGCTCCATATAGATGGAATCATACAATATATGCACTTCCTTCTGGCCTTTTCCGTTGAGCATTATAACTAAAATTCATTAACATTGTTGCTTGTAGCAGAAGTTTGTTCTGTCTGTGTAACACTTCTCAGTGTGGGGACACTGCAACTTTGTAATCCATTTTACTGTTGACGGACATTTGGCTATGATGCATGGTGCTGCTGCAGACGTTCTTGGACACATCTGTGGGGGGCTACCGGTCCGCGCATCTGCTGCATAGATACCTGGGAATAAAGCCACCGGTCATAGGGGAAGCTCACGGTCACCTCTAGTAGACTGCATCAAACTGACTTCCAAAGGGACGGTACCAGTTGACAGCCCCACCAGCGGCAGGGTTGCATTTGTCCTACATCCTTGCCCCACTTGCTATCATCAGTCTTTCTCATTTTGGTCCCTCAATGGAACTTAGCTTTAATTTGCATTTTCCCAATGATCATGAGCTCAAATACTTTTCAATATTGGCAATTTGCGTATCATCTTTTGTGAAGTACCTATTCAAGTAGTTTGCTTTTTTTTTTTTTTTTTCTGGTGGGATTGTCCTTTTTCTTTTTGATTTGTAGTTATGTTTTGGATACGAGACCTTTATCAGATATGCGTGTGGCATGTATCTTCGCACGGTCTGCGGTGACCTTTTTACTTTCTTACAGTGTCTTTGGGTGAACACACGTTCCATTTCAGTGTAGTCTGGTTTACCAGTTCTCTGCTTTATGGTTCATACTTTTTGTTTCCTGTTGAAGAAATATTTGTTGCTCAAGCTTATGAAGATATTTGTGGTTCCTTTTGGAAGCTTTATTGTTCTGCCTTTCATATTTAGCTCTTTAGTCTACTGGAATTGATTTATTTTTTTTAATGGTGTAAAATAGGGAGTCAAGATTCTTTTTTTTTTTTTTTCCCAAATGGATAGCCAGTGGACCTGGCACCTTTTATTAAAAAGGCCATCCTTGCCCCACTGCACTGTTTTTAGATTCTCTATTCTATTAAATTTATTATCATTGTGTCACTACTAAACCATGTTAATTATTACAGCTCTAGAACTTGTTGGCATGGTCATTTAGAAGTGAAATTCATAACTCAGAGGTCCTATACTCTTGTGAACGCAGGGAGTAAAGCATTAAAACTAGTAAATACACATTCGGGTATTTGGAGTAGTGATAGTTCATCAGAGTCCTGAATATATGAACCTAAAGTCAGCCCTTTTTTTTTTTTAGCTGCAGGGCTTTGGGCATGGGAGTTCCTAACGAGATTATGTGGGGAGAATATTCAATGTTTCCTTAAAGTAAGTTTACTTCTAATTTTACATGCTATTTTGGTTTTCCATTGACGAAGTAGTTTCTGTCCATATTATTACTTATCCCCATTTTAAGTTTTCCCTCAAATCTTCATAAAATTACTATCTTACAGAAACGCATGTGAGTATTTCCTTTTGTTTTCAGGTAAGACTCTTTTCCTCAGATACGGTTCCTGTAGTGGTGAGAGAACTCTAATAGTTTTTCTAATTCTTTAACAAACTTTTACACTATTTTTACAGTCTTTTACAACTGATTATCTCATGCAATAATAATTTATAGACAAGACCAGCTGGTGCTAGAAGTGAAGACCTTCTCTAGTACCCTCGCATTTTTTTAATTAAAAAAAAAGTGTTTCTAAATAACTTCCTAGTAATCACCCAATTCCTTGTGTGCAGTTAGGAGCTAAATTCAGAATTGCCTTTTCTAAAATGATCACTACAAATTCTGCTTTCCTGATCTTGAAATTTTAATTGACAGAGAGAAACACCACCGAAAAGGCAATTAGTAGCATGTTTTTCAGTAGCATTAAAGACATATGCATCTTTTCTTTCCTAGAGGGGCAAACTGTAGGCAAAGGAAAACATGCTTACCTTTCATCTTATATGCAACAATAGTAATCAATTGCCTGGAAAGGTACCAATGTGTGTAAGTCAAATAGGAGATAAGTTTGTATCAATCTAAGCTCCTACACAGAGGGTCTTGTTGAGACATTGCATAGTAGAAAATAAAAATTCCTTCATTTAGAAACCCAAAAGTAGTCCTTCACCTACGAATTCAACCTTCCTTTTTTATTCGGTAATATGACGTATATGATGATACTGCCATTCTGGTGTCTTTTTTTTTTTTTTAAGAAACTATTTCCAAAATCAGTATTTATTAAATCTACGTATACAGCATATTTACCTGTGATACTGAATATGAATGTTACATTTTAAAGATACTGTCTTCCCCAAGTATACATTCTCTTTTTTTTAAGTTCGTATTTAAATTCTAGTTAGTTAACGTACAGTGTAATATTAGCTCTAGGTGAACAATATCGTGATTCAACACTTCCATACAACACATGCTCATCGCAACAAAGGTACTCCATAAGTCCTAACTTCTAACCGGGCAATGTCCTATTTAAGCAGAGTAATCAAAACTGAGTCTCCTCATTTTTGCCCCAAACAATGAACTGAAAATGAATTTCCAAAGTTTGAAATAGCTTTTAGACTTGAAGCTCACAGAATGTAAGACTGTATCTATTAGATTCGACTCAAAACTGTTTTATTCAAATGAAACTACCTAATACTTTCCGATGGGGGAAAATCAGCTTCTATTCAGATGACCAACCTATTTTTGAGAATCAAGTTCAAAAAGGGCTTTACAAGTTTAATGCTCCCAAACATACCATTTGCACAGGAAGGGAAAGAACTTATTTGTATTTCGAGCATGATTTTGTAGAATTTGAGTGACTCAACAAAAATGAAAAGATATTCTTAGATATTTTGGTATTTGTTTCTGTTGGAAAATACCTTCACTTTAGTGTAGTTTTGAATATGAACAGGGCGAAAAGTTCTTATATCTGAGTACTGTTATAGACAGACTTGGCATGAATTAGGGTAGCGATCCAAAAAATGACAATAGTTGGAATTTAGTCTTTGTGATGATCTTGGATTGTTTGGTAACGGCTGTCTTTACTTCCTTGCACAATTTGGACTTGGATCTGAAAAAGAAATGGGATCTGGTAACATTAAGTGAAAAGCACTTGGAAACTGTTGCTGAAACATTACAAAAGGGGAAGGAAATCCACCCACCAATTTGTTCTTCCCACTAGAAAAAACCCCACAGATGAAGATGCCATGTGTGGTGTCTTGAACTGCCATCAGACCATATCAGACACACAAAGTTTGTTTGAAAGAGTGTACTTTACGAGCATGGTTTGATACATATAGATGTAGACACACCATTCATAACAAACAACAACAACAAAAAAGCCATTTGTGATGGGTTCTTGTGGCTAATTAGGAAATTGGTACAAGTCTGCTCAGAAGTTATCACTAGTCACATGGTTGTCACCTCCCCCAACAAACCTGACTTCCAGTACGTCATACGGAGGCGACCACTGTAGCACTTTTTATTACGTTCTGCTGAGACACAGTACTATACGCAATTCTATTAATAGGAACTGCTTTATGTTGAGGGTAGAGGTTTGAATTCTTCCAATTTTGCCAAGTCCTGTTGTGATGTGATCAAGTCACTTATTTTTCAATAACTACATCACCATTTGATCTTTTCAATATATTCAATATTCAATTATGAAATGCTTTGTAAACCAAAGTCAGATCCCGGAATGGTCCATTTTACTCTGTCTTAGACTTCACCTCAACAAATCTTGTTCAGTGTGTACCATTAGACAAAACTGCCGGTCAGCATGGTAGAAACTCTACATTGCCCTTCAGTGAAGGCTCCTAGTGTCTGAAAGGCTGCCATCTTGATTGAGAACGTGGGTACTGAGGATGACAAGTGCCAGTGAAGGGAAAACACGTTCAGCTCTTACCTAAAAAGAGAATTTTCCCTTTACACAATTGTATTTCAAGAATATCAGCAGAATAATATTAAGGAATTATCTCTGTCATCTAGGGTGGTTCCCAAAATTTTCTAATATGAAGACCGCTTCTTAATTTATTCATGAACCCTGGCATGTGGGGGCCAGGCTTTTATTTATCTGACTCAATAAATAACATAATTTTTATGAATGCATGACTTAAGTAAATATGCATTTTCTTAATCATAGCACCTCTCAACACATTTGCAAAATGGAATTACACATGTCTGTAAGTCTTATTAGTACGATCAACAGGCTTGGTTCATGTGGACTCCTAGATTCCTTGCAAAAACTCCAAAGTTTGGGAATTGTGCATCTGTATCTTCCAAACCCTTTGCTTTACAAATAAGGAAAATCAGGGCCCAGAGAGATGATGCGATTGGTCTAACATTTTAGGGCCACTGGCAGAACTAGACTATACTCCACGTCTTCTGGTGTTTCCATTCCCCACCACAGTCTTCCTTAGCAGGATTAGGAAAAGATACCCAAACTCCTGTGTTTTCATTTATGAATTTCCAGTGGTGGCTATTCATGGAAGATGCCATAATACAAAAAGTAAGCAAGAAAGATGGGACCCCACTGTAGAAGCCAAAACTGGCCGTGCCTGGCACATAATAGTTGTTCAATAAATGGAGAGGATGGAAACACAACTTCTTTTCCATAACTAACCTCCTGCCCTCCCTAAGTCTCCAATTCCCTCAGGCTTGAAGCTCTCATTGTCATTGTTCACTCTTACACAGTTGAATGTTCAAACTTGCTTTTCCCAAAGATAATTATCTATAATTCAGTTCCTACCTCTGTCCACTTTCCCCACCATCCATAACTTTAACACCATAATAATTGTTTATCAGACTCACACTCCATACCTGTGGACCATCCCTGTGGCAGGAAGTAATAACACAAACGGACTGTTCTCATTTCCAAGTGTTTCGGAAAGAAACTTTCTTCCTTATGGTTCTAAGGAAAGTAACATTGCTATAAACAATGAAATAAGTTTTCCCTTGGTCTTCAGTGGCTGTTTCTAATATTCTAGGAGTTAGCTGTAAGCTAATTAAGAGGGTGAATATTCCAAAACCAAATTATATCTTTAATATTGTACGTAAAACTCTCCAGCACCAGCAACACCCATTTTGGAAACACATTTACATCTTCCTCACGTGCATGAAATTTTTACTTGAGTCCCAGTGGACTCATTTTTTTTTTTTTTTTTTTTGTGGAAGAGCCAAAAGAGATGTCCAAAGAAGAACGCTTTGTGTCAGGCAGAGCCAGAATTGAGACGGCCCTACCCCGGATTCAGTGCTCTTCCAGACGAGTCCAGTTTATACTCTAATTTCTCCCAAAGGGAAGAGGAGAGAACAGATACCTTCAGCTGCCTGAAAAAACATGGGGTATTCAGATATTTGGTCTCCTAAAGAAAATTGTGATTTTAAGCTTAGTTGGTATTGACCGTGTGTAAAGTAATAGTGTTTAAGTCTGTATGAGACTTGGCACTTTATTATTAAAAAGCACACATAATTGTGGCTGCTAGCAACATACCGTTTATTTAATAAGAAGGATCAGGGAAACAGATTGAGTTTTGTGAGCGAAAAAGCCAATGCCTACTACCTCCAATAAACAAAGTAGTGATGGGGATTTGTACAGGTCTGCACTACTTTGACTCAGAGGCCCAAACATTTTTGATCTTTTAGGAAGAGAGTTTTAGAGCAGTTTAGAAGCTCGTGCTAGTCAGTTGGCTCCATTAAATCTTCATCTTGATTTATAAACACACATACATAGCCCAGGGCTTCTGTGGCACACGCTGGCTCATGCTTGTTTTTTATTTATTTATTTTTTTTAAGTTTTTGTTTTGTTTTGTTTTGTTTTTTTGACAGAGAGAGAGAGAGATCGCAAGCAGGTGGAGAGAGAGGGGGGAAGCAGGCTCCCCCCTGAGCAGAGAGCCCGATGCGGGGCTCGATCCCAGGACCCTGAGATCATGACCTGAGCCGAAGGCAGAGGCTTTAACCCACTGAGCCACCCAGGCGCCCCTCATGCTTGTTTTTTAAAGACAAACCTTCACTATTGCTGATTTTGCCCTGTTACTCTCCTTGCTTCCGTCAACCTCTCAAATCCCTCCCCCTCGCAGCTTCCTTGGGACAGGTGCAAAGCAGGACCCCCAATGATTGCCATTGGCATTTGGCCCAGAAGCAATCCCAAGATACCTAAGGGTGATTGCTCACCATTTTCTCGTAAGAAATTAGAAACCCGAAATTCATCATTTTGACAAATTGATCATAAATTGATGAAGATTAAAACGTGCTACAGAAGACAGTTTGGAGAGCTCTCTGCATGAAAGCTCTCTGCATTTCACTGCATGAAAGCCTCCACTATGCAGTCTATCTTGCTTCTCTTTTTTTTTTTTTAAAGATTTTATTTATTTATTTGACAGAGATCACAAGTAGGCAGAGAGGCAGGCAGAGAGAGAGGGGGAAGCAGGCTCCCTGCTGAGCAGAGAGCCCGATGCGGGACTCGATCCCAGCACCCTGAGATCATGACTTGAGCTGAAGGCAGAGGCTTTAACACACTGAGCCACCCAGGCGCACCTCATCTTGTTCTCTTCTAAAGCAACTCTGGGGAAGCCTGTCTTCGACCTACTGCAGCATCGCGTTTTCCTTTTAGAAGCGGAGGCCAGATACCCAGTTTCTTCACGCAAACGTGGTATGAGTCCTGGCCCTGGGTGCCCTGCGCACAAGGCAGTCAGCAGCCCTCCAAAAACGCACCCCCTGAGCAGCGCACGGTGCACTTCGGTGTGACAACCTGGTCTTCTCTTCGGCAGGAGCTGACATGTTTGAAGGCATTTCCAGTGAGACAAAAATCAAAAACGAAACAAGCGATCAGAAAATTTAAAAAAATAGAACGATGAGAAATAAAACCCACAAAAACGCTAACCTTTCCAGAACATGCCTAAGAAGGACATGTCTGTATTATCCTCCTGGGGATAGATTTTGTCATTGATGAGGACATTCTGCGTAGCACATGGTGGTGGTGGTGGTTTTTAAAGAAGGAAGCTATTATTCTCTTTGTTGGATCCCTTTTATTTTCTAGACTCCCCCTGGTAAAATGATCCTGCTGTAGAAGAAAATTAGGCTAATGTAATCATATTTGTTTTCCACCAACTAAAAGAGCTACAGCTTTGGAAATGTTTTTCCAGCTCCTGAAGCGTGGAGTGGGAGAACGGTGGTTGTAGCGTCCTAAGCATGTTCTTCAGCACGGGGTGTGAATGACAGCTAACGTCGGAGACGGCCCGGCAGACGGCTGCCTGAGCACCGAATGGCTCTTGAACCCACACAGCTGGCGCTTTGGACCATAAAGAGAAATAATTGCATCTGCAGAGCTTAATTTCTGCTTCATTTAAGATTTGTAGGGAATAGCTTACTACCATTCCCCTTTGAAAGCCTTGGGGCTCAGATGCTAAAGAAGCTAACTATAGAGACTCTCACTCCTTCTATTTCTGGCACTTACTCAACAGGGAAGCCTTATTTGCATTTAAGTTTTGAATATGGGGCCTTTCTTGACTTAGCAATACTGTTCATAAGATTTCAATGTGCTTGTGACTGACAGATGGATATTTAAAACAATCAAATGTATATTATTCTTTGAAACTGTATGATTGAGTCTCCCTTGTGGCTAAATTGTTTTCCGAAAGAGAAAGTGTCCAGAATCCTCAGTTCTGATGATGGTGTGTGTGGGGTGGGGGTGGGGGGCACGCTCGTGCCCATGCACATGGGTATACATCAAAACAAAGCAAAACAAAACAAAGAACCTTTGCTATGTGCTTGCTTCTTTGAACTTTGACCTCGGCTTGCAAACAGGCAGATCTCAGCTGTGATGCATCTAATCAGGAAGTACTGGAGATATTTTTGTAACTATTTTGCAACATAAAGCTGCATCTTTCTGCTTCCCTTGAAAACAACACGTCCTTTCCCTCAAAGATCATAACACTTGGGTTAAAATTTTAAAAAGAGAACAAAATAGAATTCCATGATGCTGGCTTGGACTGTATCCACCATCCTTGACCAGAGTCCCAGATGCCAGGCCCCTAGAGGTCACTGTTAATTCCTTCCCTGCTGCTGGAAAAAATGCAGCTTCCTTTCATGCCGACCTGCTCTATCACTCTCTGCAGGGTGGACTGCTGTGTTGGCCTGCGTGGCTCTAGGCCATTCTGACAAACCAGTGAAGAAAAGGGTAAGATAGAAGGGACAACCAAGGATGACATCACAGAGACAGGGACGGGCCGTGGCCAAGCTGTGTGATCAGAGCGTCAGGCAAGTCACAGCAACCAGGGATAAGAATGCAGGTTTGGATAAGTGGGAGGAGACATTGCTGTGATGGCAGAGGCCATTCGAGTTGGATGCCACAGTCTCTAATTAATAAATGGTGTAAACGGTCGCCTTACGTTTCTCCTCGCAATGAGCCTTCCAGAACTCAATTATAAAAATAATTTTATTAAAAGTAATTTGTCTAAATCATAAAAATAATTTTTCCTAAAGATGATGTGGGAACTTCCAAGGGACAAAACACCGTATATGATTGAATAAAGTTGTATTTTGCCTCTGTCATTCCCCCACCAGTGGACTCCCACTGACCCACTCTGGGCTACATTGCTTTGTGCCAGGAGAGGACATCCCCTCCCCACACCTGCTTCCAGTCAGCCACTCCCTCCCAGTGACGTCATACTACTCCTCGTCTCTGCCTTTCCTTTTTTTTTTCTTTTTTTCCCCAAATACTTTTATTTTATTTTTTCAGTGTCACAAGATTCATTGTTTATGTACCACACCCAGTGCTCCATGCAATACGTGCCCTCCTCAATACCCACCACCAGGCTCACCCATCCCCCCACCCCCTCCCCTCCAAAACTCTCAGTCCCTTGTTCTGAGTTCATAATCTCTCATGGTTCTTCACCCCTCCGATTTCCTCCAATTCATCCCTCCCTTCCCTCTCACAATGTCCTCCATGTTTTTCCTTATGCTCCACACGTAAGTGAGACCATATGATAATTGACTTTCTCCGCTTGACTTATTTCACTCAACATAATCTCTTCCAGTCCAGTCCATGTTAAAATA
>CM052883.1:134854949-134893730 GCA_028534135.1 Potos flavus
TATGGAGACCTATACTTAGAAAACATAATTTACAGATAGCTTTGCTTCATTAAAGATTCCTTCCCTTTAGGAAAGAACTTCCCATGGGGCTTTTATAGGTGGCCAGCAACATCAATGAACTTTTAATATTGAGTTTCCAACTTTCAGAAAGACTGATATTGCTTAAAGCAGGGGTAAGACTCTTGCGTATACATAATTCTCCCCCCCCCCCAGATCACCCTCTTTTGGTGTCTTTCATTGCTTTAGGGCACCTGACCTTTTTCATTTTTCTAGTCATGAGCCTTTTTTTAATTACTTAAAAATGTAGTCAACAGAGCAGTCCTATACCTCTCGAGACTTTTTACCTCCTGCTCGAAGCATTCTGCTCAGGGCAGGTGATCTCTTTGGCTAAGAGGTTCTGGCTACAGTTTTTCTAAAAAAGCTTTCTCTCAACCCATTAGGGAAAATGTCACATAAATTATTGAGTTCATGATATCCCAGGAATTCAGCACATGCCTCCCTCAGAAAGAGGAAACACAAGCCTAGCACTCAGACTAGCTTCAGGCTGGGCCTTGAAGATGGTTTTCATCCCACCTCATTCCCAGTGTGGGAAGTGGGACAAAGGATTTTAGGAGCCTAAGAATCAAAGTCAGCCCGACACTCTCCTGATGTAGATGGGGACTTGAACGGGCCAGATGTTCCAAGTCACATGTGGAGAAGTGTTTGTGGTTGGATTCTGTTTGAAACTGATTGTTGATACTCTCATGAGACAGCCTGTGACAAATTGTATAATAAAAATGTTAAAAATAGCATATTTATTCCCTGGAAAAGCTGAGTTCCCACAATTCAGTTAGCTGGGAAAATTGCTAAACTTTTCGGACAGAAAGTGCTGATTCCCTGTTTTAAACCTTTCATTACACATAGGATTTTTCCTTACAATTTTTATTCTTCTGAACTTGGAGCATCGCTCCAGCTATCCATTTTTTAAACAAACAAATATGTCAATTTGTAGTTCTTAATAAAATTTTAAATCCAAATAAAATGTACATACAATATTGATGAATTAATTACAAAAATGACAGTGAATTTTCCAGAAAATTCTATGCCCTGCCCAAGAGAAATATGATGTGAGCCACAAATGCAATTCACATATGTAGTTTTAAATTTTCTAGTAGCCAAGTTAATAAAGTAAAAAGAATCAAGTGAAATTAATTTTGGTAATATATTTCATATATTTTATTTGACCCCATGTATCCCAAATCTTCTAAGTTCAATATGAAATCAGTGTAAAAAATTATTGAGATATTTCGCATTTTTTTTCTGGAATTAAAGTTTCAAAATCCAGTGTGTATTTTCCACTTACAGCACATCTCAATTCAAACCACCCACATTTTGAATGCTCAGTTGCCACATGAAGCTAGTGGTCACTGTATGAGAAGCCTATACATTATCACAGGCCTGTATCACAGCAAACATTTGAACAAAATGAGAAAAAAATTAATCCTCTGTCTAAAAATATGTAGATATTTATCAGTATTTCCTAGGGCCATTGATATACAATGGAGTGGTGGGATTCTCAGAGGCATAGGTCTTGGCTGAGAAGGTAGGAGGTGAAGAGAAAGTAAAGACAGCAGGGAAGTAATTTGTGTGGTTGGGACTGAGGCGAACTAGGATGAGAAATATTTGAATTGCTAATATTTCAAATAGCACTATGTGTTAAGAATGCTTTTGGCTGCAAGTAACACAAACTTGAATTAGAGTGAGTGTGATGGTTAATTTTATGTGTCATCTTGACTGGGCCATGCTACCGATATTAGGTCCAACATTCTTCTGTATGTTTCTGTGAGGGTGTTTTTGGATGAGATTAACATTTAAATTGGTCAACTTTGAATGAAACAGATTGCCCTCCATAATGTGAACGGGCTTCACTCAATCAGTTGAAGGCTTTGATAGACCAAAGACTGACCTCCCCACGCAAGAGGGAATTCTACCAGCAAGTGGCCTTTGGACTTGAACCACAATGTGAATCTTTCCCTGGGTCTTCAACCTGCTGGCCATCCTGCAGATTTTGGACTTGTCAGCCTCTATAATCATATGAACCAATTTCTTAAAATAAATCTCTTTCTATATACATACACACCCTATTGGTTCTGTTTCTCTGTATAGTAAATTCAGCTAAGAAGAGTTTATTTTCAAAAACAATGAACAAAAAACAAGGGTTTATTTTCTCACAGAAGAAGGTATCTGGAGATAGGTAGGTGCTGATTTGGGTTTACTGGCCTCTTGATGTCATGGAGGCATCTCTGATTTTCTTGGCCTTTCCCTCATGCTTACTGCCACATGGTTACAAAGTGGATGCTGCATCTCCAGACACCACGTGAGCATTCAAGACAGAAAAAAAATTGGGGATGTTATTAAGAAAACAAAAACTTTCGGAGCACCTGGTTGGCTCAGTCAGTTGAGTGCTAACTCTTGGTTTGGGCTGGGGTCATGATCTCATGGGTCATGGGATCAAGCCATGTATCAGGCTCCATGCTTAGTGGGCATGGAGCTTGAAGATTCTCTCCCTCTGCCCCTACCCCCATGTGCACATGCATGTACACCCCCTCTCTCTCTCAAATGAATACATACATCTTCTAAATCAATTTTTCAAGATTGTCCCTACAATCTTCTATTTATATCATGTTGTATCACAAAGTCACTACTAGCACCAGAAAAATCAAGTGCTTTGGTTTTCCAGCTTTATAGTAGAAAGTAGCAAGAGAGGAAGAGATTGAAAAGTACTGTGGATCAACCAATGCATGGTATCAAACACTAAGTGCAAGTTGGTATAATCCTTTTGGAAGAAAGTATATACATATATATCTATAGCTATATTAATATATACATATATATCTAGATTTAGATATATATTTACATATATGTAAATGTATATCTACATCTCTCTATATATATATCTAGATATATAAAATATGCCATACCAATTTGAAACATTCTGTATGCAATAAGTATTAAGCTATTCCTTTCATCATTATCTATAATTTTGGATTATAAACTTATCATTTTGGCTGCCTAGTCTCCAAATACCTTTCCATTTAGAGGGAAATACAAGGAAGTAGTCAGGCACGACCCACCACAGAAAGTAAAGCAGCAGATATCGTTTCCTCTCTGGGAGCTATATTGTGGCCATAGGACCTTCGCAGTGACCCAGACACTCATGGAAGTTGGGGATCTCTGGGAAGCAATGCAAGGTTCAAGATCTATTAGAGATTATTTGAATCTGCTGCTGCAGGGGGTCTAAAACCCAGATTTCTAGGGCAAACATCAGAGGTGGCTGTGCTTGGTGAGGCAGCTGATTGCACTGAACTCACAGGTTTCTTGGGAAGAGCAGGTGACATGGGGCTTGGCAGAGCCCCTGGAGCACAGTGAGACCTCCATGTACATTTCCTCTGTGTATTATGTGGTATCACAGACCTCTCTTCATTGTACCTGTGCTGTAACACCTCCCTCCTCTTAAAACAACCCCCTCTCCCTGTGCTCACTCTCACTGCTTGAGCGTGCTTGCATTTTCTGCCTCCAATCTCCCAACTGCAGGCTGTCTCAGAGCCATGTTTTCTTATTTGCAGACCCGATAACTGACTCTTAACATTAAAAAAAAAAAAAAAAAAAGACTCCCATCACCATTACCTACTGAATAAATTCCAAACCGCATAGCCTGGCCTCAGGACAGCTCCAGACTGCCCACCTGGGAGAGACTGGGGACAGCAATCAAAGGAGGGGATTGAGAAATTGTCTTCTTTTTTTTTTCCTTGGATTGCATTTTATACATCAATAAAATTAGTGAACTTTTTAAAAAATCCAACTTCAGAGGCTCCCTATGGCCCTATTAGGGACAATTTGAGCAACAAAATGTGTAATGATGGTAACAAATTACAACCCATAAAATAAGAATACATGAGTCCATACTGATATAAAGAATTAAATGAAGAAATAAATGGAGGAAAAGGGAAAGCTCTTTCTTAAAGTAGAAATATAAGTAATAAATGTAGAAGGAAATGTTGGCAAAAACTATAGTAGTAATTGCTTCAGGCAAAAATCAATGGATGCCAAAATTAGGAGGTGAAAGTATGATGAGAAACACTGTATTTGCATGATATTACATGACATGTATTATTTTTTATAAAGGGTAAAATATTAAGTTTATAGTAGAAAATTCTGGCAGAGCCACCTTAATGAAGTGATCAAAAGTTAACAATACCAGTTATGGAGCAAATCATGCCTCCTGTGGGATGCTATGAGGACACCTATTGCTTGTGTGGTATCTTTGCCAAAAATATGTAACTTACATTAGTGGTTCTCAGCTGAAATTGATTCTCTGTCTCACTCAGGGGCTTTAGAAAATGTCTGGAAACATTTTTGATTGTGAAGACTGGAAGTGTGCTATGGGGATCGAGTGGGTCAAGGTCAAAAGTGCTGTTAAACACACAATAAATAACGCAGAGGACAGTTTCCGACAACAAAGACTTATCTGGCCCAAAGTGTCGATAGTGACAAAACTGAGGAATCTTGACTCAAATTTAATTGTAAGGAACCATCAAATGAACACAGATTGGAACAATCTAAAGAATAACTGGCCAATAGTCTTCAAAGACACAAATGATAACAAAAGCTGGAGGAATCGTTCAAAGATAAAGGAGATTGAAGAGGTAGACATCCAAATGCAATGTGTGATGCTGGACTGAATCCCAAGTGAGAAAGGGACATTAGTGGAACAATTGAAGAAATTTAAATGAGGCAGACTAAAGAACAGAGTTATATCGCTGTTGGTTTCCTGATTTTGAGACTTGTGTTATGAATATGCAAGATGTTAACTTTTAGGAAAACTAGGTGAACAGTAGACAGGAATTCTTTGTGCAATTTTTGCAACTTTTCCTTGTCAGTCAAAAAATTAAAATGAAAAAATGTAAATGAAAAATATTTTTTTAATTTTATTTAAAATCAATTAATTAACATATAGTATATTATTAATTTCAGTGGTAGAGTTTAGGGATTCTTCAGTTACATACAACATCCAGTGCTCATTACATCAAGTGCCCTCCTTAATGCCCATCACCCAGTTACCCCATGCCCCCACCCACCTCCCCTCCAGCAACCTTCAGTTTATTTCCTATAGGTAAGAGTCTCACATGGTTTGTCTCCCTCTCTGATTTCGTCTTATTTTATTTTTCCCTCCCTTCCCCTATGTTCATCTGTTATGTTTCTTAAAATCCACATATTTTAAATAGAAGAGAAAAAAAGAAATGAAAGACATAAAAGGATTAGAGAAAATGTGATAAATATTAAAGATAGGCAAAGAAGACAGAACATACGGATAATATGAGAACTTTCCTGAATTTTTTAAAAGGACTTAAAACTGAATATTGAAAGAGCACACCATCTACCCTGGGAATATTGACCTATATTGACTGACAGCAAGAAAAATTTTACTAAAATCACTCAACTTTAAAAAAAAAGAAGATATCCTTTGAATATGTAGAAGAAAAAAAGAGTAGGTAATTTATAAGAAAAAGAAAATTAGATTATTATGCTTTTGACACTGAAGTTCTATGTGAGAAAAATATAGACTAACAAATTTAAGATCCTCAAGGAAGCAAGTGTGAATCCAAAGACTTTTTTAATTTTAATTTTATTTTTTAAAAGATTTTATTTATTTATTTGACAGAGAGAAAGAGATCACAAGTAGGCAGAGAGGCAGGCAGAGAGAGAGGGAAGCAGGCTCCCCGCCGAGCAGAGAGCCGGATGTGGGGCTCGATCCCAGGACCCTGAGATCATGACCTGAGCCAAAGGCAGAGGCTTAACCCACTGAGCCACCCAGGCGCCCCCCAAAGACTTTTTCTTAAATCAAGCATAACTTTCAGGTATAATGGGCACAGATAGAACTCACAACGTTGTTTCCACGAGCTCTTCTTGTGAAATATTCTTAAAAATAAGCCTCAAACAACAAAATAACTAGATAGATATTGTCTGACATGAGAAATTTTGGTGAACATTCAGTACAGAGGTTCCCTAGAACTAAGATGACTAAATGCTGAGAGACAACGCTCAGAGCTGAATCCTCTGATAGTGTAGCTATACAAATGTTTCAAAATGGAGGAGAAAATAGTTTCAGTAATCACATTGGTATTAGTCTTATAACTGCAATCCTGAGACTGTCATGTGTATAATATGGGATAAAACAAATGAGTACTTAACTACATATTCAATCCTATCATCTCCTTTATATCTGACAGCAATTCTATCATCTCATTTAACCCTGGTTCCCTGAGAACCAGGAATCTGGATATGGAAGAAAGAAGATATGAAAGTAGTAGAGAAGAGGCTAAGCAAAAACTCTATGATCTCAAAACTGAATTGGGGTTATCAATATAAACCCATGAAGTACTTGATCTTATTTTACTTCCAGATATATCCATTGGAAAGACGTAGAAACGATAAACTACACAATAGCAATGAGCACCCCTAGCATGCAGATCGTGGTCTTGCAATACCATTTTTCACTACGAGAGACCGAGTCTCTTTGGAGAAATGATGGATTCTGGGTGTAAGGTAGGAAATGAGCAAGATGACCCTGGGGCATCTTGTCATACTAGATGGAACAGAAGCTGTCAAAGACTATGAGGGTTATGTCTAAAGGACTTTGGAGTCAACTTGAAGAGGCTCCCATTCGTCAAAGATGGAAAATTTTGAGTTTATAATGGTAATTGTGGTAGACTAAAATTCATCAAATACATTTAATTCCACAATCTCATAAAACTACGAAAAGTAATTATTACTTTTTGGAGGGTGATAGGAAGCCAAATCATTAGCTTCAAATCTGGCATATAGAGCTAGAGAACTAAGCATTTATCCACCCTTCTCTATATGAACTGTATCACTGTGTAACCAAATATTGGATGAAGGGAAGTGTCTCTAACTAATAAATGAAAAAACATATACCTAGACATCACCATTTTGCAACCTTAGGGGGAAAGGAGGGACAATTTGAAGGGCTTCTGGGGTGACCGGTGAAATTCTGTTTCATGACCCTGGAGGAATTATTGGTCTTCTAACGATTCAGAAAGCCATATATTTGATGTGTGTGGTTTTCTGTATTAGTGCTTTATTTTACAATAAAATTGAAAAGGCAATGAAAAAGAAAGAGGACAAAATAACCAAAAGATTGAGTGAATTTTTCCATAGCTGTTTGTTTGGGAGGGCAATGCCTCACAGAGGTCATGGGTTGATTTGACATAGAAAACTTACTTACTAGGGGACTTTGGGTTAAGTTTCCTCCAATTTATTGTAACCTTTCATGAGCAGTAGGTTTATTTTTAAAAATAAGTAAACAAAACAGTGATAAGCTTTGTCCCTGGCTCTCCCAGAAGTGGTGAGAAAATAGAGTTATGTGTTTTCTCTTGCAAATGTATTGCTTAATATTACCTAAAACGCCTTTGTAATTTATCAGGGCAATAAATTTCTCTGAATCAGTTAGGCAGCATGACAAGACACATGACTCTGGCTTGTTTACTTATGCTCCTATGAACTCATATTACCTAGGTGGACTCTTTTAGACGTGTTTGTACTTGAACTAGGGGTACATGGAGACAGTGCCTTGCATACCGAAGATGCTCAATAAATGTTTGTTTCATAAAGTTTAAGTGAATAGGTTAGACAAAAGAACATATTAAACTGCATCGTGAGTATGCAAATAGTTAAACACAGACTGCGGACTCACGTGCTGTTGGTAGATTTAAAGCAGGAAGAACTTCAGCAGGAGTGTCTCCAAATTCAGTCTTCTATGTTGATTCCCGACATCATCTCATGGCTTTAAATAAACTGATGACTAGTGACTTATATCTGCAGCCCAGACCTCTCTCCTGATGTCCACATATAAATTCTAAGAGCCTACTGTATAGCTCTATTTGGATGGCTAATAAGCATCTCAAACTTATTATGTCCCAGACCAAATTCCTGATTTCCACCTACGCAAACTTTCTCTACCCATAGTTTTCCCATCTGAACAGAGAGCTACTTCTTCCTTCCAATGGCTTGAATCCCAAATCTTGGGGTCATTCTCGATATCTCTGTCTCTCACACCCCACAGGCAATGGATCATCAAATACTTCTGACTGTCAAAATGTATTCAGAAATCTGATCATTTCTGAGGACATGCATGACTACCCCTGGGGTTCAAGCCTGTCATCATTTCCTTTTATTTCAGTATAATTTTAAACATATAAGACAGTTGCCAAAATTGTATAAAGAACTCCTGTATACCCATTACTCAGATTCATTATTGTTTTCTGGTTTTCTTCGATTACTTTACATTCACTCATCTTTCTTTCCTTCCCTTTCTCAAACACACAAACATAACATACACACACACATAAATACACATGCATATATTTTATTCCGAACTTTGATTACAGTGATATCTACCTGGTTTTTTAGTGTGAAGTTTTATGTAAGTTTATAATTAATAAGTAATTTTCTCCTTTATAGTTCATAAATAATTTGGAGGGAGATGTTTAAGACTATATATAAAGATGGTGTTCTCATCAAATTTCCAACCACAGGTTTTAGCTTCTATCGATTATTTTTAACATCCACCATTCCTTTACATTTATTAGTTGCCAACAGTCTGTACAGAAGAAATTACTTATTTTCCCATTTATTGATGTATTATGTATTTGTTTTTAACAATAGGAGCTTGTGGACATCTATTGTGTTATATTTAATTACTTTTAGTATATATTTTGATGCTCAATTGGATTATCCTCATATTTTATATCTACATATGTCATAAATCCCATCATGCAATAATGCAATATACTCTTTGCTTTAAAAAGTGAGCAATCTTAAAAAATAAATAAATAAATAAATAAAAATAAAAAGTGAGCAATCTTTAAGATAAACCGAGGGAAAAGAGGTGGTCTTTTATCTTTACCAAACGATTTACCATTTCAGCGCTTCTCATTCCTTTCTGCAAATCTGTTTCCATCTGGTGTCCTTTCTCTTCATTTTGAAAAAAAAAATCTTCTCTTGTCATTTTATTTTTATTTTTTAAAGATTTTTTTAAATTTTATTTATTTCACAGAGAGAGATCACAAGTAGGCAGAGAGGCAGGCAGAGAGAGAGGGGGAAGCAGGCTCCCTGCTGAGCAGAGAGCCCGATGTGGGGCTCGATCCCAGGACCCTGAGATCATGAGCCGAAGGCAGAGACTTTAACCCACTGAGCCACCCAGGCTCCCCTTCTCTTGTCATTTTAGAAGCACAGGTCTGTTATTCTATCTTCTCTTCTCCTTCTAGAACACCAAGTACACATATATCCCACCAGTTGATATCGTCTCACAGGTCATTTCAACATTATTTTTTTAAAGATTTTTTCTTTCCGTGCCATGGGTTAGTTAGTTTCTATTATTTTCTTTCTTTTCCATGGACTATTACGATGTCTATCTAGAAAGTCACAGTCTCTTCCTTCTGCTGTCTTGTCTATCGTTAAGCCCATTTAGTGAATTTTTCATTTGAGAGACTATACTTTTCAGTTCTAGCACTTATTCCTTTTTAATAAGTTTCCATTTTTCGGTTGAGGTTCACCGATTATTATGGCCACATTTTCCTTTGAGTACTTGAACACGGTTATAGCAGCTGCATTAAATTTGTTTCCTGTTAATTCCAGTATCTGGCCAGAGGTGGTTTCTACTGAGAGCTTTTTCTCTTGACCACAAGTCACATTTACGTCTTTTTTTCACATCTTGTAATTTGGATTTCAAACTAGACATTATGCATGATATATTGTACAGACTCTTGAATTCTGGTATCCAGTTAGTCTAGCAAACAATTCACTTGGCTAAACTTAAAGGTTAAGTTCTGCCTCCCTTCTGTGAGTAGTAAACATCTCTGGTTAGTTCTTTTTTTTATATAAAAGTTGTTTTTTTTTTAAGATCTTATTTATTTTTGAGAGAGAGAGAGAGAGCATGAGCAGGAGAGAGGGGCAGATGGAGAAGCAGACTCCCCGCTGAGCAGGGAGCCTGATGCAGGGCTTGATCCCTGGACTCTGGGATCATGACCTGAGCTGAAGGCAGACGCTTAACCGACTGAGCCT
The DNA here is from genome assembly GCA_028534135.1 of Potos flavus. Taxonomy (NCBI): domain Eukaryota; kingdom Metazoa; phylum Chordata; class Mammalia; order Carnivora; family Procyonidae; genus Potos; species Potos flavus. The sequence goes on from CM052883.1 coordinate 134,865,072, forward strand.
CCCAGGCACCCTCTCGGGTCAGTTCTTATGGTCTTTGTCCTTTGTTTTCCCCTGGGCTTTCTTACTCCATGTATTTACAGTTCAAGGGTCATTCAAGGAGTGGAATAGAATTTATATGTAGATTTTGGGGCTCCCCACTCTGTGGAATCTTTTTTTCTGAGATTTTTCTGTTCAATTTCTAGCCACTCTTGTGGTCCCCAAGTTCTGTCCTCTGACTCCTCAAACCAGTAAGCCTATGCTTTCTTGAGCAAGTTCTAGCTGCCCCATTATACAGACTAGAGCCTGCCATGCAGGGAAAACCCACAATCTCACTTCTCACAATTCTTTTCTTGCAAGGGTTTAGTTCTTTACAGTTTCTGCCTGTTTCTGATCACTTGATAATGTCTTACATTTTTAAAAAACATTCTGTCCAGAGTTTATAACCATTATCCATGACAGCTTAAGTCTGGTACACATTCCTCTGTCATTCCTGGAACCAGAACACGCCATCATTTCTTTTCTAGAGTATAACCATGCCACCTGATGGGCCTCCCCACTCCCACTCTTGTCCCTTTTTCTGTTTTCTACCCAGCAGCCCAGGGTAGACTTTTAATATTTAGGTCACATCACTTCCTTTTCTGGTCAGAACCCTTTATTTACTTATGACTACATTTAGAATAACAGCCAAATTCTTTATAATGATCTACAAGTCCCTCCACCATCTGACTCCCTCATTATCTTGCTAACTCTATCTCATGTTCTGCTCTAGGCACACTTACCTCCTTGCTGTGCTGTCTCAAGGCCTTAGTCCTGGCTCTTCCCTTTTCTTTCAGATATCCGCCCTCACCTCCTTCAGGGCTGGATCAATTGTCACCTTCTCAGTGAGTGCTTCCCTGACCATTCTATTTGAAAGGTACCCCCCACCCTGACAGCACCATTGGCATTCCTTATCTCCCTTTTTTGGTTGTTGTTTTCCTTATAATACTTACCACCATCTTAAATATTATCATTTTACTATTTTGTTTATTATTTACTTCCACTAGGAAAAAATGAGCTCCATACAGGCAAAACAAGTTTTTTTCTCTTTTGTTCATTGCTCTCTCCCCAGCACCAGAACAGTACCTGGCAGTTAGAAGATGCTCATTGGACATTTGCTCAAAGATGATTGGATACATTTGGATTATTCCTCTTTGTCAAGCAAGTCTATACTAAAACTACAGATACAAATTCAATAATGGAGTTTGACTTCTCCTAATTAGGGATCAGGCAATAAGATAGGTCTACCAAGCTTTTACTAGAAGATAAACCAATATCCTTTCTGTCCTCATATGGAGAATAGCAATAAAGAATCTTTATTCTTTACCTAAAGACCTATCCAACACTAAATTTACATGGTAGTTTAAATGCAGTGTAATACAAAGCACGTAGATTTTGGTGTTGGATAAAGAGCACTAAGAACTTTATTAGTGACACACCACTGAGTTATTTAGTGCCTCTGAGACTCAACTACCTACTCTGAAATGATGATAGTGTTCATATCTAGGATTATCAGTTGAAACTGGGTGAAGTTGGGATTGACAGAAAAATCTCAAATTATAAAGCATCAAACAGGATAGAAGTTTCTTTCAATGTATAAGTCTGGAGGTTGGTCCCGAGTGGGTATGGCACTTCATGCTATTAGGGACCCAGGCTCCTATCATCTTACGACTATGTCTGTAGAAGACTTCACTCTCAAATTCACCTAAAATCCAAGGTGGCTGCTCCTGCTCTAACTACTGTGTCGACTCTCTGTCCCACAGCAATGGGGAAATAAGCAGAGAAAGAAGCAGTCTCAAAGTCTACTATAAAACATTCATCCTATGTGTAAACCTAAGGATCCACAGACATGTACCCTGGGGCAAATAATACATTATGCTTTAATTAAAAAAATAAATAAATTATTAAAAAAAAAAAAAAAAAAAAAAACATTCATCCTAATCACCAGAACTCAGATAAAAAGCAACATACAAGGTGACTGGAAAATGTAGTGTTACATTTGGAGGGCTATGTGCCCTGTTGAAAATTTTATTACCATAGAAGAAGGAAAGAATGACTATTAGGGGCAAACAGTAGCCTTCCTCTCTAGTTTACAGTAAAAATTAAATTACTACGGTTCATAATATCTAGAAAGCATTTAAAGTATTAACTATCTTCCTCCCTTTTCTACATTAAATCAACTCTTGGCCTTTCTCTTTCAAGAAAACTGACATTTTAAAATCTTTTCCTTCTGGTTCTTATTTCTTACCCATTTCTGCTCTACTTTCCTAAAACTTCTTGGTCTTCTACAACTTTTAAAAGTTGTAGAAGAGATGTAGAAGAGATGAAATCTACTCTCAGCGATCTAACTAGGGCTGCTCTAGGGGATGCTACGCCATTGATGCCCATCCTTGAGGGAGTTTGTCATCAGTATCAGGGTTCCTTAACAACAAGACCATCTGATTGCTGGCTTTTGAAAAGTGTCTCTCAGATCGTTGGAATTCCCTGGGATGAGATGAAATAAGGCAGGTGTACAGCATGGTCTTGGTGCTCATGCTGATAGTTTCAGTCCCATTCTCAGCACTGCATGCAAAGAGAGGTTCTAAGATCTCACACACCACCTCTAAATGACCGAGGCTTTCTTTTTAAATGGACGAATTATTTCTTCAAATAAAATAAAATCTCATGAACATACCTCACACAGATCAAAGCCCAGTCGTATTGGTTGAAGCAAGGGTGAGGCCATAGGCAAAATTACTGGTCTAGATCATCGCTTTACTTGTTGAGAATCAATTCATGAGGGAGGAATACTACAGATTACAAAAAGAGATTTGGCAAGGAAGCCAAGATTCTTGTTCTCTTCAGTTAACTTCAGCGGTAAACTGAGGCCTGGTTGCTTAGCAACTCAATCCAACCCAGGACAAACTCTGCTAATACTTCCCCCAGACTCGGCCACTCAAAGTTGCAGAGTTAATGATTAAAAGTCAAGAAACAGATCCACAGAGTTATAAATAAAACATAAATGAACAAACTGCCACCAGGCCCTCCCTGTGTTAGGAGACTGAGGGCAGAGGGGGCAGACTGGGTGAGGAGAGTGAGATCAGCATGCAGCCCTCCGGACAAACAGTGAACAGGTCTCATTTCCCAACCACTCCCTTTCCCTGCCATCCCCCCTCCCGGCACCCCTCCACCAACATTGCCTTTGCACTTCTCTTTTCTCACTGTTGTCTTCTGCATTTCACCTTCTAGTTCCTAGTCTTTCTCTTAGTTCTCACTTTAGAAATTGTTTTTTTCCTGCATTTTGCCAAAAATGCTATTCTGACTTTTCATATACATTGACCTATCTCCTTCTTGTTGTTGTTTTTTTAAATATTTTTTTATTTAGTTATTTGAGAGAGAGAGTGAGAGAGAGCGAGAGCATGAGAGGGGAAAGGTCAAAGGGAGAAGAAGACTCCCCGCGGAGCTGGGGGCCCGATGTGGGACTCGATCCTGGGACTTCGAGATCATGACCTGAGCCGAAGGCAGTTGTTTAACCAACTGAGTCACCCATGCGCCCCATCCTTCTTGTTTTTTTTTTCTTAAAGATTTTATTTATTTTATTTTTGTGTGAGAGAGAGAGAGAGAGAGAGTGCATGAGTGAGGGGGAGGGGTGGAGGGAGAAGCAGGCTCCCCTCTGAGCTGGGAGCCCAACTAAGGACTTGATCCCAGGACCCTAGGATCATGACCTGAGCCAAAGGCAGACTGAGCCACCCAGGCGCTGTCTCCTTCCTGTTCATATGTCTAATGCAGTGGTTCTCAAATGGGGGCAGTTTTGTCTTCCAGGAACATTTGGTAGTGTCTGGAGATAGTTTAGTTCTCACACTGGAAGAGAGGAGTGGGGAACAGCATCTAGTGGGTAGAGCCAGAGATGCTCTAAACTTCCTACTGTGTAGGGGGGTCAGCCACCCCCCAACAAAAAAGAATTATCTGGTCCCAGCTATCAGTAGTGGCGAGGCTGAGACACTGGTCTAAAGCATATATTCTCAACGAGGATGGTAATATAAATATTACAATGACTCAACCCTAACTTGACAAAAATCTTACTTCTTTGTTCCTTGGTATTTAATTTCCTGGGGAAAAGAGTAGCAAATAGAAAAAAAAAGGGGGGTCAAAAAGGGCTCCTTATGGGAGCAATAATGAAAAAAAGGTCAAGAAACCTCGGTCTAACGTTAGGAAACTTTCAGGGTGAACAATCAGTGCATCAAGCCCTTGGACAAAACACAGTTGCAATTCAGCAAACGCTGGCTCCCGGCATTGACATACAGCAACCTCTTAGAATTAAATATGAGTTTCAAATAGACTGGTCCTGATTTTCCCAGGAAGAAGGGCAGGCAGGCCAGCTCTCCGTGGCTGAGTTCTTTGAGGAAAGCATATATATTCTTTCAGGCCCCAAAGGCACCTTAAGATGTTTTGGGCCAGTGATTTACTTAATGACACTCAGTGACCTACAAGAATTAATGTGCCTTTAAGTGATGAGTTTTTATGGCTTCCCCAAAGGCCCTGATTTATTTGGTAGTTGAGCACTGTAATGTAGGAAACAAAGGCGAGAATTTTAAGAGCATCCCATTCCCAGCCCTGAAAAACTTCTGCTCTCAACATAGTGTGTTTCTTTTTGCTTAAAGGAATTTCTCCTATTGAAAAGGCTTGAAACCCCATTTCTTCTCTGCAGGTCAAAAGAAAACATATCTTGCTGACACATTTTATCCTATCCAGGGTATTAGAAAAGTCAAATAATAAAATGATTAATATAGGTAACTTCAGACTCTGGGTCGATAACCTCTGTTTCCTCTAACTAGTGACCATTTAAAAAAATATTAATACAAATTTTATCAAAACTGGTTGGAATCTCCTGAGATCTCACATTTTACTGAGAGAAAATGGAGAGCAATAAGAATGTATAAAATTGGGCAGACTTTCAGTTCGATAGTCTTTCTTTAAAGGCTGTTTGGTTTCACCAAACTCTTCCCCCCTGGGCCTGGGAACAGTCCCAGGAGAGGGTTGACTCAGGGAGGAGAGGCAACAAGGCGAGTCAGAGGGTGGAGCCCAGGGCAGTGGCGGGCCTGGAAGAGGTGGGGAGTCAAAACTTTTTTTATAATCAGAAAATACTCTTACAGCTTTGAGAACAAAGTTTGGGGCTTTGTTGGTCAGAGTAATTAAGTGGAGGTCGGTCCAGGAATGTGGCCTCCTTGAGCCACACAGCTGCAGAAGACTCTGGGAAGAAAGGCTCCTCACTTCCTGTAACTGTGGGTTGTTCCACTGGGACTTCCTGTCACGGGCTGTCCTGAGGGCTCCAACCGTCCCCCCACCATTAGTTTTTCCTCCTACGAGTTTCCATCATCTTTAAACAAAAGAAAAAGGGGAGAGTGAGCTCATTGAAAATGATGCCAAAAAGATATTTTACAACAGAACTACTTTCTAAATGAATTCACATGTCTCAAAACATTTTTTCTACTAAGTAATTTTAGTTATAGCTTAACAGATAAAATGAGACAGGAACAGGAAAGACAGAAAGACCTTATGAGGCCAAAATAGAAGTTTTATTGGATCCAGTTTCAAAAACAGAGTCCCCAGGTTCAGATCTTACTGTGACAGTATAGGGCAAAACCATGTAGTTTTATATGCATATGATATTTTCATTTTAAACGTAGTCTGGTGTTCCGACAGAGGAAATTATTTTGGCATTGTGAAAGTTTGCTTTTCAGCGTCCTGTAAAAACAATTTAATTGAGTTTCATGGTGCTTTATATTTTTAATTTTAGTGTCACCATCGTCAATTCTACTTAATACTGCTTAGAACATGCGTTGTCTTTGTTAAATAAATAAACGATCTAAGGACCTAGAATGACCATTCCACAAGCCAAATGCGATGGCATGAAGCACACAAGCAATTTCATAGGCTTAGCCCTTCCTTCACACTTCCAAGTGCAACGAAGAGAAATGAAATGTTTTATGCCGATCACATGAATCATCCACACAAAAAAGTGTTCTGGCCAAAAAGTCAAAGCTGTTGATAAAAATGTCTTAAGCTTGTGTGCCTTTCACCAGTTTTCAAACACTTTCTTCATATTTACTACCTCATTTGATATTCTCAGTGATCTATCAGGTAGGCCTGGCAAATGTCACACAGTGGATACAGATCTCATCTATGGCGGAAGCATGGAAGAATAGAGCTTGTCTAGAACTCACACTAGTTTCTGACTCTGGGCTGGTGGGAGTAAACTTTCAGAGCTCCACTAGCAACCAACTTCCAAAAAGCCCCTCTTCCAGGTAGCAGAATCACAAAACACACCCTAGGTGGACAAATCACGAAAGCCTCGCTCCTCTAGGTGCAGGGCTCAGAGTGTAGAGAACATATAGACCTCACCCAGGCTGTACCCTCACCCCTTGGCCAGGCACTTTTGTATAAGACACGACAAGCACAAATGGATGCATAGTTCTGACAACCTTCATCCTGCTTGGGCTTCTCCCCAGTTCAGTCAGGGTAGATGCCATCGTTCTTGGATTCTGTGAATTTCCAAGACCTCAGGAAGGGGGGGTGGTAGGGTAGGGAAGCAACTTCTGGTTGTCCACACACGTGGCCCTCTGTCATTCATTGTTCTTGTCCATATACTGCTGCAGGCCAGGTGGCCCTCTACTGTTTCCATGACATGCTTAGGGTCAGGCCGTGTTTGCTCAGAAGCCAGTAGTCCCTCCCCCAGATGCACCATGCAGCCATTTCTCCTCAGAATTCTAGAAAGATCAGCACGGGTGCCCTCTGCTTATGGCCCTCACTCTTTCAGACTTCACCTCTGTTGCTCACTTGCTTTCTCACTCCCTTTCTCCTCTTTCTCCCCACAAATAGGCCAAAAGCTCCTTTTCTCATCTGGGGAGAGAGGCCAAAAGGCACTCTTCCTTAAGACTCAGGTTTTTGTAAGACAAAGCCAGACCTTTCTCTAAGCCTCTTCTGTTCCAGCCCTGCTACAAACCAACCTAGAGACACGAGAACAGCGCCAACTATTTCCTTGAATAGAAGGAAGAATTAAGAATACAAGATGGAGAAAGTCATCCATTCACAATCCCTATTTTTTAGATGGAAAAGAAACTGATATAAATGTTGAAACCAAGATAAAACAGGCCAGAATCTGCTGATTTTTTTTTACATCACAGCAAGATGGAGCGACATCGGTGTTCAATTACCAGACAAAAAGGATAGGCCCAACTTGCCTATGTTTTGAATTGACTATGACATCAAGATGATTAAAGATAAGAACTAAATGGCTCCACTTCTTGCTGTCCACTCTATCGAGTAAAAGATCTTCTCTTGGGAGTCATGGAATCGGGCACTGCAATGTTCTTTGCCATCTGTCAGGCAGTGAGGCTCTCTGGGAGAGGCCAAAGCAAGATGGCGAACATGGATGGGGGAGCCTTGATACCTTATATTTCCCATATGGTGAGCATACTGAAAGGCATGGCATTCTCAGAACAGCCACTTTGAGGTGTTGTTTCTCTTATGGAGAGTAACACATACTTTGGACTACATAGGAAGGCTTCAAATCCGGGTGGGGGTGAGGTCAGGGTGGAGGTGGTGGTGATCAAGGGAGAAAGGCCATCTATGGGGAGACATAAAGGTTGAAGGGGAATTAGCCGGAAGAGTCTGAGGGAGAGAGAAGAAATAGAAGAGCATACACAAGGCCTATAGATGAGTAGACACAGCTTGCTGGGGAAAAAGAGTCGTTCTCTACTGACCAAGCAGAAGCTCAAGGGCAGGATAAGGGAATGGGATAGGGGGAGAATTGGAAATTTAAGATTGAAAAATCAAGGAAGAGAAGTTAGCAGAGGTGAAATTGATTGTATGTGGTGGAGAACTCGACTAACTGGCTTCAACAGCAAGCATTTTTCTTCATGTTGGGACACCCAGGTAGCTCAGCCGGTTAAGCATCTTCCCTCGGCTCAGGTCATGATCCTGGGGTCCTGGGACCGAGTCCCACATCGGGCTCCCTGCTCAGCGGGAAGTCTGCTTCTCCCTCTGTCTGCCATTCCTCCTGCTTATGCTCTTTCTCTGACAAATAAATACATAAAATCCTTAAAAAATAAAAAAAGAGTTCGTACTTTTCCTCATGTAATAAGTAGGAGGTGGGTAGGTATTTGCTGTTGTTGGTTGGGTGGCTCAAAATCATCAAAGCCGAGGTTGTGGTGAGCCTCTTGGGTCTTTTTTCATGGCTCCATTCAGCACTTCCACTTTCAGGAATAAACGAAAAAGCAAAAAGAGCAAAAACGGCTCATGCATATTGAATCCAACCTCTAATGGGGTTTTTCTGGGAGCCCCTTTGCCAAAACTTCCATTTATTTCTCGTTGTCCAGAACTATATCACAACAAAGACTTATTGTCTTTCAGACATCGCACAAAAATGTTGGGATTCACCTTGAATGGATAAATTTGATACATATTTCTATTCTCCTGAACCAATCACTGTGGCCGATGCACTGATCAAACCAATCAAGGCCCTTGTTCTGTTATTCCTGAACTACACTTACATAATTGCATCTTGCCAGTCCCTGCTCTAGAGACTTCAGACATTCCGTTACTGCCGGCCAGCATCCAGGACTCTCCTCCATGTGTCAGCAGCTAAATTCAACAAACATATATCAGACAGCTACCATGGGCAGATAGGCAGGCTAGCCCATGCGGTTTAAACAAGCATGGTCATTTCCATGCCCATACCCTGTTCCCTCCTTCCCCTCATTTGCCCTGTGCATTTCACCTCCCTGATTCTAGTGTATCCTTCAAGACCTAGCTCAAGTTCCAGGCTGTCCTAGATGTCGGACTGAGCATTAGCTTATGAGGATTCCTCCCTCCTCCTAATTCATAACACTCACTGACAAACACCATATGACTAGCAATTGAAAATGGACTTCCTCATTGTTGCCTGGCTTCTATGTTACTGAGCACTCCATATAAGTATGACTCCATATAACTATGTTATTGATGCTCCATATAAGTATGTCCTATCTTGTCTTTACATCTTGCACATAAAAACGTTAGATATGTTTAATATCTAAAGAAGAAAATCAATAGAGGAATAAAAGATTACAACTTAACTGTTCCCCAAACATTCAACTGCAGTCTTAAGATTATTCTTAAACTTCCTAGGTTGAACTTGTCCCTTGTCCTCTGAACTACGTTGACAGATTTCCACTGAGAAGTGAATCCAAATACACTAGGAGGTTGGGGAGAGACAGTCTGTTACACCTCCAGATCCTCCTCTATATTTCTTATAGTCACTTTCTCCTGCAGATGGAAAAATTGACATCATCGAGCCTTAGATAAATATTAGTCAGGGCACTAAACAGGTGTTGATAGCATAGGAGGCTCAGCAAGTTAGTATCTGTCCAAGAAAACAACCTATGTGATCGCTAAATCGCTTGTTGAAATAGAAGAAATGCAGATCCCACAGTAACTATCTAATTTAATGCATAGCAAATGGATGTCTTTGGAAAAGTAATAATCTATTGCTAAATAAAATTATACCTAAGTAGTAGCCAAATTGTCTAAGAAAGCCTAATAAAACTCTGGAGAGTTAAACTTGAAATAGTGAAAAATTCGTTCGACTTGTATCAGTCATCGATCTGGTTTTATGATATGATTCTCAAAACATCAAGGGGCCTTTGACTGTTTGTTTAGTAAAAATGATGAGGACTTTAAAGCCTGTAACCGTGTTTGATTCATCTCTGGGGACAATGATTAAGAGCAGGGTGGGTATGCGAGGTATGCTCTGTTAATATGGCATCTGAAAAGGAATTTAAAAAATTCTTTCTTAGGCCTGCTAGCATTGAGTGTAGATGAACTTGTCTTAAGTAGAGAAAAATATCAATCATGAATAAGTTCTGGAATAATTTTTCCAAAACAGAAAACATTTTGCTTTCCTACTTCAAATAATTTTGTTCAACAAGACTACCCTACACACTAAGAATTAATGTCAAAACCTTTCACAGTGTGAATTAATCTCAGCATTTCTAGCTCTTTCTCGAAGTGGGTCAAGATTCACCTTGAGGCTCTTTTACATCCTTCTGGCTCTGGATAGCAGCTTGAGGCCCAGGGTTAGTAGGTTCCATTAACAGCATAAAATGGAGCAGACAGCGAAAAGCCTCTCCCTTGGGGTCTGTGCTCACCTCCATGCCTGCTCTTTGCTTGCATGACTTGTAAGTCCCGACTCGAGACTCAGCTGCCTTGTCTCATCACCTCTTGCATCTATATATCATTCTTGGAAACACTTATCCTCCGGCTTTTGTTAAATTCTTGCAAACTGTTTTCTTTCCCAGTTAGGTCTCTGGGTGCACCAAGGAACATCCCTGACGTTAATGTAAACTGGACTTCTGATCAGACCTTGCCCTCAGGTTTCCATTCAATGCTTGCTCTTGCATGACATTTATCTAATGAAATCCTCCACTGCCTGTATTTTGCTTTCCAGTGTATTTGGAGCCATAGAACTTTCAAAAGCTGCTATAGAATTATGCAAATCCTATGGGATTGGGTCTGGGAGTTGGTAAGTAAGTTAAAAAGTTGATTACAGTATAAAATCATAAAAAGGATATGTACATTTTTAGTTTTGGCTTCTTTATAACAGAAGGAGGATTTAAAGATGCTTTTAAACCTCTTTTTATGATTCTTTCAATCTCTTATCTTTTCTTGCCCACACTTAAATTAATGGCAACAATAGTGGTGCCCGGGTGGCTCAATCAGCTAAGCATCTGACTGTTGTTTTTGGTTCAGGTCATGATCTCTTGCAGTCGTGGGATCGAGCCCCATGTCGGGATTTGCATTCAGCATGGAGTCTGCTTCAGATTCTCTCTCCCTCTCCTTCTCCCTCAAATAAATAAATAAATAAAATTTTAAAAAATTGATAGCAACTATATTCTCTGTAGGGCTTTGCTTTGCTCAAGTCTTTCCTCAGCATTCGACTGTCTTCATGGACACAGTTCTCTTTCCACATTCATATATCATTGATTTAAACAGCATACACTATGTTATATAACTCTAGGAAAGAACAGGTATCATAAACAGGTTTGGATACAAATGCTATTGACTCTTGAGAGAAATATAACTCGACCAATAGGAGCAGAAATGAGAAAAGAAGAGAATAGCCTAGAAGCCACAAGTGAGTAATCAAAGTGCTGTGGGCATTATTCTCAGGGTGTTCTGAAGGGAGGGGGACCATCTGCTGGAGATACATCAGTGATCAGTTGAAAGCATCTACTGGACAATGGTAGAGAGCATCTTCCAGTTTAGGGAAGCCAAGAGAAAGAAAATTCTCTCTCTCTCTCATTCTATATAGTAATATAGGAGAAGAATCTCACCGGGTCATGGATCTACCATGAGACTGACTACTGTTCTCAGCATCCCGGTGTTCTCTGAGAGCTCAAGCTCCACCACACTGAATATGAATGGTGCTGCTGGAGGTGCCCACACAGCCAGCGCAGCAGCCCGAGAGGAAGTGACTAAGTCAGTACACAAACCCTGATCTCATTAAGAGCAGAGCCTTGTGCTGGCAAGGAGCGATGGAAAATTCTTGCAGGGAGGCTACATTAGTTCAATATTAAATTCCTCTCCCCTCTTTTTAAGATTGCTTAAAATTTCTTGAGTAAAAAGTGTGATATAATAATAATAAAACAACAACAAATGGCTACCAGTGATTGCATTACTGTGATGGGTCAAGCACTGTGCCAAGCACTTTTTGTGATTCTTACCTAATTTATCACCTCATGAACCCTAGTCTCCACTGGGCCCCTTACCACATTTCCCTACTTCATTCTCACCTGTCAGATAAGAGTTTTACACTTTCATAGCTTTGCTTATTCTCACCATCCCTCCCATCTTTACTCAGTTGATGAATCTGCTTGTTATCTCACTGAGAAGAAGAGATCGATGAGGAAAGCTCCCATCACCTCATTACATACCTACCTATACCTGTACCCATGTTCTCTGCCTCTCCTCTTGTTATCACGACTCAACTGTCCACACCTTTATCTGGGACCAGCCCCCCAACTTGGACACCGAATCTGGAAGCCGTCCATCCCCTCCTCTATACTGAAAGACTTAGCTCTGTCAATTACTTCTCCTCCCCAGGGCGTCATCAATTTTTCCCTTTCCCCTTGCCATTTCCAGCAGCACACAAGTCTACTATAATTTCTTCAATCTCAATAAAAAGCTCAAAAAATCTCTTGTGTCCTCATATTCCAGTCCAGTTACTACCCCAATTCTCTCCTCTCCCTGATGGAGCAAAAATCCTGATGGAGCTCTATGCACTTGCTGTCTCCAATTTCTTCCCTTCCTTTCTCTCTTGAACTCTCTGCCATTAATCTTTGATTTCTCCCACTCCATCAATGATTAATTCTCTGTCCTCATCTCGTTTGGTTCAACAGCAGGGCTGAACAAAGTTGATCATTCTCTTCTCCCTGAAACACACTTTTTACCTTGTTTCTAAAGCAAACTTCCGTTTGACTCCTACATCACCGCCGCTCTTTTTCAGTCTCTTTGCTGGTTGCTCCTCATCCCTTTACCCTTTATAGTTTTGGAATCCCTCAGTCTGAGTTTCACAATCTGTACTCAATCTCTGTATGAGCTCATGGATTTCAATATATGTATAAACTGAGGCTTTTTAATTTATTTTCCTTACTCATAAGTTTAAGGCATTGGTGGCTTTGTGATTTATAGATCTAACTTTCCATTTCTTCCTTGAATTTGAGACAAATTCCTATTTGCCTGTCTCCACTTGCGTGACAATAGGCATCTCAAAGTCGATATAGTTAGTTTTGCTATAACACATGTGTTTTGAAATTGTGAATTTGTTCTCATATGATTGATACATTAGGGAATCATTTCAGCATAATATGAATTTCGCCTTTGCTTATGTGCAATTCCATCTGTTAGAAATACTAGGTAAATGCAGAAAACTACACCCCATTGAGCCCAAAGGAACCCCCAAAACGCACATAGGCAGACAACATCCACTGGCCAGGGCTACCTTAGTTCACATTGTGTGTTATCCTGCTTTCATTTTTGTAAACTTTTTCTGTATTTGAAAACACTCATCTGACATCCCAAACATCTAAGTATCCTGGCTCAAAAATGCCAAGCAGTGTATGCAAAGGAGAAGTATTTACGTATTGAAGAGAAACCTGAAATGATGTGTCTTTTACAAATGAAAGAATACAGGTATTTCTTTGCTATGCACAGTATCCTGTTAACTGAAACTCATGCAGATAGGAAAGAACTGTGTGCCCCCTTTGCATGGTTTTGTAGTAGCTGAGACATCTCAGCAAGGACACGAGTTTCTGTTAACACAGTGTCGTGCAAAACAAGGATTGCTTGTATGTGGCATCCCCGAGCAACAGGCGTAGAGGAATCCACATTGCAGACCACAATAGACAATGCCACAAACATAAAATTTAAAACGTCGGTAGATGGAAAAACTTTGACTACTGTGAAGTCAGTAAGAACACGGCCTAAAGACATGGAAGAAAGGGAAAAATATTTGAACCTATGGGTTAAAGATCAAATAATAAAAAATGTTTGCTCAAACACCATCGTGTCTGAAAGGCTTTCTCTGGCCACCCTACCTAGAATTTCACTCCTAATTCCTCAAGTCACAGTGTTCTCTATCGGCCTTGTTTACCAATTCTTTTTTTTAAAGATTTATTTATTTATTTATTTATTTATTTATTTTTTATTTCAGAGAGAGAGAGGAAGAGAGAGAGTGGGGGAGGAGCAGAGGAGAGGAACAAGCAGACTCCGTGCTGAGCACAGAGCCCAACATGGGGCTTGATCCTGGGACCCTGAGGTCATAACCTGAGCCGAAATCAAGAGCCAGACAATTAACCCACTGAATCACCCAGACACCCCTACTCTATTCTTCTTAATAAAATGTATCACCATTAGACATATTATGTACAGTATTATATGTATTTATCACTTTGTTTCCTGTCAACCTGTGGCAGTCTGGAAACATGGCTGCAAATTCTTGGACACTTTACTCATAGAGAGGTAGGGTCTATGCCCCACCCCTTGAATCTCGGCAGGCATGGCGAGAACGACTTCTGAAGTAAAGTCACAAAAGGCCACATAGCTTCTTCCTTGTTCACTGGAACTTGCCCTTGGAGACTGAGTGGCCTGAGGCAGTCATGCTGTGAGGAAGCCTTGATCACGCGGAGACATGGTGTGGGGTCGGCCAGGCCTGGTTTTTGAGCCATGCTGAACCAGGTGCTCAGAATCGAATGGCAAGATGAATGCACACGTAATTATAATAAATAATTACATTTCAGTGTGAAAGATGCCACGGTGACATATTTCCGGACAGTTGGGGGAAATGAGAGGAGAGAGTAAATTTTTAATGCAGAACTGGAAGTGAGGGCTTGGAGAGATGACATTTGAGCTGTCTTGGAGAATAAGCAGGAATCTGTCAGGCAGAAGATGGAAGAAGAATTAGACGCTTGGCTCCTCTTCCTTCCAACACTCAAATAGCTTTGAGGGCAGGGAAGGTCCATCTTTCTGACAATAGGAACTGACCAATAATCACAGAAGCATAAATGGAACTATACAGTGTGTATTGGAATAGGGTAAGTTGATACAATGGAAATAAAGCTAGCAGGTTTGGGCAAGGCTGTAGATGGAGATCAGCAAGGCAATTCTGTTTTCTGGGGTTGTTCTCTTATCTGTAAAAGACAGGGGTTAGAGGGGAAAAAAAAAAAAAGCAAAGCAATCATTCTCTCTCATCAATTCTGTGATTCTAGTCCTTTCCTAACTCTGATCCTCTCAAGGTTAAATGGTCTCCATTCCCTCGAGTGTTCCTCATATGTCTCCCAAGACCTTTATCCACACATGTGCCTTCCTTTGCATGGATTCTACTTTGTAAAAGTCCACTTTAAAAAGGTCTCTTGTGCTTTTATGAAGACCTTGTGCTCCCACTGGGGCAGCCCAAGGCTTTATCAGCAGTTTCCATCACATCAAAAGTTCAAGGCCTATTTCATGTCAGATTTTACTTAATTCACCCATGTACCGTATAATATGAGTTTATGCAATTGATGGAAACTAAAGGTAGGACTTGACCTTCATTCATGTCCAGTTTACCTTTGTATTCCTAGAAGCATCTAGCGTAGTTAGTCAACAAATACTCATTGAATTGATTTTTGTTTTGAGTTTTGTTTTAGGGTGTTGACACACCTTAACAAAGGTTTTTGAATTTTTATTATTCTTATATTTTATAACCCTTAAGCTTTTCTACTTTAAAGAGTAATTTGAGATGTGTTAAAAAGACAAGAGACCCAGAATGGAGTCACTTATAGCTCTAGTCCACAAACCGAGCTATAACTTACTACAGCTTTGGCTCTTCCAGAAACAGAATTTTAAACCCATCAGTCAGCAGTAGCCCGATGGGTACTAGTTGGGTAGTCTGCCTGATGGAGCCCTGCCCTTCCCTAAGGGAAAGTGCACCAACCAACCCGCTCGTTTCTGCTCCCTTCTGGTTTTAAAAGTCTTTCATGTCATACAGCTTCTTGGAACTCCTTTCTTCCCACCAGATTGGATGCTGCCTGATTCAAATCGATGTTTGTTCCGATAAACTCTTAAAATTTTTAATACGCCTCAATTTATCTTTTAACAAATGAGGACCTTGATTGTCTCTGAGCTTTGTGCTTTCTGTAAGTGAAAGAGAGCATTTTTGTGTCCATAATGCATGTCGTTCACCAAAGAGAGTTATCAGGGATCCGCTACCGCTACCAGCCTTCTCCATTAATGAGTAGGCTGTGTCCTGCTAGCAACCATGCTAACCATGCGAAGATCAAAAAGCACACCGAAAGCAAAAAAGATGGTCCTGAATGTGTAGATTTAAAAACATTACAAATCATAATAGTCTTTTCGATGAGGGATTCATAGGTACAAATCCTCCACCGAGTAAGAGATGTAATATTCCCGAACTTCCCTGTCAGTTACTCTGGCCTAGGACCCCCTTGATGTTAAGTACAGGGTTGAGTCTGAGATTTCAAATCAGGCTACCTTGCTTTCTATAAAGATTTTAGGGGTGCCTGAGTGGTGCAGTCAGTTGAGCGTCAGACTCTTGGTTTCAGCTCAGGTAGTGATCTCGGGGTGGTGAGATTGGCCCCTTCATCAGGCTCTGTGCTCAGTGGGGAGTCTGCTTGTGATTCTCTCCCTCTCCCACTGCCCCTCCCACTTGTGCTCTCTTTCTTTCTCTAAAATAAATAAATAAATGGAGAAACAGACTCCTCACTGAGCAGGGAGCCTGATGTGGGACTCAATCCCAAGACCCTGGTATCATGACCTGAGCCAAAGGCAGATGCTTAATAACTGAGCCACCCAGGCACCCCAAAAAAGGATTTTAGGATTTGTCTTGAAACCAGCTTGTTCAAGGCAGCTTCTGTGAGCTTAGGGGGAAAAGTTCGTCAGATTATAGCAGCAACAGAATGGAAAACATTAAGAACCAGGAGCCTCATCCTCCTCTTTGGTCCTGAATGTCATTTTCACCCCAGAAGCTGAGCCCATGCTCCCAAGGTCCCATGTCAGAGACATTACTGGGTGCCTTCCCCTCCCCCTCAGCAGATGGAGGGGTTTAAAGAGGTGGAGCCAAGAGGGACAAAGGACTCTGATGATCATATTTTCCAGCCATTTTTTTCTTTTAATTCTGTGCTTTTCAAAAACTGCAGGAGTAATTGCATGTAAATAGACCGTTCTAATGGATGTCTGGTTACCATTTACTCTTTTCAGATTTAATCCATTAAGTGCCTACCATAGAGAGAGGACACAATGCCCCACAATGCACCGGTCAACCATAAGAAATAAAACAACTTGAACCGGGCAGTGCAAGAAGAGAAATCCAAACAGCCTCAGACGGTAAAGGGCTCTTTGTAATTTTTTTTTTTCTTTTTCCCAAAAGGGAAGCTAAATCAGGAGCCTCATACTTGTGCTAATCTTTTTTCTTTCCTTTTTCTCTTCTCCCTCAGGAAGGAAGCCATTCAGGCGACAAGCAGGCTCTTATCCCTGGTTCTTATCATTAACCAGAGGAGCCTGTGCTGGAAATGAGATTCAGAGCCGCGACCAGGAAAGGCTGCTTCCTTAATTGAGCGCCTCCCTTTTGAAGTCCTGTCTCCCCGGCGGAGCCTGGAGCTGGCTGGGTCTCCCTGGCCAAGATCACTCGTGTGTAATCTCTCGCACACCAGAAGCAGATGTTCCCCGACATGGAGCTTTTTTTGAAAGGCCTTTAATAAGATTTTTGGTCCTCCACGTGTCGGGCAGGCAGAGGGAGGAACAGTTTTCAGAAAAGCCACTGATCAAAGAGTTCAAGGTTTTAGGCGTTCTGGGGCTTTCCTGCCAATACACTGGTGCAGAATCTGCGGTTCCGGGGGCATGCTCAGCACCCTGAGGGAGCTCGCTATCCTGTCCCTTGCCCTGCTTCCCCGTCCTGTCCCCATGGGCTTCAGGACCACTCTCTCCAGTTTCCTTCGATTCATGGAAGTTGAAATTACTGTTCTTTGACATTTCTTGATCTATTCTGGGCTATTTTGAGAGCTAAGAAGCTGTTGGGAACTCTGGTAGAATGTTCCATGGATGAAGCAAACACCCCATTTGCAGCTGATTTGGGGAAAGGGGCTATTTTACAAAATCAGCCAAGCTCACATGATGTTGGCGTTAATTAAGTTCTGAGTCCAAATATCCTCTATAAATGAGGGCAATACCAAACATAAGGACAGGATCGTCATGGGAATTAAATAATGTAAAATGTGAGAAGCCATTAGCACACATGTTCTGAAGGGCTCAGAAATGTTTATTATGATTCTATTACTATCTCTGTGGGTAGGAGACCTGTAACCAAGGGACAGACCGTCTAAGCCTAGTACACAGGGACAACACTAAAGCACCAAAAAGTCAGGGCTTTGTCAGCTATCCCGATATAGTCACACGTGGGTGGAGCAAGATTATTTTCAATCACCTGAGCTCGGCTTCCATCTCGCTCAGACCTTGGCCCCTGCCATCCCCTTTCCCACTTCCTACTCCATCTTCTCCAGGTCCATCAGCCCTTCCCTCCCTTCACCCTCTTTCCTTGTGATACTCTGTCCCCAACCTTCAGCAAAACCCCAAACCAAATCAACCTAATTGTGTGAACTTTTTTCCCTTGTGCCCCAGATGTTGAGCTCTACAGGGAAATACTGAGGCTCAGCTTGAGGGCATCACAGCATCGTGGTTCCAACAGCAGTGGGAAATGTCTCTATATGTCCCCAGCTGACAATGCAAAGAATTCATGCTCCTCAGGTCCTCTCCACCTTCCTCCCACCTTCTCAGCAGGGGACCTGGTCTGTCTGGTTACAGGGCGAATCGAGACCGCCAAGCAAAGATCCCTCAGCCTGCTGCTCCTCTTTCTACACACTTAGCTGCACCCGCATTCATCTCTTCTCCTTTTCTGTCCACAGCACCGGATACATCATTTCCCCTTGTTCTCAGGGTTCCATTTCTGGCATCTTACCCTAGATGAGGCTTCCTAAAAGCACCAAACCACATTCCTCTCTCTCGCTCACACATGCAACCCTCCCTCCGGATCCCTTTCGTTTCAGCTTCTGCCCTTACCCTCTCTTCTTTCCTTATGGCCAAGCTTCTGGAATATCATCTCCATTCTCACTGCGCGTTCCCTCCCGTGGTGGGGCTCCCCCCTCTATCCCTCTGTCTCCAGGGCGTCCACCTTGCCGCTAAGTTGTATAGGCTCTTTCCAGGGGCTGGATTATTGATTTGGCTGCAGCATTTTCTGTTAACTTCCCGGCAGCCCTCCACGCTGGTTTCCATGACAACACTCCAACCTGGTTCTCCTTCTCCAGCCTTCTTTGTGGGCAGTTCTTCCCTAGTTTACCTGTCGCCTACACATTAATAGTCCTCCCTGGGTTCGGCCTCGGCCTTCTCCTCCGTCCACACATTCTCCCCAGTTACCTTCTCTTCACACATGGCTTTAACCCCACTTCACTCCAACTCAGGCCACTCTCCTAAGGTCTAAGGGCACATAACTGCCTACTGGACGTGTCTGCTTACATGTCCCACAGGCACCTCAAAATCACAGTCTTGTCACCAATTCTCATATGCTCTTCCCTAATCCACCTCTCATCTCCCATATCAAATTACTCATCAAAGACAGTTGATTCCACTCACTAATTTTCCCTCAGATACTTCTGCAGCCTTCATTCCACAGACACCGCTTAGGTCAAGAACCTCTATTCTAGCCTAGATCACGGCAACGGCCCCCACCCCGTGTCCCTGGCTCCGGTCCTGTGCAACCCAATCCATCTCCCACATTGCTTTCAGAGATAGCCTTCCTAAACCAGATTTAATTGACCCTCTCTCGGGTCCTTGATGACCTTCTTCTCTAAAAACCCAAAACGGTGGATCCCTACAGCTAAGATATGATCCCAACCCTCCCTGGCTACAGGTCATTGGATCAAGGGACACATGTGCTCCAAGCTGATCCAATCAGATTCTCCTAAGAATTTACAATGAGGTCCCAGAAGATTCTAGACCATCAAGTCAACACTTACATTAAATGAGTGTTCTCTAGGTGATTTAAATTTTCTTCTTTATCCTTCTTCGTATTTTTTAAACTTAAAAAAAAAAAAGAACATACAAAAAGGAAACTTAAAAACCTTCTTGCTGGTTTTAAAATAAAAATTCTGATTTGGTCTCTGTAGTCTCAAGTCAATTCTCCTTTGATTGCTTACCTATGCAAAGCAAGAAGTACAGATTGGCCATAAACAATAATATTTACTTTATGTTGTCTAGACATTCTCAGGTCATAGGAATTGAGGAATTCTTCCTGTTCAATGCCTCGCTTTCCTTCTTTCTTCCTCTCTTTCTCATGGTCTTCTTGTTGAATCTTTGAGCTTCCAGGGGGTAGCGGGAGTGGCTGATTAAAAGTTTGGGCTTTGGAGGCGAACAGATGGCCAAACTAGCTTTACCACCAACAGGGTGACTATGGGCAGTCTTTGTGTCTCAGGTTCTTCCTGTGTAAAATAGGATGATAATGCCTATGTCACAGGGTTGTGTCAAGTTGAAATGGCATTGTGTATATAGAGGACCTGACACAGATTAAATGTGCAATAAGCAATGTTACAATAAATGCATTCTGTCAGCTTGCTGGGGTCCCATCGTTCTTAATCCCCTCCTCCTGTTCCTCAGTCAGTCTTGGCTCTAACCGTCCTCATTTTTAAGAACAGGGACCCTGAGGCCTGGGTATGGAAATTACCCTTCTTTCCCTGGACACACTGGGCCCAGGCAGAGAATGAAGTAGACCTTGAGTGTTTCAGGAAGTGGTTTACAATCCTAGACTAACATCCCAAGGAGAGCGAGGCACACCAATATGGCCCTACATGATGGAGGCTCCCATCATCCCTCCAACCTGACCACCTACCCCCTTCCTCCTGGCTCACTGTCTTCCAGTTGCCCTATCCTATTCTCTCTTCTCCATACCCACCCCGAATGTCCCTGCCCCAAGGCCTTCCTTCCTGTTGTTCCCCCTGACTGGAAAGTCCTTTCTCCAGGGTCTCACCTGGCTGGCTTCTTGATTTCATTTAGTTTGCCACCTAAATATTAGCCAGGCCTTCCCTGGACGCTAACTGAAGCAGCTCTCCTTCCCCGGGTCATCTCTGTCGCCCAACACAGTACCTATCGCTATCTATACTACTCTTAGGCTACTTGTTGGCTTACTGGTATATAGGCTAATGAGGACGGGCTCTTTGAACTGTTCTTTGCTAGTGCCCGGTAAGATGCCTGAAATATAATAAGCGTTCGATAAATATTTGTAGACATCTAAATAGAATGATAGAATAACTACCATAGCACATGTAAGCAATATAAGTAATTAGATAAAAATACATGAGATTAGGGGCTTGGGAGAGACGTTGGGTTTGTACTGATTAAAAAAAAAAAAGGTAATCCAAGAATAGGAAATGTCAAGGGAGAAGTCATGTAGGCTAGAATGAATGAGACAAGCATAGATGACAGTTTGGGAGACTGACGAGTGACCTGAGTAGCGGAGAACTGCTTTCCTGAAGAAGAAAGAGGGGTGAAGAGATGGTAATGGTGGTGGCGGCTGTGGCTGTGAACTCAAACTGCCATGTACGGCTGTATATGTCGTGCACCACACAAGATGTATCACATCTAAATTGTCGTTCACATGGAGAAGTTTTCAGGCATGATTTGTTCTGCTGCTTTTTCTCTTCTCCCTTTCTGGTACTCCCATTATGCCTATGTTGCTGCACTTAAAGGTGTGTCCTATTTCTCTGAGGCTGTGTCAATTTTTCTGCATTCTAGTTTTTCTCTTCTTTGGACTGAATAATCTCTATCCATCTAACTTCGAGTTTGCTGATTCTTTATTTGTCCAGCTCAAATCTACTGTCGAGTCCCTCCAGTGAATTTTTCCTTGCAGTTATTGCACTTTTCAATGTGAGAACTGCCATTTAGTTCTTTAATAATTTCTGTCTATTAATATTCTATATTTGATGAAACATGGTCCTCGTAGCTTCCTTTTCTTCTTTAAATGTGGTTTCCTTTAGTTCTTTGAATATCCACATAATAGTTGTTTTGAAGTCTTTGTCTATTAAACTCAACATCTGGGTCTTATCAAAGGCAATTCTTGTTGCCTGCTTTCTTCCCCCCTATGTATGGGTTATACTTTCCTCTTTCTTTGCCTGTCTTACAATCTTTTGTTGAAAACTGGATATTTTAGGTTATGTACTGTAGCAACTTTGGATACCAATTCCCTACCCTCATCTCTGTGGATCGCTTCTGTAATTTGCTTGTTTATTGAGTGACGTTTATTTAGATTCCCACTCTGTCTCACCCTCTGTCAGTCTTCAGAGGGCGGAGACCAGTGTGTGAGTGTGCACACTATCCCCCTGGAATGAAGTGCTTTTACAGCGAGACTCTCTGTGACTCTTTCTCGGATCTCTCTGTAAAGCTGTGCACCTCCCTTGGTACTGCACTCAGCTGTTAGGGTCCACTGTTTCTTGGCTGATTGATATATTGTTTCCCAACAGTTCTCGCTCTGTAAATTATTCAGCTGTCTGATCCAATTAAATTTGGGCCCTTTTGCAGGAGTAGTTTTTGAGATTTGTTCTAATGCCACGAAGGCTCTTTTTAGCTGTCTCTTTCTTTGGTTGTCTCTGGCGAACTCCATGAACGATGGTTTAGCTTGCTGCTCTTAATTAAGAGGAGCTACTGTTATCAAGAGCACACTTAAAGTTGAACTTCCCTGCACTTTGTTTCCTTAGAAAGTCAATTCTTTTTTTTTTTTTAAGATTTTTATTTATTTACTTGACAGAGAGGAGAGAGATCACAAGTAGGCAGAGAGGCAGGCAGAGAGAGAGGGGGAAGCAGGCTCCCTGCCGAGCAGAGAGCCCGATGTGGGGCTCGATCCCAGGACTCTGAGATCATGACCTGAGCCAAAGGCAGAGGCTTTAACCCACTGAGCCACTCAGGTGCCCTTAGAAAGTCAATTCTTTAGAAAAAGCATTGCAGCTCCCTTTTCTTAAGAACGTTCTCTCCCCCTGGTCAAAATCTCTAAGCCACTACGCTGGGTGCTGGGTGGGGCTAAATAGCCTCCAGTCTTCTCAGCTTGCTTCTTCTGGGGTAGAAACTCTGCCCTATGAGCGAGTTGGGGTGAGGAGGATTAGGTCCCGAGATCCTTGGCCTTGCATGCCACAGGCAGAGCCCCTCCTGTGCGCCGCTGCTGGCTGGTAGAAGAGAGCCCTCATCCTCTTAGATGCACGCCCCAGGAATTTAGCCTTTGCAGCTCAGAGCTGGAGGAGATAAGAGATGATAAGCCGGTGGCCTGCTTCTCCTGGTGAGAAATGGTAATCCCTGACAGAGAGCCAAGGGGAGAGGGATCCCCACCTTTTGGCCATACCTGCCCAAAGTGTTGTTTCCACTAGCTGAACTACAGGAGAAGTGGGCGGGGGGGAGGGGGGCAGTGTGGAGGGAGAAAGCGGCTTATGGTTCAAATCCTATAGGATCTTTCTGTTTTGAAATAAAATCTTCGTAGATTTTCTTGAATAAAAGTTTCTTCAGTTGCTGTATGCCTTTAGGACAATTTCCAGAGACTTTAAATGTTATTGTTGTTGTTTTAATTTTTACCAGTTTGTTTGTTTCTCTGGAGTGGGGGTCTGTGGGGCTCCTCATGCTGCCAACCCAAAGTCATGGATCTCATTCCCATTGTAAGTATAGTGGATTTGCGTATTTATGGTAATAAACACTTTCTGGCAAATGGCTATGAGATATCTTATTTTTATAAACTCAGAATGTTCCAAGACTTTTTCATCAGGTAAGAGTCAAGTGTCTTGAAAAAGCATGCCTTTTGCTAATTTGCACTAAGACTCCTTTGAGTCAAGTGCTAGCCTTGGTGAAGGTTACCATGGTGGGCGTGTAAGGTAGTTGGAGGTGGGTCATCCTGGTCACAACATGGCGTCAGGGCTGCTGCACTGGGCTGCATTATTTATTGTGCAAATGTAGGGACATCACAGATTTATATTTATCATCACTATTCTATTGAGTGTCTGCCATTTGCTCCTCCTGGTGCCCTTGTCCCACCCCTCCTTGCTCTGTGTCCTAAGAAGTGGACCTGTATGAATGGCCTCAAGGGGCTGCCTCGCTATCTGTCTTCTGGTTGGATTCAGAGAAGGGGCAAGGGGAATATGGGATAGGTCACTCTGAGTTGAAGGGTCAACCCTTCTACTGAAGGGTCACGATTCTTATCAAACAGCTCTTCACATGCAGCTACCTTCCTCTAAGGCTGTGATAACCACATCCTGCCCTTGAACCTTCAGGCCTAGAGAGTGATAATGGCTCCCAACCATTGCAGGCTCTGGAGTACTACCCCTTCCATTGTTTGTTTCCCTAAATCCTGCCCATAGCTTTGTAAATCATCCAATTTGAATGTACCATCTTTGTCCTAATGAGACCCTGGCTGATAGCAACAGTTTTGCTGCAGATGGCAGTCAAATATCTTGAGAATGGGGTGGCTTTTTCCATCTCGTATCTGAGCTAGCCATTCCTGCAGGGTTGGGGAGGTGTAGGATGACGGTAGTGGTGGTTGGGGATAGCAGGGCTAATGAAATTATTTTGCATGCTAGGATAAGGCTAAGATATGCAATAGACAATATAGATTCATGGACATGTGGACAATACTCTTTAAGAAAGGTTTTTCTGCCAGCTTTGTGAAACACAGACTGGGATAAAGGAGAGCATTAAGAAAAAGAGGCCAACTGGAAAACTGCTGCTCTATCCTTGGAATGAAGCAGTGAGAGCCTAGAATGGAAAAGAAGCCCAAGGAAAGAAAGGAGGTATTCCAGAGACCCGGTGCAGGGAAAAGGCAAAGCTTCCTGGCGAGTTGTGTTGGAGACAGAAGAAAAGAAAGGCAAAGAACAAGGAAAATGTAGTACTTATGGGTAAACTGGAGAGTTGAGGTAGGTGATAGAAATAATGACAATTATTAATTGTGTCTTAGATTTACTAAATGCTTCCTGAATTATGACAGAAAGTTTCTAAGAGCTTAACAGATACTAATTTGCTTAATCCTCAACTTTGTGAAATAAATCTTATTATCTACATTTTACAGATGAAGAAAGAAACAGAATCACAGAGAGCTCCAGTCACTTCTCCAAGGTCACACAGTAAGCAGGTTAGTGAGTAACTGATCTGAGATTCAGACTCCAGTTCCTGAGCCCTGATGTCACTTGAGATATGTAGGAAGTAGTGAGGGCTCCGGGAACAGTGCTCCTAAACCAACTGTCCAATTATCTTTACCCCAGGTGCCCATCAACATGGCCATAATTAACTTCTCACTTTTTCCATACTCACCTCTGAATGGAAGGCTCTCACCTTTCTTGCTGTAACAATAACAGCAGCAGCAGCAGCAGCAGGAACAACAACAATAATAATACCACGGGTCCTACTTGACTTGCAATAGGGTGATATCCCAATAAACCCATTACAATTTGAAAATATCATAAGTCAAAAATGCATTTCATATACCCAACCCACGGAACATCATAGCTTAGCTTAGCCTACCATACAGAATGTAAGTGTTCTGAGCTCAGAACACTTACATTAGCCTACAGTTAGGCAAAATAATCTAATATTTTATAATGAACGGTTAACTATCTCATGTGAGTTATTGACTACTGTACTGAAAGTGATAAGCAGAGTGGCTGTGAGTGTATCAGTTGTTTACCTTTACAACTGCATCTCGATGCTACTGCCCAGTGTTACCCCACATGTCGCTAACCCAGGGAAAGATCAAAATTTAAAATCTGAAGCACGATTTGCACTGAATGCATATCACTTTCTTACCATCATAAAGCCGAAAAACTGTAAGTTGAACCATTATTATTAAGTCAGGGCCTGTCAATCATAATACTATAATAATGGGTAGAATTGAGCATCTACTATATGCCGTCATTGTTTTATGGGCTTGACATGTGTTTGCTCCTTAATCTTCAAGACAACCCCATGAGGTAGATATTATTATTACTATTCTCAAGCACTAAAATCTAAGCTGTAAAGGGAGGAGCAAAATGGCAGAGGAGTAGGAGGCTGAGATAGTGTCGGATCCCAGAAGTTAAGCTAGATAGTTATGAAACCACTCTAAACACCTTCAAACTTAGGAGATAGAAGAGAAGAACAGCAATTCTAGGAACAGAAAATCGACCACTTTCCGGAAGGTAGGACGTGCGGAAAACTGAATCCAAAGTGACGGGAAGATAGACTGCGGGGGGAGGGGCCGGCTCCCGCCAAGCCACAGAGCAGCGGAGCACAAAATCGGAACTTTTAGAAATCTGCTCCACTGAGGGACATCGCTCCAGAGGCTAAGCGGGGGGTGGAGCCCTCGTGGGGACAGCGTGGTTTCAGGACCCGTGGGGTCACAGAAAGACTGGGGGTGTCTGAGGGTGGCAGAGCTCCCAGGTATCAGAACGGGGAAGCCAACGGCAGAGATGGAGCAGAACAGTGCGCTACCAGCTTGGGCTTAACTTGAACCGTGATCCCGGCACAGTCAGGCCACTGTTCTTCGAGCAGGGACCCCACAAGGGGCAGATCCGGAGAGACCCCCTCCTTCCTCCTTTGGGAGAGCGGCGCAGTAGCTCGCAGCAGGAATCTACTGGGTTTGGAGACTCCAAACGGGGCCATGCGCCAAAGAGAGAAACGCTCGGTCACAGGCCGGGTGAGCTCGGAGTGCGGCCGGAGACCAGGGAGACGGGAAGGATTGACTGCTTTTCTCTGAGGGCGCACTGAAGAGTGGGGCCCCGAGCTCTCGGCTCCTATGGGCAGGAGACTGGGAGGCCGTCATTTTCATTCCCCTCCTCCAAAGCTGTACAGAAAGTTTTCAGGGAAAAAAAGCTCCTGAGAGCGAACCCAAGCAAATTACCTAGCCTGGCCCCTGGCAAGCGCGGTGCAATTCCGCCTCGGGCAAAGACTTTGAGAATCACTGCAACACGCCCCTCCCCCAGAAGATCAGCAAGAATATCCAGCCAAGACCAAGTTCATCGATCAATGAAAACTGCGGAACTCCTGAGTTAGGAAAAAGCAACACATAGAATTCATGGCTTTTTTCCCCATGATCCTTTAGTCTTTCAGAGTTAAATTTTTTAAATTTTATTTTTTTCTTATTGTATTTTTCATTTTATTTTTCCTCTTTCCTATTTTTTTAACTAGTATCTAACCAATACATTCTTAAAAATCTTTTCTAATTTTCACTGTTACATACATATTTTTACCCTCATTGTATTTAACCTTATTTTTTTGTATATATATAGGGTTTTTTTTTCCCCCTTAAAATTTTGGGATATAATTTCTTCTAATAGATCAAAATATACCCTAAATCTAGCACACGGCTTGGATCTAGTCTCCAGCCTGATCACATTCTTTCCTCTTTTGTTCTTTTTTTTTCTTTTTTTCTTCTCTTTTTTCAACCAACCTCTTATCAATCCCTTTTTAGAATCTTTTTAAATTTTTATTTATTTATTTTTTTTTAGAATCTTTTTAAATTTTTATCTTTACACTCATATTCCATCCCTTCATACTGTTTACCCTTATTTTTGTATATTTATAAGTTTTTCTTTCTTTAAAATTTTGGGAGGTAGTTTCTTCTAACAAACCAAAAACACCCAAAATCAGGTGTGGGGCTCTGTTTTAATCACAAGTCTAATATATATATATATATTTTTTTTTTTCTCTTTTTTATTTTATTTTATTTTTTCCCTCCCCTCCCCCCTTTTTTCTTCAACCCCTGGTTTCGGCTCCCTTCTGAGTTTTCTGGGGTCGTTGCTACCCTTTTAGTATTTTGTTCTCTCATTCATCTATTCTTATCGCGATAAAATGACAAGGTGGAAAAACTCACCACAAAAAAAAGAACAAGAGGCAATACCAATGGCTAGGGACCTAATCAATATGGACATTAGTAATATGTCAAAAATAGAGTTCAAAATGACAATTATCAAGGTGCTAGCTGGGCTCGAAAAAAGCATGGAAGATATCAAAGAATCCCTGTCTGGAGAAATAAAATCCCTTTCAGGAGAAATAAAAGAACTAAAATCTAACCAAGTTGAAATAAAAAACTATTAATGAAGTACAATAAAAAATGGAGGCTCTTACTGCTAGGGTAAACGAGGCAGAAGAGAGAATTAGTGATATAGAAGACCAAATGACAGAGAATAAAGAAGGTGAGAAAAAGAGAGATAAACAACTACTGGACCACGAGGGGAGAATTCGAGAGATAAGTGGTACCATAAGATGCAACAATATAAGAATAATTGGGATCCCAGATGAAAAAGAAAGAGAGAGAGGGGTGGAAGGTATATTGGAACAAATTATTGTAGAGAATTTCTCTAATTTGGCAAAGGGAACAAGCATCAAGATCCAGGAGGCACAGATAACACCCCTCAAAATCAATAAAAATAAGTCTACACCCCGTCATCTAATAGTAAAACTTATAAGTCTTAGCGACAAAGAGAAAATCCTGAAAGCAGCTCTGGACAAGAAATCTGTAACATACAAAGGCAGAAATATTAGATTGACAGCAGACCTATCCACAGAGTCCTGGTAGGCCAGAAAGGACTGGCATGACATATTCAGAGCACTAAACAAGAAAATATGCAGCCAAGAATACTATATCCAGCTAGGCTGTCATTCAAAATAGAGGGAGAGATAAAAAGCTTCCAGGACAAACAAAAACTAAAAGAATTTGCAAACACCAAACCAGCCCCACAGGAAATATTGAAAGGTGTCCTCTAAGCAAAGAGAGAGCCTAAAAGGAACATAGACCAGAAAGGAACAGAGACAATATACAGTAACAGTCACCTTACAGGCAATACAATGACACTAAATTCATATCTGTCAATAGTTACCCTGAATGTAAATGGTTTAAATGCCCCAATCAAAAGACACAGAGTATCAGAATGGATAAAAAAAAAACAAGACCCATCGATATGCTGTCTACAAGAAACTCATTTTAGACCCAAAGACACCTCCAGATTTAAAGTGAGGGGGTGGAAAACTATTTATCATGCTAATGGACATCAAAAGAAAGCTGGGGTGGCAATCCTTATATCAGATAAG
>CM052883.1:134894230-134966826 GCA_028534135.1 Potos flavus
GCTAAGCGAAATAAGTCAATCAGAGAAAGACAATTATCATATGATCTCTCTGATATGAAGAATTTTAGAGGCAGGGCGGGGGGAGTCGTGGGGGTTGGGGGAGGGGAATGAAACAAGATGGGATCAGGAAGGAGACAAACCATAAGAGACTCCTAAACTCACGAAGCAAACTGAGGGTGGCTGGGGGGTAGGGGAGGGTAGGGATAGGGTGGCTGGGTTATGGACATTGGGGAGGGTATGTGCTATAGTAAGTGCTGTGAAATGTGTAAGCCTGATGATTCACAGACATGTACCCTGGGGCAAATACTACATTATGTGTTAATAAAAAAATAATAAGAAAATAAAATCTAAGCTGTAGGGAGCAGAGATTGCTGTCCGTTTTTTTCATCAGAATGCTACCTGGTACGTTACGGTGCAAAGGTTTGTTGAGCGAATGAGGTTTATAGATGAAGAAATCGAGCCTCAGCTACGTCTAAGATGACCGGTCAGTACACAGTGGGGACAGGCTGGCGCCCCGTAGTCAGGCTTCTGAGGCTGTGTGGTATCAGTCACTCCAGCTTAGTCTTTGAGACCAACACAGATGTCGCCTCCCTGGGAAGCTGGAAGGAAAACTGATCTGAGAAAACCTTCCCAACCCCCTCCCTTTCCCATGGGATGTCTCAGAAGAAACTGCCTCCTAGGCTCCCAGCAAGAGTGCTGATCATGGAGCATCTTGCTTGATCTTTAAATTCCACACTGCTTCCTTGTGCTCTTCCTCGCCTCTCCTTGGCCTCCTCCCTCATTCTTTTCAGTGCTTCTGTCCTCTCGTGTACTCATTTTGGATTCCCAGGATCACACTCCCACCCTCAGCCTGGCCCTTGATCTCCCTTAGCCAAATTCTGGCAGTGACACTGTCCATGCAGCCACCTCCCCCCGTTCCCTGGGGCCCATTGTGCTAGCTCTGCAGAAGACACGACTTGGGTTTCCATTTCTACCAACCTTTGATCCTCTCCAAACTCTTTTTATAGCCTGCAGTTTGCATTTCCTGTTTCCTCTCAAACTTGGAAATTGGGCATTGGAGGCTGACCTGGGCGTGGTGAGCAAAAAGTAGGGCTGGCCCCACCTCCTTCCTGACTTCTCATAGAGCAGCAGCAGGGAGAGGACTAGCTAGGAGTATTTTTTAGACATCTCATAGAAGCCCAGCAAGGAGATAAGGTGGGCATACCTGTTGGGGAGGTAAGTATGGCCTTAGAGGTATGCTGCTGTTGCCAAGCCTATTTTGAACCCACACCTTAAAATTTAGCAAAGGGAAAATTCCAGAAGGACAAGTAGCCTCATCTGACTTCCCAGATGGGAGCAGATTGTATCAATGATTGTATTCTGTTGAGCACGGCATTTGCTCTGACGTAACGTCCCACGAAGGAGCTGTGGATCTAACAATTGATCATAATAACCAAAACCGAAGTCTAAGTTTTTCCAGTTGGAGGATTAGAATTCATCTCTGGAGCCATGAGTTTAGGAGGAAATACTGTGTGATATTTCACAAACTGCAAATACTATTTTTCTCTTTGGGGAAGAAATCAGTTCGTAGGAAACCAGCTATGGGAGGCAAATTGCCTTCCGTGGTCTCCTTGCGATTCCTGGCTCGAAGAGCTTGTGACTCATAACCACAGACTTCAGCCTAAGCCCAGGCAGCCGCCTGGAGCTGAGATGAAGGTTATTACTGGAGGTGACTAACCAGCCTGCAGCTGAGGTAGCGGAATCTGGGGCTGCTAATGAGGAAAGATGACTACTGCCTTTTCTTTTCCACAGACTGGAGGTTTTCTTTGGCAGAGTCTTGTCCTCTGCACGAAACAGCAGACTAGCCTCTCCAGACATAATATTTCCACAATCGTAGAATTATAGAATATTAGAACTAGAAATTTCCTCAGGGATAATCTACATCTTCTCAAATTATACAGAGAGAAACTAAGACAGAGAGACCAGGTAACTTCATTTGTGAACAAAAGCCTGGACTGATGTCTGAGGCCCAGGCTTTTGCCATGGAAGTGATACAGACGTCTCCGTGGGCTTCCGAGATCTGGAGTAGAGTAATTAGAGAGAAGAGAATATTTTTTAATGAATGGTACTCTGCTGACACTCCTTTTGAGGTTTGGCAGTACTCTGATAATTGGGGACGCTGAACAGAGACGATATCTCCAGCGCCATCCTGGAAATGATAGGAGCACAAAGACCATGAATGGTGGAATGACGGATCCACGCAGAGTTGGAGCGTGACCTGGCCGTGCTTGTGGGGCCTCACGCATAGTTGGTGGTTTCAGCCTGGCGAGCGTACAGACTGGGTGGTGGGTTGTGTCTGTGTCAACCTATCTCATTGAGAACTTTGTTTCCCCCAAATCCCCTTCCTTGCCTGAGTCAGGGTACAATTGGCCAGAAGTGGAACCTGCATGAGATTTGAAAAGCAGAAGAGAGAGGCAGCGGCCGTTGCTTTCTGAAGGTCTTTTCGAGGTTATGTATGGAGACAGACGGACAAAGCTTATCCGCACTCTACTCTTCATCCCATGCTTCCAGATCACTGGCCGTGCTGACCAACAGCAGCCCTGAGCCTGCCAGCAGCTCCTAGGCTACGGACCACAGAAGCAGCAGAGAGAAGAGCTTCCCATAGATGTCCTCACAGCCCCACTTTGCAGTCTGCCTTCAATCGCTGGAATGGGTTAATTCCTCTATTTGACTAGTTGGTGACTCCTCTCATCTTCCAGCTCTCCTGCTCTTTCAAATCTTCACCTCCCCAGCTCCTCCCACCAATTCCCGTAAGAATTCCTTTACCCTGTAGAAGAGTGACGTCCCCCATCCGGCTGCAGGCTGAGTGCTTCCTGCTGGCTCTCCAGGACCAGCTGGGGACAGGCCAATGCATTTGCCTCTCCTGTGTTTAGAAATCCACCAGGAAGCCACCATGACAGAGGAGGAACCAGGAAGAACTTTCGATGTGTGTGGGCAAATGCATGGTGTCTGAACCTTCCTGTAGGACTCCTGAATGTCCCTAACTCTGACAAGAAAGGACAGTCAAGGCGGTAAGGGAAGCTGAAACTCATACATCCTGGTGGACCTTCCCATGGGAACAATGCTTCTAGAATCCAAAAGCCTTTCCTAACTGTTGAAACCCCTCCAACCCTCTCCTACTGCTTACCTCCCCACAAAGAACGAAGCTGTACTACAAGACTTGATATCCTTGTTGTCTAATTGATCTACAGAGCTGAAGACTGGCTTCCTTAATTTATCTTGACAGTTCCTATTTCCAGGCCCTTCCGGGACCAGATAAGTTGTGAAAATCAGTCTTAAAAGGACTCTGATTAACTGAACTTTTCCAACCCCTATAAAATATATAATTTGTAGCTTCTCACATTATTTTTTTGTCCTGTCATTTAAAAACTGAAATGACAGTGGTAAAAAGTCAGGATATCATTTTAATACACTTCCTGGTTTCTAAGACAAAAAGTCCCCAAATTTGAAAATTGCTAACCTCACCACATTTTAGCTGAACTCTAAATGGCAGAGGAAAGACATGACTACATCTGACAGTAGGGCATTCAGTGATTTTTTTAAAAGAAAAATCTCCCTCTTTTCTTCTTTATTGAATAATGCCAATTTTGCTTTTAAAACTATGCATTAAAAAAAAACAAACCTCCAAAATCCCCTGTGCATTGATTTAATTTTTTTAAATCGCTAAATCAGCAGTTTCTGAGACACTGATAGGAAGGTTGTTGAACAGATGTTATAGGAGAAAGGACTGTCTGATCAAATAAAGTGCGGAAATACTTCTTCATTCAAGAAAAGTGACAGAGTGCTTCCCTTTATTAGGAGCTGTGCTGCACACAGAGCAAAATATCCCTGGTCCCAGCATAGTTAAATGGGCTTCCTTACTGGAAAATTCTTGAGGGCCTCTCCTATACCAATATGCATTGTGAATACCGCAGAGAAATTCTATGCCATATTTTCTCAACTGATTTGGCCACTCTCCTCCTACTCTTCTTCCTCTTCCACTTTTTTTCTCTTTTTTTAAGCTTACAGAGTAGAAAAATTATACTTAACAGTATTTGTGAAAAGCCGACCCAAATCAAATAAAATGCTGAGCCTATCTAATTTGTAAAAAAAAAAAAAAAAAAAAAGAGTATTTCTAAAAAGCAGCATTGAACTCTTGTCCAAGTTGAGACTTACATCATTTAAAAAAAAATAGAATGAAGAGATGCTATTCATTTTTTATAAAATGAGCTCAGAGCATTGCCATAGTATTTGTTAGCAATGCAAAGACAGATTTTGATGTTTTTATAACTTTAAGTGGAACAAATGTGAAATGCATGTGCTATAGTGGTGATAATTCACAAAGCAGAAAAACAACAAGCAAATGCTAGAATTAGGGCTCTGTTCATACTTCTGTTGTAAAACATTAATTCAATACAACTTGATGATATGTAGTAGAGGAAAAAATTTGGGTCTGGGTTATTCTTTGAAAATTATACTCCAAGCATCTGCCAATATCCTTTCAAGGATTATCTTATTTGGTACTTTTGGAGAAAAGGGAGCTTGTGTCATTTCTCCTCTAGCGTCAGTCGAAACCAGCCTACTTCTCCGACGTGCCCTACTGCACCACTCACTTGGACCCCACTCACCCGAATCCTGGTCCTCGGGGGTTCTGTCGTCCCCCTCTTGATATCATGCTGCGGCTACTGGCCTTGGCTGAGAGGGGCTCCAGGAAAGCTGTCGCACTTGACTTTATCATTCTATTCCTCAATTTCCCCCTGCGCTGTTGGTGTTGGATGAAAAAGATCTTTCTTTTTTTAAGAGTTGGAGTAGCTGAGAATGGAAATGAGATTTAGATATTGTTCTCTTAAAATTCCTTTGCCATTTTATTATGGGGAATTTCTAACCTCCTCAAAACCCTGGATTACCTCTATCTTCTTTGCCCGCTTTCTTCCTTCCTTCCTTCCTTCCTTCCTACCTTCCTTCCTTCCTTTCTTTTTTCTTCCTTCCTTTCTTCCTTCCTTCCTCTCTCTCTCTCTTTCTTTCTTTCTTTCTTTCTTTCTTTCTTTCTTTCTTTCTTTCTTTCTTTCTCTCTCTCTTTCTCTCTTTCTCTTTCTTTCTTTTTCTTCCTCTTTCTCTTTCTTTCTCTCTCTTTTTTTAAGTTGAGTATATTGAGGTGTGATTTATATATGGCAAAATTCACCATTTAGTGAGTAACAATTCCATGACTTTGACAAATGCTACAGTTGTGTGACCACAACTGCAATCAAAGAACATTTCGATGACCCCCCCCAAATACCAATACTGCCTTCTAGACACCCACTCACCTAACCCCCTGCACTTGGCTACTCCTGATGTTTTCTGTCTCTATATCTTTACCTTTTTGAGAATGTCATGAAAAAGGAGTTAAAAAGAAATCATACTGTATACAGCTCTATTTACTTAGCATTATGCATTTGAGATTCATTCATGGTTCTACGCGAATCTGTGATCTGTTTGTTCCTATACTGAGTAATAGTCCATGAATGAGTGTACCACAGTTTTTTCTTCTGATCTACTTGCCTGTTGAAAGACATTGAAACTGTTTCCATTGTTGGTGTTTATAAATAAAGTCACTATAAATAGGCACATGCGGGTTACATGTGAGTGGAAGTCTTCATTTCTCTTGGGTGTAAATACTTGGGGTGAGATTACTGAATCATGGGGTAAGTATATGTTTAACTTTATAAGAAACTGACAAACAGATTTCAAAAGTGGCTGTAATATAGTGCATTCCCATCAGCAATGGATAAATTGTCCAGAAGCTTCCCATCCTCAGCAGCACATCATATTCTCAGGTTTTCTTTAAGCAATTCTAACAGTGGTATCTTATTGTGGTTTTAATCTGATTTTCCTCATGACTAATACTTTTGTACATCTTTTTATGTGCTTATATGCTGCCCATATATCTTTTTGGAGGAAGTGTCCAGATCTTCCACCTATTTTAAAAAATTGGATGGTTTGTTTTCTTAATGTTGAGTTTTCGAGGTTCTTTATAAATTCTGGATTTAAGTACTTCTTCATCAGTACATCACTTCACGTGTTTTGCAAATATTTCTCTCAGTCTGTGGCTTGTCTATTAATTTCTTTAACTGTGTCTCTCAAAAAGAAGTTTTAAATTTTGATTAATTCTAATTTATCATTTTTTTTCTTTTACGGATCATGCTTTTAGTGTGATAGGTAAAAATATTTTGCCCAAATCAAGGTCACAAAGATTTTTCTGCTCGTTTTCTTCTAGCAACTTTATAGTTTTAGATTAACATTTAGGTTTAGATCCATTTTTGTATATGGTGCAAGATATGGATTAAAGGTTTACTTTTTTCCATATGAATATCCAACCCAATTCATTGACAATATTATCCTTTCTCACTTAAATTACTGTATTAGTTAAGGTTTTCCAAAGACTCAGAACCAATAGTATATATATAATATATATTATTATAAATATTATAATATTTTAAAATATATTTTATATAGTATATATAATATATTATATATCAACATATATTATAAATATTATTATATTTTTATGTTACATATAAAATAAATATAATTACTTATTATGAGGAACTGGCTAATTCAATTATGGAGGCTGAGAAGTACCATCATCTGCCGTCTGCAAGCTGGGGCCCCAGGGAATCTGGTAGTATAATTCTAGTCCAAATCCAAAGACCTGAGAACCAGGAGTGCAGATGTTGTTGAACCCCAGTCTGAAAGCAGATGTTTCAACTCAAGTACTCAGGCATTGAGGAAGAAAATTCTCCCTTCCTCTGCCTTTTTGTTCTATTTGGGCCTTCAGTGGATTGAATGATGCTCACTCACATTGCAGAGGGCCGTCTTTACTCAGTCCAACTCAATTAACTCAATTAACTCAATTAACTAACTCAAATGCTAATCTCTTCCCAAAATAACACGCACGGACACACCTAGAAATAATGTTTAACATGATCTCCGGGCATCCCGTGGCCCAGTCAAGTCAATACATAAATTTAACTATCCCAGTTACCTTGGAATTTTTGCCAATACTCAATTGATCATATATGTGTGGTTCCATTTCTGGACTCTATTCTGTCCCATTGAACAGAATTGTGTCTTAACTGTATCTCTGAAAGAGAAGTTGTAAATTTTGATTCATTTTATTTTATCAATTTTTCTCTGTTAACTCTATTACATAGTTTTGATTAATATTACTTTATAATAACTCTTAAAATCAGAATCACAGCCTTGTTCTTTTTTTTCAAAATTGTTTTAGCTTTTTTAGTCTTGGCTTTTACATATAAGTTTTAGTATCAGCTTATCTATTTTTACAAAATGTCCTACTGTGATTTTGATTTAGGTTGTCTCTTTAGATAAATTTGGGGTGAATTAATAACAATATTGACTGTTCGAATTCACGAGCACAGTAATTTCTCTATTTACTTAGGTCTTCTTCAATTTCTTTCATAAGTGCTTTGTAGCTTTCAATATGCAAATACTCCACATACTTTGTTGGGTTTATACCTAGGTCCTTCGTGTTTTTCAATACATTTATAAATGATACATATAAAAATTCAATTTCCAATTGTTCATTCTTAGTATATTCAAATACACTGATTTTTGTGTATTGACCTTGTGTAAAGTGCTACCTTGCTAAACTCACTCATTACATGTAGCGCATATATGGAGACTTCTGGGGTTTTCTATTTGGATCATCAAATAGAGACAGCGTTATTTCTTCCTTTCCAATCTGTATGGCACTTTTCTTCTTGCCTTATTGTAGTGGCTAGAATCTCTGGCAAGACGCTGGTAGGAGTGGTGAGAGCAAACATCCTTGCCTTTGTCCTGATCTTATGGGGAAAGCAATCAGTCTCACCATTCAATTTAGTGATGTTAGCTGTGGGTTTTTAAATGATGCTCTTTATCAGATTAAGGAAATTCTGCTCTATTCTTAGCTTGCTGAGAGTTTTTAAAGTGAATAGTAATTTTGTCAAATGCTTTTTCTGGATCTTTTGAAATGATCATATGTTTCTCTTTCTTGGTCTTTTAATATGGTGAATAACGTGATTGGTTTTGAAATATTGAATTGCATTTCGGAGATAAACCCCATTTGGTAAGATGCAGCATTCTTATTACTAGATTCAATTTTCTAATATTGTTTTTTTTCAGTTTTTGTGTGTGTGTCTCAGTTTGGACAAATTCTGTCGACCTCTCTTCAAATTCCTTTATGGTTTCCTTAGTTGTGTTGAGTCCATGGATATCCCATTGATGTTCCTCTCCATTTCTGATACTGTGGTTTCTGTTTCTAGGACTTCCACTGGAGTCTTGCAGTAGTTTTCTCATCTCTGCTGAAACTCCCTCTGTGTATTCATGTTGTCCACCTTTATCATTAGAGGCTCTGACATATTAGTCCCAGTTATTTTAAATTCCCTAATATTCCATGTCATCTTTGAGTCTGGCTTTGTTGATTACTTTGCCTTGAAGTTTGTTTTCCCTTGCTCTCCCCCACCCCCTTGTACTTTTTTATTGAATTCTAGATATATGTATAGAACAGGAAAGACTGAAGTAAACTGAATTCATGCCTGAAAATGAGCATGCTTCTTCTACTCGGCCATCCACGTGGGGAGTTGAGGCAATCTAGTCAGAGTTTGATGGCTTTGGATTGTATCGCTGCTGTGGTTACCTTTACTCTACTGCCAACCCTAAATTCCTTTAGCATTATCTTGTGCTTATAGTGGATACTGGGTGGCCAGAGGTTATTCCTTAATGCTCTTTTATTTCCACCCTCAGCTTATACCTTGGGTACCTCTACCCCAGGTGGGTCTACTCATGCCCGTACTCCGCCCTCAGCAGTAAAGGGCTGTTGCTTGTTATTGGGTGCTTGCTAGCCTGCTGCTGATGGGAATCACAGGGCGGTCCTCTACTGTCTTGATCCAACCCCCAACTTAGGTAAGCCCTGACTCACTGGATCTTGGTCAATATTTTTCAATGCTTCTGCTCTTCTCCCACTGGCAGGCAAACTCTACTTTGTATTTTTGAAGGGCATTACAAGGGAGAGAATTCCCTGCTCCTCCCCCAGTGATAGAAGATCTCAAATGGCCTGGGCCCAGAATGTATCTAGGGGCGAGCTTTGTCTCTTCCATTCCCCCACCATGGGTCTTCATCTATGCCCTGGGAGGGATAGATTTCCTTCTATTGCCCCCACAGCTTATGATTTTTGTTCCACTGGGGAGATGGGTCCAGACAGGGTTTGTGTTTTTCCCTCCACAGTAGCCACTCATCTCCTCTAGACATCCACCACCAAGTGAGGCTGGCTCACGTCTTCGATCCTGCCCCTAGTTCTTTCTCAGTAGTACTTGGGGTAAAGTGGATGTTGGTGGAGACTGAGCGTCGGTGCATGCTTCATTTGTGTCTGTGGAATTCCTAGGAGTCACACTTGGCATTTAGGAGCTCATGAAACATTTTAGCTGTGTTCTTCTTATTTGTGTAGATGGCATCCAGTGTCTCTTCCTTGCCCTGGCTTGAGACAGTGCTTGCATCCTGTCTCCTTGGAGGGGCCTGTCTTTTCTTAGATTTTAGGTTAATCGGCTTCCTATGAACTTAGCTCTCTGATATGTTCAAGAAAATTTTGATTTTGCAGTTTATGCAGCTTTTTCATGTGATTATGGCAGGAGTGATGCTCTCGGTAGCTTTCTTTTTTTTTTTTTAAGATTTCATTTATAAAAAAAAGATTTTATTTATTTATTTGTCAGACAGAGAGAACACAAGCAGGCAGAGTGGCAGGCAGAGGCAGAGAGAGAAGTAGGCTCCCCAATGAACAAGGAGCCCAACGTGGGACTCGATCCCAGGACCCTGGGATCATGACCTGGGCTGAAGGCAGCTGCTCAACTGACTGAGCCACCCAGGCATCCCAGCTTTCTACAGTCTACACAGAAGTGCCATTTTTTTTCTCTTTATATAACCTCCATGCATTTCTCACTTCCTTCTGATTCTCTTGCTTCTCCCTTGCTCCAAGGTATTAAAAGAAATTACCAAGACCTTCTAATTTCACGAGGCAGAAAAATTTAGCTCTTTTTCTGTCCCATTCTCACACAGGGCTCTCCAGCCCATGTTTATGCACTCTTATTTTTCTTAATCAAAAAAAAATAAAACAAAACAAGAGTACATGAAGATCTTTTACAGAACCGAAGAACTACATACAGTTTAAAACAGTACATGTTCAATGGAATATACCAGAAAACATAGTAACTGTTAAATCACTATGACATTGATTATTATGATGCAAGAAATCTGGAAGTAATCAGTTGCAGGGATAATCTGATGGTTTAATGATGTTCTCAATGGCACCAACCTCAGAGTCTCGCTCTATTTCTCATACACATTATCTCATGGTTGCAAGGCGGCTGCTAATACCACTGGACATAACATCCTTATAAAATAGTTTTCAAAGGAGGGAAAGCAGTAAAGGGAGAAAGAAAAGAAGAAAGCTTGTATTTGTCACATTTCTTAGATCCAGACATTCAAATCCACTCTAAGCAGAAAATGATATATTAAAGAATAGGAAATAGGGGCACTTGGGTGGCTCAGTTGTTGGGTGTCTGCCTTCGGCTCTAGTCATGATCCCGGAGTCCTGGGATCAAGCCCAGGACTCAAATAAATAAATAAATAAATATTGAAAAAAAAAAAGAATAGTAAATAGTTCATAGTATCTTTGGGAGAGCCAGAAAAACAGATGTTCTAACCAAAAACAATGCAATTAGGAACAATGGCCTACCAACCCCTAGGCTGTTATAGATGAAACATGATTGAGACTGCCGCCTTGTAGTCCGTATGCTACCAGAGCCCCACCACAGCTGACTGGTAAGAACCAGGTGCTTTGACCTCCCTGGATGCCAGGAATCAGCCATGGTGCTCACGTGTGCACCATTACATCCACTTAGTCAAGCCAAGGTTGTGTGCTTCTATCTTAGCTACAAAAACATCTTTGAAGTTGACTTTCCAGTTTCCAAAACTGGGGTCACCTGCGTACCCCAACATCAGTTATTTGGCAAGAAGACTGTGATTCTTTCTTTAGGGTGGGGATAGTCTCTCTACCAAAACTGAGAGTTGGGGGCACCTGGGTGGCTCAGTGAGTTAAAGCCTCTGCCTTTGGCTCAGGTCATGATCTCAGGGTCCTAGGATCGAGCCCCAAATCAGGCTCTCTGTTCAGCAGGGGGCCTGCTTCCTCCTCTCTCTCTGCCTGCTTCTCTGCCTACTTGTGATCTCTCTCTCTGTGTCAAATAAATAAATAAGATCTTTAAAAAAAACTGAGAGTTGCTTAGTTAGGCAGATATGAGGGGAAAAGGTATTAGGTAGGCACACAATATTTATTTATTCAAATAGTTAAGCACTACCTACATAGCTGGGCCTGACACTGTTCTCCTCACTTAGGATATCTCGGTGAACCAAACAAAAAAATACTCTTGCCCTTGAGGATCTTACATTCTAGTTGGAGAGGGGCAGGCATGATTAATAGTGTTAGATGAATATATGTCATGTTGAACGTGGTAAGAGGAAAATTAGAGCAGGGGATTGGGAATGGAGGAGTGTGACATGGAAGGAGAGTTTAGGATAGACTTCTGGAAAAAGCGAAATTTCAGCAAAGGCAAGGAAGAGAGCCAGCGCCTACCGGGGAGCAGCGAGCCAGAGGCAAGGGACAGTGAAGGCACAGGCCGTCAGGCAGGAGTGTCCTGCATGTGCAGGGACAGCAAGGAGGTCAGTGTGGCTGCAGAGGAGTGAGGGGGAGTGGCAGGAGGTGAACTCAGTGAGGAATTATGTGTGGTCCATGGCCATTTTAAGGACTCTAGTTTCTAGAGAGTGAAATGGGGACCTTTTGTAGGCTTTGGGCCGAGGAGGAAGGTGACCTGAGTTACAAGAGGATCACTCTGACTGCTGTGTTGAGAATAGACTTTCAGAGGCAAGGGAGGGAAATACGGGTACCTGTTAGGCAGAGGCAAAGGTCATCCAACCAGGATGACACAGAGGAGGATGGTGAGCGGTGGTTCAGCTTGCCGTGTGTTGTTAAGGCAGAGCCAATAGGGAAGGGATGTGAAATGGGAAAGAAAGGGCATAGTAAAAGCAACTCCAAGATTTTTGTTTTGCAGCTGGAAGAATGGAGTTGTCACCAGTTGGGATGGGAAGGCTGTGGGTGGGACGAATTGGGGGGCAGGGGGCAAAGAGCAGAAGTTCATTTTGGAGAGGCAAGTTTGAGATAAAAAAATATCTCATAGGCAGTTGGGTATATAAGGCTACAACTTGGATGAAAAGTATGGGCAACAGATATAAATGGTCTCCTAGTGGAAGAGGCAGCTGGCAATAGCTTTTGCATTAAATAGGAGGGATTTCCTCCCCTCCTGGTATAAGGCCTCCAAATTAATAAAAATCCTTTGATGCTTTCCAAAAGCAAATGGCATTAAAACACATTAAACACATTTTTCAGACGTTAAAACACATTTTTTAATTGAGAGATTTAATTAAGATAAGGTAGCTAAGTTAAGACAAAGAATTATTAACAGAATTAAGGATCCCTTATACATTTGTTCATTATTTGCTGTCTTCCTAGCTGAGTTTTGAAGGGAGGCAGGATATTGAACCATTAGGTGTGTGAACTCTGGCATGAGACAGACTGGGGTTTGAATCTAGCTTCCAACATTTATTAGCTCTGTGGACTTAGCAAATTATTTAACATCCGTGGGACTCATGGTGAGGAATAATTGTGGCGCCTACTGTCATTAACATTTTTCAAATAATACTTTTACCTACTGCCTGTCAGAGCGTCTGGCAACTCATTGATTTATTCATTCAGCAACTAGTTATGGTGAACTATGATGGGCTGGGTGATAAATGTGCACCATGAATAATGCAGACTTGTATGGACATTTCAGTATAAGAAGCAAGCAGTTTATAAAAGAAGCCAGAATGTCCAGTAAACTTGTGAACACCTGTCTCACTGATGGGAGAAAAGGCAAATGGAACTCACAAGGGGATATCACTTCACTCCCATGAGATGGGAGGGTGGTAATAATACCCAAGTTCAGTGAGGGCAAGGAGGGAAGCAATAGGTCTTTTTCCAGTGAAAGGGGAAATTCAAATTGTTCAACCACTCTGGAGATCAACTTGATGATATCCAGCGAAGTGGAAAATGTGC
This sequence comes from Potos flavus, assembly GCA_028534135.1. Taxonomy (NCBI): domain Eukaryota; kingdom Metazoa; phylum Chordata; class Mammalia; order Carnivora; family Procyonidae; genus Potos; species Potos flavus. The sequence continues at coordinate 134,907,429 of CM052883.1, forward strand.
ATTTCCTTGCAACCCAAAAGTTCCAGTACTAGGACTGTGTACCAGACAAACTCTTACAGACACATTCTGGGCAACACGCATAGGATGTTCACGGCAGCACTGGTCATGACAGCCAACAAGTAAAAGCAACTTACACATCCATCGGTGGGGGTTTCAAACAATGGAATACTATTCAGGATTCAAAAATAAACAGACTATGTAGGTCGCTGTGGCATATCCTCCACCAAAATGGGTAAAAATGCAAGTTGCAAAAACATTATTCTTTGCCTAATTTAAACACCACATAAAACAAAATTATGTGTTCTTATATAGTAAAATGTTAAAATATCCATGGAAAAGACACACACAAGAGTGGCTACCTCTCTGGAGGAGAAACAGTAATCAAATGGATGGAGCAAGGAGGGGAAGTTAGCCACATTTGGTGGTGATGACTTGTTTCTTGAAAAAAAAAAAAGAAACGAACGTGGCAAAATGTAAGCATTTATTAAATCCAGGAGCTTACGCAAATGCTATTTTATGTACTTCTGTGTATGTTTTAAATATTTCATAATTAGGAGCACCTGGGGGCCTCAGTCAAGCCTCTGCCTTCAGCTCAGGTCATGATCCCCCGGTCCTCTCTGCTCAGTGGGGAACCTGCTTCTCCCTCTCCCTCTTCTGCTCTCCCTACTTGTGCTCTCTCTCTGTCAAATAAATAAATAAAATCTTTTAAAAAAGTATTTCATTAAACATTAAAATGTCATTGTGGTAAAATATACATAACAAAATGTACACTTTTAACCATTTTTAAGTGTTCAGTTAAGTGCATTCACACCATTGTGGAATCATTACCACCCTCCACCCGTCTGTCTTCAGATCTCCCCTTCCCCCAGTTTTATTGAGATATAATTGATATGTAACATTGTATTAGTTTTGGGTGCAGAACATCATGATTTGGTATATGTGTATATTGCCCAGCGATTACCACAATAAGTCTAGTTAACTTTTGTCACCTCACATAGTTACAAGTGATCCCTTGCTAGACACTTTTGGGTCTTGTGGTATAAACATTTAAAATCAAAATAAAATAAATAAAAGGAGAGTAATAGACAGGAAAAAGGTAATAAAACACAATTTTACTCCGTAATACCTGGAGATAAACTGTTACCACACCAGGTCTATACCTGCGGATCTAGGTGCCCTCACGGCAACGTGTAGTGCACGTGAAGGTCTTCTGTTGCGCGTTTCAGAGTCGAGGAGGCCCCTGGTTGGGACTCGCTTGGCACAGGGGCTAAGACCGGATGGCACGTCCATGGCAGGGCTGGTTGTGTGAGCCCACCAGTCTCCGGGAGCATGGCTCCCGCACCACCTCTCTTAAAGCCGCTTCTCCCCAGACAGGAGATGTTCTGGCTCAAGTCGAACAGCTTCCTTCTGGAAACTGACACAAGTGGAGAAAGAGAACAGCCCCAGGCAATGGGCAGGTGGTAAGTATTTGGACTGACCAGTGTTTTGAGCCCCAGGCAAGCAAGCCGCTTGCGGTTGAGGCAGCCACCCCCCAACCCTCAACCCCTGGACAGCCCGCTTCTTGCCCTTAGCCCCATGTCTTTGCATCACACTCATCCGTCCTGCTCACCTGAGTGGTTCCAGATGCCCCCGGCCAGGGGGTCCTCAGGCTTTTTGAAAGCATTAGACTGCTCCCCCACCCCCCCACCAAGATTACTCAGAGTCCCATTAATACTAAGACAGATAGAAACGGGGCTGCTGTGTCCGGTTATGGGGGTGGGTGGGCGAGGTGGGTGCGAAGCTGGGCGATCCAAACCCCAGAGCAGCACTAGGGAAGCCCACTTTGTGAACATGGCTGTGTGGGACGAGCGGTTAGAATCTCCAGCCTGAAAGCCCGTTGGCATATAGGGACCTTTAAAGGAGGAGGAGGATTCTAATCCAGAGCGGATTAAACTCTTGTATGTAAGGCCAACTGGCTCTTCTGGTTGCAGTGTGTGTGTGTGTGTGTGTGTGTGTGTGTGTGTGCGCGCGCGCGCGTGCGTGCGTGTGTGTGTGTGTGTGTGTGTGTGTGTGTGTGCATCGTGGGATCTGAGTGCCAGAGCCCCCCTCTGCATTGCCAGAGTAGTCCTTGGATATGTCCTTCAGACCCTTAGGGCTTCTCAGGGTGTAATTTGAAAATCCTTGACTTGTCTGACCTCATTTAACCCTGCTGATAGCCAGCAGACTGAGTGTCCCCACATAACAAATGGTGAAACTGAGGCCGAAGTCCCATAGGTTGGAAGTCGTAGAGCGTGGAAGTCTCCTTCTGCAGGCGTGACCTTATTGTCCTTCAGCAGAGATGCATACAGCGCAGCAGCTGGAAGGGTGGAGGTTTCTGGGAACCGTGGGGACTATCCCAAAAGGAATCACCTCCCCTCCCTGATGGAGGACATACCAAAACAAAGCGAATTACAGCTGTTGGGGAAGCAGGGCAAGCTCAGCGAGGCGGAGCCAGACTGGGATTATTGCTCATCTCCTGGGGAATACTGCTCTGCTCAGGTCTCTCCTCTTCCACCTCCTGATGTCCCAGGCTCCTCATCCCCTCCCAGCAGGAAGACAAAGAGGCTGCCAAGCGCCTACCAGAAAACAGACATGGCGCGTGGTGGCGGCCTTGCTTCCTCCCCTGCTGCCCTCCAGGTCCCTGGCTGAGCTCCTCCCCCAGCGTGAAGGAGGAGGGCCCAGCTGGAGAGCAGGGAATGAGTGCCAGTGGAAGCTGAATGCAAGCAGGGGGAGGCGGGCTGGTGAAATGGGGATGCCATATGCCAAGTTGGAGGAGCAAAGGCTGTTGGGAGACAGTCTTGGCCTTTATTAGAAAGTCGGCTTGGGAACCCGGTTTCCACTGATGTCTCTGCTAGATAGGACCCTTTTCTCTAAGGGCCAACTGAAAGGTAAGATATGAAGGGAAGTGCACACAGCTGACCCTGAGGGTAGGGAGCCAGAACGAAAAATGGGAACTCTCTCAGACCTAGAGAGAGATGGCTCCGTCCTCGGTGAGTAGAAGCAGATGGTGGCAGGCCACCACAAGAGACTTCAGTTCTGGAGGCAGGAGAGACCCTGCAGAGTAGCCTGGGGAAGATGGGGCGGAGAAAGAGAAGATGGGGCAGGAGAGGTCCAGTATCTTCCAAGCGCTGAGCCAGTTACCTGGAGGTGCTTCCATAGCTCCCGCCGGGTGGGGCTGGGAAGTGGGCCAGGCTGTGGGGCCCGCAGGGCAGCAGGGCCCAGTGGAGGCAACGTGAGTGCTGGGACTTCTGCTCTTTACCCGGCAGACTGAGGTTTGCTTAAAGTACTTTTGCTTTCTCCTGTCCTAGCCTCCTCTTTTTCCTTTAGCTCCCCTCACACTTTTTGATTGAGTTGCTCAGTGGAATTTTGGGTGTATATGCGTCTATCTCCACATTCAAAGATTTGCTAAGTTCTAAGATTATTTTACTTTAATAGAATAGAAAACGAATACTCTTTTAAAAATAACTAAATTTAAAACTTAGAAATCTCAAGAAGCTCTTGAATATAATCATACTTTTATTCTTTCTTTTTCTTTCTTCTTCTTCTTTTTTTTTTTTTTTCCTGCTTTCCCTGAGGAAATTTAGCATGTACCTGTCTCCCCCTTGTGGATCTCTTATCTCTTGGTTGTACAGTATGTACTAAAATCAGAGACTATTGGGGACTTCTTGTTGCCTTGTCTCTCCATTGTCTTTCCTTATACAAGAATACGAAGCATTACTATAATTATTAAAGCAAAAGCTTCACTTTTCTGAATCGAACAAGTATTTTGAAATGAAGTTTTAATCTAACACTCTATAGGGCCAAAATTTTGCCTGTAAAATCAAAAGCTTAAGGACTTAACATTGATGGGTCACTTGGGTGGCTCAGTCGGGTAAGCATCCAATTCCTGATTTTGGCTCAGGTCATGATCTCAGGGGCCTGGGATCAAGCCCCACGTCAGGCTCCATGCTCAACGGGGAGTCTGCTTGAGATTCTCTCTCTCTCTCTCTCTGCCCCTCCCCCTGCTCATGATGCCTCTTTTTCTCTCTCTAAAATAAATAAAATCTTAGAATAAAAGGATTTAGCATTGGCTTAAAGTCACTTAATTCTTCAATGCTAGGCTGATTTTTTCCCTCAATTTTATGGTTAAGGAAGGAAAAGGGGACCATGATGAAACTAAAGTTATGTCTCCTAGGTCAAATTCTAAAGTTCTTTGCAGAATTGTTAGCAACAATGACATATTGTACTTCATATTAATTGATCGTTTATTTCTTGCCCAGCCCTGGGCCAAGCACTTGCTTTAAATTATATTCCTTACTCTTGGCAATAAAATTATTAGTCTGATTTAACAGGAAATCGAGTCTTAAAGAGGTTAAATACTTGTTTAAGATAACACAACCAACTGCTGAGGTTTAAACTGGATTAACATAATGATCATACATGGAGACCGTGATACAAAGAATAGCAAAAGCACACATTAAATGGCTCCCGACGTTTGGCCTTTGGGAGATGAGCTGAGAGACATATAAATAACCCATAAGGTCTTCTTTTTTTTCTTTTGAAATATTTTGAAGATAATGGGCTTGTAAACCATGTGGGTTGATCATATTTTATAATCATCTACCAGGTTGAATCAAACTTTAAAATATGGAATACTTAGGACTAATAATAGAGAGAGGTCACTCATGCCACAAAGGGGAGCTGGGACCCAGATGTCAGGAGGTGGAGATGGTTGCCTCCTCTCATTATTGCCCCATTAGCACTTCCGGCCACACCCACCCCGTTGCCGATGTGAGACAGATACTACAAACCAGCATGAACATGACATGACAAAGCTGCTTTGCTGATCCGGAAACCCCTGGGGCTGGACAGCAAGAAAGGGTAGAGTAAAAGAGGCTCTTCTGAAACAAGTCAGTCTTTTCAAAATTCACTGTGCTGTCTTTGTCTGTACTTCTATAAAATGTCATTCTGCTATCTGTGAACCAAATCTAGGTCTACACATATGAGACGGAATGAAGAGGCGCTGTTAGTTGCCTCCATCAAATTATAGAACCTCGAGTACCTTGGTGACTCCTTTTCCCATAAATTTGTCTTTGAGTCGGGAGTAGCCATTCCTGTAAGGTGACTAATCTGTGGCACCCTTCTCCTTTCAAAGAGCATCTGGGATAATGGAGAAGAAACCATGGGGTCCAACAGTCATTTCTCTGAGTAGAAACAGCTGGTATTAATTGCCAAGAGGGCAACATAAACACGGAGCAATGCCAGAGTGGCTGGTGAATGAGATCAGGTATCTTTAAGCATGAAGATGAAAATGACAGCTTCTGAGATAGCAGCTCACATTGGCTTAGTGTAAATATTGTGTTCAAATTAGCGTAAATATTGTGCTTTGTTTTAGTCAATGGGCTTGACGACAGCATATCAGGATGCTTTCTGTACCGCTAGCCAAAAAAAAACCAAGCTCAACTGGCTAAATAAGGGGGAAATTTATTTTGTCTCAGAAAAAAATAAGTGCTGAGGCAGCTCCAAGGTTGATTAACTCAGAGGTAAAGGATTAAGGATTCAGGTTCTTTCTGTGTTGTCACTCTGGCATCTCATTCTGTCAGACTCATCCTCTAGCTTACTGTACTCATAGTCACAAGATTGCTGCTGTGGCTCCAGGTATTACATGCAAATATGAAAACACCGGATCATCAAGGATTCAGGTTCTTTCTGTGTTGTCACTCTGGCATCTCATTCTGTCAGACTCATCCTCTAGCTTACTGTACTCATAGTCACAAGATTGCTGCTGTGGCTCCAGGTACTACATGCAAATATGAAAACACCAGATAGAAGAAGAGATGATCTCTTCCTCAGACTCTTTTTCCCCCCTAAGAGTGAAGGAAGCACTTCCTAACATCCCTCAGTACGTATTTGCTCATAGCTTATTGACCAGGACTAGATCACATCCCATGTTTGAAATAATCGCTGGCGAGAGAAATTATACCACCGTGATTAGGCTTAGACCAATCAACATTCATCCTTGAGTCATATGGGAGAGGGACAGCTTCTGGAATAAAATAGGGGCCCCTCCATTATTTAAAAAAGGGGGGATGGCTGTTGTGTTAACAACCAATGTTTGCTAGATATGGTTTGAAACATGTAAGTACTAGTATTTTTTTTTTTTAGATTTTATTTATTTATTTGACAGAGAGAGAGAGAGATCACAAGCAGGCAGAAAGGCAGGCAGAGAGAGGGGGGGAAGCAGGCTCCTCGTTGAGCAGAGAGCCCGATGCAGGGCTCGATCCCAGGACCCTGGGACCATGACCTGAGCCGAAGGCAGAGGCTTTAACCCACCGAGCCACCCAGGTGGCTCCGTGTATTTTTATTTTTGAAAACCATTTAAGGATCCTATTTATAGTCCAGACCCCATCTCAACCATTTGGAATGTAACTTGGCAGAAATAACCATACCCAATACCTATAGGAACTTCGAATGAAACACCTCTGAGAAAAGAGAGAGAGAAAGAGAAACCTTTTGAATTCGACTCTTCTGATATCAAGGAATTATAAAGATTAAACAGTATTTGGTACCGTCACTTAACATTTCAGTCTGACAGTGGGCATTCCCCAAGCAACTTTGCCAGAGGTTTCTAGACCAACAGAGAGAAGAAAGCCTATGAAGTTATTATTTCATAATATATGTTTATATGCTCTAAATCATGCTTTCTGGCTATAAAAGCAATGTTAGATAATAAAAAATTTCATATTTACTATATTAATTATGTGTGCCTGAGAGAGAGAGAGACTGAGAGAGAGGGTGTGTGTCTGAGAGAAAGAGAGGGAGAGAGAGAAGGTAGTAGAATGAAATTGTAGTTGTTTAGAAACAGTGCTTAAAAAGTGCTTAAGTCTCTTGTATACAGAAAATGAGGCGCTAGAGCATGTTTAGAAGGAAACAGCAAAGACACAGTGAAATTGCCTTGCACGGGAAATGAACAGGAGAGTAGTTATGGGAAAAGAAGAGGGGGAGGAAAGAGAGAAGATGGGAAGTGAGCAGGGCAGCAAGGCAGGAAGCTACAGCCTGTATTACGAATGAATTACAAATGAACAATTCCTACAGTGGGGCGCTCAAAAGACTTTTAGGAACAAGGCAGAAGGACATCTAAGACTTCATTTAAACGTCTCTGATATATGATCCTCTTTAGTTACCCCAAATCTGTGTTGTTTTGTTTCACATCCTAATGCCTTGTTTGGGTGTTTCGGGGGGAAATAAAAATGGCTGAATTCCACAGCTGGATCAGTGTGTGGAAGGGACAGAGAAATGCCATGGTGCTGATATTTGCATGAGATGCAAAGTTTAGTAGAAGAAACCTGACCACAAATAAAAACAGTAAAACCCAGAGTGCACAAAAATTGTAGAGATGGCCCCAAACTCCCACTGGGATTTAGAAAGGCGGCAACAACAATTTTATTTAAATCTTAAAGGCAGAATGGTGTCAACTGACATCTGTTTTGCATCGATATAATGAAAAATAATTGCAATGACGCTGGGCACAGTCTTAGGTACTGTTTTTTCCCTCATGTATCATAAGCATTTCCAAATTTTAAAAAAATAGTCTATTTAAATCTGGAATCTTAAAAACTTTATAATGAGTTATATCCTATTTCAATTCAAAAATATAGAACAAAATTATGCAGGCCCACTATTCCAGTTGATAGCAAAGGATATTTGTAATGGCCCTTGTAAATTCATTAGAGTGGGCTTGGACATATATTTAATATTTATTGTGTATCTATAAACAACTAAATGCTGAAATAGCCGATGACTTTTCCCCTTGAATTTTAAATGGTAAAATTGCATAAAATGTGTTAACACTTCAAAATAGATGTATTGAGCTGAGTTTAATTGGTGTGGAGAATTAAAACAGATGTGTCTTTTTTTTTTTCTTTCTTCAAAATCTATTCTCCTCTTCTACATTATTCTTTAACTTTTGGAGGTAAGAGTTAAGACAGGTTATGAGCCTGCCTTATGCCATGAGGCTAATTGACTATATTTTGAAACGGATATAGACAAATTATCTTAGTAGATGCAAGCTCTTTGGTTTTTTAATGCAAAATATTCATCTCAAATATTAGCTGTTCACGCAAACAGATGCATGGACCTGTGGTTTAATATGTGAAGGCATTAGTCGGAGTCCTTGGCTCAAAACTAGGGCTCAAGACTCATTCCCCTCCTTTCCTTCCTTCAGGGTACCTCTTCTCTGATGCACTCAGCTTGGAATTATGGTTTTTAACTCTGAGGCTTACGGATTTTTCTGAAATATTGCATAAAACAAATAAAGACCACTGAAAACAAATTAATGCTTGCCTTTTATTCTAAGGGGCCAATCACCGTGATTCTAAAATCTGAGGTAATACTAAGCTAATGCTGCTTCTCCATGTCTAGTCCTGGAACATCCTTCCCAGATGAGTGTTGTCACCAAAGCTCTCCTTCTCTCCTACCTGTGGACTGGAGGTCCTCAGTTAGCCTTCATAATTTTAGAGGATATTCGGGAATGATGCAGGCATGGAATAGCTTTTCTACTTGTACACACGTATTACTGCTTGTTAAATGTGCAGAGATACTATTGTGATGAATAAAATACAAATTCATTGGTAAGTACTATTAAATTAATAGTAGCCTTTCATTTCTAGAAAACTCTTTAATCAGTGAGATACTGGAAGTATGACCATTGTCATGTGGCTATCTGATAATATCTTTTCATGTTTAAGAAAGGGTCTGCATAATAGCAAAAGAAGAAAAAAAGGAAACAAACTAAAAGCCTAACATTAGAGCATTAGAGGCCTGGTTAAATAAAAGATGCTACATTCTTATAATTAGAATGTTAGGCAGCCATTAGAAATCTGTTCATAGAGTAAAATATTGAATGGCAGGGGAAATATGTTAGCAGAATATTATTATGGGGGAAAAGCTGGTTATAAATCATTATCACAGTATAACACTACCATTTAATAAATTATAGATATGGATAGATAGAATATCAAATGAAAGGATATCAGTATAAGATTATTACTGTTTGTTTTTGGTAATGAAATTATAACGTCTTTTCTTTCACTGAAATTTTTCTTTTCTTTTCCTTTTCTAAGTGTTCTGTAAGTTCAGTTATAAGAGAAAATTTAAATTAATTTATTTTTAAAATTTTTTATTTAAATAAATTTATTTTTAAGAGTCCTTTCATTAAAGAATTTGCTGTCGTCCCATTTATAAAGAATTGGTGACCCTTGGTTTTTTCAACCCACTAGAAATGTTGACATCATTTAATATTTTGGGTGCGTGAGACAATGGTGATTAGCCTTTGCTTGCAGCCCTCTCCCTCACCCCATCGTCCGCGGCATGACAGTCCTGCTAATGATGTGACTTGACGCCTGTCACCATAAGTGGGGAAGAAAGCACAGCTGGGCACTTCTTTCTCAGGGAATGGGAGAGGTCTTTTCTGATGGCCATGAGAAGAGAGAAGGCAATTTAAAAGATGTGTTGAGAGTATAAAAAATCCTTCCTTAAACAAAAATGTATGTGCATATGGGGTGTGGAACACACACACACACACACACACATACACAGTGTTTTTCAATAAGGGAAAATTGTAATTAAAACCAAGTGTTGCTCTGGGCTGCACTGGGCCATTACTGCCCTTTCGCAGAGCTGCAGATGGACAGAATTGCATTGCCTTAATAATGTGACTCTTCAGTGCCAGCTGTCATACAGCACGGCAGCCCTCCACGCTAACAAAGCCCTCATTAAATGGTTTGCTCAGAATAATTTGCCTGCTCTCCCTGCCTTTCTAGCAACTGACAACTCCTCCCCTCGCCCGCTCCCCACAGACCTCCAGTGGACACCATTAATCACTGAGAGAGAAGTCTGTGCCATGTGGGATGGGATGGTAATTTTTTTAATACCGCATGTCTTCATATTCTTTTTATGCCTGATTTCAAAAGTTTTTAAGTCAGGTTGGTAGCTAACATCCTGTGCTATCACTCATTCCATGGCAAAATAATAATTGCTAATTTTCTTCTTCAGAGAACCAGAGCTTTATCAGGAATAACATTATGCAAATGACTATGCAAATGTCAACCAGAGGAGTATCTGGAAAAAAGTTCGGATAAAACCTTCAGATCACATCCAAAGTTGGCTAAAAAAATAACTGAGCATTTTAAGCTATAAGGTCACCATGGTAGCATAGAGAATGTATTGCTAATAAGAATCTTATGTGAGAAAGCTGTGTGCTCAAAATAAAAGAGGTAGAGCATACATTAGTATTTACTTGAGCTTAATTTATTTATGATACGAGGATGGTCCTCGGAAACTGTTAAGTCTCCTTGGGGTGGGTCTCTTCATCTTTTGTATGTTGTCTAATAATCCAAAATGCTTCATGTTCAACCTTCTATTAGCATTAAGAATTAATCCTTTATTTTTTCTGCTAAGTATTTTTCGTGTCATCAGTATTTTTAGCTTTTTCATGTTGAATATTACTGGGAGAAGACGCACGGAAATCAGAGAAAAATGCTCAATTCTTTCAACACATAACTCTTAGGATGTTGGTAAAGAAAGCCTGTCTTTGAAAACTACGTTCTTCCTCAGTATATACCCTCTGGGGCACTGGCGAAAGAAGCCTGACTAAGAAGGAAGGATGAACTCAACACCGTTTATTTCACACAAGTGATGTATGTATATATTTAATAATCAAAAAGGACAAATTGTTATTTAGTAAGTTTATTATTATTTATTTAAAGTATTATTTACTAAGTAAAGTGGTAATAGCCCTGAGGTATTATTTTTGTTCTTTTTTGAACATCAACTCTTGGAACGCCTGAGTGGCTCAGTCGATTAAGCTTCTGCCTTTGGCTCAGGTCATGATCTCAGGGTCCTGGGATCGAGTCCTGTATCACACTCCTTGCTCAGTGAGGAGCCTGCTTCTCCCCCTGCCTGCCACTTCGCCTTCGTGTGTGCTCTATCTCCCTCTCTCTCTCTGACAAATAAATAAATAAAATCTTTTTTAAAAAAGAACATCAATTCTTTGAATTTAATACAACAGAAGAGTATCTGAAAGACCTTTGCTTTAAAATTTACATAAAAAAATTTACATAAATAAAATCTATACCCAAGACTGACCTATATGATAGCAGAAGGAAAAAACAAAGGCCTTTCTGCTCTAAAATATCTCACCCGCCCTGGCCTGAAATTCCCCCTGGAAAATCCCTCTCTACAATGCAAACACGTTGCTGGACAGTAGTGATGTATTGAACTACATCTGACTCATGGGAGCCTTACCGAAAATGTGGATCCCTGAGTCGCACCCAGTTCTACCTCATGAGAACTACTATGTTCGGGGCCTGGGACTTGTGTTTTCAACAGACTTAAGCACTCTAAAGTGCTATTTTTGACCATGAAAAATGAGAAAGGAATACATAAATTATTAGTTCCCCTCTACAGCCCCTCCCAAGGAGACAAAGGAGAGAGTAGTTTAAGACAGTGGGTCTGAGGATGGGTGTGGAGGGGAAGATGGGCCATAGTGAGAGCTCTGAGGTGAAAAGGGCATAGAGAACAGAGAAGAGAGAAGGTGGCAGTTCTTGCAGAAAACTGTCAGTGAATTGACACTTTTGTCCAAGGCCAGACACCCACTGAGGTTTCTGGGGTAATAGAGTTCTGTACCCAGGGGCCAAGGCTTTAGAGTCCAGAGGGCCTGAGGAGGGCCTCAGCTACTACCTATATTAACTCACAGTTCTGGGCCTCAGTTTCCTCATCTGCAAACCAGGTATAAAAGTAGAACTGTTATAAGGATTAAAAGTGGCTGAGTAGGGAAGACAAAATAACATGATGGGTAAGGGCATGGCAGTTGGAATTTGCCAGATGTCATGCTTCCAGACATTAGGTCCCAGCTGCGGCCCTTACTCCTTGCATGTCCTTGGCTGGTTATATAATCTATCTGCACCTCAGGTTCCTTATAAATCCACTGAAGCTAAAAATTAGTATCTAGGGGCGCCTGGGTGGCTCAGTGGGTTAAAGCCTCCGCCTTCGGCTCAGGTCATGATCTCAGGGTCCTGGATTGAGCCCTGCATCGGGCTCTCTGCTCAGTGGGCAGCCTGCTTCCCCCTCTCCCTCTGCCTTCCTCTCTGCCTACTTGTGATCTCTCTCTCTCTGGCAAATAAATAAAATAAAATCTTTAAAAAAAATCAGTATTTATCTCATGGAATGGTTGGAGGGGCATTAAATGAGAAGGTGCATATAAAGAATCTAGAACGGTACCTGGCATATAAACACCACAAGAAATGTTAACCTCTTGTCATTATTTCATATAGAAAGAAGCTGGCACCTGGTGGGAATTTAATAAATGATAGCTATTATTAATAGTAATAATCACTCTTGGCCTCAAGACAAGGTCTTTTGCCAAAACCCTCTTGTGCAATCCTGGCTGAGCCCCTGTGCCTTGTTCCTAGTTTATCATAATAGGGCTATTGAGGTTATCCGCGATAACATCTGGTTAGAAGACTGATTAGTGCATAGAGGTATATGCACGCATAATTGAGCAGAGAAATATGAGTGGTTTATGAAGGTGTGTGGGTGGAGGGGCTGATTGCCTGGGGCAGGCTGCAAGCCGCCTCCCTCTCATCCTTCGTCAGGAGAGCAGAGCAGCTGTGTCAACAGCAATGGCGGCGGCTAGGTAAGAGCTGATTTCTCAGAAGTTAATGACATACTTAAAAAAAACAAACAAACTTGAAAATTTAAGAACTGGACTCTCTCGATTCAAAGTGTCTCAAGTTCCATCAGGTTCCATGGCTTGTCCCCTTCAGTTGAGCTACCCAACAATCCCCAGAGCAATGGTACTTCTTCTTCAAGGCTGGAAACATTGGAATATGTTTTTTCCTCTGGTGAATACTATTTTTAAATCTCTTGTTCTCAAAACTCTCAAATTTGAAATTGGTGCCCAGTTCCTTATCCTTTGTTGCCAATAAACCCAGCAAACCTAGGAGAAAAATAAAGACTCTAAGTGAGCTGTGCTTCCTGCTAGGCGTTGCTGTAATTTGTAGCTAAATGAAAATAAGAGTGGGGGCAGTAAGGAGGGAGAGGGAAGGAAAGAACACAGATTATTAAAAGAATCCCAGTCAGTTGCAGTCCCTGTGGGGAGCTCTAAATGGCACTCAGGTAAGAGAAATCTCTGGTGTAAATATTACAAGTGTGACTGCCATGGGTCTAATAACTTGATGTCGCAAAACTAAAAGGATTGGATGCTAGTTAGTGTCTTGGATCACATTTAAGGCTTTAAAAAGATGTCATGGATAACATTATTGGCTAGAGACCCTTAAGGAAATAGGTAAATTTCTCTCATGACTCAAGATAAGTCCTGCAGTGTGTAGAAAGAGAATGCCTATAGACTGGAGAACAGGGCTCAAAGTTCCTATTGCCTAACTTGGTTTACTGGGAAGTGGGGCTGGGGATCCATTTAAAACCCCCCAGGCATGGTTCTTTTTTTATTGAAACAGCCTGCTTGTTCTCATGGAAGGCATGAAAATAGTAAGCAAATATGAAAATGCACAGCATAACCCACAAAAAATCTTCTAATTAATAAGAGAAGTGTTGAAAGAGAAAATAGGAAAGATCACTCTTTCTATATAAATAATCTAAAAACAGTTATTCTTTGGATCAGGGTGAAATTAATGTCACTACTCAAGTTTCAGACAATCTTAATAATTTAGGTCAACAAATATTCATTGACCATCAATTGTATGCTTCGGTACAGAGTGATAAACAAAGAAAGAGAGGCTACCTTCAAAGGCCTTACATTCTATAGGTCTCAAAAAACACAAAACCTAACGGCCCCAAAAAAGCCCCGCCCCCCAAACCCCACAAAAACCACTCAGAAACCAAAATCTTTGCAAATATAGCATCTACAATACAAGGGTACATGACATGCAATTAGTGGCATTTTGTGGACCGTCTACTCATAGCTACAGAGAATATAAGAGAGTTTTAAAGATTCGGTGGCTGGGAAGATAATCTTGCAGATGATATTTCAGTTGTGCCTTAAGGGAAGCCTAATGCTTTAACAACGCTGTGGCGGGAAAGTCCTCAAATAAGGCGCAGTGCTGGGGTCACTGGGCTTAGCCGGACTGCAGGGTCAGTGTACGAGAGACGTTGTCAGTTGGCATCATGTTAGGAATTTGGACTTCATGGGCACATAATGAACCATCAACGTGTTTGAGCAGGGGAGTGACATGATCAAAGCGGTAATTGAGCAAGTGCGATCTGATGGAGTGGAGCAGAAAGGATTGCATCAGGAAGGGTCTGGAGGCTGGAGATCGAGCAGAAGGGTGCTGCGAGAGGCTGGGTGGAAAATGAGCTGATCCAGACCTAGGGTTTCATCCAAGGACACAGAAAAGAAGAAATTATAGTCAAATTCTATGGCTTAGAAACTAATGTCTCTGAATGAAAAACAAATTGAGATGAATGAAAAATGTATTTGAGTGCCAGATAGAAAGCGTCTAGGTAGTGTTGCTAGAATTGGAGGTGACAAACCAGTTGCTTCAATCAACTCTGTAAGAATAACTGTAAGAACATCCACAGACCCAGTATTTCTGTTGTTTAACTTGTTCCTGTGTGACAGCTGCTAAGGATTAGCATAAATTAAAACCTAAAAATACGTATATACTCTTTAGCGGTATGAATGCATGTTTATGCATTTTTGTGTGTGTGCTCATTCATTAATTTCTGGGTGAGGAGAAATTTTTTAGTTTGAAAATGCCAGTCTGAGCTTCATCAAGGTTGGAGCTTAAAGGGGAATTATGAACTATTATTTGAAATATTCTTTTTTTCCTAGAAGACAACTTCTTATTCTGGAGGAAAAGGATAAAAAATCCTGATAATAAATTATGTGGCAGCTGAAGTTTAGCAAGTTGTTCTTTTGTAATTTCTGCCACATGGGAGTCCTGTTACCTTCTACCAATGTGACATCCACTGTGGTAAGAGCTTTGCTTAAGTCTCCCAAAGAGAGGAAGAGAAATTGGAAAAATGAAGTTTGACATATTGGCTTTAATTTATGATAATAATGGGTATTCAGAGTGGAAAAGAAAACCTGGAATTTTGAGAGATATAGGAGGGAGAGGTAAGGCATATGATACGGGCTACTTCGATATATATCATTCCTTATTCATTGATGCTCTTTTCCCCCTCTTTCTTCTACAAAGAATTATAAATAAGAGAAAACTAGAAGAATTGACAACAAGGGCTTAGCTCCCTGGTCATAACCCATTGTGGGAGCATATGTTGCATACAATATTTATGAGGGATAATCTTTGTAATTGGTAGGAAAGTGGTCTCGGGTGCTGCCGCAGATTAGAAAGTGCATGTAATTATGGATCTATTTCCCTAAGCAATTATCATTTTATAGGTATAGGTCCTGTCTGTAATTTAAGATCTTTAACCCTTTAATATGACACTGTGAAAGAAATCAGTCTTCAGCCTTCGGCTCTCAAAAGAGGCTCTCTTGAATCCTTCATTTAAATACAGTTCTCCTGTTGTGCTGTCTTTTCCAGAAGACCTTTTCTCTATACTATTCCCTTAATTGCTCTCTGTTCCGATTAGTTATTAAGTTTCATAAGTATATATCTAGCTATCTAGCCCCAACCCCTTCTTTGAGCTTCGAATTCCTGTATCCGACTGCCAAGTCAATTTTTCTATTTGAATGTTTATTAATCACCTCAAATTTATCATGGTCAAAACAAGAACGCTTCCTCCTCAACAAACCTGCTTCTCACCTAAGATTCTCCATTGCCAGGTTTTTTTGGCTGAAAACCCAGGAGCCATCTTTGACTCTGCTGTCTCCCTCACACATCATGGCCTGTCCACCAGAAGTGCCTGTCACCTCTAATGCTCAAATATGTCCTAAATCTATCTGCTTCCCTCCCTCCCCTTGTTACCGGCCTCGTCCAATCAAGCCTATCTTTGCAATGGCCTCCCAACTTGCCCCCTTGACAACATGATACTTGAAAAAGATAAATCTGGTCGAGTCATTTCCCTCCAGTGGTTTCTCACTGCATTTAGAAAAAATTCCAAGCCCCTTACCTGGTCTGCCAAGACACTGTGGTACCTGACAGGTTCTGCCACTTTCTCCTTCATTTACTTCAGTGGGTAAGTCAGAATAGGCTCCTTCTAGACTCTCAGGAACACAGAGCCTTGGCAAGCATCTGTCTAGAGCTCTTCCCTGCACCTAGTCTTATTTGCCCTGATATCTCCAGAACCAGAATGTGGTGGACTCCATAAATACTGGTTGGCTGAAGCAATGGCTGTAGTTAGCATGACTGAAGTCCCATATTGTAGTCAAGTATCATCAAGACCAGGGCAAATCCAGATCACTCAGAAAACTCATCAAAATGGAGGCAGAAAATGTGGAAAACAAGGTCAGGTCTATTTATCCATAAGGAGGTTTTGATGTATAAAATATTTTAACGAATAAAAAAAATATTTTAACGTATGATAGGAATACATTATTTTCCAGAGCTCACATGATCGTTAAGGAACTATACAATACTCTTCACAACTTTTTTATGACAATACTAAAATATTCCCATGAAAAGAAGAAGTAATGTTTAAGAGTACATTCCAAGAAAAAAAAAAAAAAAGAGTACATTCCAAGGACATTTGTGCCTTGATTTTTACATGAATAACCCATAATAACCAGTGTTTTTTGTATTCGAATATGGGAATTTGTGAATTTGAATATGGGAAAATTGCAGGGGCATTGTGAATGAGAAAATATAACTATCAAGCTGATTTTGTAACATATGCTGTAGTCAAGGGGGAGTGCATACCAGACCACTTTCTAAATCAAGCCCCAAATCAAATGCATTTTTTTCTTTCCTTTTTTTAAAAAATTTTTTATTAACATATAATGTATTATCCGCTTCAGGGGTACAGGTCTGTGAATCATCAGTCTTACACAATTCATAGCACTCATCATAGCACATACCCTCCCCAATATCCGTAACCCAGCCACCCTATCCCTCCTCCCCACCCCCCAGCAACCTTCAGTTTGCATTTTTTAAATGAAATAAAACATATACAAAATACTAGTTTCACTATTGGACAATAAATAATTAATCCTCCACCTTAAGCCATCTCTTCCTTGAGAACCCAATTCTCTCCTTTTTCATAAAGGGCGGACAATTGACTTTGTCCATGGTTGAAGGCTAATTACCAAGGAGCAAGCCTGTTTATTATATCATTGGATTCCTCTTTCTCTCTTGCCCATTTAAAGACACATAGAACAAACTTTTCTACAGAAACCTTTTAGCTTTTCTTCCCTCAGGATTACTATTAATAAGTACACCAAAGCAAAGAAGATTTGAGCTATTTTAAAATATGCAACCCATAGTAATGAATTAATTACCATATAATACTTAAAGCTTTGATTATTCGTACATGAGAGCTTCTATTATTAATGATTGCTTATGAAATTAATCTTTCTAATTTCCATTATGATTCAAATTAACTTGATTAGTCGGCCTCATGATTCACATTTCTATCAAACTCTACTTTTAATTTCTGAAGCATGAAATGACATAAAATGTCTTTGGGGAAAAGAACTTAAAATTAAGATTTTTCTTTGATGTACTAAGTAAATGAATTGAATTAGATGAATAGTAATTGAACTTTGTTTTCATTCGCACACTGTCCTCTGGTGTTTAAATCTCTACATTGCATGTTAAAATGAAAACCCCAAAATCAAATGCAAAAAGTTAGTTGCTTCCAACATGCAAAAGAATGAAACTGTACCACTTTCTTACACAAAAATAAATTAAAAATGGATTAAAGACCTAAATGTGAGATAGGAAACCATCAACGTGTTAGAGGAGAGTACAGACAGTAACTTCTATGACATAGGCCATAGCAACTTCTTACTAGATATGTCTCCTGAGGCAAGGGAAAAAAAGCAAAATAAACTATTGGGGCTTCATCAAAATTAAAAGCTTCTGTACAGCAAAGGAAACAATCAACAAAACTAAATCAACAAAACTAAAAGGCAGCCTATGGGGTGGGAAAGGTGTTTGCAAATGACATCTGATAAAGGATTAGTATCCGAAATATATCAAAAACTTATCAAACTCAACACCCAAAAAGCAAATAATCTGGTTAAAAAATGCACAGAAGACATCAATAGACATTTTTCCAAAGAAAACATACAGATGGCCGACAGACACATGAAAAGATGCTCAACATCACTTATCATCAGGGAAATGCAAGTAAAAACTACAATGAGATACCACCTCACACCAGTCAGAATGGCTAAAATTAACAACACAGGAAACAGCAGATGTTGGCAGGGATGCGGAGAAAGTGGAACCCTCCTGCACTGTTGGTGGGAAGGCAAACTAGTGCAGCCACTCTGGAAAACAGTATGGAGGTTCCTTAAACAGAACTACTCTTTGATCGAACTACTGCACTACTACTAGGTATTTACCAAAAGGATACAAAAATACTGATTTGAAGGGATATATGCACCCTGGTATTTAAGCAGCATTATCAGTAATAGCCAAATTATGCAAAGAGACCAAATGTCCATTGACTGATGAATTGATAAAGAAGATGTGGTATATATATATATACCACGTGTGTGTGTATAGACACACACACACACACACACACACACAATGGACTATTACTCAGCAGTAAAAAAGAATGGAATCTTACCATTTGTGAGGATGTGGATGGACCTTGAGAGTATTATGCTAAGTGAAATCGGGTCAGTCAGAGAAAGACAAATACCATACGATTTCATTCATATGTGGGATTCAAGAAACAAAACAAATGAACATGGTGGGGAAAGGGGAAGAGAGACAAGAAACAGACTCTTAACTATAGAGAACAAACTGAGGGTTACTGGAGGGGAGGTTGGTGGTGGGGGTGGGAGAGGAGAGAATGGGTTAAATGGGTGATGGGGATTGAGGAGGGCGCTTGTGATGAGCACTGGGTTTTGTATGTAAGTGATGAATCACTAAATTCTACACCAGAAACTAATATTACACTGTATGTTAACTAACTGGAATTTAAATAAAAATTTGGAGGAACAAAAATAAGAGTTTTTCAGTTGAAAAAAAAGTTACTTCTTTTTTTCTTTCTTTTCCATTCTTTCTTTTTTTAATTTAAATTCAGTTAGCCAACCTATAGTATATCACTAGTTTCAAATGTAGTGTTCTTGAGTTGTGAAAGTACATTTATCCTTATGTTTGGTCTAATAATTATCGGCCTTACTGAGATTGTGGCTAAATGGATAAAAAGTTCAAATGGCATGATGAAAATTAAGTGCTTTCAAATAACACGGACTAATGGCCTATAGAACACATATTTGTGTTGACAGAATAAAGACTATCTTTTTAAGTGTGCACATGCAGATTTCTTTTAAAGTAAAAATCACTCAGTACTAAATAGTTCCTTCATTTCCCCTAGATTTTTTCCTTAAGACTCTAGTGTTTTCATCAGAGATTTTGACAAAGGAGAATTTAGGAATGAACTAGTGCAGGCATGAGGAGCAATTAGGCCTTCAATCAGGGCTTTGTGCTTATTTAGAAACTATGTAATCTTAATAAATATACTCCAATTGCTTTAATTGAACATTTTTTCTCCAAATCTTCTCTCCCTTGATTTGAACTGAAATCAGAGTTAAAACTTTGTAAATACTATTTCTTTGTTTTGGTTGAACTATCTTTTGGATTGGCTGGAGACTTGATTTGGGGATTTAATTTTTTGTTGTTTTTTAATTTATTTATTTTGATCAGTCTTTTACTCAGTTTCTCCTAAACAATGACTGTAATCATGATGCTTTTTCAAACATTGTGAATCTAATTCTACTCGTTCGGTAGTGTTGATTGAGGAAATTCAATGAGGTCCATGACCAGGCTATGGAAAGGATAAATGTCAGCCTGAGGAAATTTATCATTTTATTATAATATGTCCACTAAGGACAAGTCATTCTGAGTAATTAGCATGGTGTCATCAGGGAAAATCTACTTTTGGGACTGATATGTTCTTTTATAGGCAAACGTATTCCCCTGAAGCCAGAAGAACACTTCTCAGACATTAATGGGGGGATTCCCTCTTCAGGAGTGAGGGTGACCTCGTAAATGACTATTGACACTGAAAGTGTGACCCAGAACATCCTTTCATAAATTTCCCACTGCAGGGCAGTGATGTACAACACCAGGAAAACTCCATCTCCACGTCATCTCCAAAATATTGAATGTTTCCTCTTGGAGGGATTTATACCCTGGAGAATTAGGACAAGCAGTCATTGATGCTATGTCTTGAAGGAACATAAAGGTTGTATATACTGAGAAGGAAATGCATCTTACAGATCACTTGTTTAGGTGTGTTACTGGCCAGCTGGTATATCCAGGATGTTCCACATTTGAAGGTTTATAAGGGCAGGGAGCATGCTTAGTTTTGCTCACTATTAAATCCCCTGTATCTAGCAAAATGTCTGGTATGTAATCAGCCTTCAAATAATTATTGGTTGGATAAATGAATGAGTAAAAGTTGGCATGATAAAATCCAAAGCTTCCAAATGATTAATAATTTTAATGATAAATAAATTTAGTGATAGGTTTTTAATATTCTACAGTTGATATCTATCACCTATCTGTCATCCATCCATCCATCCATCATATATCTAATCTATCTGTATCTTATGCCTAGAAAAAGTTTATCTAGAAATTATCTTTGTGAAGAACTGATATTAGTCTTCATTTTCATAAAGAAGGTGCTGAAGTCTTTAGCTAGAGACTCTTCAAAGATGTTTAAGGAAAAGCTGGCCGACTGGTCGGCATGACATGGCTCGTCACTACAGTTTGGGATATACTCATCACTATGGTTTGGGATCTGGCCATTAGTTTGAACGATTCAGAGCCTGTAGTTTAAAAAGTCCATCTTGTCAGAGCAACTGTGTAGCCACAGACTCATTGTCTACTTTGTGAATGTGAAGCCCCACTCCAGAAACTTCCTCCCCTTCCCCTGGACCCCTTGATGGGAAGGGCATGCCTTCTCTCTTTGGGATGCAGCAGGCCTGTCAAGATCTGAATTTTCCTTCTCTGCTGGAAAGTCACTAGCTGCTTGTCTGCCATGATCGTAACTTCGTGGCCCTTCCTTCTGAGCAGAGGGCGTGCAGTGTGTGTCCTCTGGCAGCACTGTGGAGAATAGCGTGATTCGGATCATGTGGCCTGGCAGATACCATGTGGGAGCCTCAGCTTGGAGTCCCCAGTGGGACTGTGGAGTGGCTCTCTCTGGGTCTGCCTTTGTTAAACTCTCTTTACCCCTACCACGGAGGAGTGCCCTAAGAACACTTACCCCAGGCCTAATGCATTAGGAGCTCCCCAGATTTGGGTCCAGTGTCTTTAAAAGTTCCCCCCAAGGATGCAGATCAATTAGATTGGGGAAAGACAAGTAAGTTCCTGAAATTTAGGCGTGAAAGAATTAGGTCAGGTGAGAAAGTAGTGATCTCCTTTGGACAAACACCTCAACCCCTGCCTTAGACACAGCCCGTGTCCTGACAGACACCTTCTTGGCTTTCTGTGTTGAGGACAACAGGAGGCTTCACTCCCTTCAGGGAGTCCAGGCATACCCGAGGCTCAAATAATACTCATTGAGAACACTGCCATTAACACAAACATTTCTTCAGGAGGGAATCATAATGATAATAATAACAGCAATCACTTAGCACTTATGTGCCTGGCATATTCTAAGTGCTTATAAGTATTATCTTAATGGATTTTATGTGTGTGCGTGTATATACATACATACATATACATACATATATATGTGTATATATATATATTAGATAATTATAGTGGGATATAAAGATTAGATATAAGAATCATTATTACGTGAGGTCAGGGCAGGAGTTTGGTTAGGGAGAGAGGTTGTTGTGAGACACTAAATAATGAAGCAGAATATCATTTATTTATTTGCTTTTTCCTTTATTTCACACCCCACCCCCAACCCCAGACTTTGAGACCTGAGAGCTGTGATGGGAGGAGAGAAGGGGCTTCTGTCTTGTTCATTGTTCTGTGCCGTGTACATATTTCAGCACATGGCAAAAAGGACACTCAAAATATTTGTCAAACGTGTGAATGAAAGGGGAGTTTTTAAATGCTCACTTCTACCGTAACAAGTTTATTTTCTGTGAGAAAACCCTAAATGGGAAGCCAAATTATATTCGAAAACAGAGCAGAGAGAATGTTTTGGAAGGTACTGTTGGCTGGTGGCACCACACTAACATGGCGTCCATCGCCTTGACTAAGAGGATCCATGACTGGAACACCGCCTTCCCTGAACAGAAGTGAGTTTTTGTTTCTATTTTTAAAAATAGCAGCTTTATTGAGATATAATTCATATACCATAAAATTTGTCCTTTTAAAGTGTAAAATTCCGCGGTTTTTAGTGTCTTCACAAAGCTGTGCAGCCATCACCATTATTTAACGTTAAGATAGTTTTGCCGTCCCCAGAAGCCCCGCACCCACCAGCATTCACTCAGCTTCTGGCAACTAGTTCTCTGCTTTCTGTTACTATGGATGTGCTTCTTTTGGACATTTCATACAAACGGAATAATACATAATAATACATAATAAACGGGTTTTTTGGGGGGTCTGGCTTCTTTCACTTAGCATAATGTGTTCAAGGTTTATCCACGTTGTAACATAATTAGTCCTGGATGTCTTCTTATTGCTGTTTAATATTCCATTGTAGGATACACTGCATTCTGTTCATACATTCTTTGGTTGACAGACATTTGTGTCTTTTCTGCTTTTTCAACCATTGTGAAGAATGCTGCTTCGAACATTTCATGTACGAGTTTTGGTGAGGACGTGTATTTTCATTTCTCTGGAGTATACACCTAAGGAGCGGGATTGCTCTCTAATATGGTAGCCATTTTTTACTTTTTAAGAAACTACCAAACTGTTTTCCAAGATGCACTTTTTTCCTAATCCCATCAGCAGCATTTGAGGGTCCCAGTTTCTCCATATCCTCTCCAACACTTGCTATTCTCTTTTTCATTTTAGTCATCCTAGTGGGTGTGAAGTAGTAGTACCCCATTGCGGCTTTAATTTACATTTCCCTAATGATTAATGATGTTAAGCATCTTTTCATGTGCTTTTTGGACATTTATGTATCTTCTTCGGAGAAATATCTATTAAATCCTTTGTCCATTTTTCAGTTGGGTCAATTGGTTTTTTACCGTTGAGTTGCAAGCATTTTTTTTTTTTTTTTATGTATTCTGAATACAAGTCCCTTATCAGATAAATGACTCGCAAATATTTTTTCCCACTTTATGCATTATCTTTTCACTTTCTTGGTGGCATCCTCTGAAGCACAAAAGTTTCAAATTTTGATGATGTTCAATTTAATCAAGTTTTTCTTTTGTCGCTTGTGCTTTTGGTGCCATATCTAAGAAACCACTGCCTAACCCAAGGTCATGACACTTTATGCTTATGTTTTCATCAAAGAATTTTATTCATTGCAGCTAATACATTTAGCTGAATTTTTACACTTTAAGTGAACTTTTATAATAGGGTGTGAAAAAATGTGCTTTAGCTAATGGAATTTTTTCTTTTCGAAACTTTAAGAAGACCATTCTTTGCAGTGTACCTGGTCATTCTTCAGATATTGAGTAAGCTGCAATTTTTTTTTTCACACCAAGCCCAAGTTATTCAGTGTCTGGGAACTGTTTTCCTGGTATATTGACCGGAAAAGTAGCCTGTCTTTTAAGGTGACTTCTGTAGATTAATAATCATGTTCATCGCATGTTGGCTGTTTGAGAGAAAAATGTGGTCCCGGATTTTTTGTGGTGGAGTAATAACGATTACCTGTATGTTGATCGTATAGAACATACCGTTTTGAACTTTTGGTCCTGGTAAAAGTACGTAATTGATTGAAATATATAGCTTTGCCTGAACTAAACTGAAAGTGATGACGCAGAAAATAAATATCTTAGTAGCTCTTTACATTTTAGGATCTTAGGAGGAAATTTTTTGTTAATGACAACTCAAGTTTGTGGCTGTTAGTTGGGGGTTTAACAGCACAACATTTACACTGGCACTTACGGAAATGCGCTTGTTCTCTAACTGAGTTACAAATGGACTCCGGAGGATAACTCACGGCGATATAATTAGCTGGTTAAGGTTTGCAGGTCTGGGCTTCCCAAGCCCCCTGGTGGCGAAGATGAGCCATGTGTTCCTGTTAATTGCTCCCTGGGTTACAGTCTAAAGAGCTGGAAGCTGACAGTTCACTGTAGACAACTTTCATTTGGCAACTGAGTTTTCCCAAGTCAACAAAGCATAAGGTCACTCATTCTCAGAAGATGGAAAAAGGGACATTTTTTAAAATAAAATCTTTTTGGAGAGGCTGGGTAAAGATCAGGGACCAAATTAGCATATTTTCTAATTACTATACTTGACTGACTCGCATACAGAGTGGCACAGGTGGTTTTTCCATAGGTCTAAGAATCAGCGAAAAGAATAGCATTTTTCTCTGACTAGGACTAAAATAAATTTCCTAAATTTATGACAAGATCTCCATCATTATTATTTTGTGTTCCAGTATCCGTATTTCTGCTTTTACTTAAAAAAAAAATCACGTTGTCGGGGCGCCTGGGTGGCTCAGGGGGTTGAGCCTCTGCCTTCGGCTCAGGTCATGATCTCAGGGTCTTGGGATCAAGCCCCACGTCGGGCTCTCCGCTCAGCAGGGAGCCTGCTTCCCCCTCTCTCTCTGCCTGCCTCTCTGCCTACTTGTGATCTCTGTATGTCAAATAAATAAAATCTTTAAAAACAAAATCATGTTGTCTTGTCTTACACAAGTAGGTATATATAGCTATTCAAAACAGAAGTACACAACATGATACACGGTTCAGAAAATAGGAGCTCAAAAATACAGTTTTGATGGATTGTTGCTCCATCTGGTTAGAGACAACCGGTTAATAATTAACTGAACTAAGGATCAAAGTGGGATTATATCTAGAAAATTCTCAATTCTCTGTTCAATTATTCACCTGATTTAAAAAAAAAGTTGGCTTATGTGTGGATTTGCCATAGAACTATTGAAGCTTAGGTCTGACAGTCTTTCATTTTCCAGAGCCCTTTTGAGGCCCTTTACCAAATTTGTTTTTGTAATTTTATATTCTTTTCTTTAAAAAGAGTCTTCAAAATATCTAAGTTTCCAGTATCACAAATCTGAATTCACCTTTGTCTGAGTTAGTTATTCTTCCTTTCTTTTTATAGGCTGTCTTTTTTAAAGATTTTGTTTATTTACCTGAGAGAGAGAGGAGGAGAGTGCATGAGCAGGGGGGAGAGGGAGAAGCAAGCTTCCCCGATGAGCAGGAAGCCCGATCCCAGGACCTTGGGACCATGACCTGAGCCAAAAGCAGATGCCCAAGTGACTGAGCCACCCAGGCACCCCTATAGGCTATTCTTTTAATTGCAAAAACAAATGGGGAGATGCAGATGATTCCTAAAATGATTTATTTCCTCAAGTTATAGGAAGAGGTGTCAAAGGAGAAAACCCTGGAGTCTTGTGTCTTAAAAAATTATCTTGGGGCGCCTGGGTGGCTCAGCGGGTTAAAGCCTCTGCCTTTGGCTCAGGTCATGACCTCAGGGTCCTGGGATAGAGCCCCGCATTGGGCTCTCTGCTCGGTGGGGAGCCTGCTTCCCCCTCTCCCTCTGCCTGCCTCTCTGCCTGCTTGTGATCTCTCTCTCTCTGTCAAATAAATAAATAAAATCTTTAAAAAAAAATTATCTCTATTCATCCACCGGCTTTTATTTTTTGCATCAAACCCACAGTGTATCACCGAGTGAGCAGCTGAGGTCTGAGAGGTGACTGGGGAGTTTTGTTCTGTTCTTGACTTGGTAGGATTCATGGAGAGGCCAGCTCTACTTAGCTTGGTGGCTCCACAGACCACGCTGTGTGGGTTGCTCCATTAGGGACATCTGCATTTGGCTTATTCCAGTGCCATGTCATGTCTGGGTTGTAGTTTCTATATGTGTAAAACAAGAATAAATGGCTATCCTAATTCAGAGATTTCAAAGGAAGTTCAATAGAACATATGCTGTTAGGAAGACAAGACAATCTGAAAATTAAGAGGCTTCTGTGTAAACTCTGTGAGGGTTGGATTATATCCCACAGCTGGGCTGTGTTGTTTATCTTCTAACTCCCAAATTTAGTGCAGAGCCTGGTATATGGTAGTGGCTTAATACATATTTGTGGCAGGAATAATCAGTAGGCTTTGATTATTTTGATCATTCTCGTACATTAGTTAGGGTACCACTATCTGTTTTAATCATAATCCCCACGATCACAATGGCGCAACAAGGCTAAGTCTATTTCTTGCTTACAGAAAGACCAATGATGGGAGGAAGGAGGATAAGGGGGGAATCACTGAGGGGTCCAGGGCATCAATGGCTAGCTAGCTGAGGCGGAAGATGAGAGCATGGAAGGTGTAACGCACCACATCTGGGAGGTAAAGGGCACCCTTCTTCTTATGTTCCATTGGGAAGAACTGGGTCACTTGGTTTCAACACACCGCAGGGGGCTCTGGGAAATGTGGTGCCTGGCCAGATAGCTGCTTCCCAGGAACATCTCTACACCGTGGGAGACAAAGGGTGGCCGCTGGCCATGTCTGCTGCACAGGATCTAAAGTAGGATCTAATAGAAGAGAGAGGACAGGCGATCCTGGGCAGAAATGATTTGGCATGTGACAAAAGAGGAACGAGGACAAAAAGAGTATCCAGAACATCAGATAGAGAGGCTGAGTGGAAGCACAATAAGGATACAAAGTAAAAATAGAAGCAATTAATGTGGGAAATGTCCTTTGATCCTGTTGTACAAAAACAAAGCAGCATGCTTTACAACCCCCCTCTATATGTCTCTTGCCTACATTTTTCTCCTCGGACTATACCTTCCATTCATTTTCCATGCTTCATTCTGCCAGAGAGACTATGAAAGCCTTTCAAAAGCAGTTTTCAGTCTTGGCTTTGAGTAAGAAGGCTGCACAATACTAAATTTTCAACATTCGACTTCTTCCAGTTTCACCTTCGTAATGTTACTCTGAAAAATTTTATGGGCATGAAAAAAAAAACACCAGCTCTACGTCCTTCTTTTTTTTTTTTTTAAACAGCTTGTCATCCATTAGCAATAGTTTTGTGTTTTTCTTTTTCTTTTTAAGTGTGACTCTGCCGGTGACCTAGAAGTCTTTGAAATAAAATGAATTCCTAAAAAAGGCGGTCCTCACACCAGAGTGAAAGTGGTAGTCTACCTCTGGGGGGGCGGAAAATTGTGCTGAAGTAGTTGCAAGTGAGTCAACCTCAGTGAGAAACAAATTGTTTGAACAATAGACTTAATTAACTTGTGTTTATGTCTTCCATCACAGCAGGTGTGAAATCCCAGGGCATCTGCTGATACACCTGAGCTGGAGAGCATAGTTGCTTTTGGAAGAGCATGAAAAATGACTGAAGCGGTAAATAAGGCCATGATGGTCCGGGGAGCTCCCCCCTGCTGCCTTCCAGGAAGGCTCTGAAGAGAGGGGAAATATAGGGCCGAGTCTCCTGTATTTCTTTCACTTTAAAAGAGCACTTAGCACTAATGGAAGTGCAGGCTGGGCTGACTTATGAGGAGGACTCTCTCCATTAAAGGATGCAAGCCGCTTCCACATGATAAAGGGGAGTGCCAGGAAGGTGCGTATGGAAAGCTACATCAACCCGATCCTGTCCTCACTTCTAGTCTGGCTGAGAGAAATCCCAGTTTACACGATGAAGCACTTTGAAGGAAATGTTTCAAGAACTTTATGGTAAGTTTAGTTGTCCAGTAAACAGAATGAAATACTTCCACCTTTGGAAATCCTGTTCTGAGGGGGGCTTGCCTTCATGGAGTGTTCTTTTTCTGAGACTTTTTAAGTCTTTATTGTAATGTGTATTAAATGTGGCAATGAAATGGCTGGGAATGGATACTGCAGAGCACAGACATAACTTCTTGTCTAGTTGTGTTTTCAAGCTTGGTTTCATTCACTAATGATTGGGTTTTGAAATTCACTTGGGTTTCCCACACATTAAGAAAATCCAATCTACTTATTAATCTTACTGATGAAATCAACTGCATTCAGTGTCAATGATGCACTCACCTAGTAGGGAAATAGAGTCTCCCCAAATACTTATTTTCTGCCAGAAATCTTGCTACTAATTTATGATGTAGTTCTGGAAAGGAAAATATATGGTTAGAACTTTTTGAAGATTCAGGTGAATTCTAGGAGAAGAAAACAAAGGAACATATTGTAGCTGTCTTATTCAAGACTCTGATTAAAATGCTGACATATATTGTGTGTATACGTGACTTGTTCATTCATCAAATATACAATCAACAATTATTGAGTACTTTCTCTGTGACCAACAGTGTGCCGGCAATGCAAAGATGACCAAGACCACCATAATGGGTTACAGCAGAAGGAGATCTGATCCGGGAAGTTTATCAGTTCTATCATTTTTGGAATATGTTCACTAAATGTGACCTTAGGAATGGACTTCATGAAATTCCCTCAAATTGTGCCCGGTAACTCAGCCTCTTGAAAATCAAGAGATAGGTTGTAGGTCAGCTTCTCCCAGAAGCAGATGCAGAGATGGAGTTAGAAATACAAAAGTCTTATTGAGGAATCATGTCTGTGAAAGGAGAAGGCTTGCACAGGGGAAGCCTTCAGTCTGCAGTGCGGATCTGAGAAAGTAGCTTCCAGCCCAACCCAGAGCTAGGGAGCACAGACCGCCTGTTGGAGGAGCCCTGCACGGGATAGAACTGGTTAGGCCTACAGTTCCTGAGCTGTGCACCATGATTCTCCAAGGTACTGCAGCGTGTTTTAAATTTTCCCAGGAAACACAGTCACATTTGGCAGAGTTTCCACAAACTATTACTGTCACCTTGTTTGGCCCTAACGGTTTAATGAAAGAAACTGGTAGGCAATTTCTTTCAAAAAAGTACTGAGACATTAAGGGTGCCACAGAGTGAAAAAGCTTGAGGACTTCTGGACTAGGTCCTTGTACCTGGGGACGCTCAAGAAGAATGTGACAGCGGCTGTCACCGCCCGGCTCAGTCACAGATGGGAGCCACTGCCTGAGCAAAGTGGGACCTCAGGCTGAAGGCTAGGTGGTCCCCAGGGAAGCTGGCAGCTCGAGGCTCCGCACAGTAACCACAGCTAAGCACAGTTCCCACAAATGAGACAGAGAGGGTCCTTTCTCGAAGGAGGGTCTGAGGGCCGCCCCTCCGTGTCTGCCCCAGGGCAGGTCTGGCTTCAGGCGTGACTGCATCCAGGTCTCACCTTTCTTGGCTCTTGTTCTCTCTGACGTTCTCTCTCTCTCTTCGTTCATTTTCGTCGGTCAGAGAAGGTGAGTTTTGGCAGCCTCTCTGCAACCCAAAAGACAGAGCCCCCTCTCTTTGGCCTCACCTAAAAAATTCCCGATTGGCGTGGCTTGTGTCACGTATCCCGTCCTGGACCAGTCGCTGTGACCTGGGAAGGCTTGGTTGGGCCTCGGCACAGGTCACAGGCTCCTTCCCAGGTATTCCCAGGCCTGGCTCTTTCCCACGAGTGAGGTCTCTGCTCCGCTGTCACTTCTTTAGGGTCCCACGGGTGGTTTCCATTTGCCACCCCACTTTATATTCTTCCTGCCACTCACCGCTGTAGAAAGTATATCATTTACTTGTGACTGGGTGCTAATTGTCTGCCTCTTCCAGCAGAATACAAGCTCCCCATAGGCAGCGAGTTGGCCTCCCTTGCTCACTGCAGAAGCCCCAGTGCCAAGACAATATGAATATTCGTTGGAAAAAATGAGCGACGACCCATTTATGTGTCCACGGGAACCAGCGTCCCAAGCGACCCTGAAGGAACCCACCGGAACTGCTCCCTACAGGGGCACGGGGTGTGGAGAGCAGTTCCTCAAAGGAAATGGAGATTTTTAGACAGAAAAAAGCAACAGTCAGCCGGTTTGCTCCTGCTCGGAGGCGATTTTGTGTTTTAGTCCAGCTAAGGCCGGACCTTGCCGTGGGAAGCAGCCCAGCACCTTCTCCACCAGCCCAGGCGTTCAGACTGGATTCAGTTCCTTCGATGTAAGCAGCCATGGTCTCAGTGGAATTACTAGAGAGCCGCCATTGGCGATTCCAAACAATTTTATGGAGAATGAGAAGCTGTTACACAGTTCTAATATCTGTGATCCCCAGAGCCCTCTCGTGCTTTGACAGCTCATTTCCATCTCACGAATATGTTATATGGGTCTTAGTGTGACTATTAAGTCACTAGGCCCAGGCTTATGAATAAGCTTTTATATGTCAAGCCTTGCATCTCACTTGTGAACTGCTTCTTATCTAGATGATAAAAGCAATTTCAGTAGCACTTAACTTAATTGGTTTGTGACCGGACAAGGACCCCGGGCCCCACTTACAGAGCTTGGGCAGTACGCCTTGGCAATTCTAGAAAACACATGTCTTTTATGTTCAGTCACCTCCTGGGGTCACCCATGACTTGTGAGCCTGAAGGTGGGCAGATTCTCTGCACGTTAAACAAGATTTGTGGGACTTAATCTTTCAAAGAACCGAAAGAAATTATTGGACAACCAAGCAGTTGAGCTCTATTTGGAAAATGGGCCAGATTTCTCATGTGGCCAGCCCGTTCTCATGTTTTCTTCTCTCCTACTTACAGGGGCGCATTTGTTCACGCTCCCATTTGCACCCTATTCCCAAGCTTCCATATTTTTCAAAATGTCACTCTTAAAAAGCCAGTAGGCATGTTTACTTGATTGTCAGCCTGGCCAGAGCCGACTTCATCCTTCTTTCCTTTGGTGAACTGGGATGAGATAAAAAGAGTCATGTGTCTGCATCACATCAACTTTGCCGTCAGCTCTGGGCACCATCTCGGAAGGCTCACCTCCTCCTTGATCTCATCTCCTCATCTGTAAAAGGAGGAGGGGGAAGGTCCTTTACGTTTCTGTTAGTCTCGAAATTCCGGGGCTCTGCCCATGTGCACTTCCATGAGCCTCTTCCTGCCACCGCCTGGGGTGGGGGTCCTTTCTCCAAGCTGTTTACTTCATCGGGCTCTGGCCTCCATCCCCAGCTCTGGGCTCAGATAAAAGTTTCTCGGGCAGCTGCTGAGGCAACCATAGCCTCCCCTCTGGAAGGGGAAGAAAGTTGCTTCTCTATCACCCGTGGGAATTTCTCATCTTCCCCAAAGAAAATGCCCGTGATAAATGCAAAACAGCACAAGGGCCCTCTGCTCAGCTGGTGACACCAGACTGTGTTTTCTGTTGACTCTGGCCAGTGATCCTCATGCTGCCTGTGGAAAAAAAGAGCTATTTTTAACTGAGATGATGGGCAGTAAATCACATGCCTGGTTTACAGTAGCTCAGGGCCAAGAGGAGCCCTGCCACTTAATAGGAAATACTGACCTAAGGCATACGGGCCGATTTTCTGAGAGGGAATAACCTATACAGTGGATGGGCAGGGCAGAGTTTGTGACTTTGGTTAGCTTTCACTTGAACGAGAGGCTAATTACCATAAGAATTAATTTTATGTAGCTATCATCCAGTCCAGAGTTTATATGCTATAAAAGAATTATAGTAATTAGTGCATCTAGCCAGCAGAACAATACAAATACTCAGTGACATTTGTGATTTCCAGCAGTGCCTTTGCTACCTGGGCAATTCTCCTTCTGAGTATCTGTTTCTCAAGAACATGGTTTTTAATAGCTTCGACTTGACATTTATATCTTGAGCAAAACTGAAATGGGCAGCTAAAGACTAATTATGCTAAATATTCCAACAAGCGTAATTACCAGTGCTTTGGCAGGGGGCACCAAAAGCAAAGTCTCCGTGTGCCTTTTGTTTTTCTTTTTTTTTCCTTTTCTTCTTTAAATTAAAAAAAAAAAATTTTTTTTTTTATCCCCCAGCTTTTTAATGGAAGCTGATGGCCCTATCCTGATGATTTTTTTTTTTTTTTTTTTTTTTGCATAATCCACACCGCAATAGCCTAGCAGCATTTTTATTTTATTTTAGCATCATTTTAAGTTTGGGTTTCTGTTCTGTTAGGTTCTTTCTATTCAGAGAATAAAGAGTTCAGAGAACAAGCAAAATTTTGGCTTGAGCTCTAGCCTTGGAAGTTTTTTGAGCCAGACCCCACCCCCCCACTTGTTTTAAGGGCCACGATGCCCTGGGCCCGATGGCCCCTCGCCTAGGGGTGGAGTTCACTGCGGAGGGGAGGGCGGGTCCTCGCGGATCTGGTTTCTATCAAGTCAACAGCTAAACTGAGAAACGAGCTTTTCACTAGCAAATGTTAATTACAATGAGAAATTCCCAGGCATATACACAG
This sequence comes from Potos flavus, assembly GCA_028534135.1. Lineage (NCBI taxonomy): Eukaryota > Metazoa > Chordata > Mammalia > Carnivora > Procyonidae > Potos > Potos flavus. The sequence continues at coordinate 134,939,826 of CM052883.1, forward strand.
GAGAAAAACAGATAGAGAAGCACTGCACTGTGATTTCCCGTGGATCACAGTCGGCAGTATTTGACTGCACAAGTCAAGGACCTTATAGGCAAGATTATCTAGAAAATCCCTTGCTTCAGAAACCAAAATCCTTTAAGTCTTCAGTACTTAAATGCAGCTGTATTGCTGATTAGATGTCAGAACTAGAGCACACTGAAGTGTCCTGTTTAGTGATTAACTCAATGGACCAATTTTGCTTTTAGATACTTCCACGGAGGAAAAATTTGCATACAAATTTGGAAACGACTGTCATGTTTCTGGGTTATGCAAGAACTGGGAGCCGCCACATTTGCAGGTGCCACCATAAGCCTTGTTCCCCGATTGTCTTCTCTCTGACTTCATCTCTCAGGGAATCATTTTTATCACCAAAAGTCTGGCATAGACATCGGGATGCAGCTCGGACCAAATCTTACTGCATTTTTCGGTGCTTTGTTGATCGGTATATCCCGCTCTGTCTGCTGTGCAGGAACCAGCACTCAGAGAGGGTTTGCAACTCTGTACCATGAATTATAATCTCTGGCCCGATGTGAGGGTTCCCTAGTGCAAATATGTACCTGGACTTTTTTTTGCTTTTGTGCTTATAATTTACCTAGTACATCATAAATTTGGGGTATAACCTTAACATTCCCTACCACAGATAGAAATTTCTGTGAGTATCCACTTAAATTCTGCTTCCTTCTGGGGTCCCCAAATACAGGCGGACAGGGCCTCCCCTGCCATCCCACAGCACTGTGGTGGGGGTGGAAGGCCTAGGGTAGGTGTGAAGTGCTTTCACCATCTTAGCGAACAGGGGCATTTGCTAGCCATCCCCAGAACGGGCCTCCAAGACTCTGGAGACTCATACTCAATTTGAAAGTTGCATTGCCCACTAACAAGCCCCAACAGGAAATGGGAAGGACCAAGAAAGAGACTAAATTCTGAGATCTAAACCCCTGGGTATATAAAAAGCCACACCAAGTGATAAGCAGCAGATGTTTATTAGAGGGAAGCGAATGCAGTTAGTAAAGACTATTTATAAACTCTGAACTGTGAGCAGCTGCAGACCCAGAGAACATTCTGCAGTTGGTGAAGAGGGGGCTGATACAAGAAAATAATCACAAGGTACACACTGGTAAGGGGCCTAGACAGCAGCCTTGGTCTTAACCTTTGTAGGGTCCAGGACAAGGTGCAACAGGAGACCCACGCACTATAGGTCTTCATGTTTTTAAGTTATTAGTCACATTTACAAATTCATGAGTAAAATGAGTCGTAGCTCTCTACCTTGACAAATGCAGTTTCTCAAAGATGTGGAAGGTCAGGAGCAAATCTAGGCTCCTCCTTTTCTTCAGGCCTACGGCCTACCCCGTTTTCTTATCGCTCATGCTCTATCTGACACGGCAAGGGGCCTCCTGAACACACATGGCCAGCTCACGTGTCTAAGCTCCAGCCGGACCTCCTGCCAGTGGTCACCCCTTGACCCAACCTCACTGGGATCAGGGTTCCACATGCCACTAGCAAGTTCCCACCTTCGAGAGGACAGCCCAGGAAAGGTGTATATGCAGCTTGGAGTAGGCTCAGTTCTATTCAAGCAGGGAATTCCAGGGGACTGAGATGCTCACTGAGTGATCTAGAAGGGGGCCTGGGCTCCGCTGTGGCCGATGGGGAAGGCAAGGTGGGCTTCCCTCGAGTGCCAACTCCAAGGCAGGGCCCACTGGCCTGCGTCTAAGGTAGCATAGGTGGGTACTTAGAAGAGGATCTGTGGATCCTGGTGATGAAAGAACAGGAAAGTCTGGGCCAGGTCACAGTAGGGACACTATCCTTAGTCACACTTGGTAAGATTCAAGCCATTTTTGGTAAAAGGAAAATGAAATTTCATGCAATAATAGTACTTGAAGCTATGCTGCTTGTAAAGAGTTATATTTGGTTGTACATTAGCTATCTGTACACAGTTCTCATCAACTGTGTGGGTTCAATAATTTACACTTAATCTTACCTCCTTAAAACAAATGCATAGATCCAAGCGGACTCCAGTTCACAATGGTACTGCACATTCTGGCACCCGGAGTGGGAAGACCAGATAACTAGTCTTCTTTTTTAGAGATTTTGAGGATTTAATCCTATCTGCATATGCTCCAATCACTCATAATTCTATCATAGGTATGGGGGTGGGAGAGGGCATGGAAATAATGTGACCAAAAAATATCCCATTAAACACATACTAGTTCTATGCCAGGTTCTGTGTATGCAAACTGCTTTTATGCCCTCAATATACCAAAGAGATGAGGCATTCTTATATCCACCCTACCACAAAGACTTGGAACAATGCCACACAGTCTCCTGTTCTCGATTATGACACTTAAACATGATTGTATTTTTTTTGTTTACGATTTTTCCCCTGTGGATTCCTTGTATGTACAGTCCAGGTTTCCACCTGGTACATTATAGGTCCTCCATAAACATTATTAAATACACACTAGGTTCTCAGGTATTTAATATTAATAATGCCAGTACTTTGAAATCCCAAGAGGTAATGGGCATAAAGACCAAAGGAAGAGCTAATAGAAACTGAGGAATCCTATGAAATAGACAAACATGACTTGGGCCTGTCAATGATGTCATCTCTAGTCTCTTGAGTAGTTCTGCAAGTTGGGCTTGAACCAGATAGGATCACCGGTGCTGTGTTCCTGATATACAACTGAACTCTCCATGCGAAGAGCTGCTTGGCACAGATCTACATGGGTCTAAAGAGCAAAAGAGCACATGACATCCAACTCTGTGCTGAATGGCAAACAAAAATGAGGCGGCAGTGAGGGGCCTGGGCAGAAGTGAGGTCTTAAGTTGACCTCATAAGACACAACCGCGGGTCGAGGCTCTGAACTAAAGTGTGGCCCTAAGCAATGGGATGTCCTTTCTCGGCAAAGGCATGAGGTACAGTGGCTCACCTCCTGGCCTATCTGGAGCAAGAGTAGTTACCTCAAATGGCGCCATTTTGCCTAGAAAGGAAAAGGATGTGGTTGCATTTCCCAGCTGTGGGGGTAGAGGACAACCTTGTTTTCTGCAGGAGAGAGACTTTGATGAAAACTATCTGCCTTTTTAGAGAGATAGTGCTGACCAGTAAAAAGATGTGGCTCTGTTGTCCAATAGGCTTCCTAACATTACCTCCCGTTAGTTATACTCCATTTTCGCCAGTGGGCCACAGGCTCACAAAACAGCCATGTAGAAGACAGCAGAGAATGGACTGCTCCCCGAAGACTGACCCACCGTGCTGGACATGCTCAGTTCCTCCTCCCAAGCTCATGCACTGTGCGTCCCATCTGTCATTTCTTGGGAGCAGTAAGGGCTTTGCTGGGGAATAGATGTTCTCTCCCCTCTGGAATTTTTTTTTATTTAAATCCAATTAGCCAACATATAGTACCTCATTAATTTTTGATATAGTGTTCAATGATTCATCAGTTGCATATAACACCCAGTGCTCATCACATCATGTGCCCTCCTCAATGCCCATCACACAATTCCCTCATCCCCCCAAATTCCAGCAGCGATCTCTAAGTTATATATCTTACTGAATGACTTAGAAGGTTTGAATGCGGTGAGTTAACTAATGGCTTTAAGAACTATATGTAGCTCAGTCTGTCTGCTTTTCTCCTGCAACAGTAAACAGAATATTAAAAAAAAGCAACAACCTCTAATGGGTTGTGGTCCTTATTAACGTGATTTTGGGCCCTCTTCTTTACGATGCTCTTCTTCTGCCTGCTTCCCTCCTAGGCTGGATGCCATTTCCGCAGCAATTTGGAGCTTACCACTTGCTTCCAACGGTTACGGCATGTGATCCACTGATAGACTAAAAAGAAATTACCGAGAGTAAGATTATATAGATTCATCACAGCGGTTTGAACCATGAAAGTAAATAGAGCAGATTGTACTGAAATAGAACATAATATATCAAACTTCCTTTTCTCCATTTTGATCTGATTACCTATTGCTTTTTCACTGAACTCTAGTGGCCAGGAGTTTCTTCCTGGTTCTCTTGAGATCACATGATGTCCCTGAAACAGCATGACAGATGAAACATCTTTTCATGGTATTTATTTTCTGAGAAAGTACCATGAGAATGAAAGGACCCCCTCCTAAGTGCTCATCCTTAGTACTTTGTCAGCTCAATTGATATTTACCGCTTTCCAGTTATTCCTCCCTTTCCCATCATTTACCCAGGAACTACAGTGCGCTGAGAAGAAGCTGATGGTTTAGGAGGTAAGAATTCAAGATTAAGTATTATCATCCAATTGTAAAAAGCAGAGAACGCATTTCTCCTTGATTTTTTTATTATCAAAAACAGCGTGAGAGAAGTGAATTTTCCTTCCAGAACTGATACAGAAATCTGTTTTCTGGTTTTGCTCATAATGATCAAGTGTCGAGAGAAGACAAAAATAAGCCCGTTCTCCCAGTGGGAACATTGGGGGTAGCTGAAGAGGCTGCAGGCATTGTTTCTGCCTTCAACTTGCTCGAGGCCTGAGGCCTTAGTGTGACTTCTAGTTAAGTCACGAGATGCCCAGCGTTTTCCTTCTTCAGATGTTTAGCAATTTTACACCGCATGCAAATATAAAGCTGGGAGGGAAGTTGCTCTCCAGCAAATGTCTCTTTATACTATTGGCTTTGGCTTTGGCTCCTGCGGAGCAGTTTTTATCAGCTTTGCAAACAGATCAAAGCTCTCTAAGTCAGTGCTGCAGGCTTGTTTTCCTGTTCACGTTGCCTGCCCGCCTCCCCAGTGAAGCCACACCTGTCAGCCCCACGGGATCTGGTACCTCCGAGTTCTTCCCATCACGTTGTCCCCAGCTGGTGATGTGCTTGGGGTCCAGCCGTTGGCCCTATGAACAGAAAGGTGGCCTGCACTGAAGAAGCAATCTCGCTAGCTAGGCAGCAGGTTTTAAGAAGAATGTGCGTTTCCGGCATTCTGCGTTATTTGCTTTGCATTGTGAGAGCTTTCTAACTCCGAAGACCGAGATGAAAATGGGTCAGTTCCTGGATGTAAGCTTTTCTCATAGGAGGATCTCAGAAGGAGCAGTTAGGTGTTCATGAATGTCTAAGCTCTCCTTTTGCAGTGGACATCTGTTGTTGTGTGTGGCTTTTTTCCCCCCATTCTTCATTTCTTCTTTCTTCTGGCTCATGCCCCCACGCCTTCTGTCTCTTAGGTAGAACTTCCTCTCCTCAGGAGGAGAAATGAGGAAACTGAGATTGGCTAAATTCTGACTTGCTGTGGGAACTTGGGCAAGACCATCCACCTGTCCAAGGGTCAGATTTCTTATCCGTAGCAGACAGGTGGTCGTGCTAGGTCACGGGGCCATGATGAGGATTTGGCACTTAGCAAACAAAGGTCGTTCTTTGCTAAAACAATAATAACGGTTGTTCTTATTATAATAAAAATGGTGTGATAAGCCAGAGAGGTATTCGTTTCCTCACCTTCTGGTTAGCTGGTTTGCACCTGGCACGGGAATCAGGAAAGGCCTTAGGAAACAGGCTGTGTGGCCTCAGGGGGTTGGCCTCATTGGCAGAGGGAGGTAGGCCTAGCCCGGGTTTGTGAATCCTCCTTGCCTGCTGGTTTCTGTTGGAGAGCTGCCCTCAGCCGATTCCGGAACTGGAGCACAGGCCTCTAGGGGCCGCTGAGGACTAACACTTGAACTGTCTGCTCCTCTCCTCACTCTTCAGTTTCACCCCTCCAGCAATCCTTCTTTCTCTTTCCACAGCCAGGCGATATCCTCCATTGTTGCTCCATTGTTTCCCTCTGACTTTTTTGGAGACTCAGCCAAGTTTTAATACTTTAATCTGTTCTTAAAGCAGCTTAAGAAGAAGCTGGTAACCTTTTCCTTTCTCCATCCCGCTCAGGGCTACAACAGCTTCCTGGACAAGACTGTTCTTTCGTTTCCTTTTTGCCCTGTCAGTAGTCCTCAGAGTGTGGGCCCAGGACCAGAGGCATCTGTAGCACTTGGGGATTTGTTACATATGCAAATCCTCGGGCCTCGCCCCACACCTAGTGAACCGGAAACTCTTGGGTGGGGCCCAGCCATCCGGGTTTGAACGAGCCCTCCGGGGGATTCAGAAGCTCACTCACGGTCGAGAACCAGGACTCCGTGTTTTAGAGTTAGACTTTGTTTCTAACATACTTCTCTGTGATTAGTCTTGGGAAGCTCTGACAGTGGCAGACAGTCAAGGACCATCGTGTCTGCGGAAAGCACCCATCGTTCCACTCAATCCTGTCTAACTTTTCCACTGGCCTGAGGTGGGAATCCCACCTGGTAGGGATTCCCATTGGGCTACCAACCAAGCCTACCTGGACTCTATTTATTTCGGTCTTTTTTGTCTTCCCTCAGCATCCCACCCACTTATGTTCCCCCAAACCCCCTCTTTAGTAACTCAGTCATCTCCAAACAAATCAAAGGATGCTTCAAGTCTGCCACAATGAATTTTCCAGATCACATTCGTCCAGATTTTTCTCTATACATTTGGGACAAGTCTTTTGCCCCGTGGGGAAGTGCTCTGGTCAGCACTGGAAAAGTGGCTTCTCTTCCTCTGTTAGGAGGAAGCCCTCTTTCCTAGGCCCTCTCTAAGAATAGTGGGACCTGGGACCATCTTCCTCAGACTTTCTTATCTGTCTAGCCTGGCCGCCAGCCTCTTATTTCCCCCTTTATGTGGTTTATACATGTCCAAGATCGCAACCTCACCCAAAGAAAATCCTACGTTTCCCCAGCTGCCGGTCTTCCTTCCCTTGGTCTTTCCCTTCCTCCAAGGCACCTGCCCTGACAGGGAGTCAGACTCATGTTTTTAACTCTGAGCTTTCAGTTTTAAAAAATTTCAACCCCCTAGAAAAGTGGACAGAATACTACAACAAAAGCTTTTATACCCTTCCTCCAGACTCACAAATTGCTGGGATCTTGCCATATTTGCTTTATCTTCTTTGTCTCTCTCTCTCTCCAGACACACACACACATGCACGCACACACACTTTTTTTCCCTGAACCATTGAAAGTAGGTTATAGACACCAGGATACCTCACCCCTGAATATTTCAGCTTGTATTTTCTAACTGGGACACTCTCTTATATAACCACATATCATTATTACATAGTATGTAATATATGTAATTATTTTATATTTTGTATACATTTTACCTAATATATGGTCTCTGGTCACATTACTTCAAACATCCCAATAGCTGTATCTTATCATATCTCTTTGGTCTCTTTTAATCTGGAATAGTTCTTGCGACTTATTTTTTAAAATTTTAAAATTTTGTCTTCCATGTGATGGAAGGCCAGTTGTTTTGGAAACTACCTCACAACTGGAATTTGTCTGATTGTTTTCTCAAGATTAATTCCAGGTGAAAACCAAAGGCCAGAATACCATGTAAATAGTGTCGTGTTCTTTCTATACCTAAGTGTTGGTAAGATCTGGTGAAATTCAGGTTATACAAGGGTAGGAATATGTACTATAATCCCAGAGCCCTAGAGCAGAAAGGAGCTTCACAGTCTCTTCATGTTCCAAATGAATACACCAAAGCACAAAGAAGTCCAAAAGCCTGGCCTGCGACACAGATGGTGGCAGCTAGCTGTTGCTGGTACACCATTTATTAAACCCTCCTAAAATGTTAGCATTCACTTTCTTCAACTTTTCAGGACCCCAGTGAGTGTGAGATTAATACTGGAGATAAGAGGCAGCTGACATATTGATACCGATGCCGGAGTGTGTTATTGCAAAGCTTTCTCTTTTCACTGCTTTGAAGTCTAGCAAATTCCCCTCGTGACCTCTCCGAGAGATACTCAAGAAGCAACGAAAGCCTGTTTCAACAGGAAAGATAAGTTTTACGTAAGGAGCGGCCTTCTACCAAGCTCCACCGCTTCTAGGTTAAGAGAAGCAGCCGCCCAATGCTTCCGAGCTATTTGTGTCGATTTAAAAGGCAGGTGTCTTTCCATTGACCTGTTTTCAGTGCTATAATCCCATTACCTTGGCACGATCCTCTGGAGTTTTGCTTTGTTTGGAAATTTTAAATTCCTTTATTTGCAGCAGATCAAAACCTATCTGGCACACCGGCCGCATTTGGATGCGACTTTCCGATGGGTCTCGCAGCCTTCCTGAACGCATGGGGCCACGTATTTCCTGGGTAAACTGCCTGTGGTCTGCCCGCTGCCCCCAATTTTAAATAGCAACCCTATTTGCAAACCTTCCAATCCTTCTCCCTCAAAGACTGACTAGTAACTTTGTGGATGAATGGAAAACATGACTTTCTGTGAGATTTACCAGGTTGCTTTACTCCGTGCAGTGGGCACTCTCTAGCTAGCAGTCCCTTCGGTTCCAGTTTCTGTGGAACTGTGCTGGTGTGCCCACAGGCGGCGTCGCGGGGGTGGGGGTGGGGGCGAGGAGCCTCCCCCAGCTCATCTCCACCACCGTCTCGACACACAGAGGATGGCAGGACAGAACCCATGCTGAGAACCATGACAGGCAAGCTGAAGGGCTCAGAGCAGAGGTTGGCAAACCATGGTCCATGGACTGAATCCGGCTGCCTCCTGTTTTTATCCAGTCTACCCTGACAATGATTTTTACATTTTTAAATGGTTGGGGGAAAAAATCAAAGAAAGAGTAATATTTCTTGACATGTGAAAATTATATAAAATTCAGATTTTACTGTCCATGAGTAAAGGATTATTGAAACATACCCAGGGCGCCTGTGTAGTTCAGTCGGTTAAGCATCTGCCTTCAGCTTGGGTCATGATCTTGGGGGTCCTGGGATTGAGTCCTGCGTCACATCAAGCTCTCTGCTCTGTGAGGAATCTGCTTCTCCCTCCTTCCCTCTCTCTTTCTCTCCCTCTCTTTCTCTAAAATAAATGAATAAAAAAAAAAAAGAAAAGAAATATACCTATGGGTATTTATTTATGTATTGCCTATGGCTGCCTTTGCATTACCAAGCCAGAGTTGAGTAGTTGCAAGAGATCTCATACAGCTCACAGAGCCTACACCAGAGACCATTCATTTATCAAATACTCATTAGGCATTTTTGTTTCATATATTCCAGGCACTCTGCTAGGCATTAGAGGTTGAGAGATATGAAAAAACATAGTCTCTTTTCTTGGGGTGCTCAATCAATCAGGTGAAACCAGGTAAACAGAAAAATTACATAATGAGATATGCTGTAGCATAATGTGCTGTAGCAGAGATGTATTAAAAAAAAATGCCCCAGGAACACAGTAGGCAGCCTTTCTTGGGGGGTGAGGGGAATAGGACAGACTTAATAGGCAAACACCTGAAATTTAGCTGTTGGCAGGGGCAGGGGTGGGGGGCGGTGAGGTGCCCAATATTCCTACCATCTCACACAACCGTGACGGCAAACTTTGTGGTATTTCTTACCAATCTTCTTTCTTAGGCATGTTTTGCATGGTTGCATTCGTAGGACAAAGAGAATTTTGTCTTCTCCTTATTTGTCACCTGCTGTGAGTGGGAGGCAGTATAAGGTTGGGATGAGCGCCCGTGTTGGCATTGAGCTGCCTGGGAAGTCACTTCTCTAAACCTCAGTTTCCTCGTCTGTGAGATGAGGGTACAGTGAGAACCTGAGAGGGCTGTTAGGAGTGTTCAGTGAGAGGGAGCACTGACTACACTTAGCAGGGAGCTGAGGGTAGCAGTGTTCAGTCAAGACCAGCATGTCCAGCCCTCCTTCACGGTTGCAACTCATCGCCTGACTGTTCCACTCCTTGTAGGCATCTGCCAGGTAGCTGGGAAGGGGTAGAAGTGAAAGACCAGGAACAGAGGGTAAGTCCGAGTAAAGGCGACATTAAAAAAAGAAGATAGCAGATACAGGAGCACTGAGGCATCAAATCGTGTGGTGTCCAACACATTCAGTAGATTTAATGGATTTAGTTATATTTTACTACTATATTATCGAAAAATTTGAATGAGATTATATAGATAAAGACCACACAGTAGAACCAGAATTAAGGGCAGTTGACAAAGTCATTTCCCCTTGTTGTGTTCTTGGCAGCAGCTCAGAGCTCATGATGTAACAGATGCTTGGTAAATGTTCTTTTAATGAAAACATGGAATGGTGTTTCAGGTAACGGAAAGAGTTTGGCACAATGAGAGCATGGGAGAAGGGCAGGAAATGATGCTAGGATATTGGGTTTGACCCTGTTGTTGGTAAATTTGTGCTTTGTTATGAAGTTTCTCTGAAACCTTATTTTGAATGCAGTGGTAAGTCAAAGGATTTTATTTTATTTTATTTTATTTTATTTTAGCAAGAGATTAAAATGCATTACGGAAAACAGAAGGGGAAGATCCTGAAATTAAGGAGAACCAGATAGAAAGTTACAGGAATAGCCCAAGTGAGGAAGATAAAGTACAGAAAGTAGAAGTAGAGACAGAGAGGATGGATTTGAAAGCTATTTCTGCCATTACAGGATTGAATGTGATGAGCCACGGAGAGGTTTCCGGATTGAGAAGCTGATGTCACAAGAAGAAATTGGACATTAACAATCATATTATAATATGCAAATGTATCAGAGCAATGTACTATATACCTTAAACTTACGTAATGTTATGTGTCAAATTTATTCAGTCAAAAAAAGGAAGGAATTGGTTATACAGGGCAAACTCGTACAATCAGTTTGGTTGAGTTTGCAGTGCTGTGGGGTAGACTGAGCTGGACCCACAGACCTGGGCCTCAGGGAAGTTTGAGCCATGATGTGGAGCCAAGAGGCATCAACACATGGACAGGAGTGGACACTGCAGGAGTGGAGAGGTGGCCTGGGAGAGGATGCACTGAGATCAGAAGAGGCGTAGGACAGAAGCTGGTGAGTGTCCACATTTAAGGTTCAGGTGAAGAGATGGGAACTAGTGAAGAAGAGAGAGACTATCAGGTGAGGAAGACGAGCAGGAACTGAGGAGGTTCAAACAGCCAAGGGAAGGTTTCCAGAGGAAAGGAGGGATCATCAGGACCCAGAGCAGGAGTTAAACCAGGTAAGGGTGGAGAAGGAAACACTGCCTTTTCAATTCATTGGGAACCTTTCTGGATAGGTGTTTCACCAGAATATCAAGGGCAGGGTTTGTTTTGTGGCGCTTTAGTGAGGAACTAGGTAAGAAAAAAGTGAATTGCCATCCACTTTCCTTGATTATAGCATGGACACATACTCATCGACCGTGAACTTGGATTTAAATAGCAAGAGCCCCAAGTTTAAAAAAGCCTTCACTATAGCACCTTCCTTGCTTGTTTGCTTATCCAGTGCCCCAGTTTATAGAAAATTCCCCAAAGAGAAAGATGCAGGCCTTCTATATAGAAATAGGCATATTATCCTATCGTGGAAAATTCTAGGCCAAGCTCCTTTCGACATGAACACTATTAAGCGCATCACATTGCCAACTAGTAGAGGTTATACCACCAACATAAAATAAAGAAGAAACAAATGTCGTGACTGGTCCATGTGTAATTTAGAGTTCAACATCTTTTTGGCCATACATAAGGCACCACACAAGCCAGATACATTCACACTAGAATATCCCAGAGGCATTTTTTTATTGGTTGAAACAGCAAGAAATAAAGACTGAGATAAATTTAATATTTAACTCTAAATCTTTAGTTTCCGTCATTAGGCTGACTTGCCCGCAGCCATATTGCTGTAAATTAAACAGCTAAATCTGGTGTGTTGCCAAAGTGCACAGCCGGAGAAATATTAACAGTTCTCTCCTTGTTCTTGTGCCCGATCAAGTTAAAAACAGAAAAGTAATCTGTTTGCCAGCCAGAGAGGTCATTCGAAAGAATGGTTTAAAAAAAATAATAAACTGTCATTTCACAGTGTATACAAATATCGAATCATTATGTTATACACCTGAAACTAATATAATGTTCTATGTCGATTACACTTCAATAGAAACAAGCTGTCAACTTATTTTGGCAGCTGGAAATAGAATCCTGGCTCTGTCTTCAGCTCTACGCTGGTCTTTGTAGAAAGCAGCTAATGGCGTTTAACATGGAGACTGCTTCTCTTGATGGGGTCTAATCACAGAGGAGTTTCAGAGATGGTATCTCCAATCCAGTTATCCTTGCCCAGAGGGATGAAGAAAATGCCTCTAGACCAGTGGAAGTGATGAAGATAGAGTAGTATCTTTGTATGGAATGCCACAGGAAAGATGCTGAGGCTAGATTTCCCCAAGAGAGGAGTAACTGCCAGAGCAGAGGGAATTCTCTTTCAGGTGTGTGACCAGCCCGAATCTGGTTTTAGGTGGGGACAGGGTTTGGTCCTCTCTCCATGTGTGACTCATTGATCTTACAGATCAAGGATGGACAGTTAACGGCCATATTGTCCTTCTACCATACCAGTGACGGAAAACAGAGTTCTCATTGAACAGGTATTTGTTGAAGAGTAGAAACTGTTTATAACCCAAGAGAAATAGAGAAAGGTAACACCTTGGCTTTACTTCCGCCTTCCCGCATCACCAAAATAGTGCTACCAGAGACAAACACGTTCCTTGATCTGGCAGTGTCCCCTGTCATCACTCTGGAATTACAGTAAGCACATTCTTAAAACAGGTTTTTCTCAACTGTGGCTGTACGTTTGTATCACCCGGGGAGCTCTGAAAGCATACAGTACTCCAGCCTCACCCTAGACCAATTACATCACCTCCGAGTGTGACCCACGCATGTTTCTTCAAACTTCCCTGATGATTCCAGTAAGTAGCCACATCTGAGAATTGCTGCGTGAATGCTGGCCAAGTACAGGATTCACCTGGAAACCAGCCCCGACTAAGCTAATCAGCATCTGCAATATTTTTGAGGTTCTCCAGGTGATTCTAATATGCAATCAGGGCTGAGAACTTCTACCTTTAAACAGTGATTCTCTAAGTGTGATTACAGAGCCTGCCTTGGGATGAGCCACATTCCTCTTAATCATGTCATTCCCGGCCCCACCCCAGACCTACTGAATCAGAAATGGATGGCACCTATTTTGCAAACTCCCCAGGTGACTCATATCCTCCCTAAAGTTTGAGGCAGTCTTGCCTCTATCCCAGCTTGATGACCGCTCAACTTCCACAGAGATTTGTTCTTCTTGCCCTGAAGAGGACTGAGTTTTAATTCCTATTAAATTGGAAACACCACGACATAATCTTTAAGATGCATTAGGTGAAAAGAGCAAGATGCAGAATAACTTGTACAGCACTTGCCTTTTAAACATAATAAAAAGTAATATTTGTATGCATATGTTTATGTATGGGCAGAAAAATCTCTGATAGGGTACAAAGAGGTGCTTCTGGAATGGAACTGGGTTGTTTTTGAGGGGAGGACTTTCTTATAATTTGTATGATGTACATAAAATTCCTCTGTTTAAAAAGAGTAAAAATGCAAACATTAGAGGGACAGAAGTCATATTAATCCTATTAGTCACTTATGCCCTAGAGAGAATTATTTCATCAGGATCTTTTGATCTGAGGAAAAAAATAGCGTATATGTCATGAGGACAAGGGAAATCAAAGATGGGATGGGGAAGAGAAATAGGAAAGAATGTCAGTCCCTCAAATTGAACTTTACATTTTTTTTTTTTTTTGAACTTTACATTTTTGCTCATGGTCAGCCTTGACCCTGATAGAATCCCAAGATGAAAACAAAGTATGCATCCCCCCTTCCAGATACTGCTGTTAGAAAATAAATAGGGGTTTCTTGCCTTCGCCAAGGTCTCTCTAACATAAAATGTGGGGAGTGGGGGCAGGGCAGCTCTTGGCCACTTGGACCTTAGCGCACAAATTTCTGCAAAATACTGCCTCGAATTCCCCCTCATAACCACCAGGTGGCAGCAGCAATCCAGTTTCTGGTCTGGCCCAGGCAATGCTTCGCTAGGATGGCTCTGTCTGATTAGAGTACTGGTCACAGAGCTGTAGAAATTGACATGAAAGAACACTTCATGAAAGTTCTACTGATGACCACAGATGTTTAAACAGAGAAAAAAGAAGATCAGATATATTAACAACCCTTCATATTCAACATAATACATTTAATCTATGAAGGGAGGGAAGGGAAATTGTAGCCTACTGTGTGGCAAGCACTTGACTAAAATGTCTCGAATGTTATTTCAGTTAATCATCAATACAGCCTGTGAAATGGATACCAATACTTCCATTTTACAGATAGGGAACCTAAAGTTGGGTTAGATGAAATAATTTGAAGTTTCAGAGAAATAAGTGACGGAGGCAGGATATAAACCCAGTTGGACCACATAAATCCATGATCTTTCTATTCACGTCAGATGATCTTCTGCAACTGGGAGTATCAGGTGTTGGCCAGAATGGGCTTCTCGAAGGATGGCTTGGAGCTGGACCACAGTATGCATGGGGGTGGGACACGGGTGGGTGGAGATCACCCAGCCAATAGCAGGCTTTTGATAGTGAGAGAATATGATTATTGGTCATGCACTCTTTGTTTTATGCCCTCAGTACCAGTGCTGCTCACAGGAAGTAAGAGATCAACAGTGCTTTCTGAAGTTGAACTGTCTGGATAATTAGGAGCTTCCTGGAATCAGAGGAGTCCTGATTTAGGGAGAGAAATCTGAAGAGGGAATACAGTGTTGTTTTCTGCCCCCCCTCTCCCCCCAGGACAACACGAACCTGAAGTAAATTACAGATTTTATGTCATGTTAAGTGTCCATGGGACTATTTATTAGCAGGTGATTCCCTTATACTTGTGCTTTTGTAACTAAATAATACACTTAAATCTCTACTGCTTAGTAATATCTCTTCATTCCTATTAGGTACAATGAAGAAATGACCTTCCCATACTTTCCTATACCTCTCTCCCCCAAAAATTTCCCAATTTTGTCTGGTTATATCCTTATTTTGTCAAGATGAATAATTTACATTCAGCCCTTCAACTGTAAATAAGAGCAGTTGTGATGTAATCACATAAAGAGTATTTACTGCAGAGTGAATAGAAAGTAAAAGTGAATAGTGAATAGTAAAAGAGTATTTACTGAGCAGTGTGATTGGCCAGTGGGGAAAGACACGCCATGCTCTATGTAACTAACCTCATGTCCTTGTAAGGGCAATTCTTTAATCACCAAGGTCATATGGATTTTCTTCTAGAACATGCTCAAAATCACACCATGTTTGGTTTCTTTGCAAAATCTGTAATATTTTTTTTTAAGTTTCTTTTTGCCATTTCTTATTCTGATTGTTGAAAGAAAATATGCCTATTTGCCATATCACCAGGATAGGGCTCTGGACCGTACTGTCTGCTGGTGTTGTGTAGACTTCCTGGGTTTGCTCTCCGTCTGTCACTGTGGGCTTTCTTTGTATTACACTGCTTGGCTGGTTTCCCTGTTTGTTAGATCTCAGATTTCCTTCTTAATTGGGTTTG
Source organism: Potos flavus (assembly GCA_028534135.1). Classification (NCBI taxonomy): domain Eukaryota; kingdom Metazoa; phylum Chordata; class Mammalia; order Carnivora; family Procyonidae; genus Potos; species Potos flavus. The sequence continues at coordinate 134,955,219 of CM052883.1, forward strand.
CTTTTGTGTCTTGCTAAAATACATCCTTAATAATTATCTCAGAAATAGTGCACAGGGAGTATATTTTCCAAGGGTTTGAATATCTGGAGTGTCTTCTTGTCACTCGCCCTTGATTGAAATTTCATAAGGAAAAATCTCTTCCAATTTTCCTATTAACAGTTTGTAGTACTTTCTCATTTTTATCTGGTAATAAGTCACTGAAATTAACATTAATTGTGTCTTATATAATTTCTCTGGAAATTATTTTGGTATGATCTTAATATTATTTTTAACAAAAGAGATTATATGAGTACAGTATGGCCTTAAATGAACTTTCATAGTGGCTTCCAGTAAAAAGAAACCCTCTCTTATTTCCTGTACACCTTTGTAAGGCTACCTAGACATTTTTTCCTCATACATTCTATTTTGTTACCACCAAGGCTTTGGAGGGTTTTGTATGGCAATATTTCTGTCATCGTTTTGTGAGTCCCATTTTCACAACTCACTTAGAAGCAAAATATTTTATGAGAAGCTGTGTGGGGCCCACAATGAGTGAAACCCTGGTTGTCAGGCAAGATTTAAAAAATAAAAGCTTCCAGTAGACTTAAAGCCAGAAAGCCTATCTGCATAAAGAAAGACCTCTCAACCTACCAAGATGTCTATGGGCAATAGAAAACTCCCTTTTCCCCATCTACAAAAGATAGAAAATGGTTAGTTTTTTTTTTTTATGCCCCAATCTATTGCTGTTTATAACATAGAAATCTGTAATTCTCCTGCCAATAAAATGAAAGCTGTTTTTAAGTGATTACAGTCCAAAAATACTCAGACCAAAATATTTGCCGTGTTTTACTGTATAATGATCTCAGTAGTACCTGAGTGGATGTATCATTCTTTCTGGGGCCAGATGGGTGAAGCAGCCCACCTTCTTTGTCTGTCCTTCAACATATGGAGAGGCAGGATGGCACAGTGATTAGAACTGGGCTTCAAGGCCCTGGCTGCCTGTGCTCAAAACCTCTCAGCTACTTTCTAGCTGAGTCACATCGGGCCATGTTGCTTTCACTTCCTGCAACTCAGGTGTCCCCTTATTCTTCAGATGTCCTCTCTGTGAAATGGCAATAACAGAACTTAGGGTTGGGTTAATTGTAGAGGTTAAGTGAGTTAGCCCCTGGGAGAGCTAAGAATGCTTCTGGGTCCCTGACAAGCCTCCTGTGAGTGTCTACTAGCATCACGATCTCGAAGTTATGAATTAGGCTGACATGCCTAGCCCTCCGGGTGGCCCCGAGGCATGTGTCCAAAGAAAGATGTGGTGACTTAGGGTTGATGGAGGAAGAGCCAAAGAAATGGGATCCTTTATCAAAGCTTTGTGGAAGTGAGGAGAATGCATTGAAAAGTGCATATCCATGTGTGTGATGGGTAAGGAACTGGTGGTAGAGGAGAAAAAGAAAAATGATAATCAACTACCATTCTAAAGGGGGAAATCTGACTTTTCATTGGTACATTCAACAGTCTACTGATACTTTGTCCTCATCTAGGAGATAATTGAAATGAAGTATTTAAGACTGCATCATGCAAAATAAAGCATGAGAGAGATGTCTCAGAGTTTTTGAATGTTGAGTCAGGATTGAGATCCGTGCGGAATTGGACCTGGAGCTTGCTGACAGTGAGGGAGCGTCCATGACACCACGTGGACGGAGGGGGCGCTCTCTCTCCTTACTCATGCCAGTCCTCCATGAGGCGCCTCGGGTCCCTGGGCTGTGCTCACTGAAGGCTGAGCTTCTCCAACAGCGGGGCCATGTCTCCTCGGCTATGTCATGTATGAAAATTACAAAGGTGGACAATCAGTGGGGGGAAACCCAGGAATATTAGTCCATAAAAAGCTTTGTTCCTCTGATTTGATGTTTTAAAGACCAGCTAGAGGAATGGACAAAAAGTTCAAATGAAGATCAAATCCAGCACTAAAAAAAGAAAGAAAGAAAAAGGTCACGAAATCTATGGAGATGGTTAGATTTTCTGCCATGGACTATCGAGGTGGATTTTGAAATAGTGTCCAATGAATCTCTGGGTATCTGTGCAATAACGCTAAGAAGGAGAATTATCAGAGTCAAGGAGGAGAGCTCTTGTTGCTCCATTTCCATCTGAGCTAATGGACTAAAGTTCTTAGTTTATGGCCCCCTAAGCTCTCCTGGGAAACTACACTTAAAACCAGGTATTATTCTGTGTTTAAACAATTACTTTGGGAATTATCTTCAATTCACTTGACCATGAGTTTTTGACATCCTTAAAATGGCTAACTTATTATGTAAAACTGCGTCTAGTAGGCAAGTTTTGAGTAATTTCCTTGAAAACAAATATTTAAAAAGAGTTTTTCATGCCCATTGAATTCTCTTTCTGGGGCCGAAATGAGCAAGGCTCAGCTGTGCTTCAGCCTAGAATTATACCTGTTAGAGATAAGGATTTATCTTGAATGAGGTTCCAGCTGCAATGTCAGGGCTGGACCACTCGGCCAGGTACATGGGAAGTTCTCCATTTGAGACCATTATAGTCAGCCTTGCTCACTATTGTTGCATCCTGGACACAACAATGGAAGGAAAGTCAGGAGAAGAAAAAATACATTTCTCGAATGTAACTGTATCTTTCTGGGGGATGGAACACTGGAAATGACCTCATGATGTCCATTTGACAAAACTTGGCCTAAGAAAAGGCTATCTCATGCCAACAGGGACTTTGACATGCATCAGATGGTATTTGTTCCTTGAAGCAAAGCACTACATACTCTTGTTTATCCACAATTTAACCAACCAGAAATCTAAGATAATTCCTTCTCCCCAAACTTTATATTTAAGAGAAAGAGGTAACTAAGGTTGTGTAGTGTTGGGGATATATCAAAACACAATAGGATCTCCTTGGCTTAAAGTTCTTTTTGTGATCATGGTAGTTTTGTGTGACATTCCCGGTGGTGTCCTCAAGGCATTGCAGGAACGTGGGGTTCTCGTGCATTCTTAGAAATCAAATTGCACAGTGTCATTTTTCTAGTTGTATTGCATTGCCTTCCTGCTCTAACCATCTCTAACCATTCTGGACAAATTTAAAGCCAAGGATAAATTCAGTGAGTCAAGCCCCAGGTGTTGAAAATAATTTTTAAGTGTGTAAAATTTCTCCCTGATGAAACATGACTTTTGACTCCTCCCCCCTTCCCTACACAACTTGCCTTAAGAAAAAGATAGGTTGATGGATCGATCTGTCTGGGCACATGGAGAAGACAGAACACAAGGAACAGGTTGACTCAAAAAACCACTGAGATCTTCATTTCTTAAAGTCATCACTATGTCGTGTTTCTAAACTGATGAAAATAACTCCATTTCCAGCTGCAGCTTGCGCTGGCCAAAGCAAGCCCAGATAATATATACTGCAACCACTGTGTGATCGGAGGAGTGTGGGAATTAAATGAGATTTCAAGTGCCTTGCCTGTCATTGATACACGGAAGGCATTCAACAAGTCCTGATTTCCTCAAAGTCTAGCATAGAATCGATCTTGGGATCCTTTTCCTAGTTCTCTTTAAATATACTCAGCTTATTCTTTCATTCGCATATAGATTCATTAGCCAAATATTCATTCGTGGCTTACGATGCGCCGAGCCCTGTGTTGGCGTGGGAATATGCAGGTGACTAGTAAGTCCCCGAACCCTCAGAGTGAGTTTAGTGTTAGTGGCAGAGCAGAGATTGTTGTCCTCATAGGATGAATGAGGTCAGGAACCTTAGGGAAGAGGGAGGTAGAGTCAGAAAAGGGTGCCAGGTAAATGAAAGTTGTCTTCAGGTCTCTCAACCCACTTCTCACCGTGGTCCACACCTGGCCAGGATACTACCACTGACTCTGTGCCCAGGAACCAAGGTGAGAGTGACATTTTTTCCTTAGCTCTGGCTCAAACCCAGGGGTCGTGATGCCCGAGGAATTGCTGCTTTAAGACAAAGCAAGAGAAAAAAACAATAACCATAACGAAATAAAAGCCACGAAGCTAAAGAAAAACAAAATGTCATGATTTGTGCATTTTTTTCTACAAAACCTATTTGTTCTGTGGTGGAATATAGAGCCTGCATTTGATTTCTACAAGATATGCAGTAATGGGTTATGCACTCCGGGGAAAAACTATTCTTAAGGGAGCGAGAACGTGATGGATTCACTTCCTTGGTGAGGTTTATAATATGTGGCAGTTTTAGTGCGAGCAGGTATTTGGTCTATAAACTGGGAGAACACAGCATTAGGGGCAGCTCGTTTCCAAATGAAGAAGGATGCCGCTCTCCCTGTCACTCTGGTTATTAGTCCTTCTGGGGATAAACAGGAAGATTAAGTGTTTTCCTGATGTTGTGTTTGCCTGTCACGGCAATGTGCACATGCCCCATCGCCAGCACCTTTCCTCCGCCCCCCAGACCTGCTATTTTTGTCGGTGGTTGCTGGTCATGGGGAGGCCCAGGTCCCATTCTGCGCTGAATAGAGTCGGGGTTCTGTCAACTCCTTGTTCGAATGCTCCCTCTCAATGAGATGCTCTCCGATTAGCTGCTTTGCAATCAGACACCAGATCCCTTCGTCTGTGAACATGTAGTTTCGTGGTCCCCGGAGGCCATTTCATGTCCTCTCTCCTTGAAGCCTGCTGTTCTGCTTGTTGTCATTGAAACAATGCTAAAGAGAGGCAGGGCTGGCAGGCGGCTGGCAGGTAGCTGGCCCCCCGGAAGGCCCTGTGGACCCTCTGGAGCGGCCGGGCTGCGAGAGACCCAGGGCCGGTCCTCAGAGGAGCCTGTGGGAAGCAGACTTGTCAACTCCGGAAGGCATTTCCTTCTATAGGCCTTGTGCGCATCATCGAATCTCGTGAGAGCCTGGCTGTCCCGTTAGAGGGATACTTGCCGAGCAATGTATGTGTGTCAGCCCTCTGTTTGCTCTCGTCACGCAATTAAAGTCTGCTCAGGAAACCCAGGTGTAGATAGATCATGAAGGTTTGTGGTGAGGGGAAAACAAGACTCATACACTGCTCATTGGAGAGTAGGTTGAGACGAGTTTTTCTGGAAGGCAGTGTTCTATTATGTGGAATCTTTACATCAAACAAGCATGATGAGTTTTTTATTTGTATCTCCTGTCACTCCTTGAAAATGTATTCAGTGGTGGAATCTTGCCCTCCCTTGACTGAAAACTTGGCTGGCCCCCTGACTTTTCTGACGACTCATGTGCAATGGATTGGCCCATGGTCAAAGTCACAAACACTGGCTTACTTCAGAAATGAAGAATATACCGTTCAAGCCATGAATCACACTGCAGACTTCTCCCAGCTGAGGCCTGTGGTTGATGGGCCACCTATCTTTGGGACAATGGTTTGAGTCACCTCTCTTTCTTCTCTTCCCCTCTTTCTGTGTACTAATTGCATCTTCTGGCCTGTCAGAGGATGGACTGTGGTGAAGGAAGAGGATACGAAGCTTAAGGTGAGGGTCACCAGGCTCCCCTTCTCCCCTGACAATTGGGGCCCACGGCACAGCTCAGCTGAAGACATCCTCGTCACACCCACCTCCCCTTCCATACTTGCAGCCCTTCCTGGCCAAGTGATCCAAGGGAGGAGGAGTAGTCTTTATTTTCATCCTTTGAATGTTTTGTTCAGGCACCTAGCTTTAATGTGGAACATTGATTGCAATTAAGACCCATGTACGTTAGTTTGTGTATGTCTATCTTCTCAGACTCAGTACTAGAACTGGAAGTGTGTTCCTGAGTGCTAGTAAGCAGAGCAGGTAAGAACATGGGTTGGGGAGACAAGTGCCTGGGTCAAAACTTCACTTTCGACATCCTGCTACATATGCATTGTAAGCCTTAAAGATGTTTCTAATAATAACACATGCTTATTTGGCACTTACTATATCCAGAGACTGTCCCAAGAGCTTTATCTGTACTAAGGTTCGTTTTTCAACAATCCCAAGTTACAAATTATCCTTATGTCCATTTTGCAGATAAAGAAACTGAAGCAAGAAAGACTCAACAGCTTGCCTCAAGTCACACTACTAAATCTAGAATTCCATCCAAACAGCCTGAGTCCAGAACCCACACTCTGATCGCTCTGCCTACTGGTGTTCATGAACACTGAGCAAATAGGTGGACACACACAAAAACGTACCTGGATCTTCGTTGCAATCTCTCTAACAACTTGAAGAAACTGGATACAACTCTCATGTTTGATAGCAGATTGATTCAATAATCAAAGGCATGGTAATATGTTTAAAAAAAAAAAAGGTATGGTAATACGTTAAAATCCAAAGCCTGTAAACATGTATTTTAAAGGAACATTCACACATAAAAATTGCAAAATGAAATAGTCGTCAGGGAAATGAAAGTGAAAGTAAAAACCAGATGCAATTTCTCACCCCTCAGAGTGGAAAAGTGAAAAGGATACAAAACATTTAGTGCTGGCGAGGATGTGGGAAGAAGCACATTCCTACATGGCTGACAACCTCTTTACAAAGGAATTGGACAAAAACTTCTGAAATGTTTACAGATTAGGAATGTGCAACCCTTTGGCCAGCAAGTTTATTTATGTGAATCTATATTATAGAAAGTAAAGCATGTACATAAGGCAAAAATCTGGGAATAATTAAATGCCTGTCAATAGGACAAGGAGTAACTGATTATGGTCGATCCATGCTGTGTTATAATACAGTTCTTTAAAATAAGGAATTAGGGGCACCTGGTTAACTCAGTGGGTTAAAGCCTTTGCCTTCGGCTCAGGTTGTGATCTCAGGGTCCTGGGATCGAGCCCTGCATCGGGCTCTCTGCTCAGCAGGGAGCCTGCTTCTCCCTCTCCCTCTGCCTGCCTCTCTGCCTACTTGTGATCTCTCTCTGTCAAATAAATAAATAAAATCTTAAAAAAAAAAGGTAGTAATAAATAAGTAAATAAATAGATAAATAAAATAAGGAATTAAGTCTTGACTTACTGACTCAGAGGAATATCTGTGATATATTGTGTAAGAAAAGTTGCTTTCCTGATAATATGTAGGGGAAGAGCCCATTTTGTAGAAACAAACAAGAATCTCCATATATGTGTGTGAAAGTTCGCGTAAGATAGAGAGAGATCTGGATGGTTATAAATCAGGATATTGACTTTGGCTACCTCAGATGGGCAACATAAAGGGATGTGTGTGTGTGTGTACATTTAGGCATCTTTGGATTGTTCTGTTGGTGCAGTAAGCATTTATATTTAGAAATTAAAAATTTTTATTAAAGAAAAAACATTAAATGATATGAAAGAGATTTATGATCTGTTGCCAAATGGAAAGAAAAAATATAAATCCCATTTTAAAAAGCAATCCAAGGGTGCCTGGTTAGCTCAGTGGGTTAAAGCCTTTGCCTTCGGCTCAGGTCATGATCTCAGGGTCCTGGGATAGAGTCCCACATAGGGCTCCCGGCTCTGTGGAGGAGTCTGCTTCTCCCTCTGCTGCTCCCCCTCCCCACCTTCTTCCCCCTCCCCCTCCCTCTGCTCATGCTCTCTCCCCCCTCTCTCTCAAATAAATAAATAAAATCTTAAAATAAAATAAAATAAAAATAAAAAGCAATCAAAAATTATAAATGCACGCATGTATATGTGTGTTTGTTTATTTGGGTGCAGAGAAAAAGACTGGAAAGATTATTAAGTTCAAAATGTTAATAATGATTATTTCTGATTCATGGGATTTTTATTGTCTTTGATCTGTTTTCTGAAAATTAAGCAATTAACATATATTAATTTTATAAAGAAAAATATGTTAGAAGTAAGATGAGGAATTGGTCTGTAAAGAAAGATAAAGAGTTAGGATTGAGTTTGAAGTGAAATTTTTGTAAGAGGATGACGGGTAGAAGAGAGGTAGAGCAAAAAGCTGAACTTGAGGGTGGTACATTTGAACAGTTACGCGCGTGAAAACACTTTCTCCATTAGAGGGCGACATTTCCTGCACCGTTCGCCAACATTTGTCCTCAGGGATGACTTAGAAAGATTAGGAAGAGACCCATTTTAGAGATTTCTTTTGTTTCACTGAAGCAACATTTTCCATCTAAAATGCTCTGGCTTATTCCCACCTCCCCCCCCCCCCCGGAATAGTAACGTACAGAAGGGGGAAGATAAAGAATTTGGTCTCAAAGTTGAACAAGAAATGAAGCTGAATCCAGGAAGCCGTGGATGCAGGACATAAACAGAGCGTAGATCTGGTGTAGTTGGGTTGAGGACCCAGAGGACTCCCGATGCAGGACGTGGCACAGCTTAGTGCCCGGTAGCCATTTAGCCCTTGAGCTTATCTGTGGAGAACATCAGAGACTAAAGTACATGATTTGTTCAAGAATTGAACTTAGTTCTTTTAGTCAAAGGCACATGTGTTTGTGCCATTCATCACTTGCCACTTGCAAAACTCTGTAAGGATATTGGGGGGTGGGCACGGCGGATATGTACAACTCTCATCAAACCATAGTATTTAAGAGGGAAGAGGGAAGGTGGCTTCGGAAAAATAAATCCTTTTCATTTCTCGCTCATCTAGATAATATCCAAACCCGCTTCAGTTACACAGAAGGATAGTGCATGGAGAAGAAAGAAGTCAGATAATTATTATAAAATTAGAGAAATACATTTAAAGGCAGTTAAAAATCCTAAGCTTTGGCACTTAAAATCATGGTTGAAGTAAACCCTCATCGATCGGACTATATCATAAAACTGAAGCTGTGAGAGACCAAAGACCAGAATTCTTGCTTTTATGTACGGAATCTCATTCAGGAAGAGGACTGTAGTGTGAAATGAGAAATAGGCAGCAATTTATTTTTTAGTGTCTGTGATGTCCGTTGTTCAGTTGGAACCCCATTGTTGTGGGGAACGTCAATGGTGCCTAATTGATCTAGGCTAACCAGGAGGTGAGGAGATTCAGGGAGGGGCGATGGTGCCGCTGAGAGCAGCTGTTGACTGGTAGGATTTCCTGGAAGGCTGAGTTAATGGTGAAATGGAATGCCTTCCTTCTCTTTTTATGTCCCTCTTTGTCTGATATTTTCAGTTGTTAAATCAAGGTTGAAATAGCCCAAAATAAAGACCTGAAAATAAGAGCAACAAGTAAAACCTCGATTTGGCCTATGCCAAGGAGAATTGAAAACCCAGACTTCGGGCTTCTCAGTGTCAATTAGAGCAAGTACTACGGAAGATTTTTCTAATTAGGCACTTCTGGAGAAATTCATGACATGAAATCAAGAAATAACCCTAAACCTAGAGGCTGATTTAATTTTTTTAAGATTTTATTTTTTTGTTTGAGAGAGAGAGCCCGTTGAGAGAGATTGAGAGAACGAGTAGGGGGAGGGGCAGAGGGAGAAGCAAACTCCCCGCTGAGCAGGGAGCCCGACTTGGGACTTGATCCCAGAGTCCTGGGATCATGACCTGAGCCGAAGGCAGATGCTTAACCCACTGAGCCCCCCAGTGCCCCTAGAGGCTGATTTTTAAGGAGAGCTTCCTCGATTATGCTTTCTTCTTGCCTCCTGTTCCAGAGGATTAGGTGTGAGTATTACTTCACGAAGTCACTCCACCACCTCTTCTTAGCTCATCCTTACTTGATCCACTGACTTCTATCTTTATCTCTGGCCTCTTTCTGTCCACCAGAGCCTTTTCCTCTGCCGGTAAACACACTCTAGTCTGCTTCATCGTTGAAAACCAACCCATCCACCTGACCCAGAAAACCCTCCCTCGAACTCCCACCCTTCTCACCTCCTTTCTGTAAGCCTGAATTCACTGGAAGTGATGTCCGAATGTTCCTCTTGCATTGCTTTACTACTCATTCTTCCTTTAATCAATTTCAAACTAGCTTTCACATTCATCTCCATCCAAAGTAAAAATGATCCCAAACTGCCAAATTCTCCTCTTCCCCAAGCTCCAAGGCAGCTGATATTTCCATCTGTCTGGAAATTGTTCTTTGTGAGGCCCTTCCTATTTTGTCCACAGCCTCCTTCTACAGTATTATCCTACCTCTTCCTGTACACCGTCACTCTCATTTCAGCCACATGTGCTATAGGATGTTCCCTGAGGGGAGTGAGGTCTCTGTGTCTTGGTTTATTTTTTTATTTTTTTAATTACTTTTTAAAGATTTTATCCATTTATTTGATAGAGAGAGACGAACACAAGCAGGGAGAGTGGGAGAGGGAGAAGCAGGCTTCCCTCCAAGCAGGGACCCCAATGCTGGGAGATCCCAGGACGCTGGGGTCACGACCCGAACCGAAGGCAGACGCCCAACAACTGAGCCACCCAGGCGCCCCTCTGTGTCTTGGTTTATGTTGTTTCTTCTCCTAAAGGTGCTTTTCTCCTATTCCTCCCCACGGCAACGTCCTCCTGGGTTTTAAGACTTGGCTCAAAGTCTCCTTCTTCCTGAGGCTCTCTTTGGCCCTTCTCAGGAAGAATAAAGCACTTCCTGTTTTCTCCAGTGCTCACAGAACTTTGTTCCTCCTGATTTTTGTAGCCGTACCAGGTTGCCTTCATAGACGTTTAAGAGCTATCTTATCTGCTGGCTTGCACAGTACGGATTGCCTCTCAGGCATTTCTCCATCCCAATAGCCTCTCACAGTCCTGTGGCAAGCACTCAACAAACTTACGGTCCATGAAGGGAGGAATGAAAGAAGCCTGCAGAATGCCCCCAGATCCGGGGTATATGGCAAAGCCAGTCTTGTGTTGGTGTGCGCATTAAAGAAGTATTTGTGCTTGGCCCCAGCAGATCCCAGAATAGTCACCTTGGCCACTGATTCTGAACTCTATGACCATCAGAGTCTATGCAGCAGAGCCACAGAGAGAACCATTTTGTCCACGTGGAAGCAGCACAGTCACTTCTACAGCTTACCTGTGTATCTGCGTCTAGCCTGGTTTCTTACCCTGCGATTTGTCTAGCCGGAACTACTGAGCCCATGGCTTCCCAAGTTGAGTTTCTGAGGCTCAGACTCAAGAAGCCAGTTCTCTTTCACCACCTTTTCTAGATGCCCCCAGACCAATAGTAGAGGGCCTTATTTTTTTCTTTTAAATAAAACTGAAAACATTTTAACAGTAATGTATACCTATTATTTTTTATTGAAGTGAAATTTGTATATACCATTATGTAATGGTGTATACATCGTATATATGTATGTACAGGTATACGACATCCATAGGCACTACGAAGTGATCCACCAAAAGTCTAGTAACCATCCACCACCATACAATTGACCCCCTTCACCCACTTCGCCCACCTCCCTATCCCCTTCCCACCTGGGAACTGCCAGTCTGTTCTATCTATGAGTTCGTTTTTCTATTGTTTTGTTTGTTCATTTGTTTTATTTATTTATTTTTGGGTGCCACATATAAGTGAAATCATGATATTTTTCTTTGTCTGACTTATTCACTTAGCATAATACCCTCTAGGACCTTGTTGTTGCAAATAGCAAGATTTCAGATTTCATTCTTCTTTATGGCTGAGTGGTATTCCATTATGTGTATGTATGTATGTGTGTGTTTATATATATTATATACATATAATATTATATAAATATATACACATTATAATATAATTATATAATATGTAGTATGTATATTATATTTATATAGTAGGTAATATGCATAAATAATATACATATGCACACACACAC
>CM052883.1:134967326-134988395 GCA_028534135.1 Potos flavus
TGGGTCCCAGATGTGTGTGTGATGAGCCCTCAGGAGACCCCCATCAATGCTCCCTCGGGTTTTAAGCTGGTTAAAGGCAAGAGGGTGATTGCTCTCAGACCCAGGCATAGCATCAGCTTGTCCAGCCTTGACAGTAATACTAACTGTTGCACAAAAAATCTCTTTCTGCTACATTCCTCCTTTTCAGAGCAGGCAGCCACAGCTGTGGCCGGCATGACATTACTTGGCACTTGTTTTTAATAACGCCTCTGGAGTTAGTTTGCGAAAAGTTTCTCAACTGAGATTTTTCTTTCTTTCTATCTTCTAAAGTGTTTATTACTAGAAGATTCAACTTTTCGAGTCTCTGAAGAAAATTCTTTCCTAGGCAAGGTAAGAGGTTAAAGAAGCTGTAGCTAAAATTAGTTTCTTTTTTGGCTCTGTGAAAGGGATCGCAGCCTTGGCAATAGTCAGAAGCAGTAACTTAACCAGTGGTTTCAGAAATGAGCTCTTCGCTGTGATTTAAGTGTTCTCCATGAATCCTATTTTGTAATTATTGCCTGATTCTTAGGGGGCACTTTAAAGCTTGAGTGTCTGCTAGTTTCATTCCTCAGATGAACCTTCTGTTTAACTATGTCCAATATGGTGCATTGCACTCAATTCCCACCTTCCAGTTTGTTTGCTGATGACTATTGCCTTACAGCTGCCAGCCTTGAGAAATCTCAGTGATTCAGGATTAGAATACTTTGTTTTCATCCGGATTCCTTTTCATCTGGGGAAGCCAAAGTGTTTCTTGTTAATAATTTTTCAATATCCCTATATTTGGTGGTGAGTGTTAGAAGAAAATGAAGTTAGAATGATGGTGTGACTGATCTCCACTGGGTCATTCTGAGTCACCAGCAATTGGGATTTGCATTTGGAGATTTGAGTGGCCTGGTTGCTTAGTTAAGGTGAACTTTGTGACATCTAAACCTAAACCTGTCACCTGACATCATATAGGTTCAACTGGTCCTGGCCTCCATGAGTGGGAAATTCTCTGGGTACATACAGTGTGTGTCCATATAAATGTAGGAAATACTCCATCCCACAGTTAGTACTTCTTATCTCGAAAATGCAGAGAGTACAGGAGAATTGGACCCATAGTTGGTTCACATACTTCCAATCATTCCTTGACATACTCATGCTCTTTACTAAACAACAGGACCCACCAAGATTTGCAGAACAACCTGTGGCTAACATTTGGAATTTAGGATGTTATCGTTTCTACTTTTCCTAAGAGAGTCTGCTGTCAATGAGGCTCCACACACTATGGAAATGGGAAGGGCAGGGAAGGAAAAGGACCTTGCTGATCTAGAGTCTAATGTTGCCCCTGATTTCCGTGTAATTGGCAGCAAATTTCTATTTTGAGTAAAGGTGATAAGATTCTACCATGTTGATTGCTTCTGGAGCTGGGAAATGCGTTGCGGTGCTAATGGGGGTGGGGGAAGAAGAGTGATTATGCAAATGGATGCATCCCCATGATTGGGCAGGTAAAACAGGCACCGGGCTCCTTGGGATGAATATAGGTGTTGAAGAAATGAAGTAAATGCTCTTCCTCAAACCAGAAAAAACAGACTAGAGGTCAGGGGCAGAACTCGTTTCTAAAATCTGTGTTGTAATACTCTAAAGGTTGTTGGACCCACATACAGGATGTGTCTCGGTAGCCAAGGATAGTATGTATTTGGGGGGACTTTGTTTCATTTTCGGTGCCCTGAGGATCTCCAAAATTGTTCAGCTAAGTTTAAGTTGCCTTTTTAATTATCTCTTTACCATCACTACTCCATTACTGCCTCTGAATGATGGCTTTTTGCATTTTTCACTTAAGGGTAATGAACTTCTCTCTTAATCTAGTCCCATCATTCAACTTTGTTCCAAGGAGGTGCTTTACAGACAATTTCCATTTTAATCAGAAGTGAATAGGACTATTGCCTTTAAAGTGGACCATCTGTGGGTTTACCAGGAATTTTATCAACTTTGATCTTTATTCAATTTAACTTCCTGCCAGAGCTTCCAGTAAAGTTCTTTTAAGCCTGTAGAAAGCGGAGCTCAGAGCTCGGGGCTCAGGGCTCAGGCAATCCCCTTGCATTCCCTATGCCAGTGTAAGAGCTTTCCCGGAGGGGGGCCATCTGTTTTTATGAATCCCCCGTTTAGGAGGGGTGGGGGCAGTTAGTTGGGAAGGTAGTGGCAGAGAGTAGTTGGGGAGGTAAGAGAAGGGAATGTGTAGACCCAGACTGGGATACTGGTGTCAGTCCAGTGACAGTGGGATCTGGGAATCTTCTTTCGGAAGAGCCTGGAGCACGTGCTCAACATGAGTCTAGTTTGAGACTCCTTTGTGCTAGAGAGGTCATTCTAAATGCAGGCTCCCTTCCCCAGTGGTAGAGTCTCAGAAGCCCTGATGCCAACCTGGGCTGAACATGATGGGCAATGCAGAGACGTGATCCCGTGGACAGGTCCAGGCACTACCCACTCTGCTCTGCAGCAGGACCAGGAGGCACGTGGGGAGTGTTCATAGTGGCATCAGCAGCTGGGGTCCTCGGCAGGCAGTTCGTCAGAAGTCAATTGGCAGCTGGCAATCTTCTGGTACCCAACCTGTGCAGCCCACAGCATTGGCTTTTATAGCTTCCAGATGACTCTGTCCCTTGAAGGGGAGCAATTTAGGAGGCCTGCAAATCCCTCTGTGTTTAATGAATGCCCCCTGCTCTCTGTCCAGGGACACTCCCTCTTCCTGCCCTCTGACAGTCATCTTCTACACTTGGACAGGAAGTCTTCAGGGGTATTAAACTTCCCAAGCTCCTAGTCTGTTCCTTTCCTTCTTTCTTTTTTTTTTTTTTAAAACAGCCCATTGAGGCATGGATCTCAAATTTAAAGTGTACAGTCTCATAAATTTTTACCTGTGTATTTACCTGGGACGCTGTCACCTTAATCAAGATAATGAACATATATTTCACTCTAAAAGTTGCATAGTACTCCTTGGTAATCCCTTTTTTGTCCCCATTTCTAGACAATCACTGTGACCAGATTACTTTGCATTTTTGGGTTTTATGTATGTGGACTCATCTTTTTTTTTTTTTTTTTTTTTGGTCTAGTGTATTTCTTTTGATCATTTTTTTGAGATTCTTCCATGTTGTTGCATGTGTCAACAATTCATTCCTCTTTATTGTTTAGTAATCCACTGTATGAACATTATCACAATTTGTTAGTCTATTGGACAATTATCCCTTTGTTTTATAAAATCATGAAGTGTTGAAGCTGTGAGGGGCTTTACAGATCACTTATTCTAAGGAAATCATCGTACAGATTAGGTAATTAAAGCCAGAACACTACTTAAGGATTTCCTTGGAGATTATTTTAAAATTCAGATTCAAGCTTCTTCCTGCCATTCAATTCCAGTGATGGGTTGGACCCAAGATTCTATACTTTTTTAACAGTATCCTCTGGTGATTCTAATCCAAATGTATGGTCTACTGTACTTAAGACACTGAACCAAATGACTTCAGTAATTTGTTCACAGAAGGCTAGGAGCAAAGGCTGGATTTAAATTCAGTTTTTAGTTTTTTAAGTTCCAGGCCCTTCCACCATACGTGCCAACACCAAATAACACCTGACCCTGCTAGCATGAATCATTTTTGCTTTCTAACGAAAGAGAATGCCACAGTCCTGGGATTCTGAGCTATTCTCATCTATTTCCAGAAGAGGGCATGGATAACAAATCCTTTCTATAACTCTTCCCTCTCTCCCTCCCCTCCCTTCCTCCTTCCTTCCCTCCCCCTTTCTTTCTTTCTTTCTTTCTTTCTTTCTTTCTTTCTTTCTTTCTTTCTTTCTTTCTTTCTGTCTTTCTTTTTCTTTTCCCTTCCTTCCTTCCTTTCTCTTTCTTTCTCATTCCCTGTCTCTCTCCCTCCCTCTTCCCTTTCTTCCTTTTTTTTTCTTGTCATCAAAATTGCAAATATAAAAAGCATTGAAGTGCGACAACTAGGGCGTGGAAAATTATTTTCCTTCAATAAAAAGACAAGGCCCCTAGAGAAATTTCTGGACTTCATTACATTTGAATACAACCTTGCCCATAGGTGTTTTTACTTATTTGCTTCTGGTGTCTCATTTTGTGACTCAGCACCTTTTTCTGAGTGACAGTCCCCAAGCTGTAGCAATACATGCGGTAAATAGAATCTGCAGAGTCAGATGCTGAAAATTTAACCAGAGCTGAAGAAACTTTGACCTTAGAAACAACAACCACAACAAAAAATGTCATGGAAGCAATCTTATTCCCTACCTCTTTCTCTTGGTCATGTTAGGGAATAAGCCATAAAGTCTCCCTTGGTGTATTTTTCACTTGGGTTATTCTAATTCAGTGACCTTTGAGTGGCCTTCCTCCAAACTCTGAAAACTTGAACTTAGAAAAGCCTGAACTCTGACTTGGTCCTCGGTGGCTGGAAATGTTGCTTCTATAGCACAAAGCTGGCGAAGCAAAGATAGCAAGAATGTGAAAAGCCAAGCAATAAAGTATCAGTTGAAAGAAAAGAGGAGCATGAGTCGTACTCAATCTGTCAGAAAAATTTAACTCATTTTTTATAACGTTGGCATTTTCCTAACAATATTTTCATGATGAATTGGGTAATTCAAATGTGCTTGCTACTTTTGAAGCCCTAGAGTGAGAGTGGGCTTTCTCCTGAGTCAATGAGATGAAATAAGAAAGGGCTTTGAGAACTCAGGCAGAGAACTTTGAGAACTTAGGCAGAATTGTGAGAAGGCACACAGTGTTCCTAGGCTCCCCAGAGGCCCTTCCTCCTCTTCTGGAATCTTTTCTTGCCCTTCTTCAGCAGGTATAGGCATTCCATTGTTTTTCTTACAGACCCTTAGTGTGAGTTACACCCCATCTTCTGTATCTGTACCGTCTACATTTATCTTCTAATGTTATTTATGGGCATAAAGGGCTCTGTCTTTGAGCCACAAAGCTTGGTAATGAGACAGAAGATTGGTAATTAGACAGAAGTTCTAATATGTGCTCATCTATTTATCACTTGTGAGCCTCTAGGCAGATCATTTAACCTTTATAAGCCTGTTTCCTTATCTGTAAAATGGTAATGATGATCACAATCTGCCCATTTGTGAGTGGCTGTAGGGATTAGAGATAATATATATAATGCCTGGTCCCTAAATAGTAATTAAAGGAATATCAGACATACAAGTGTCAGCCATGCAGGGCATGAGAACTTTCGGACTTTTCTTTTCATCTTGACAAGTCGAACTTTCAAGAACAACTAAAACTGGATCACTGGAATAGAGGGTAACAGTTGCTTACTCAGGGTGGCTCTATGTGCTACTCATGCTGTATATCCACCGCATTTGTCTACATGTTCATTGTCATCATAGAGCTTGAGTCTTTGGAGCATTTGTGAGAGTCATAAAGCCGACTGGGTGAGTGTTGGAGCAGGGACTCCAGCATACTTGTGAGCTTAGCTACTTCAGGGTTGCTGCATTTGAGACACAATTATAATATACACACATAGACAGGATGACAAATGATTTCCACGAGTCTGACAAAAAACCAAATCTCATTACTTTATGGTCACACTTTTGTGATGGTATAATTTTATTTTGCCAAAATGTCTGTCTGTGTTTATGCACATATGCATGCTCCTCGATGGCTTATTTCTATATCCAACCCAAAATAAATACAATAAAAACGGTCTCTTCACAATCCAGTTAGTTATTCCTTGCATGTGTTATGACAGAAGCATTCACTGTGATTTCTGTTCTCGGATAATGAGAAACTGTGATCGGCATTAACAGAAGAGGTTTCAAGAGGAAAGTTCCCCCAGATTTTCTCACTGCCTCTCTCCAAATTTGATATGCTGTGATGTTTTTAGTCTTATTTATTACAGTGTCTGGCTGGAGATGTTGAGAAAGAAGAGATGAAGTGCTGGAATCTAAAAATGAGTAAACAGCTGTCAACAGGAAAAATCCTGAAGAAGTGTCCTAAAGCGTGGAGAAGGTTTCAAGAATTCATTCTTGGCACCATTGCCTATAATCAGTAATTATTAACCTATTGAAATGTATTTGTTAAATACCTACATTATACATAAAGACTATGGAAATTGCATTAAACCAGTGGGAAAACATACTGCAGTATTCAACCTAGAACAGATTTCCCTCTCGGAGTAGGTAGCTTGCCTGAAGCCAAATGGTTCTTGGAAATCAATAACCTAATTAGCCCCAGGAGACTGGGTTTTCTAGACTTAGTAGAGCGGTACCGTTGCTAGAACATCTCTCCATGGGCATCACCTTAGTGGAGAGATCTATTTTTTTTTTCTTCAGGCTTTAGAGGGCGGAAGAATTCAGAAAACAGCTCTCAAGGTGCCGAACAACCATTTATCAATATTACGGTTGGACTCACTGTTCTCCCTGCCCTGAAGCTTTTGCCGAAGTCTCCTTCCAATGAGTCAGCTCACGCTCTAATCTGGTTAATACTGCTGAGCACCCGAGTCCCTTTCCTGCTGTAGCTTTTCCTCAGTCGAAGGTGAAAGGAGAAATGTTTAGATTCATGAGAGGTCTGTGTTTTCCAGCGTACTGAAGCAATATCAGACATATGTGAAAAAAAGGAAGCAAATCATTTTCCTTCTTCAGTGGATAGAGGAGAAATCTGTGGAGTTTCTCAAACTCAGGTAAAGTCAGACAAGGTGTGTTTCTGGGGCACAGCTTAACTGACTGCCAGGTATGTTAAGGAAGTTAGTTGATGATGACAATCAGGTATGTTGGCATTTTTCCCATTTCCAAAAGTGCTCAGTTTGGGCAGAAATGGGTACACAGCATAGGGTTTGTAAGATGAGGCCCCATGAAAACTCAAGACTAGAAGGTTGTCTTTGCTACTACCTATCTGTCTCTTTTCCCGTCAATCAAAATTTTTTGAAATTCCTAACGGTCTGAATTATGTCAGTGACATGTGATAGAGGTAAAAAGATAGACTTAAGGATATTAAAAAAAGTAATCTCAAAAGGATTTGGTGACTGCATTGGTTTCCTGGGCAGCTGCCGTGAGCTTGGTAGCTTAAAACTACAGAAATTTAGTCGCTCACAGAGCTGGAGACCAGAAGTCTGAAATCAAGTTGTTGACAAGACAGCATTCCCTCCAAAGGCTTTAGGCAAGAATCCTTCCCAGCCTCTCAGCTTCTGGTGACTCTAGGCATTCCTTAACTTGTGGTTGTGTCACTCCAATCTTTGTCCTGTCTTCACATGGCCTCCTCCTCTTTCCCAATCTTCCTTGTCACATCTCTTTCTGCCTCTCTCTTATATAAGGTCACTTGTTGTTGAATTTAGGAACCACACAGATAATCCAGGATGAACTCATCTCAAGTTCCTTAACCTAATTATATCTGCAAAGACCCTTTTCTCAAATAAGGCTACATTCACATGTTTGGGGATTAGGGCATGGACATAACTTTTTGGAGGTCGCCATTCAACACACCACAGTGACCATCTGGATACATTAGTTTGTTTGACTGAGAAGATGCCAGTGAGGCTGAATTCCAAGTACCTGGTCTGGACAGTTGGGAAGATTGTGGTGGTAAATACCTAGGGAAGAAACATCAGAAGGGATGCTGTTTTTGTCATTTAGTTTTGGACACTGAGTTTTACGTAGGGGACAGAGAAAGCGGACATTCGACCTCACCATTTTGCCTCATATTGATGTAGTCTTGAGATTTCAATGCTATTCAATTAGCTATGGTGAAAATAGATAAAAGACTATAGCATTCCAGAATTGGGCATCAGATTATTGTATCATCTTTGTAAAACTTTACTTTAAAAATACTTCAGGATAAGTAGTACGATATATAAATGAAATTAAATTTTCATTTATATCCTAGCAGTAGTTAGTTAGCATTTGAAGTAATCCATTCTCTAGTCGTGACACCAAGCTCTTCAATTATTGCTGTGGAAACGTGCACATGAGGATTTGCTAATTAGCATAAGAAACATGAGAAATAATTTTTTACTGCTGAGATGGGTAATGTTTAACATATATTTGACCCTCGAGTCCAACCACTCTTACATGAAAATTTATGGGAATCTGGCAAGCCCAGATACCCAAAAATTCCTTAGGAGAAGCCCTCGAGTGTTGAGCTCACTTATCCTGGGTCCCCTACGTGACAGAGCACTATTGCCTAATCAATATCATGTGAGAGGTGATGTTGCCATTCTCACCATTAGAACAGCATGGCATTGACCTTGGAGTAAACCTTTCATGCAAAGTGTCTGTGGGTATGTCTGAAAACAAAGAGTAGAACTTCCCCAAACTTATCAGTTGAGGTTGACTATTTTTGTGCCTACTTGCTAATAAATTTAGCAAGAATTTACTTAAGACTAATTTCACTTAAGACTAATTTTCATCCTAGCCTATCACTTGTTAAGGAGGATATGGGGAAGCTGAGGTAGACTCATTCAGTTCTAACCCCTAGAAGCTATAAACTAAAACTTCTATTTACCAAAAGTCTCAAGCTTTTTTTTTTGTCTCATGAATGAACACATTAGCTTGGATAACTTTGCAACAGAATCCTTTGGCCTTTGAGCCCAAAGCCCTGCAAGGACTATTGACAATAAACTCTCCAAGTATCTAAAAACAGAAAGGGTACCTAGAGACTTGGGTAAAAAGCTGAGCTAGGTGATTTTTTTCAGTCATAATCTGATGACAGTGGTCTGTCTGAAAATAGGTGTTGTATAGTCACTGCATAAGACATGGAATTCAATGATTTCTCTGATTAGAGAGTTTGGATTCTCTGAGAGAATTTCACAGAATTAAAAATGTACTAATAGTGGAGTGCTATGCATACAGTAGGCTCAGTGTTGGGTGTGTGTGTGTGTGTGTGTGTGTGTATACACATGTAATATATACTATATACATATGTTATATATGTATATGTTCTACTTTTATGAGTATGTATATACATACATACACACACACATATATATGCATTAATCTACTTGCATTCACAAATAGAGGGGTGCACCCATTTCAGGGATTCTTTGGCTTTAGCAAGATCTTCCATATGCATACATACTACACACACATACCCCCCCCCACACACACACACACCCAAATGAGAGGAGATAGCTTTTTTGGTGGTTTATAACCAATGCTTCAAAATTGGAGGACAAATGAATGATTGCTATTAGATATTTGCTTCTCTAAATGGATAGTGTTCTTGAGGATTCAAGTAATAGTTATTACTAGAAAAACAATAGCTTTCAAAGTTTCAATAAACCCATATGATTTGAAGGAGTTAACAATTTAGAAATTACAAAAAGGCACAATTCTAGTAATTTAAAAATGTTGTTGTTTCTGTATATCATAAAGTCACCACTGGGTTTATACACCTGAAGGTGTCCATAAGTGCAACCAACAGAAGGAATTTATTGAAGAGAGAGCATGGAAGTATTATAAATGTATATTGAGGGTAAAAAAAAATCTCTAAAACATTTTATGTTTCTGAGAGTAAATTTTGCATACGCAAAAGAAAATGGCTTTCCAAAATGAGAGAAACGTGTCAGTTTTAGGGAGAATGCAAGTGAAGAATGTGAAATATTAGCTACTTCCTTATAACTTTGAGCTATATTTTATTTTCTCCCTATTTTTGGTGAAGGAATTAAAAACTGGGAAGGAACAGGAAATGTGCTGAAGCTTTTTATTGGAATTATCTTTCTAAAGAAACATATGCAAAAACCAAAGCATAATCATTTGGAATGGAGATGCCTCTTAAAGTAGAGCCATCGAGTGTCACATAGCTTCCTAAGTCTTAGGTCTGAAACCGAACAATCCAAGAGGCTGTTGGCCAGAAATCTTACTCGGATGAGAAGAAAGGGGAAGGCAGATAAGGAAAAGGAAACAAGGGAAAGGTGGATACTGACCTGGTGAGAAGCCTTGATTCTTTTCTTGTAATCATGGACTCACAGGATCTTAGCAGCACGGCTCCCTTAGAGGTCACCTAATTCTGTCCTCTCAACCATATGACAGACAGTGGTCACCCCGGGCCCCCTCTAGCTAGGACAGTATTTACAGCTCACACTGCTGTCACTGTTACACCGCTGACTCTCACATTGGGTCCAACTACCTCCTTTTAGATTTGAGGGGTTCTGATTCTGTCCTCTGGAATACAGGAAATAACTCTCCTCCCTCTTTGGCCTGACAACACTTCAAAGACTCAAAGACAGCTGCCATCCCCCTGCCTTGTCTTAAAATAAATGAATAATCAAGGACAGTTCTACGTGTCTGAGGTTTGGGGTGGCAGGGACTTTCTGGGGAGATGTTGGAGGAGATGCGATCTGACAACCCAGAGAAGAGTCCCTACGATGGATTTACTTGTCCTCGTCTCCAGTTTGTTTGGTCATGAGACTTAAGAAAGAGAATTCTAATGCTATTTTGAATGTTTTATTCTTAAGCAAAAGCTGAATAAAGCCTGGGAGTCACAAATTATGAGCCTAATGTCATTGTCCTTGGTTTTATGATGCAGAAAGAATGAATTCGGTGCAAAAAAAAAAAAAAAAAAAGATTAACATGATGTTTTGGCCCCGCTTAGACCAAATGACAAATGATTATTTTATATGTGCTTTTTTTTTTTTTTTTTAAATCCCAGAACCACAGTCTAACAGGGACTTGCAATTTGAATGTAAACTGGAGGATAGAGAAATCACCTAATCAACATTCTTTTGGACATCTGCTGGTGCTGTGCTGTCTGTAGTTTAATACACTTTGGCATAGACAATGATTTCGTTTCAGTGTACAGTAGCAGTTTCAGAGTACATGCAAGAGATGGCTAGTTACTGCTCGAAGTACCCTGATCAGGAATACACTTGGGAACAGTGACCCAATATCGG
Organism: Potos flavus; assembly: GCA_028534135.1. NCBI lineage: Eukaryota > Metazoa > Chordata > Mammalia > Carnivora > Procyonidae > Potos > Potos flavus. Next base: position 134,978,204 of record CM052883.1, read on the forward strand.
AGAGACGCGAGTTAGAGAGCTATACTCTCAGAGGAGCTACTTAAGCCTTCAGCTGGTTTTCTTCTTAATTTTTAATCAATACCAAACATTTTTTTCATAGTGATACTACTAGAAACATGTTTATGCTTATGAGAAATGATTTATGCCTTGATAAAATTAGTAACGATAAAGAAATGTAGATTTGCGGAAAATGTCGTGCAGGCATTCCTGGTCTTGCGTGCATGGGAGAGTAATCCCGTAACTGTAGCCTTCAGAAAGGCACCCTCGACTTTCTGACCGACGCAGTGGGTTCAGATTTGGAAGATTTTGGTCAGTTGACTCCTATTGAAAAGTTAGACAAATCCTGCCACTGTAAATAAACCTTTCATTCAAGGAGCCACCAGTGTACCTAAAAGGCTAGAGACCTGGGACTTTGTCAAGCTTACAGAATGTTTCTTTGACTGCTTTAGTGCCCATTTGCCTGCATGCATTCCATCTGAGACTTACTTACATTGTATCAACTTACCTGGTAGCAAGAATGTGGGAGAAAAGATGGCCCTCACCCAGCTGGACTTATTGAAGATGGGTTAGATTGGATTTTTGTTCGAAAACATTCACTCTCACCTCCCCCACCCTCACGTAAGAAGTATACTTCCCCATGCTTTTGACCTTGGGATGGTCACAGGACATGCTTTAGCTAATGTTGATGAAGGATAGCTGGAAGGCAGGCAGGCAGGGACAAGCCCCCGCCCCCCCCCCACCCCCCCCCGCCCCAAGGAAATCACCCTTGAAAGGATTTTACACCTCCCAGGAAGGAGGCCTCCACCCTTTCCCACGTGATAGATAGGGGACAAAAACCTGATTGGATGACAGGTGCAGGGAGGGTTAATCAGACTGAAACAGCTGGCCAACAAGCCCATAAAAACCCCTAGACTTAGAAACTCCATTAGCAAACTTCTTGGGTTCCCTTCCTCCTTGGGAGCTTTGTCCTTTCACTTTGCTATTGCTCAATAAATCTTGCTTTGCTGCCCACCACTCTGTCTGGTCTACCTCTTCATTCTTTGAAGTGGTGTGATCAAGAACCGCAGGTATCAATAGAGAAAAAAATCCTGTAACAATGTGACGTTAATGTTCATGACAGAAGCAGGGGCTTAAAATATGCTTGGGCAGGAGGCTTGCCCTCACTCATCTTGGCCAAGACCATGAGAACAACATACTTTAGGTGGTGCCCTGGGACAAGAAATCTGAGAAACAGGGACCAGACCTGGACCCAACCTGCCGCACGAGAGTTGGCCAGCCAAGGGCAGAGCCATGGCAGTGGACCCACAGGAAGACATAAGTGTTTATTGCTGAGTGCCACTGAGCTACTGTGGTTATTATGTGGCAATTGCTGACTGGTACATGAGGCTACCAATATTTATTCCCCAAACCTAATATCATGAATGTCCAAATCGGATTAAGTAGTAGGCACTTTACAAATATTGTTTCATTTGATTTTCATAACAAATCTGGGAGTTAGACCTTATTTTTCCCATTGTATAGATAAAACGATTACAGCTATGAGAGATAAAATAACTTGGCCTGAATCACAGAGGAGGAGCAGAGCAGGAGTTAAGAGTCCATCCTCCCCTCCCACCTTTCATGGCTCACTTTAACCGACTTGCTTAGATTGAATTACACCTTAACTAAAGCTGTCTCCATGCACAGCATGAGGGACAAAAACTGAACCCTGAATCAGGGAGGGTCATTCGTGTGCAAATTCACTCAGTCAATGTATGTTTAATGAGCTAGGTACCAGTGCTTTGTGGGGATTTAATGAGAAGCCTGATCAACACTGCCCCTGCCCTCACAAGGTCCACATCTTAATATAGATTTGTTAGTTAAACACATGCTTCAAGTTTTGTTTGTAGTGTAAGGATTATGGCCTCATTCCTTGGTGTGTGTACAAACAAGCTCTAGACAAAGGAGGCTGACTGTATTCAACCGTGTGACTCTTAATGTGGTGACCACTAACTAGCTGGAATCCAAGTAACAACTAATCTCACAAATGCGTCCAACTACTAACGATAAACCTGGGTTGTTCCTCCACGGAGATGTCTTGCATGTTATGGGTCAGAGAGTTTGAGAAAAATAAAGTTACTCCCACTGTTCTACAGGGAGGGGAAAAAAAGAAAAAGCAATGGGATATTATAATTCTTGTTAATAAACATTATTAAACCCAGACGATTTCTGAATTTTAGAATAAAAATAATTAATCTACTGAAAGAATGGTAAACCAGGAACGATTTAAAATTATAATTAAAGGATGGGAATGACATTTGCTATCAGAGGCATCTCAGCAGACTGTTTGAACAGTACACTATGCGGGGTAAATTATTTCTACCGTAATAATGGTATTTAGTCTAATACAACGGCGTACTAGAAATCTAATTGCAACTCGCCAAGGATTTAAAAAAACACAGTTATAATGTAAAAATACAGGAAGAATAGATATGATCTGTATTTTTAAAAGAACATGGTAATGCTACTATATGGTTCAATTTTCAGATATCAGGATTTACTATAATAGAAAAGACAGAGAAAATGAAAATTGGGGAGACTTTTGAATAGGTGCTTTAAGAAGGGGATTTGCGACCGAATGGAAACAGGCTGATTTTGATTACACTTTAATATGAGATAAAGTAAAGATGGGGTAAAGCCAAAGTAAAACATAATTATAAGTTTCTGCATAATCCCTGGCAAAAATATTAAAGATTAGATTCCAGAATTGTGTTACTACCTCCATAAGACTTTTACCAATCACAGTTACCCACTGTACATTAAGCATTGTCCGAAAACAGATAAAATATATCATACATGGGAATAATCATAAAGGTATTAATAAGATATCTGGATCTTAAAGCTTTGCCTTCCTCTTTCTGAAATAGAAAAAAAAATTATAAATACAACTTAAAATAGAAAATAATCCATATAAATATACACCAGAGTGGGAGTGAGGAGACAGAATGCTATGAATTCAGTTCTAAGTTAAAAAAAATTAAGTACAAATTATTTTTCTATTAAGAAAGCATGAATACACCATGTTTTATACTACCTCCTGATTTCTTTTCACAAGATCTTGTGCATATGTTGACAAGTTCCCACGGGAACACATTTGGCTGGGAAGAGAGATAGTGAGTCATGTAGATTAACAGACCAAAAATTCAAACTAGTAGTCTTAGCTCCACAATGGCCGAAAAAGATGGGCATTAATCATTCTAACATAAAAATAACCCTCAATGTGAATAGAAAAATCAACAGCCCTTAACTCGATGATAATCGATAGATGCAGTACTATGTATAGGACATACAGGTGAGAATAAGAGCTTCATTTCAGGCAAATATCTGACATTCGGGAATATCTGATTATGAAGAATCTGAAATTGGCCAGGTGTTGATAGAAACTGTTCATAAAATGTGGCCACCATCCATTCTATACTCTAAGAAACCAGCAGTGTGACAATAATCCTAGTGATTTGGGTGCCTTTTTTTGTCTGTCTACCTCCAACACAGAAGCAGGTGGACATACACAAAATAAGCTTCTACTGAAAACCTTGATGAGTGATAGACACCATCTGCCAATGCTCAGTTAAATGTGCTTTTGTGGGTATATTTTGCAGGAATGGAGAGAGAGAGAGAGGGAGGGAAGATATTCTTTTTGGAAATGGATGTGGACATTTTGCAACAGAAATTTAAAAAACAAAAAACAATGCACTGTAAGTAGGGAAGTAGAATTTAAAAATTACATTCCTGGGACACCTGGTGGCTCAGTCGTTAAACTCAGGTCATGATCCCAGGGTCCTGGGATTGAGCCCCGTGTTGGGCTCTGTGCTCAGCAGGAACTCTGCTTGTCCCTCTGCCTGCAGCTTCCCCTGCTTGTCCCTCTGCCTGCAGCTTCTCCTGCTTGTGTGCGCTCTCACTCTCTCTGACAAATAAATAAGTAAAAAAGTCTTTAAAAAAAATTGCATTCCTACAGTAGGTGATCTCTGAAGAAATTAACGTTCTCCACCTTATTCATTTCAAGGTATTTTTCTGGAATATGTAATTAAATAATGATAATATTAATTTCTTATATTAAAAAAGGATTAGGATATGTTACATTATTAATATGCTATTTTCCTGAATTCATTAAAGATAGTGACATTTGAGGTGTTTAGAGTACTGGAAAACCTAGATATGGCTATGAATTTATTACATTATAGAAAAATGTGTATTTTATTTCTGATTGTAATGGGCAATTTGGATATGAAGAATTGTAAAGAGAAAAAATGGACAAATCTATAATCCTATCATACAGATTATAGGTGTTATGATTTTTGCACATTTACTTCCAGTAATTATACTGGTCTCTTTAAAAAATATATACATATCATGTGTACAGATTTGTGTTCTATTTTTTCTTAAAATCATATCATAAAGATTTTCCTATATGATTAAGCTCTTTTTTTTAAGATTTTATTTATTTATTTATTTGACAGAGAGAAAGAGATCACAAGTAGGCAGAAAGGCAGGCAGAGAGAGAGGAAGAAGCAGGCTCCCTGCTGAGCAAAGAGCCCGATGCGGGGCTCGATCCCAGGACCCTGAGATCATGACTTGAGCCGAAGGCAGAGGCTTAACCCACTGAGCCACTCAGGCGCCCCTATGATTAAGTTTTTTAATAAAAAACATTTTTAGTTGCTGTGTAATATTCCATTACATAAATGGACCATACCTTTACTGTTCTATTTATTTATTTGTTTTCGGACATTAAGTGACTTCAGAATAAACATTTTGTATTTTGAAATATTTTCTTAGCGAAGATCTTTTAACACTGGAATTCTTGAGTCCAAGGCTAAATGTTTTATGTGATGCTAGGGCAGACACTGGCTAGCTGTTTGCAGACTTGTTTGATTTTCCTCCTGGGCACAAAGATAGAATATATTTCTCAGCCTCCCTTGCAGTTAGGTGCGAACTCAAGAAGTAATTCTTTCCACAGGAATATGGGCAGAACTGGTGGAATGATGTACGTTCCCGATGTGGCCCATAATCAGCTCTTACACAATGCTCAAGCCTCTCTTCCCTCATCTGCTGGCTCTATGTCAATGCGAGGTGAGTTCGAAAGGCAGTTGAGAGAGTTGAGCATCTGTCAGGCTCTTTCTGAAGGACTGGGGAACAGAATACCCTTGATTTCCACTCTCTCTAATGGAGATTATACTTGAGAAATAAAATTCTATTATGTTAAGTGACTAATATTTGGGGGTGTATTTATTTTAGTGTTAGCATAATCTTAACTAATGGGAATGTTGGCATTGGAGGTATAAGGTACAACTCTCTAATAAAATCCTAAAATATGTGGAATGGGCATTGGGTGGTGAGGACCCTGTATTAGAGGATGGGATAGTGCAGACCTGTGTAATACAGTGGTAAAATATGTGTTAAACCTGTTGCTGGCAATAGCTCAAGGGTAGATCAAGCACTCACTGCACCTACAGCTTTAGCGGAAGAGACTGGGAAACAGAATTTTGTAGTGTGTTGGTTGTTACCAGTTTCTACGAAGAGGATGTTAGAAGAAAAAATCGGTCTGTTAGTAACTACATGATTTTCAAGCAGAAATAAAAAGGGATTTGGAGAGAAGTAATTTGGGGCATCAACAAGTTGGAAAGCTAACTGTTTCTAGACCCCAAACAATAGGAACTATGATTGAAAATGCCTTTAAGTGATGGCCCAGCAACCAAGACCAGATTAAGGGCATAGTCTTCTTTCTCCAGACTGCCATATGATCTCAAGGTTGCTGGCATTAAGTTGTGTAAGTATGTGAGAGAGAGAGGCATGAAGGTGAGGAAGCAAGGAAAAGAATCAGGATTAATAATTATATTTAGGAAAGAATTTGGGGTGGAGTTCCTGGCGTGTGAAACTGAGTGGAAGCAAATGGATTAGAAGTCTACTAAGTAAAAACATATTGCCAAAGAAATTATAAGCCTGGACTAAAAATGTCTTTGAATGCTTAAGCCTTAAAATCAGCCTTGGACCCCCAAGCCTGCATGAGCAACAAATGAGCTTAAAAAACTGGCGTGCTGGAGAAAGTCTCCATTCCCACTGTAAATATGACCAAGGTGGAGGTGGACCAGGAAAACCCCCCAGAGAGCAAAACCAACCACCACGGAGAGAAATGGACACAGGCTTCCTGCAGAAAGCAGAATCAAGGTCAAGGCAAAGCACTTCTCCACCCTAAAGCTAGGAGTTTTCAGAGTTCTTGCCCAGCACAACTGCTGTAAACTAGTGACTCCTGGGTCCAGAATCTTCCCTTTTTTGAAGGGAAGTTGCTTTTTGTTTGTTTGTTTGTTTGTTTGTTTTTGTTTGTTTTTGTTTTTGGGGGTGTGGGGATAATTATCAAAAATGCTGTTTGGCAACAAAAAGGAATGAAGTATGGATACATGCGACAAGATGGATGAACTTCAAAACGTTATGCTAAGTGAAAGAAGCCAGACACAAAAGACCACATATTGTATAATTCCATTTATATGACAAATGGAAAAAAGACACATCTATTGAGGCAAAAAGTAGATTAGTGGTTTCCTGGCACTGGGTTGGGAGTGAGGAATGGTTACAAATGGGCACGAGGGGCCTTTGAGGAGTGCTGGAAATATTCTAAAGCTGGATTGTGGTAGATGGCTATACAACTCTGTTAATTTAGTAAAAAATTAATGAACTGTATACTTAAAACATGTAAATTTTATGATATGTATATTTATTTCAATATATATATATATTTTTAAACCTACTGGTGAACACATAAAACAAGCACTTTTATACCATAGAGTGAAATTCAGCTTAACCTTTTTGGAGACATCTAGTATCAGATATCAAAGCTTCGAGCGTTTGTATTCCCTTACCTGGCAATTCTACTCCTAGGAATTTACTCTAACAAAATAATTGAATACAAGCTACAAGGTTGTTTCTTGCAAAGTTGCTTACAATAATGAATAATTGAAATTAATTTAAATGTTTATCAATACGGGATTTGTTAAATACATTAGACTATATCCAAACATTGAAATGGCCTACAGTTGTGATTTTACCATGGAAATCTTAATGCATTTATGTGGAAAACTATCCAACAACAACAAACATGCAGTTAAAATGTGGTATTTATGGGTAAAACATGGGCCCATTTATGTTTACAAAAACATGGGGGTATAAGGGTGGAGAATACCAACTTTCACTTTTCCTAAAATAGGTGAATTTTTTTCAGCCACCGTATCCTATCAAGACAATAGCAACAAAGACATACACATTTTGGAAATAATCTGTCACGTTAAAGTAAAATAAAAATCAGATTAAAATTTCATGCCTTTGATACATTTGTATGAGTGCATTAATTTGACTAAATTCAGAGATTTTCCCCCTGCCAGTTGGAAAATAGTTTAATTTATGGTCATGTATGTAACTCATTTGCTTTTAAGTAAACCATTTGACATATATTTTTATATTTTAATTTCTTCGACACTGATGAAGTAAATCTTATAATTCACCTTCATTAATTTTTTCTGTGGACTGATTTTAATTAATAAGTGGTACCATAAATAAAATGAGGTGTGTGGTGTGTGTTCTGGAAGAGATTCGACTCTATGATACAATAAATGGATTCTTAGGGTCTTTTAACGAAATAAGCTAAAATAGTCAGATGTGGTCTGGAGTAAGGGTCCTTCTTTCAGGTCTTACCCTTCACAATTACCTGCAAAAAAACTAAAAAGAAAGTGTTTAGAGGCTAGATTCCTACCAGCACGTAAAGACAGAAAGAACTTGTAAATTTCCTTTATATGCAGAAGTAAATATTTAAGGAATTTTTACATCAAATAGCCTGGAAGAAGTACATGTGACTCAAATAGCTCATTCTTACAGTATGTTACAAAAACATTTGCTTAAGAGATTTATGATATTTGTTGATAGGTGCTACAATCCAAAGTAAAGTATCTTTCTGTACATATATCAATCAAATCTAGGTTGAAAATGAGTAAATATATCAGGTCATGCATCAGAGTTTTCTGAACAGATTAAAGCCACTATTGGGGGCATATAACAGAAAAAAAAATTATCCCCTTAAAAGAATTATTTTAGAGCTCCTCTGACATTAAGCAGTTGGGCGAAGGCAGTGTGTTAGAAAGTAGTAGTGCTTTGCAGTTTATTTCAAAAAGGAACAAAAATAGCATATCGGTAGGTAATCTAAGTTCCCCATCACGTAGGTCTCAACAGAAAACTGGTTTAATATAATAAAATCTGAATTGAGTAGTGTCTGACAGATGAGTGATCAGACACTGTTTGGAAACAATGTGTATTCTGGACAATAAAAATAGGGTGTGTAGATATGTGAGGAAGAGAGAGATGGTTGGATATGAGGCACAGAACATTAAGTGCCCAAAAACAGAAAACATTGGGGCTACTTCAAAGATAAGGTGCTGAACCTTTTGTTTTACTTAATATGAGAAACCACCATTCCTTTGAATCTTTCTGTAAAAAGGAAGATTAAGGACTTGTCTTGCAATTTACTAAGAAACTATCATGCGCTTTTATTTTATTTTTTAAAGATTTTATTTATCCATTTGAGAGAGAGAGAATGAGAGAAAGCATGAGAGGGGAGAAGGTCAGAGGGAGAAGCAGACTCCGTTTGGAGATGGGAGCCCGATGCGGAACTCGATCCCAGGACTCCAGGATCACGACCGGAGCCGAAGCAGTTGCTTAACCAACTGAGCCACCCAGGCACCCAATCATGCATTTTTAGACAGACAGTATTTAGAACTGTATCATCGTTTCCAACAGGTTACCATTTGCCCCTAACATAAATATCAAATGGAAATGTCCTATCTTCGTACTGGACATGTTGTGGCATTATATTATTTCTTTAGATCAGATGCTGTTTTTAAGCTTTGATTTTTAAGCAGGAGACACATTTTCTCAAGAGGGGATCCTAAGGCCCAGGGGCAGCCAAAGGGTTGGACATCTCCGGGTCACCATTACTGCCCCTTCTCCCCAACATTTACTCACCCCCCTCCTTCACTGTTATTTTGGCCTTGAGGGCAGAGGTTCAAAGCTTTGACTGCACATAGGAATCACCTACAGAGGTCGAAAATCGTGTTAGCTGGTCTCCTCACCAGCAAGTCAGATTTAAGTGGCCTGAGGTGGGACATGGGGACTCGAAGTCCCCATGTGATGTTAATGTGTAGGAGATATTGCAACCCATTGCTCTAGTTAGAGATTTTCAGAGTATGATCCCTGACAGGCAGCAGAGAGGGAAAGCCCCATCCCAGACCTCCTGAGTCAGAAACCCTGGGAGGAGGGGCCCAACCATCTGTGTTTAGCTAAGCTCTCCAGGTGACCAGATAGACACTCACGTTTGAGAATCACGGCTTACCGAAGTGAGCCTTCCACGGGTAAGAGGGAAGCAGGTAAAGAGTGAGAGAATGTGGCACTTAATTCACCTAGCTTTTTATCTTCAGAAGTGGCTAATGATTTAAAAGGATTTTGAAGATTTTTTTCCCAGGATTGTGTTCCTTTATAGGTTTTACTGTGTAACTGATGACATCACATGAAGTATGTCCTTTATGAATGTTTTTCCTGATTCTTCATCTGAATTGGTAGCTTGGGGCTTGTCCGCTTCCGGGGAGTAGACAGTAGTGAAAAGATGTCATGAACTGTAAATAGTAGGTGGCCTTCTGTATTTTTTGATAATGTCGTGAAGATTAAATCTGAAAAGGAAATCTTATGGCTGCCAAGCAACTAAGTTTTTTTTTTAAGGTTCTGAAGTAGTTTATTATGATCACTGTAACCCTGAGTCTAATTAAGACCTCTAGTCAAAGAAATTGTTTGATAAAAATAAATTCCAAGGGAAGACTGAATGTGCCATCTCTTATGTGTTAGAATCTCCAAATGAGGCAAGCTTCTCTTCAGTAATAGTGCTGTTTGTCCCTATATTATCTTCTATTATAGATCTTTTACATATCGTACGAGTTTCCTATCGCTGTTATAACAAAGAACCCCAAACTGGATCAGAATCCTGAGATGGGTTTATGCTGGGCCCAGATCACGGTGTGGGCAGAGCTACATTCCTTCAGGAGGCTCTGGGGGAGAATCTGTGTCCTTGCCTTTTTCGACCTCTGAAGATCATCTGCATCTCTTGGCTTGTGGCCCTCTCCTCCAG
>CM052883.1:134988895-135090595 GCA_028534135.1 Potos flavus
TTTGCCTTTTGCATACCTTTAGATTAGAAGATTCAAGTTGGCAAAAAAAATTGGTAAAAATATTTATCATCACCCAAAGTAGGTATATTCGAGTCAGAAATTTTAAGATATAATTTGCATACAATGAAAAGTACAGACCATAAACGTATAATTAGACAGATTTTGACAGAGGCATACATTCCTGTATGATCAAGTTACAGACATTTTTGTCACCAAGAAGTTCCCCCCAAATACTTTCCCAATCGATTCCTTTCCTTGCCACAAATAATCACGGACCTGATTTCTGTTTATTCCCTCCTTGGGTGTCTGGCTTCTTTCACTCAAGCACCTTCAGTGCTTTTGAGAATCGCCCCTGATGTATGTGTATCAGCAGTTACTTCCTTTCTATTGCTGTCTAGTACTCCATTGTATGAGGCATGGGCATCACAGACAGGATCTGAGAGCTAGCCTTTACTTCCTCTACTCCTCATACGTTGAAGCCATTTTTCCTTGAAGTGCAAACCTTGGACTTCCTTCGTCAGGATCAGTAGGGCCCCACTACTATTTGACCGTATTAGATCTGAATTTAAATACAGGGTAGAGGACCTAGTATTTCTAGCAAGCACTGGGATGCTGATTGCATTAGTGATTGACATTGTTGCTTTAAGCAAATATTTTGTGTATATAAGGGGTTAAGGAAAGGGCTAGAAGAATATGAAACAGAGTGGCCCAATTGTTCCCAGTAATTCATGTTGATGGATTGAACTGAGCAGGTTTCCAAAAATACGAGGGGCAGCAGACAGTGTGCGGTGACAGGAGCAGGAGTCCTGGGGGCCCAGACTAATTAATTAGGCAGGAGCTAGAGAACTGGACCGGAGCAGGTTACCTCTCCTTTTCTGAGCTGGAAAGGATGGATTTGGGCAAAACGGAAAAGGAAAAGGTGAGAAGAGAAGACAGTGAGACTGTTAGTTTATGGCGTCTCAAAGGGAGAGAAAACAGAATTCAGTTAACCTAAAGAACCAAAGCCTTTCTTTGCTTTTCCTGATCATTCTCCTGCCACCTGCTGCCTCCCCGAAGGCTGCCAGCCTCACCTGGGTTTTCCTTGTTGTTGCCTCCCAGCAGAAATGCGAGTATAGCCTCAAAAAAAGAGCAAGCGTATCAGTATTCCTGAATCGCTGGTTGAAAAACAACAGCCCCAAGAAACAGGACCCTTTCTCTCCTGTATAGCGATAAGGTGCTTAAATACCAACGTGATAAGAACAAGATAAATAATAGCGACAAGCCCTGTGATGCACTCAAAAATGTCAGGCTGGTGCCACATGCTGTCCAATGAAATGTTCTGAATGATCTAGGGGCTGGGAGGGAGAATATACTTTTCATTTAGACAGTTTATTCTGCACAAACTGCTGCGAGACCCTCCCATCGCGGCGGTGAAGAGCCTGGCTATCTCAGGCTTGCAGTTGCCGCTCAGACACTGCGCACAGATAAACGTGAGCCTCGTATTTCATCTTTGGTCCGTGCGGCTGGGGGCGTATCTCCCCCACGGCCACGGTCACCCCGCAGTCCCCGACGGCTCGGAGCCAAGGTCTCTGGCTGTGCTGTTATCAACAGGCCAATGCATCCCTGCTCTCTACTCCTCTTGGGCCTTTTCTCCTCTCTTCTCAGGGCTGGGGTGGAGGGGATGCCGGGTTAACTGAAGCCGGTCTAACCATTAACCTAGCTAGACCTTTCCTCTTCCTCAAAGAGAATCAGTTATACTTAGGTCCATTGGGCATTTTGGAACATAGGGTATATTCCATATTGTTACTGAAATACCGTCTCGCAAAAATACAAAGAAATCTTCACCTTCACTCAGTATCTGATTATTAGTAATAATACTGTATTTCATTATACTATATTATATTGGTATTTTAAAGTTATTATAGTATACTTATAAATAAGTACGTTAATGCTGTAATTACGTTAATAACGTTAAGAACCATCATGTTCACTAAGAGAAGGAAAATATAAATATAAAACTTAAAAAAAAAAACCGATAGGTTACTTTCAAAAATTTTATTTATTTTTTAAATTCAAGTACAATCAATACACAGTGTTGTATTAGTTTCAGGTGTATGATATAATGATTTGACAATTGCCAGTAGGTTACTTTTGATTAAGTTTAAACTATTTGAATATTTGAAATTTGAATTTTGGATATTAAATAGTCAAATATATTTGAATTGTGAATATGAATTTGTTAAAGTTTAAAATGTTAAAATACCTCAGTTCTGCCCACAGAAAAGCCTTAGTAGCAATGACAACCCAATAATAATGAGAATGGTAGCACCAAAACTGTGGTCTCTGACTACCATGCCCTACCAAAGGAACCAGGGATTCTTGGCGAGATCTGGTTCCAGGTTTGGAGTGGCAAATGACAAACCAAGACTAGATCATCTTGGTATGCTGGCTAAAGGTGGACAATTTTACCATCAACAAGAAAAATGATGGCAATTGATTGAAACACAATAACTAAATAAATATGCCTGAATTTATAATGATACTCAAAAGAGAAAGCCAAAGTAACAAACATAATTCATTTATCACCATTGGAGGTAGTCTTTTGACTCGTCCTCCAAAAATTAGTAATTAATGGGAAAAATAAGTCTTGATCCGCTTTTCACGTGAAAACTCTATTTTTAAAATGTTATCATATAGCCCTAGTTAATGAGGGAAAATTTTCTTACACAAGTATTCCAGCTAGTAGATGTAGAAGAAATGATAAAACTAGAAAAATTCACCATTTTACATCTAATGAAATAACCGATTCAAGTAATAAACATTTATGGAAGCTAAAACTAAGAAACAAAATATTAATGAGGAACTGGATATTATTCCAAGGGAGCCAAAAGGTCACCCCCCAACTTTACGGCTAGGAATCAGGCAGTCACCATCATGATCTACTGATCAATCAGCACCCTTAAAGGCAGGGCACATAGACAGTATGTATTTCCTACTGTGATGTCATAAGTAGGACATAGGAGCACCTGTGCGGTATCCATGGCAAAAATGTTTAGCCCTGAATCTAATCAAGTCTGTATATCTAACTTCTGGGTTACATAAACATTGAAGATGGGAAACACGTTGAAAAAATCAGCAGAGTTCAGAATGTTAAAGAATAAGTGACCCAGTCTCCTTAAGAAGGCAATGCTTGAGGAGAGGGTGAGAGTGGAGAGGAACATGCAGATAAAAAGTCATAAGAGACCTAGCAATCTCAGCAGCAGCAGCAAAATTCCCCTGTTAGTTCATCGTATATCTTGAATTTTCACATGTATTTTGGCACAGGACTCTGGTTGGCCTGTTGACTGACGTAGGGCTTCTCCTAACCTCTTGTGGAGGATGTAGCTGCTTGGGGATTCCTGCATCCCTTCCCAAATTCTTTTCCCTCCCCTTCCACCACCACTGAAATCCAGAGGACATAAGTTCATGAAACTAACAGCAAGTAGAAGGGCATAAACAGAAAAAGTTCTTACTAAAAATGGAGCATATCTGAGGCAGTCAAGGATTCTGAGGGGTCGCAGAGTCCAATGCTGTAATAAAAACCAGATAATTTTATGACCAATAATAACAGTTTTAGTTACATATGCTGAGATAAAAGTAGTCAGATCTCAGGCCGCATGGTGGAAATCATTGAGTGCTGTACAAGACTGTGCTGCGGGCATCTAAAAAGAAATGTTCCCTGAACTGTGTCTAGAATATTAATAGTCTGTTAGAGCTCTCTTAAGTATCAAATATGGGTAGCTCCAACAGCAACAGCGGTCCAAAATACAAACCCTATTTAATCGGGCTCCTCTGTTTAAAATTCAGAACACGTTTATGGACATGTACGTGTGTGTGTGTGTGTGTATGTGTGTGTTTTTGTGTATCTGGTTTTATTTAACTTGCAGTCACTCACACTGACAGAATTATCTGACATCTTTTTAAAAAATTTTAATTGGATGGGGCACCTGGGTGGCTCAGTTTGTTAAGCGACTGCCTTCGGCTCAGGTCATGATCCCAGAGTCCCGGGATCGAGTCCCACATCGGGCTCCCAGCTCTGCGGGGAGTCTGCTTCTCTCTCTGACCTTCTCTCCTCTCACGTGCTCTCTCACTCTCTCTCTCTCTCTCTCAAATGAATAAATAAAATCTTTAAAAAAAAAAAATTTTAATTGGATGAACTTCTTAGTGAATCATAGCTAGATGCTGAACAATTCCAAGTTAGTGGCAGAGATTAAATATCTTTAAAAAGAAATATTAAGGTATAAAGTAAACTTAATTAGGTAACACACCGTACTCTACCTAGATTAGTGATTGTTTCCATTTTTTATTTATTTATTTTGGTCACAGATTCCTTTGAGGAGCTTCTTAATATTTAGGATTCTCTTCAGAGAAAGACATAAATGTATGAAAAACTAGTCAACAATTTCAGAGGATTCTCCCCAACTCCCCCACAGTGGCAGATTTCATTTTCCAAAGACGGCCACGGTAATAGTTTCCATCCCACACGCTTTTCTGCAATGTGACTTGCTGCTCCGTAATCAAGAGGTCAGCATCTAATTCTTCTCCCCTTGCTTCTGGGAGGCCTGAATGATTCAGTGAAACAAAAGAATGTGGAAGAAATATTCTGGAACTTCTGAGATTAGATCATAAGAAGCCTTGCAGCTACCACCTGGGACTTTGGAACTCTCATTCTTGGGATACAGCCTCTCGGGACTCTCCATCTGTGAGTGTAGCCACCATGCTGTGAGGGTCACAAACTATACGGAAAGGCCACATTTGGCCACTCAGTTTGACACATTCAGCTGGCCTCATAGCCGACAACTGCCGGTCCTGTGAGGGAGCCATCTTGGACACTCAACCCAGTTAAACTCTCAGAGGATTCAGCCCCAGCTGATATCTGACCGCAGCTCCAGGAGAGGCACAATGAGAGCTGCTCACCTGAACCCAGCTGACGCACAAGACCATCAGTGTTAATAACAAATTGTTGTTTTAAGCCACTACGTTTTGGGGTGATTTGTTACACAGCAATAGATAACTATAACACCCACCGACCCCTATTGAGAACCATGGCTCTTAATGATCTATTGGGAAATGGTGATCAAGTTAATAGACTGTAGTTAAAAATTCTTAGGTCCAATAATTTACTAGCTGTATCTTTATATGTCTTATAAAAAATCACTAAATTTTTGCAACATTTAGCTATGTTCTGATTTGGGTGGTTTGGTTTTTTATTTCATTTATGAATCAATAAAGGTACAACTGGCTATTCAGAGGGGTTTCCTACAACAGCCAGTATTTCTTATGTAGTATCTGGTATCATTCTATATTGGATTTGGATGGTTCTCACATTTAATTTTTCTTCCCTTCTCTTTTCCCCTCTTCTCTTCTGGTCCTCTCTCATGTCTACCTACCCACGTATACGTGGTCAGTATCTCAAATCCTCATTTCCCCAACCAACTGCCTAACATCGATGCTTTGATTTTTAATGCCAGATAACACTGAGAAGAAAAACCTTTTGAAAATAATTGTTTCTGTGGTTTGACCCAGAAGTTCCACTTTTAGGTTTTGGTTTTTTTTTTTCCTTAACAATGAATGGTTAGGGGCGCCTAGGTGGCTCGGTGGGTTAAAGCCTCTACCTTCGGCTCAGGTCATGATCTCAGGGTCCTGGGATCGAGCCCCGCATCGGGCTCTCTGCTCAGCAGGGAGCCTGCTTCCCCCCCTCTCTCTGCCTGCCTCTCTGCCTACTTGTGATCTCTCTTTCTGGCAAATAAATAAATTAATTAAAAAAAAAAAAAGATTGACCCAAACAGCAAAAAATGACATTAAAAAAAAAACCAATGAATGGTTAATTCAGATAAAAATTTAGCTACAAGGATGTTTATCACAGCATCACATATCATAGGGGAAAATTGGAAATAATCCAAAGACACATTAATAAGAGACTTTATAAATGATGGCATTCCTATGCCACAGAATACTATGCAATAGTTAAAATGAAATAAAACTATTTATATTGACGTGGAAAGATATTCAGGATATTAGCAGATGTGATGTGAGTGAGGCTTTAAATGTGCTTGCAGAGTTTGCCCTGGCTTCTGGAACATCTGTGATCTGTCATTAGGTAGCAGCCATCTGTCCAGGTGATTACGGGTCCCAGAGTGAGGGACATGAAGAGCAGACCTGAACTTGAGGCGGAGTCAGCTCAGCCAGGGCACAGACCAATGAATAAGAAATGAATGTTTGCTGCTGAGAGTCATTGAGGTTTGTGGATGGTTTGTGATGTGAACATCTGACTAATACGGTCTGATTCATTACTCATTAGTTATGGTGATGTTTGTGTAGCTCTCCTATGCTAAAAATACAGACACGGGAAATCTCATTAGATGTAGAAAGAAGTGATATGGATTACCCTAGGTAACCAGTAAATGTAATATATTTATACTGCTTTATGAGTCTATCATAAATTTGAGAGGAGTCTATTTATCTTTCTCGCTGAGCTGTTCGAAAGCTTTGAAATCACATTTGCAGTGGACTTATTGTCTGATATTGTGAAAGCTACTTGGTTGATGTTAAAATGAATGAGCCAGACTTCTATGCTTCTCCCTTCCTTTACTATTCTTGTCTGACGTATGGTGTCACATGTGATTGTAGGCATTTCTGTATGTGATTTCCAAGTCTTGAAATGCAAATATATTTTTACCTGTAAAATGGGAATCTGTTGCTGATGTAAAATGTTGCTCTGGTAAGTATTCTAAACCTATGTACGCTTAGTGCCGTTTTCCACTACTGTTTAGAATCTGGTTCTATTAGTGAAGGTGTATCATTTCCTTAAAGCAAGGTTCTTAACAGTGGCACTTTTGACATTTGGGGCCAGACTTGTGGGCAGCTGTCCCATGCATTTTACCATTTTAGTGGCCTCCCTGGCCTTTAGACACACTAGACGCCAGGAGTACCACTCCAGATCCCTGTGCTCCTCCCCCCACCATCTGCAGTCATTGACAACCAAAAATGTCTTCTGACATTTCTGTATGTTTTCTGGGGGGCAAAATCATCCAGCTGAGAACCACTGCCTTAACAAGTGAATTTTAATGGTTTTCATACCTGGTTACACATTAGAATAATCTAGTAAGCTTTTTAAAAATATCTTATTTTGAAATAATTTTAAAATTACTGAAAAATGCAATAATGGTACAAAGAACTCTTACTTACCATGTATTTATAATATATAAATATTATATATGGAGTATAATGTAATATAATATTTGCCAGATGTACTTTTTCATTCTTTTTCTACGTGTATGCATAGATACTTTTTTTCTGGATCATTTGGGAATAAGTTGCAGACAGTATGACACCGTACCCCTTAATACTCATGTTTATTTCCTAGAAACAAGGACGTTCTTTCACATAATCATGGTATGAGTAACAAAAGCAGGAACTTTAAGATTAATACAATATTATTATCCAACCCACAGTCTAATATTCAAGCTTTGCCAGTTATCCCCCCAAATTATTTCATAGACCAGGCTCCAGTGAAGGACACTAATTTTAGTTTGTTGTCATATTAATTTAGTGTTCTTTATCTAGAGCAGTTCCTCAGCCTTCCATTGGTTTTTTTATAACCTCAACATTTTTCAAGAGTAGAGAGGACTTTTTTTAGAGAATGACTCGCAATTTGGATGTGACTGCTATTTCCTTATGGTTGGATTCAGGTTGTGCAATTTTGGCAGGAACATTATGTGAGTGATGCTGTGAGCTTCTCAGTGCATCTCATCAAGAACCACATGATGTAGGTTAATTCCTTTATTGGTGATATTAACACTGATCACTCAGTTAAGGGGGTGTATTTGTTTCCTAGGGCTACCATAACAAATTACCAAAAATCGTGTGGCTTAAAACAGAAAAGTTTTCCCTCACAGTGAGGAGGCCAGAGTCCAAAATCAAGGTGTTGTCAGGGCTGTACTCCCTCTGGGAAGTCTAGAGTACAATCCTTCCTTGCATCTTCTGGCTTCTGGTACTGTTGGCATTTCTCATAGTTTCTTGGCCTCTGTCTTTACGTGGCCTTCTTCTCCTTCTCTCTATTGCCTTCTCCTCTTCTCCTTCTTATAAGGACACTTGTCATTGGATTTAGGGTCCAAGTAATTCAAGATGATTTTATTAAATCGTTAACTTAATGATATCTGCAAAGACCCTTTTTCCAAATAAGGTCACATTCACAGATCCTGGGGGTTAGGACATAAACATATCTTTTAGGGACCATCATTCAAACCAGTACAGTTTGTGCCTGCCAGACTTTTTCACTGTATATTTATTCTTTTCCCTTTATCATTAGGATGTAATTTATGGGAAGATACTTTGAGATGATGTAAATAGTCTTTCTATTCCTCATCAAACTCTTACCTATTAGTTTTAGCATCTATTGATTATTCTTGCCCAACTGGTGATTTTCTAATTGCATTATTCCTTCCACATTTATTAGTTGACATTCTTTTATAAGAGCTTTTCTTTCTTCCCTCCTCCTTCCATCCCTCCTTCCTCTCTTCTTTGAATATATCAGTATGGACTTATTTTATTTGATGGATTATAATCTATTACTATTATTTTATTTTCATATTCAATTTTTCTCAGATGTGGCCAGCCAGAGCCCTGTCAAACAGAGTTCTGTGTTCTTTGACAGGACTCTCATCATCCTTTGGACAATTTTCTACTTTCTGGCACAAGAAAAGGGTCTGAGTTCATTTTATATTTTCCCCACTCCAGCCCTGGGATCAGTCCTTACACCAAGGACCCTTGGTTTCTTTTAGTGGGGAATAATATTTAGAAATCAAAATCTGGGTGTTTGAGAAATTTTCGTAAATGTTGTGTGTCCATTTTATTGGCAAAAAAATAAAAATTATAATGAAAAATAAATCTGAGCATAACAACTGTTGAAGAGGATATAGATCTACTGGGGTCAATCCTAGTGGGAATAAAAATGATGAATCTACTTTGAAAAAATTTGGTACAACACTTTGACATGGTCTCATATTTACAAACTTAATCATATTCTTCTCCCTAGCAATATAACTGAAAGGTATCTGCTCAAGGGAAATTATTTCCTATGTGCTCCATGAGACGTGTGCAAGGATGTTCATAGCTCAGTACTCTCAAAAACAAATTCCTTTCTAATGTAGTCTGTCTTGATCTCTGAGGTGCAAGAGAGTGCTTCAGCCTCACCCTCATATTCTAGAATTCTCTCAGTGGTTTCTTAATACTTGAACAGATGTTAGTTAGTTAGTTGTTCTTGTGAGGAGGAGAGAAGTCAGGAACAACCTATATCGCCATCTTGGTGATGTCATTCCCCAAGAAGTTTTTTAAATAAAAAAAAAATTTGAACCCAACTTCTGGAGACTGTAAATCACAAGTCTGTGTGTGTGTGTGTGTGTGTGTGTGTAAGTTTTCAGGTAATTCTGTTGCATAACAGGGTGTAGGAGCTACTGCCCTAATGCATTTAAACCATGATTTAGTTTATACTACATTTTTCAAAGCATCTTTTTACTAAAGGAATAAATAATTGCCTTGTGCCTTAATTACTGAATACCAGAAACCTAAGCAAGATAAAACCCATAATATGAAGAAACATACTAGATATCAGATGTCAGAGATAAATGTCTAGGGTAGAAAATGTGTTCCGTAATGTAAAATAATTATTGATTACAAAATCAAGTCAACTTAGATTCACGTCTAGATAAAACTACATTCTCAAGGGATAAAGTGGAAATTTTACTTTTAAATTGCATTCCTCTGACTATAATCTCTCTCTCTCTCTCTCTCTCACACACACACACACACACACACACAAGAATACATTACTTTATGGGAAGGGGTTAGGGAAACACAAGAGTTTTCACAATGGAATAGAAAAATCATCTATTTCAATATCCATTGCTTGGCTATCTTCAATAATAGATAACTCAGAGAAGGAACAAAATTACTTCAGTGAAGCCAACTATACTGTTGAATAGCTTTATCACATTTTGGTATTGAACGTGAAAAAGCATTTTTTCCCATATGAAATTTTGGGTTAATCTTTTTTTATTTCTTATAAAAGAAAGAACATTCCAAGAAACTAACATTTATATCTTGAGAAAGAATTTCTTGTTCTATCTACAGATAATTAGTATATATACTGAAACTTCAGGTAAATTTGTCTTGGTAAAAAGAAGCACAATATACCTCCTCTTTCAGATGGACTTTCTTCCTCCCTGAAAATCACTCAGATAAATTCTGAGAAAATCCCCCATGGAAGGAAGAACTATCCTTCTTATTATCAACAAATAATAATAGTTGTCATTTTTGAGTATAGCAGTCTCTCCTCATCCACAGTTTTGTTTTCCGTGGTTTCAGTTCCCCACGGTCAACCTCAGTCCAGAAGCAGATGGTCCTCTTTCTGACATGTCTTCAGGTCAGTAGTAGCCTGATACTGGGTCGCAGTGCCTACATTGTTCCCCTCGCTTCATCTCATCACGTAGGCATTTTACCATCTCATATCATCACAAGAAGGGTGAGTACAATACAATAAGATATTTTAAGAGAGAGACACATCCACGTAACTTTTATTACAGTATATCGTTATAATTGTTCTATTTTATTAGTTATTAGGTATTATTGTTAATATCTTACTGTGCACAATTTAGAAATTGAACTTTATCATAAGTATATATGTGTTAGTATGTATAGGAAAAAACGTAGTATATATAGGGTTCGGTACTATGCGTCATTTCAGGTATCCACTGGGGGCCTTGGGAATGTATCCCCGGTGGTTAAGGTGGAGACTACTGCATGTATGAGGAGTTTTACATATCATCTCTATTTTTCAAATAAAGAGAATAAGTACAGAGAGTAAAATAACTTATCTGACTTCATGTAGCTGGGAAATGGCTAAGCTAGGACTCAAGCTAAGTCGAGGTAGGCTAGGTTATGTTCAGTAACAAGCAACCCCTAAATCTCAGTGCTGATAATACCAAAGGTGGTGCTCGTGCTGTGTGCGCAGTCTGGGTTAGCGGTGGCTGGACTCAGTTTCATCTTTATTCTTGAACCCAAGCTGACATGGAAGCCTCTGTTCGGGATATATCCAGAGATGGCAGCAGAGGGGGAAGGGAGTATGTCAAACCAACACCCTGAATCTGAACGCTTTCACCTGACAGAAGGAACAAAATGGCTTCAGGGAAGCCAACTGTAGTGCTCAACAGCTATGTCACGTCTTGGTATTGAACACTGTCATTTTGCATTTCAATAGCCAGTGCACATTATGGTTCAACCCCATGTCAAGTGAGATGCGGGAGGATAATCCTCCCACACACAGAGGCAGCCTGTATCTGTGAAGTGGTCAGCCTACCACAGACGGGGGCCCTGCCGGCGTAATGTAACCTTAAGCCAGTAGAGCAGTCCCCTGGGCTCAGCAACTGGTCCACGCTGGTCCAAACAGAATGAAGCAGAGATGGTTGTTTGATAATTGGGGGGAAAATTGACCTTCCTTTTTCTCTAAAATGGTGGTGTGGCAGCCATTTTTCGGCAACAAGGCGGAAGACAAAAAGGCTGATACAGGCGGGAGGGCAGAGTCAAGGGTAACGGGGCCCGAGCACTAAGGGCGCTGTGGGTCTTTGGAACAGCTCAGCCTGAGGTGGTCCTTCTTCTGAATTTTTTAATGATCTGTTCCAATAAATGCCCTAAGTTAAACCGGTTTAAATAAGATCTTTTATGACTTCTATTTATAACTAGTAATATTAAAATCCACGGCCTAGCACAGTCCTAAACTGACTTGGACAAGGCATGCATGCGTGTGTGTGTATATAATATGCTCAGTTTTGTGTAAAAACAATGTAGTAACATTGTGAACATTTTGAAAAATGAGAAGGAAATGGTATATAATCATACACCCCAAAATGTCAACTATTAACTGGGTTTGCATATGTCCTTCCCCATCCTGCCATGGGCATTTATTCTTATACAGGTTATGTCAAGCCATACAAATAATTTTGCATCCTGACCTTTTCACTTAAATGTGCCCATAAATTCTTTTCCCACATTGCTATGTGCTATTATAAAGATCACTGAAATGGCTACGAAATGTTCTAGGTATAATACAATGTTGATAAAAATTTCCCCAGGTTTGGACATTTAGGTTGCTTCTAGTTTTTTACTTTATAGATAACAGTGTCGTGTATATATAAACCTATGTATATGGAGGAACATGAGAAGGACATATACAAAACATCATACCAGTGGATGCTTTCGTTAGGTTCTCTGTGCCTCCTGGACATAAGATGATGAAACTTCCAGAATTAGGTCAGGGTTGGGCTCAGCCTGCTGCATGTCATTGTTGTAGATATCTGTGTATGCAAATCTGGTGTTATTTATTGTGCTAGGTTAAAAAAAATGGAGTAAGTATCGAGGTTTTTGCTAGAATAAATAATTATGATTTGAGATAACATTTTGAATCACTGGTTAAAACTCAGAAGATAACTCCTAGGTGGAAGCTAGCAGGGAGACATGTAAACATATCAGTAATACCGAATCCAAAAGGAAATGCTATGGAGGTATAGCAATAAAGATTACAAGCAAAAATAATCTTTTTGTACTGAGAGACTTTACTCGATCTGCTTTTTTATTTTTTATTTTTTTTATTTTTTTTCCCCAAATACTTTTATTTTATTTTTTCAGTGTTACAAGAGTCATTGTTTATGTACCACACCCAGTGCTCCATGCAATACGTGCCCTCCTCAATACCCACCACCAGGTTCGCCCATCCCCCCACCTCCTCCCCTCCAAAACTCTCAGTCCCTTGTTCTGAGTTCACAGTCTCTCATGGTTCTTCACCCCTCCGATTTCGATCTGCTTTTTTAAATTTAAAGATTTTATTTCTTTATTTGAGAAAGAGAAAGAGCAGAGAGAGAAAGAGCACACACAAGCAGTGGGGAGGGGCAGGGGGAGAAGCAGACTCACCACTGAGCAGGGAGCCTAACCTGGGGGCTCGATCCCAGGAGCCTGGGATCCTGACCTGAGCTGCACGGAGAAGCTTAACCGACTGAGCCACCCAGGTGCCCTGAGGACCTGCTTTTTGTACTGAGATCCTCCGCTGAACTACTCATGCAAATGTATTTGGCCACTGTCCTCGGAAGAGGTTATGCTGAAAGGGGGCAACACTTTACTGTCCCCTGAGAGTCTGTCTACGCCCTGCTGGCGTCAGATGGCTCTGCTGGCCAGGCCTGCCCACCGGCCTCCCACGGCTCTCCATCTCTGGCCCAGCATCCGCCATAACTCCAAGGCTTGAGCACTTTTCCAGTGAACTTAGATGATGTCCCTTGCTAGCTTGAGATTCATTTAGATTTATGTGTGTTTGCTATAAATAATTAAAAGGGGCCTGATGTGGTTATTCAAGAGTAGCGTCCAGGCACTTCTCCAAATCTCCTTCTCTTTCTCAGCCTCGTTTAGGAACTGGAAGACTGGCAAGCTCGTGATTGGACGTCCCGTTCTTTGGCCCTGCTAACCTTGGTCTGCAGCTACGGGGCTGCAGCTGGAGATCTTGACATCTGTTTCTCAGCCCAGGTCCCAAACACAATTTCTTGACAACTACATTAGTGAAAACATTTAACCTGTACTCACAAGAGCATTAAAAGCAGAGCCAGTTTGTTGAGTGGGTCTGATTTCCTGAATGAGGGCATCCTTCTTTGGCAGAGTGTGGGCTGGCTCTAGACAAAGAGCTCTTATGTCGTGGAGCCAGAAGAGTGTATAGTAGTAACTTCTGAGGAGAGAGTAAAAAAGCCTTCCTATTCGAAACCAACCTAGTAAGAGGGTTTCTCCTAAGGGTGAAGTTAGTCAAGCAGAGGCTCACAGGGAGAGGCTAGGGCATCTCCTCAGAGAGAGCGTGAATGTGGATGAACCTAGAAGTGAGATCTGTAGCTCCCAGAAAGTGGGGGGCGCAGAGTGGAAGATGAGGACTGTCAACAGAAATTAGGCCCCGGAAGACAGACAAATGCAATCCCTACTTGCAACCCTCCCATATTCACTGCATAAATGAGCAACTGGTGGAATCACTTTGACTATAACGACTAATTTTTAACATATATCTTTGGCTACATTCCATTCAAAGAATACAGAGATACACCAATGTATCTTTTTGTTGCAAATTTTAAAATGTCTTAATTTTCAACCAGTGGTTTTGGTATGATTTTAGATAATGCCTTAGAGTCTCGTTTTATAGCACTTTTCTTCCTCAAAACGCCTATGTAATGCCCAGAATATCCCCCGGAATTCAAATATGGTGCTATGCCAAAGCCTACTATAGGATTTCGTTTTGACTCTTGATAGTGAATATCAACTGTAAATCGACATCCTCTTCTTTTCCAACAAATGCCAAACCCTCAAAGCAGCACCACGCATGCGACTTGTTTGTAACCGCTTTGTTCCTCAGGCCCTTTCAGGTCCCCAGAAGGTAAGCTCCCCGAGGGCAGGCCGAGCCTGGAGTTCAGCCAACAAGAACTGGCTTCTCCTGTTGGGTAAGCACCTGCTTGCTCAACAGATAATAAGCGCTAATGGATTGTCTGTATCCTTAGAAGTGTATTTACCCTCCCCCCCAAAAAAGAGGGCGAGAGAAAAATTTTAAGTGGAAGTGGAATAAAAATAAATATTACAGGGTGAGAGCACCC
This sequence comes from Potos flavus, assembly GCA_028534135.1. Lineage (NCBI taxonomy): Eukaryota > Metazoa > Chordata > Mammalia > Carnivora > Procyonidae > Potos > Potos flavus. The sequence goes on from CM052883.1 coordinate 135,003,580, forward strand.
GAGTGAAGTCCCCATTTAGGGAAATATGTGCTTAGCACCTAAACAAGGTAGGTAGCTGCTTAAAAAGAGAGAGAGAAGTGGAAAAGTCTGTAGCATGTTTTCTCTTTTCAGAATTCCCCAGCTACAATACATCACCTCAGATTTTCTTGAGGGTTTTTCTCTGCACTCTCTGATTACCCGGTGAGTACCATCACTAAAGGAGGAACCTGGCACTTCTACTTTCTGAAATAGCCCTGGTACCTCATGGAGGTGAAATTCTCAGGCTTTCAGTTTCCATTTGGTAATAGTCCCACGCACATCAAGTCTGACAGGCTGTTTATTGTTTTTGGCAGCAGAGTGAGGTCTGTGCGCAAGAACGGCCGATGAGGGAAACTCCACAGAAGAAGCTGCAGCAAGAGCAGCCTGACCTTGTTGGGAAAGGGCAGGTAAGGGAGCAGGACCCCGGATGCTTGCTAAGGGGGATGGCAACCGAGAGAGAGCTATTGCTAATCCACAGGAACACTGCGGGCATGCACCCTCCCCCAGAAAATGGGGGAGTCCGTTGCTCTCCTCATGAGGACCTCCCTTAGGTCCTCAACCCCGTTCTCTTCTGTGAAGAGAAAGGTCAGATCTTTAGCATCATCAAGAATAACTTAGTCCATGGAGATAAGCAGTCATATCACATATCAATTACTCAGGGAGCAGAGTCTGAGGTCTTCAGTTGTATTTCTGAATGAAAAGTTTACTTTAAGGTGGAAATATACGCTGCATCTTTAGTCAGTCCCCTGTAAAACGGGCACAATGGCAGTTCTTTACTCCACACAAATGTTATCAGGATTAATTAATGCTTTTAAAGTGTGGGCTTGAAGTCAAAATGATTTCAACTTGAACCACATGGAAGGCTTTTCCAACAACAGGTATATATCTATCTTTGTTAAATACTAAGGAATTTCCCTTTTTCTCTGCTAAAATTTAAAAACCCTAAACAACAGAATGTTTTCAAGCCTACTCTGTAACTCTAGTTATTGATGGCTGAAACAGTGCTCATGTAAATACTGTAAGACTTAGTAATTTCTTGCAGAATCTGCTTCCTTAGGGAAAAGTGCTCCTTGGCTATTTTAAGCAGTTAGTTGCATGTTCTCTGAGCGAGTCTACTGTCATAGCAACTGATTTACCACAGAAAAGCAAGAAAGTGCCTTAAGTCAGAAGTGCTTTTCCTTCTCCTTCATTTGGGAATCTTTCCTTGGCTCTTAGAATTAAGTTTTGTGACTCAGATATCTATCATGGAAAATTTCAGCTAATCAGTGATAATTCTGTGGCAGTTTTTTAAATTTCTGAAGTGCCAGATTTAATGGATCTTCAGATGCTATGGTTTAGCGCTGAAGGTTGGGAGAGCATGCCAACCAGAATACCAGAAAATCATGGCAAATGAATGGGAAAATCAGCCCTGTGAGTCTATGTAAATGTATCCAGAAAATTCAAATTAAAAAATAAAAAAGCCCAGATCAGTCAGAAATTTAAGGCTCATCTGGATTACCTTAATTTAATTTAATTTATTTTTAGAGAGAGCGAGGGCACACATGTGGGGGGGGGAAATGAGGGAAAGGACAGAGGGGGAAGGGCAGAGGGAGAGAGAGAGAGAGAGAGAGAGAGAGAGATAATCTTAAGCAGGCTCCACCTCAGTGTGGGGCCCACCGTGGGGCTCTATCTTTGACCCTGAGATCATGACCTGAGCTGATATCAAGAATCGGACACTTAACTGACTAGGCCACCCAGGCACCCCTGGATTACCTTAATTTTAATGATATTATGGTTAATCTGATCACATGTGGAATTATAAACTGATTTGCATATTCCAAAAGAGTCAGTAAAACAACGAACCCGTGGTGTAGCAAAGCAGTCTCCCACATTTAGACACGGACTAAAGGGGAAACCAAAGTTAATCCTTTGGGGGGAAATGTTTGAGTGGCTCTCAGTCAATGAATGACAAAACAGCCAGCACAGGGTAGGGCTGTGTAATGTCTCTTGTATAAGAATACAGTTAAAGAAGGTTTCCTCCATGACAGCTGAATTTTCTAAAGTAACAAAGTGTTTATATAACATGACCATAGACAAATCTATATATTCACCAAATCTAACTGTTAGACCTGGGAAAACACTTAACTTTACCTCTTTAAAAAAAGAAAAGGGGGGGTGTTAAGAGAAAAGAAATGCATATCTGAAATCCCATATCTCAAATCCTCGGGGTCCAGAAGTATTTTGTAATTTAGGATTTCTTGGCTCTTGGGTGGGTAAATCCTACATATCATACATAAAACCCCGAGTGAGGTCTGGGCAGCACCCTGTGATAAAGCAAATTGATATTTCAACTGTGAAATGTATGAAAATTCACACTGACTGTGATCAATGAGGATCAAAAAGAGCCTCAAGTCAGTTCAGGGCAGATTTTGTTGCTAAATGAGGTTAGGTCTGGCCAGGCTTTGATATCAAATGAGTTATAAAAAGTCTTTCATTTATCAAACCTCTTTGGACTTAAAAACTGGTGTAGAAGGGATTATTAACCTGTATGCTTTATGCAATGACTAACATACTTCTCCATCTCTACAATGAGTAGAGCTGAAAGCATTTTCTGTCCAGAAGAGACAATGGGTGAATTAAGGAGCGGTAGAGCTACAGTAAGTTAGCAAAGGGAAATAGTAGTATTTGGAAACATCTGCTTTCCAGGAGAATATTCTTTATGTTTCTAACAAGAACAGGAAGCTGAGTGGATGGAAGAACTTAGCTGAGCTGTGTGATGGTGAGTCTTGTGTTGTGTTGGCACAAAGGAGGGTGATGGGGACGCTCCTCTCTGCAATTGTGTGGTAAGAAAGTGAAATCGGGAACAATGGAATGTGTAGCAATGATAGGTAGAGTTATGCGACAGGCACGTTCTTGGAGAGGCAAAGAATAAGGAATTCTGCATCAATGAACAGACGTCCTGAGTTCAAACTTGATGCTATTACTTGCTTAACCCATGCCTCACTGTTCCCATCTGTGAAATGGGGAGAGTAATGTCATAAGGTTGTTAAGGAGTCACCTATCAGATAAAACCTGTAAAATACTTAGCACAGTGCCGGGTGCATGGTTAGCAATAAAAAATAAAATAAAATAAAGTTGACTGTTTGTTACTACAGGCGAAGATGTAAATACCTCTCTCATCCAGTGTGTTTAATTAACATCATGGGATTGTCGTGGGAGTCCATATAAATACATAGTATTCTTTACCTGCAGTATGCCTCTGATGGGGCCACTCTGATGAGGAAAAACACACTGGAGAGATGTCTCTTGAATAGGAAACTTGCTTCAGTTATACTTTAACATAAGCAAGAGGGGATTTTTGTTGTTAAAGGAACTAACTTCCCTACTCTGACCCACTGCCCTGACCTTTCCACTTGCTTTTGTGTGATTGTGGTTTTAAATCAACCAGTGTATTAGGCCCCAGAATTCTCTTACAACCAAGTTCAGAAAACTATTTATTTTTCTTCTATAGTTTTCTGAATTAATCTTATTTCTTGGTTGTCATATCTCGTAACTCACAACTTTCTATGTATTGAATTTTGGGGTTTCTCTTTCCCCTTCGCCATAAAGCTACATACCTGAAAGATAGCCAACCTCTCCTCTTTTTTCCCCTTAGCTTTCACTGCAAAACGAATTCACATACTTTGTTGCCTTTTGTTTTGTGTGTGTGTGTGAAGTAAACAACTAAAAGGGAAAAATCTCTCATGAAAATCTCTTGTGAACTTTCATAATTTTAACAACTCCATCCTACTTTCCAGGATAATTGATGCTAACCATTAGGATTGTGTTTTTCCAAACAATGTTCTGTGTATGATATACAAAATTCATATCCTATATGCCAGGGAGGAATTTACTGTTGATTTGGCAAAAATGCCATTCTTTACATACTGTTCTGCAGCTTGCTTTTTCTTCTAACCATGGGCTTCCTCTCCTATTGTTATTGTTCCCATTATTTGTAATAAGTTACATTCTTTTAAATATAATTGTGTATAGTTATTAACATATTCCTTCATTCACCGAAGTAATATTTACTGATCATGGAAATGAGGAAAATGTGTATTGCCTGCTATGTGAAATGCAAGGTCGTAAGAGACACGCTTTTGGTTCCCTGGATGCTTATAATCTGGAAGGAGAAATAAGACAGGGACACATGTAACTACATATTAAGTAGTACAGAATATGTAAATTTAGCTTTTGGTACCCCGTAGGTCAGAAGAAAGTAAATTAACTTTTGGAAGGGCTGGTCAGGAAGGGTTTTTAGGAGATTTGGGATTTAAATTGCATCTGAAAAGATTGGTTGGATTTCAACTGATGTAAAAGAGGCAGAAAAAAAATGCCTTTCACTGAATCTCTGAGAGAAGAAAATACAGGATATATTTAAAAGAGAGCCATAATCCAGATGCACTGATTGTAATACACTTCCTGATTTCAGAGATATTAAGAAGTGGGGATAAATATACAAATTAAATCAAGAAAATATAGTATTTAGTTAATTTGACAGGAATGGCAGATTTCCAGAAGGTAAAACTGATAGAAAAATCTGGAAAAATAAATGGAAGCCAGATTATGGGCAGTCTTGAATGCCAGGAGGTCTGAAGCCTTGTATATAATTTGCTTCCAAATGCTTCTTTTCTTCTAATCACAAGCTATTAGAATTTAGGAAGAGACCAGCTACACTAGTCTTAAAACATAAAAGTCTAAATTCTGGAGTATTTATTCAAATGATGTCCTTAAAACTGTTGGTCCATTTTGGCAGGCCCTCCCATTACGACTTCTTTTTTCCATAAAGAGATAAACATTTTATATTAATTTACTCATGTGCTGGGCACCAAGATGTCAGTAATGAACAAGACAGTCTCACCCTCACATGCTCATGGCCTGGCTAATGAATTTCTAGTACCATCTCCCCACTTCCCAGACATCCATGTAAGATTTGGCTGGTGTATCGATCATTAAAAATATTCATCGCCTCTGTTGTCTTAGTCTTGTTTCTCATCTGTGGTTATGATTTCCTGCTTGCTCTGCTGAACTGTGACTTCTTGAAATCCCCACATCCTTTCTTAACACCTAGGGGACTTTTTTCCCACTGAGCTTTTTTTTCATCAAAGCAGAACTATTTACAAATGAGCTTTTATTTTTTACAGCCATAAAAAATAATTTTTTAAATATTTTTAAAAATATTTTTAAAATATTTTTTAATATTAAAAAAATAATTTTTTAAAATATAATTACTCCATAATTATGTTACTAAAGGAAAAAATATTGCATTTCCGATTCCCTTGATGTCAGCAGGACAACTACAATGAAGGTGATGATGGAACGCAGATGGAGTTAGAAATGTGCCAAATATCCCCTGCGGAAGATGTTTATAACAACAAATGCACATGCAGAAGACCTCTATTTGGGTCTTAGAATTAGGCATGCAGCTCAGTATAGGATTTTTCATTTTCTTGAGGAATTGACCCCTTTATTGTGATGAAATGTCCCTGTTTATCCCTGATAATATTCCTTCTTATGGAATCTGCCTTGTCTGCTGTTAAATAGCTATTCTAGTAGCCTCCAAGATGGTCCCCAATAATCCCCACCCCTGGTATAGACACTCTTACATAGTCCTCTCTCCCATTGTACCAAAATAGGTCTGTGTGGCTAGTAAAATATGGTAAAAGTGAAGTAATTTCCCTTCTGGGATTACATGATAAAAGTCTGTGACTTCTGTCATAGCACTCACTCTTACTCTGTCCCTCAGAACACTTCCTCTGACGGAAGTCATGTCATAAGCAGCCCTGTGGTGAATCCAAGCAGCAAGTTGCTGAAGCCTTCTGCCAACCACCAGGTAAGTGGGTTCTGGATGCAGATTCTCCAGACCCAGCCAAGCCCAACACCTAGACTGGGGGAGACCATGAACAAGAACACCCAGCTAAGTCACCCCCAGATTCCTGATACACAAAAACGAGGAGATAATAAATGTTTATTGTTTGAGATGGCTCCATTTGGGGTAAGTTGTTACACAGCTAAGCAATACACTTAGCTTTCCTTTGATTTGTATTTCCATGGTGTTTTTGAGGGTCCCAAGAACCACTCCAAGTTTGATGATTGGCCAAAAGGACTCACAAGACTCAAGAGAAGGTTATATTCACAGCTAAAGTTTACTATGGTAAGAGATAACTGAGTAAAGCAGCAGGGAAGATACCTTCACTGGGCAGAGTTCAGACATATTCAGTATAGGCCTCAGAGCCTTTGATCAGAGGCCACACATGACGGCCTTTCTCTCCAACAGCAATTGATAAGAACATGTATGGAATGAGTCTACACAGGGAATCCTGCTGGAGTCTTAGGGTCCAAGGCTTTTTTGGTGTGCTGGTCACATGAGCCTATCTTGCTGTGCAACCAGCTGTGGCAACTGAAACTCAGGACCTCAACAATGAAACTAGGTGCACATCTTAATTTTGATATTTTTGCAAAGCAACTTGACAAGCTAGTCCAGCCCAGCCCATTGTTCTAGGTATACACAAACAAAATCGTCATCTGACATCTAAGGACTGTATTCCCAGTGGTTGGCCAAGGGTCATTCATGGTTCCAGATTCTTCTGCAGATATGCAAGGAATAAATAACCAGATGTGTTTTGTTAACCCTTTCCTCACGAAGGTGGCCCATGTCAGTTAGCATCAACTGTCAAATATGTAAATGAATGAGCCTTCAGAAAATTCCAGCCCCTAGACTTCAAATCTTGCAACTTAGGCCTCCGAAATTGGGAAGCAGAAACAAGCATTCCCCACTGTGCTCTGGCAGAATTCCTGATTCACAAAAACTGTAAGAAGTAATAAATGGCTGTTGTTTGAAGCCACCAAGGTTTGGAGGTAGCGTGTTATGCAGCAATAGGCAAATAACACAGGGTAATATTTTCTTGTTTCTTTGTAACAATCTGGCATTTTTATAGAGGCTTTTATTTATTTATTTGTGAGAAAGAGAGAGCACAAGCAGCGGGAGGGGCAGGAGAGAGAAAAGCAGACTCCCTCCCCTTTGAGTGGGGAGCCCCACAAATCTGGCCATTTTTTATTGGATGCCCAATGTGAATTTTATGTTTTGGGACACTGGATTTTGTTGTATTTCTTTAAATAGTGTTAGATTTAGTTCATTGTTAGCTAAGTTACTATGAATTTGTAGAATCCTTTTGAGGATTGTTTTTAAGTTTGTTAGGGTGAGTCCAGAGTGGCCTTTAGCTTTGGGCTAATTTATCTCCACTGCTAAACTGGTAACTTTCTCAACACTGTTTCAGAGATTGCCAAACCCTTTTGGTAAAGGGCCATATGTACTATTTTAGGGTTTACTGGCCTATTTTTGCTTATTTTTCTTTGTGTGTATTTTACAATTCTTTTAAAAATATAAAAATAATTCTTAGTTTGCAAGTTTTCAAAAACCATCTGTGGGTTGGATTTAGCCAGTGGGCTGTAGTTTGCCAACCCTGCCTCATCTAATGGCCTTTGCATTCCACGCTAGAACATGAGTTATTCCCAGCCCTGTATGAGTTCCAAAAACTTTTCTGCTTGCTCATTCTCCTGGTGCTTTCCCCACCCCTGGCACCACGGCCTCTCCGATCTCTGATCTCTCTCTTTCTCACTCAGTAAGACCGCGGGCTCTGTCTGGGTTCCCTTTCCCCATGTCACAGCCTGGATATGGACTCTAGAGGTAAGCTGGCTTATTGAGCGAGCTAAATTACAGGAGTCACCTCCTTTATTCCTCTCCTCTCAGGGATCACGGGCTGTGCTTCTTATTGTTCAATTTCTTTTCTTTTTTTTTTTTTAAGATTTTATTTATTTATTTGACAGAGAGAGAGAGAGATCACAAGTAGGCAGAGAGGTGGGCAGAGAAAAGAGAGGGGGAAGCAGGCTCCCCGCTGAGCAGAGAGCCCGATGCGGGGCTCGATCCCAGGACCCTGAGATCATGACCTGAGCCGAAGGCAGAGGCTTTAACCCACTGCGCCACCCAGGCGCCCCTATTGTCCAATTTCTTGAAAACCATTGTTTCCTATGTTTTCTTTTCGAGCTGATTCAGGTGGGAGGTTAAATTCAGCCCCTGTTACTCCATCTTGGGAAGACTCTTCATTCATTCTTGAATTAAGTTATTATCAGTGCTCGTGTTTTTATTTGCGTACTATACTTACTCTTATGTATTGGTTTCTATTTATATTGAACATAAATTTGTAACTATTTAGTTCTATTAATGTCTTTATTGTTAAACACGGAGCCGTATCCACACACACGCAGATCATCACAAATGCCATCAATAAAAGCTGAATGTCAATGACCCTAGTCCTACCAGGTTTCTAGTTGGGACAAATCTTAAATCATCTATCTGCTGTGAGTCCAACTCTAGACCTTCATGGAATTTCCTTCTTCAACATCCTTAGTAGTAAACAAATACTTCTGAAGGACACATTTCACTTTTTAAGATAGCCTATTTCACTGTTGGACAGCAAGGAATTGTCAGACAATGTACGTTAGTTATAATGAGCTAAAATGTAATTCTTTGTAACAATGACTTTTTAGTTTTTACTGAATTTGTGTTTAAACCTATATCCAGAGGACCGTTTCTTATCAACTCTTTTTAGCCCTTGTTGTGCATTTTTGATTCAGTCTACAGATATGGATTATGCTAGGCTCTGTGCTGAGCTTGGGCTTTGCAGGGGTGAGAGAAGGAAGGTAATGTCTCGGTCTCATGCATCTTTTAGTTTGATAGCTAGAAGTGGGAGTGTAATAAGCAATTGTGCAAATACAGGTGAAATTACGGTGTGCTGTGTGCCATGAAGAAATGTGGTGCGATGACACTATATAGGCAAACATTGACCTGATCAGGGAAGTTAGGGAGTACAGTCTTAAGGGAATATGGGTTGAGATCCAAAAGCCAAGTAAGAGATAATCTGACAAAAGGGGTGAGAGCTTCCAGAAAGAGGGAACAGCCTTGTCAAAGGTACTGGGGCAAAAACGAGCAATTGGGGTTAAATTTAAATGCAGAACTTCCAGATGACCCTCTTAAAAGCTCTACTTACTCAATGAATACACTCAATCTCAGAAATATCACTATGTTACCAAAAGCACATTTCTGATATTTTGGGAATATTTGCAGGGAAGCAGATTTTATTTTGCTGTAAAAATACTTTGGATTTCCCTTTGCTGTATTATTGTCCCCACCTTAGGTTTTGTGGAGCTCGAAGCTTATACTTTTGGGAGGCCCTCTTTAAGACAAATAATACAAATGTTGGATACAGAGTTAAGTACAGGGCTTGGAAGAGGTCCTTGCAATTGAGAGGCCCTGACCTGAAGCTTAATTAATTTCAGGGTAAATAAATCTACCCCCTGCCTTGAGGTATTCAAAGGGTGCATAACCACTAATTGGTAATGTTATCAAGGGAGTTCAGTATGTTGTGTTGAAATCTGGACTTGATATACCTCTAAGATTCCCCAGATGCAAAGATTTTGTGTTTACTTGACTCTTAAGTTTGAGAAGTGAATAGGTCAGAGTTTGATTTTTTTAATCTTCACCACCCCCCAGCTGTTTATAGCATGAATTATCTGACAGCCAAACAATGTTGCCATGTTTGGATTGAGTGGATGGGTGTGGGTGTGGGTATGTTTCTTAGCAGTTGTTTTGTTTTTTTTTTTTTGAGAGGGGGAGAGGTTTGGTGGGAGGGGCAGAGGGAGAGGGAGAGAGAATCTTAAGCAGGCTCCATACCCAGTGGGGACCCCCATCTCAGAACCCTGAGATCATGACCTGAACCAAAATCAAGAGTCAGAGCCACCCAGGCACCCTGTGGGTATCTTTCTTTTCAGTTTTGAATTAAATGCATCTGAAAGTTAAATGTCTAGCTTCAACCCCTAGCCAGTTGGTTTGTTCTAGCACCTAAATCTCAAGCCATAGAATCTGAACTAAAGAGATTTCTGAATCAATGCCTGGGTTTGAGTCCTGTGCTGACCAATGTGTGTATGTGGTGAACGTGTCAGGAGTGGCCCAGAGACGGCACCTCCACCCTCCGCCCCAGCGAGTCACCTCATACCGGGTCCTGCTGGGAAGAGGAGGACTGAGGAGGGGAGATGGATGCTTTAGCGCGCGGCTCTCTTTCCTACTGCGCCCACCGTCTGTGTCGTGGTCAGAAGGGAAGGAGGACACATCACAAATAAACTCATCACTCCCCCCTCGGACGAACACAAACACTCAGAATTCTGAATGCTCAGAATCAGTTATGCTCTGAATCATTATTATACAGCAGGAATAATACTAACAACGAGAAAATAGTAACAGCAGCCCCGTGACCCAGACGCTTCTGCATTCCCAGGCTAGCTGCGTGGGCAGGTCATAAAGCTCTTAGCCAACTTTAATTAGAGCTCAGAGGTAGGTGAGTTACATGGCTAAAGTTCCTGCCATTCTGGTCACCAGGGAAGGAAGATCAGGTGAGGCTGAGCGGTCGCTCTGTGGCCTCCTGGTCCTGCGCCTCTGTGGTGGCTTTTCCAGTCTATCAGGTTTTGCGGAATCTGACTTGTTAGCACCTCTGCCAGCCCGCTCCCTTGCTTGCAGGCGCTGGGGTTTGGGTTCGGGTTCGGAGCTAATGTGTTAATGTCAGCTCGCTGCCCCGGGGCTCAACCATGCCAACCCTGGACCTGTCGCCTTGTTTCTGGAGTGAGTCTGTGAGGGACATCTCTGAGCCCAGGGATAACAGTCCTGGAGGCAGGGAGGCTCTATGGGAGCCCTTGACGGGTATGATGGGCAAACAAAGACAGTACTTTTCAGTCGGAGATAACTAACTGCAAATGGTTCCACGTTGGTTTAAGTTTTTTCTACTTTAATATCTAGAAACAGTTCAAAAATGTGCTTTTAAGAAGATGGAAAAATTTTAGGGCTAGCAAGGGAATAAGAAGTAAAGTTTCCTTGAAGATATGTGAAGACTTGGAACTTCCCTGTCCTTGGTGTTCCCTACCCCACTCAGACTTCTGGAGTGCCTTTATGCCCCCTGACCACGGGGCACTTCTTCCTTGGGCTGGGGGCTCTGGGATCATTGATGACCTAAATTCATTCTTGGCCAGTTAGGAATTTCCCAAACACTCATAGTTTCCATTAATATTATCCATCCACACATATGTTGATGCAATCTGCCTCGAATCTATGTGATTTATTTTGTCCCAACAATCAGGAGAAGGGACAATATTGTTTTATTAGACAAAGAGTGATTGCCCTCTATTTATCCTAAAACAACCCTTTTTCAAACTCTGGTGGCTTTCATTAGGTCTGAAACTCTGGGGTGTGGAGAATCAGCCTCTGTCCACCCAGACTTCATGGGTATAGTCTTGAAAACTATGATTCTACTCCTTCTCACTCCCCTCTCATGTCTTAGTCCCTTTTTCCCCTTTGCATTTTCATTGTCTATCTCTGGGCCTTTTCTCTTTCACCGATGCCTTAAATTATTGAAATCAGAATTTCACATACACATTCATCTTTCATTGTGGTTTTTGTCTGAGGGTACCTAATGATTTACCTTTATGCTTTTTAAAAAACGTTTTGTGTATAAAATGTTCATGGCTTTTTTTTTTTTTCTCTTTTGGTCTAATACATTGATTTAGGAAAGAGGTGACGATGACTCCTGGTGCTCTTCTTAGATTTTAACTGATAGCTCAGAATTTATCTTCCTGTAGGTGAAACATTTTTCCCCTCAAATTCTTAATTATTCTTGCATACGTGGAAGGTCATTCCTCTTTCTGCTTGCAGTGTCCAATCATCTCTTCGATGAGTTGACACTGTACTACCTGGAAAACCAATGTTATGAATAATTTACCAACAGATTAAGTAAAACAGTTGTCCTAAGACATGTGCTTGGCAAGAGTAGTTTCTAATGGTATCTGTCCCCCGTGTTAACACTGGGACACTATGCTGGTGGGGACAAAAGCGGCTAGGTTAGTGTCTCAGTTTGCTAGGGCTAACAGACAAAGTACCATTGACTGGGTGGCTTAAACAAAAGAAAATTTATTTCCTAATAATTCTGGAGGCTAGAAGTCCAAGATCAAGGTGTCACCAGGGTTGGTTTCTTTTCTTTTTTCTTTTTTTTAAGATTTTATTTATTTATTTGTCAGAGAGAGAGAGAGCGCGCAAGCTGGGGCGGGGACAGCAGGCAGAGCAGGCAGAGGGCGAAGGAGACTCCCCACTAAGCAGGGAGCCCCATGCATGACTCGATCCCAGGACCCTGGGACCACAACCTGAACTGAAGGTAGACGCTTAATGGATCGAGCCACCCACGCATCCCAGGGTTGGTTTCTTTCGAAGCCTCTTTCCTTAGCTTGTAGATGGCTCTCTTCTCCCTGTGTTGTCACAGCGTTTCCTCTATGTGCATCTGTGCCCTGACCTCTTTTTATGAAGACACCAGTCATTGCAGGAGGGCCCACTCTAGTAACTCATGGTAATTTAATGATCTCTTTAAAGACCCTCTCTCCAAATATAATCAAGCTCTGAGATACTGGAGGTTAGGGTTTCAATGTGTAAGTTTGGGGGCGGGGATACAATTCAGCCCATAACAGTATATTATCAACCCCTCACGCAGATGCCAGATGCCCGACAACAACAACGACCTCCGAAACATAGCCCCAAACGCTCCGAGTCTACAAAAGTCAGCCTGCAGAACCCCAGGAGAGCCCAATGCCGCAGGCCCCTCTCTGACTTTACAGACTCTTCGTAACAAATGTAAACAAGCCGCTTATCTGATTCCCCAAGCACCAGCAGACCGGTGTGCAGAGTAACCGCCAACCCGAAAACAGCCACGCTGCGAGGGGCAGATGTGCCAACCGCAGCAGGAAGTGGCTCGAGCCCCGACCAGGCAGCAGCAGAACCTTAAAAGGGCAAAACGGTGTTGTCACTTGCCACGCGGTGCGCCGAGAGCAGATAACAGCAGTGCTTCTGAATTGTCAGGAGTAGGTGAGAGTAGGCGACTCTCAAAGACCTAGAGCAGAAGCCCGTGGAAATTTTCCCATTAAATATAGTAAAAATCGGGCACTGGAAGGAGAGGAACTTCGGTTGTTAGAGTAATTCACCGATGCAAAATGAAAATTTCCCGGTTCTACTGGATAAATGCTTCTTTCTATAGATGGCAGACAAGGTCCTGCTTGGAATTCATGAAGATTTTGCTATAATCCTGAACAAGACCATGTGAAAAAAAAAGCTCTGGGGGCTTTCCTATCCCGGTGGTCCTCAGGTTGAGACTTAACCTCCCAGCGAGGCTTAAGAGTCACCGAGATCCACTAGCAGGTTTCAAAGAAGATGTTCATCCGACATCTTTAACTTAAGCCATACCCCCTGAAGTATGCAGTGGATTAGTATTTTAATAACTTTTATAATGCTTTTATGAATAGTGCAATTACATGGCATTGGATTTTGTGTGTACATGTGTTAAACATGGTGATATATTTAGTGGAAACACTGAAACTGTACTTCAATTTTTATAACTCTGTTTTGCACGTCTTCATGTTTTGGTGTACCAGAAGCCTCCAGAGTGGGAGTGACCAGGTACTTCTGAGCTCTGAAAGGCCCTGCACTGGAACGTGCTCTGTGCTCATCCCCACCCCCTCTGAATCATCTCCTCTGGTTCGTACCTAGGGCCCCTGGTTGCCTTCTGCCTCTTGTCGTAGTTTTCCATGAAGCTGTTTCATCCATCTTACAGGATTGTGGGCTTAATTCCCAGCAGCCATCCCTCCCACAGTAAATGTACCTAGTCTTTGTTTTCTACTTGTTAAACCATTTGGGACCTCTGTTGAGTTTGTTGCACCCACCTTCCACGGGAATCCTCAGGACTTCCTTGTGATCAGAAGAAGATCACCCAGAATGCTTTGCTAGAGAGTTTGTACAACTCGCTGCAGTGGTGTGTTGGCAAATAATGAACAACGGCTTATGTTCAATATTGGTGAGGGGGAAATGCCTGACCCCTTTGTGTTTGCAGGTTCTAGACCTCCCTGAACATGGAGTCGGGAGATGCATGCAGTTGGCTCTTGCTGGTCAGTCAGACTTCAGAAGGTTCCAGAACATGTCTGGCTCACAGCCCAGGGTTACGCTTATTTAGTAAAAAATGGAGAAGCCTGCTGAATGGCTTCTCCACCTCACAAGGCCAGCCTGTGGCACATATTCATTAGACTGTCTCACTTCCAGCTTTGCCACCCCTCAGCCCTTCCTCACTAATTGCACAAGATATTTTTTTTTTTAAAGATTTTTTTATTTATTTGACAGAGAGAAACACAGTGAGAGAGGGAACACAAGCAGGGGGAGCAGGAGAAGGAGAAGCAGGCCTCCCGCCGAGCAGGGAGCCCTATGTGGGGCTCGATCCCAGGACCCTGGGATCATGACCTGAGCCGAAGGCAGACGCTTAACGACTGAGCCACTCAGGCGCCCCCTAATTGCACAAGATCTTGACAAACCCTGAAATAGCTTTAAAGTCACAAGCAAGGAGTCATAAAATGGATCTACTCAGGAGTTTTAAGGGTCACTAATATGAAGGCAGTTCAAAATTCTCAGAATTAGTAATGTGTACACACAGGCTGACTTTGGGATTACAGTCATTAACCCTCCAAAATATTTTTTTCAAGCCTTTGCTCAACTCCCTACCCCTTTGTGCACACACACTTATTAGACACGTGTTAAGGGGTCTGTGACTCAGCAGTTTTCATCAGCGAGAGGTAATGGTGCCGCCCCCTCCCCATCCTACCTCCTTTCTTGCTTTTCTGTATACCGGAGGGAGTAGATTTTGAACTTCTTTAATCAGGAATTTGGGGCTACTCTTCTATCTCCCAATGAGATGTTCTGTTCTCAACAGATAGTCAAAAAATATTTAACTCTCATTTCATGGACTATGTGAGAAATACGTTTTTTCCTACTACAGGTGCGCGTAAATGTTCATTAATTCTTGCACAAACAAGTTGAGAGTGTTTCTAATATAGAGGAAAGGTTTTGTCTGAGAAGAATTAGTTTTCCTGCTAGACAATAGAAGCTGGACAAAGGAGGTGTCTGGCCTCACTCGACCCATTCTTTGTTACAATTGCAAGCATGTAGTTGTTCCTCTCTCCACAATCAAACTCTTCCCTAAATTGCCACAGTCTCAAAAGCCTTCGCCAGTTATGACCCAGATCATATGTTTAGCTGTGCTGGTTTCTGGGACTTAAGGAGTGAGAAAAACCTGAATCTTAAAAACAAATAAACCAGGTGACTGGGTGGCTCAGTCAGTTACGTGTCTGCCTTCGGCTCAGGTCATGATCCCGCGGTCCTGGGACTGACTGCGCATCGGGCTCTCTGCTCAGTGGGGGCACTCTGCTTCTTCCTCTCCCTCTGCCTGAGGGTCCCCCTTCTCGTGCTCAATTTCTCTCTCTCTCTGTCAAGTAAATAAAATCTTAAACAAAAAGACACAATCATAAAAAAGACAAGATGATAACTACTAGTGAGGATGTAGGGAAACTGGATGCCTCATGAGTTGTAGGCGGGAATGGAAATTGTACAGACACTTTGAAAAATAGTTGGGCAGTTTCTAAAACGTTAAACATAAACTTGTCATATGACCTCGCTTTCTTAGGTATCTACCCAAGAGAGAGGAAAAGATATGTCCAAGAAAAACATGTATGAGAATGTTTACAGCAGGTTTATTTATAATAGTCCTGAACTGGAAAAAATCCAAATGTCTATCAACTGGTGACTATAGACACAAAATGTGGTCTGTCCATACGCTGAAATATTCTGCAGCGATAAGAAGCAAAGGGGTATGACATGTGCTACAAGGCTGAAGAGCCTTGATGATGTTGTGCTAAGCGGAAGAAGCCAGACACACACAACAAACTACACGTTGTAAGATTCCATTTATGTGAATTTTCTGGGAAAGGCCAATCCATGAGGGACAGAAAGCAGAACAGTGGTTGTTTGGGGGCAGGGGATAGAAACTGGGATTGACTACAAGTGGACACAGGGGTTCCTTTTGGAGAGAGAGAAAGTTTGCACATTCTGTACAACTGTAAATTTACTAAAAATCATGAAATCGTATGCTTTAACGTGGGTGAATTTTACGGCACAACAAATAAAAGTCTCTGCTAATTCTATGTAGCGTTTGGTTTCCCCTGCCTCTTTACAGATCCCAGTGCTGTTACATGTCACCCAGTCACTTCTTTTTATTGGTAGGTGAGGACAGTGGATAAATACGTTGCTGGAGGAGGCAGGGGCCGGATCAGGCCTGACAAACCCAGAGATGCATTGACAGATTTTTCTTTGGCGGCAGGCATGCTAGTTGCCCAGTCTGCGGGCAAGGACATGGCTCAATCATTGAGTTACCACCCTTCCTTTCGTAGAGTCGGCCCTGGGAAAGAATGACGTTTCTATGGAGGAGTGTGTGCTTCTGTCCTCATCTGCATGCTGGGGGAGCTACACCAAATGTAGACTATCGCACTATCTTGATTCCAGGAGACAAAGACCCTCCTTGTTAAATGGAAGCTGGTCTTACTTAAAGAATGAGATTGTTTCTCTGACCACTAATCTCTTTCTTATCACATGTCCTGTCTTCAGGCCATAACAGAGCAGAAGGCCCATGGGGAATCTTCTGGTTTTAACTTGGGCTTTTGATGTTGCCTTTGAAGAAATATCCTGGAGCTTGCTCCAAAACAGTCCAGTATAAGGTGGCAAATCCCATAAGGGGACCAGCCAGGAGCTGGGTGAGCAGGAACTTAGGCAAGGAGTCTGTAGTGTTCCAGCCCCAGGGGAAAAAATAAACTTTTTTTTTTTTCCTTTCAAGGTGGCAAACTAGAAAATGACAAAGTACACAGTATTCTAATTTGGAGTACTTAGAAAATAACGGGCCTGAGAATATAGTCTGGGTGGCTTAATTTGCTTCCAGCCATACGCCTAAGGAAAGTTTTGCCCTAGTGGTCTTATTCCTCCGCCCCATGGCCCCAGTTACCTTTTCGTTTTCATATCCTTTGATTCTTTTGTGTGCACCTAAGTTTTTAAAGGTGTATTTGAGCTTTAAAAATAACAGCAGGGGCGCCTGGGTGGCTCAGTCGGTTAGGGTTAGGCTCAGGTCATGAGCCTTCAGTTAGGGTTAGGGGATCAAATTGAGTCCCGCATCGGTCTCCCTGCTTAAGGAGGAGTCTGCTTCTCCCTCTCCCCTCTGCTTGCCGCTCCCCCTGCTTGTGCTCCCTTTCTCTCTGTCAAATGAATAAATAAAATCTTAAAAAATAAATAAATAAAATAAAAACAAGAACACTTTGTTTTTTATTATGATAAGAACACTTAACATGAGATCTATGTTGCTGGTAAGTTTTTAAATTTATAATTCAGTATTGCTAACTACAGGCATGTTGTTCTACAGCAGATCTCTAGAATTTCTTCAGCTTATGTAACTGAAACTTAGTATCTGTTGAACAGCAACTCCCTCCCTCCCCCCAGACCTGGGAAACCAACATTCTATTTTCTGTTTCTACAAATTTGACTATTTTGCACACCTCATAGAAGTAAAATCATGCAGTATTTGTCCATCTGTGTCTGGCTTATTTCGCTTAGCATGCTGTCCTCCAAGTTTATCCATGTTGTCACACCAAGCAGAACTTCTTTGTTTTTAAAGACAAAATAATATTCCATAATTCATCTGTCATGGACATTTAGGTTGTTTTCATAGCTTTGGTTGTTGTGAATAATGCCACAATGAACATGGGAGGGCAGATAGCTCTTTGAGACCCTGATTTCGGTTATTTTGGAGAAATACCCAGAAGTGGGATTGCAGGGTCATATGGTAATTCTATTTGTAATTTTTTAAAGGAAGCTCCATACTGTTTCCCCCAGCAGCTGCACCATTTTACTTTCCCACCAGCAGAGAACAAGGGTTCTCTCTTCTCTACATCCTCACCAACAGTTGTTATCTTCTGTTTCCTTGATACTGGCCATCCTAACAGGTGCGAGGTGATATTTCACTGTGGTTTTAATTTGCATTTCCCTGATGATTTGTATTTGCCCTTCTATTACCAGTGCCTGGCAATGCCTAGAACACAGCAGATGTTCAATAAATATTTGTCGAATCAGTGGATTGAGTTTAAATAACACCATCTTTACTACACACACACATGAAGATTCAGCATGAGCCTTGGAGGTGGAAGTCGGGGAGTGGGGGGTTAGCGTCTATCACACAAGGCACATGGTCCCAAGGCTGGTGGGATTCCCTCTGGTTTCATATTAGAAGGCTGCCAAAAATGGCTGGGACCTGGGGACTTAGAGAAGTTCACCGCAACTGGAAAAAAAAAATAGTGTTTTTAGAAGAAGCTAAATGAAAATATTTTGCTCAATCTTTTAAAAATCATTATCTTAAATATTTGCATTTTCTGAATGTTTGTGCTCCAGAGCAAAGCCCAGGAATGTTTTGTTTTGTTTCCAATCCCACCCATCCTTCAAGGCTTGTCTCAAGCATCTACCTCCACAGCTGCCTTTCCTGAATCTCTCACTCACGCATTGTAGCACAATTTTTTTCCCAACAAATATTTGTGTTCCCTCCTCCCTTTGGATCCCTGTAGCTCTTTGCACTCTTCTTGCCACTCACCCTCCCCCACTGCACCTTCATCTCCTGTGACAGCTTCCTGCTCTTACCTTATCCGGCCTTCTCCATGGCAAGTCCTGAGACAGCAGCATCCTTGTGGCCCATACAGAAACTGATGCTTCGGTACTAAACATTTGTTTAATTGAACTGATTACTGACATCATTTGATTAGTCGCAGATTACTTTTTGAGGCAGGGAAGACAATCGATGAAGTGACTTATGGACCCCAGGTACTATTTAAAAATAGCTCCATTTCTAGAAACTGGTGTCTGTGCCTACTTGCTGTGATTCAATTTTAAAACAGAAAAGCAATATTTTTTCCCAAAAAACCTTTATCAACTTGACAGGTATAGAAGGAATATTTTCAGTTGAGCAGGTTTATCAAAACAATGCCTAATTTCAGGAAGGAAGGCAGGCAGAACTAGGGTGAAGTTCCATCTCTTTGTTTGATTGTTACTATAAAAATATGGAATCAATATTTCACACTAGTGAGTGATATTTATAAAATGTTTTGCCCTGTATGGATACACCCCCAATTAATATTTTATATGAACAAGGCATGCTTAAAAAAAATCGATTTGGACTTTCGTTAGTTTCATAGTATCTGTAAATAGTTTCAATGTAAGGCTTTCTCAATATTTGCCCAAACTCTTACCAGTGTGAGCATTTTGAGAAAAATCATGGGTTTTCCTTCTGTTTCTACGTGGCAATGATGGAGGCAGCCACATCAATTGGGAGGATATTTGTGTAAGCTGGATTCTAATCTTGACTTTGGCAATAAACAAATGTGTAATCTGGAACAGTCACTTGAGATATCAGCCTCCTTATCTGAATCTGAATTATGAGGGAAGTGGACATCATGATTTGCCGTCAGCAGGTTGTAGGATTTCCTGTTCCCTCCTCATTTGCAAGGCCCACGGCTGAGGCTCTTGGGTTCACTTCTTTTTTTCCCTCCATGTAGCTGTGCCCAACCACTTTCAGAAGAACCAGGATCAAGTGTCGGAGGCTGAGTGACGACCAGGCCGGACAGGAAGGCTATGATACCATGCTTGGGCTGGGCCTGCAGGGTGGGGCCAGGAGGTGAGGTGACATGGGCACAGGCAGGAAAAGTCACAAGGAGGATGGGTCCTGTATGCTCAGCATCTTGGGGCAGAGGAAGAGAGTAGTAGACAAGGGGATGAGGTCAGAGGGAACCAGCTGGGCTGGGAGAGCTGTGCTCAGTTGGTGGGGCTCCAAGTCTTAGAGCTGTCAGTAGGAGGCTTGGGTCCTTAGACAATACGCCCTCCCTCCCCAAATCCATAAATGCCAGGATAGACTCCTAGCAGCCTCATTAAGGGCTAATTCTGGTTTAAATCCTCCTGTATATTATAGGTAAATAAATACCAAGCAAAGATTAGGTCTCTTGGGGTGAAAGGGCATGAGAACACTGTGAATCTAAGTGCGAACAGGCACCCCTCTCTACCCTTTGCTCGCCAGAGAAAGGTCCTGTGAATAAAGGAAGCACACAGGACCTTCTTTCTCTTTGCCAGTTGGAGCTCCTGAAAGCCCTCCTCTGCTCCACGGGGTTCTGCCACCCGGAGCGTTTAGTTCTGCTCCTGGTCTCCTCATTTCCCAGGCCTCCAGGCTTTGGGATTGTGTCCCGACTCCCTCTAGCAAGGCTGGATCTCAGGAATGCAGAGCTAAATGTTTCACTCCTTCCTTTCAGTCTAGTTGCAACATTGTTTTAAGTTGGAGGAGGAGAGAGTTACAAGGAGGAAGCAAATGGGAGACATAGGTTATGCTACTTTCTGATTTTGCTCAGGAGGGGCTGGGCCTTTGCTCCACTTTTTAACAGACGAAAATAAGAAGGCAACAAAAAGGCAGTGCAGGTGGCATTTGGCAGCCTGGGCTGTATGTTAAGAGAACCCTGTGCTGCTCCATTTCTTCTTCAAACTCATCTGCCTTGGCTAATAGTTGTGCAATCTTGACCTGTCCATCACGCTTGCTTGTCTTGTCTCAGATTTATTTTTAAACCTTCCTGGCAAGGCAGGTATGCTAATATTTCCTGAAACAGTCTTTACCCACCCCCACAATTAGGCTTCTTTTCTATTAAAGAATAAAATCCTTTAAGGTCTATATCTAATATCCCAAATGACTATTAAAGAAATCCTACTGCTTTGCTCTCTCTACCAATCCAGATCCTAGTCGGGCTGCTACAGGACACTGTTTTATTTGGAGTCAGGCTGTTGTTGAGAATGTTAACCCCTCCATCACTTGATCCCCACTTTGAAAACACCTGCAGTAGAATTTCCCTCAGACCTAAGCACCGGAAGCTTTTTACTTCCTTTTAACTAGTACATTTTTACAGGTGGTAATGTGATTCTTATAACAATCACGTTTCTTTCTCACTTTGCCACAGCTCAAGTATAGTAATTGTGTCAAACCCTGCAGCATATCTCCTGTGGACCAGTTTCCAGATTGGTCTCATCACCACCTATCTGCGTGTGTGTTTGTGTGTGTGTGTGTCCTAGAAGGAAATAACTCGTAACTCAAGGTTTCCAAGTTGAATGAGTTTATGAGTGTTCATAATGTCTCTTTTTGCATGTCCATATTTTGTAATTTTTGTGTGTATTGAATAACATTGGTTTTATGCCGAGAGAAAATTAACAAAATAACTTAAATACTAAACTAAAGCATGGAAGAAAATATGTGAAATTTGTCTCAGTGAATTCCCCTAGTCATAGAAATTTTGTTGTTTTAACCTAATCTACTTTTGTTGGCCATTTACATCATTCGGTTGTTCTCAAACAATCCTTTCCCCCCAACTTCTCAGTATTGTAAGAAGCAAAGAACATAAGTAGTTAGCTTTAAAAAAAAAAAAAAAGGAACCAACTATACCAATTAGATAAATATGCTGACAATGCACAGAGAGCTACAAGGTCACCTCGTGGTACACACACCAAGATCCCCAATCCTAAAAGAAGAATCATTGCAGCTTATTCATTTTCTTATAAATATTATTTTACCAATTTGCCTACTGACCAAATTACTTTGAAACTAAATACCTAAGCACACTTCGTATTTGGTCAATTTTTATTTGGTGAAATTTCATTTAGCCAAATTGTTTTCGGTCAAATTATCTGCTGCAGTTTGTGAAAATTTAAACGTCTTAGCATTTCCAGTCAGGGCTTGATATGCTGATAATTCACAAAAGTGCTGGACTCCGAAGCAAAGAGGATGCTTTCATCCGTTCTGAAAGCCAGTTCAGTCTACCTTCTGGAATATGCCCACCACTCATTATAATGGCTTCTTCTAATATTTCAGAGACAAGCAAGGGTTCCATTCTGCAGTGAGAAGTATAAATGTCCCAAAAGGTATGTGGCTCTGCTGGAATGTTGGGCAAAGAGAAACTAGAACAAGAATAAGCTAGTCCCCTTTTCCATCACTTAAGGTGACCAGTTAGTCCATAATGAGCCTTGAGGCTGCTCTGGCTCTAACTGACTTAAGACTTTCTAACTAGGTCTAATGCAAGAAAAGAGTGTGCTATGATCTCATTAAAAGCTGAAGTGATACTAAAACTTTGAAACAAAAAAAACTTCATCCTTCAGGATGTTGAGTTTCCCGGCAAGTTGGAACAAAGCTAAATGAATGATGGAGACTTCTAGTGGATATAATGCCCATGTTCACAGCATCTTGCCCTTTGTACCTATTGGGATGAGAAGGAGGGTAAGGGACAGGCTTAGAGTTTAGTTTCCTAATGGCTGGTATGCAAAGGTGACTTGGAGAAGATTAAATTTAGAGTCTTTTTGTTGTTCATAGAAAGTCTCTTTGAGCCCAGCGCTATTCGTAAAACCCTGAACATCCTGATGCTAGGATTTTCAGGTCCTTCTGCCTCTAGTATCAAAACACTGTACCTGCTCTGGCATAGTTTTAGAGCTATTGACAAACAAAATCCCCAACAACAACAACAACAACAACAACAACAAAAACCCATCTGCCTAGACCTAGGAGATCTGTGGATTAGAAAATAGCCCTGGAATCCAGGGTCCTATCCTAACTATGCAGCGAGATTCCTGCATAGGATGGGACAAGTCATTGATTGCTTTGCTCCTTAGTTTCTCTATCCATCTATTCATCCTTCCTTCTGAGAGTTAATCATTAAGCACAGGACCCAGTGGAGACAAAAATAAGTAGAACCTGGTTCCTTTATCAAGATCCCTGGAATTTAGGGGAAAAGACAAATATCAAATGTAAGGCAGTGTGGTAAGTGTGGGCATTGGAAGTGTGCAGAGTGCTAAGGCAGCGGGGAAGCAACACCAGGTCCCACTCGGAGGTGAGGAGGAGAGTCTGGGACCACTTGGAAGAGCTGATGTCTTCTGGAAGCTTGAACTCTATAAAATGAGAGGGGTCCATTAGTTGATCTAAGAACAGGTCTATGTATTAGGTTAATTGAAGAGCTGCTCTTTTGAGCTCCTTATATAGGGAGAAGCTTTCTAGAGCTGCAAGGAAAGAAACAGAAGATATAAATTTGCCTAATTTATCCATGACTGCTTACACCCTAAAGAATGGTCCAGGTCCGAAGACTTCCTTCTTGATGTGCTTCACAAAGAACATATTGGCTCCCAGGATCTTCCTGCATGTATTTACCTGCAGTCATTTGAGGGCTATCTGGCCTTCGTTCCAGGCCAGTCACCTCTACAGCCTCCCCTTCCTTCACCCAACAGCCCTCTCCTGTGAACATCTCCTTGTAACAAGCTGTGTAGTCTTTTTTCTCTCGGGGGAGTCATTCAAGTGCTATAATATTCACAGAGAAGAACTTTGTCTTCATTTATGGGTACATGTAGCCTGAAAGTTAGTTCGCTAAATATCTCTGGTTACCATTTCACTTTAATTTAAACAATACCTCACTTTTCTAGAACCGATCTGCTCCAAATCTGAATTATAGACATAGTTGCAAATCTACAAAAAAGTGTTTAAAAATCACGAGCAATCATTTCAATTTCTAGCATACATTGTTGGTTCCCTTCCCAATGTCTACTTTTTCCTCTTCTTTTTCCTCAGAGAATTCCAGTTTGGTCCAGGGTGGATGCTGGTTAGCTCAAGTCAATCCCGGGAGTTCTAGCCCCCTGGTCAGAGGTTGATTTGGGCAAGGCAATTCTAGGCCCTGAGGGGGAAGTTGGCTGGAGGGGGGTAGGGTAGGTCTGGAAAAGGTTTCCTTCCCCTAAAAGAGACACAGAAGGAGATGTGATGAACATCGCTGTGTCTGGGATGTGCCTTTGGAACCACTACAGCCACATTGCCACCAGCTGGAGGATGAAGCCAAGTGTGGAAGAAAGCAGAGTGGGTAGAATTCCCCAGGAGTAAAACAGGGCCTGAAGTGTTGTGCCTGGACTCTGTCCTCCTTGGAACTTCTTTGTTCAGTGACACAGTATATTACCTTATTGCTTAAGCCATGATGACTCGGGATTTTCAATTATTTACAGTCCAAAGCATCCTAACTAATAGGCAAGTGTGCACTGAAGTTTATGCACTCTGTTCATAGAACATTGTGTCAGGCGTTTAGTTCTAGGAAACAGGCTTATCTGATTTCCCAGTTCTAGGAAACGGGCTTATCTGATTTCCCAGTTCATGGCAGATTAGAAATAGCACGTTAGAAGTGGGAGAAAAGGGCTGTTGGAAGCAGGCAGCCAGACAGGGAAGGAAGAGACAGAAAGGTAGAAACCAGAAGCTCGGGTTATTTAATGTTGGGGCAAACAAGTCCTCCCCTCTCCCAGCTCACGTGGGTGTCAGAGTACATCTCAGTGACTAATCCCTAACGATGACCACGTGTCATCAAGGGAAGTTTGCTTTCTGTTTAGCATGAGGCTGATTAATATTCCTAAATATTTCTTCATAAACAAGGAAGAAGTTAAATGATTAAAGGGATAAGCTTATCTGAAAAGGCACACAGAGAACAAACTCACTCCCTTGCGATGCTCAGTTGATGAGTGCTCTACATCTATGCAAATAGAATCTGTTAGCAGTTCGCTTCGCCCAGAGAAAAGGGAGGGTGACAGAAATGCGGCGGGATTTGGCTTGCTGCACCGAGCAGCTCATTTCTGTTCGGGTCCCCGGGAGAAGCCCCAGCAGAGGAGAAGCGGAGCATAAGGACCTGGTGCCGCTCTTCCGCGAGTTACTGTATTTTGGTTCAATGGCTCAGCGAGCCTGGCTAAGCTGTTTCCTCAGAAGCGTGCCAGTAGGAAGTAAATAAGCCGCTTGACTCTCCTCCTAGAGGGGGTTGAGCACTCCTAATTAAAATGTAAATAAATCTCTGGGCCAACAGCTTGTAGACAAAAATGACTGCAAAGATCACAAACAGTAAAACCGCACCACGCCAAACAGGTTCTAAGTCTTTTTTGCACAAATGCTAAGCCCACCCGTTGATTTAGTTGTCTCGGTGAGGAAGTAACTCAAAATAAATAATTTGCAACCGTGTACGGTTGCCATACTCCTCTGACTCCAGCGTCTAAAACTGAGGGTGGCTGGCTTGTTTCCCCAGTTCCCGGGGGCCTGGACAACTCAGAACCCAAGTGTTAGGATGAGCCCAGGGCTTCTCTGCAACCAGCTGGCGGATCTGTGGCCCCTCACCCCTCCCACCTCTTGGACTGGGAGGGCAGCCCCAGGCTGGGCAGCTGCGGGCTCCGCCCAGCTTCCCATTTGCCTGCCTGCCTCAGAAGTGCTGTCTCTACGGGCCTCCGCCCCTCAGGATGTTACATGGGCAGTAAAATGATCCTTTGTTTGAGGCGTACCCTGAAACTTTAATAATATGACATACAAGCCAAATAAGGTGGGAGACCACCTAATATTACATTTTCTAATTCCCATCATATATGCATGCAGCTCATACAGAGCAGGTAGTCATAATTTTTAAAAATTAGTAATAAGTGATTTATCAACCTGAGTACTATGTGAGGGAAATATATAAAGAATGAAAGAGTTTTATAAAGAACGAAACAGACTGTTTAATTGGTTTCCAGAGGCATTTTTTTGTATTGCCATTCATACTGAGGATTGTTACTGGAAATTATTATTATTATTATTAGCAACCGACATTTTGGGTTTGTGCTAAATGCTTTACATTCATGGTTTCATTTTATTATCAACAAGAAGCATACAATTATTAAACCCATTTTGCAGATGGAGAAAATGAGGCTTAGAGACTTAAGGTCATTTATCTGGAGACATAGCCTGAGGCAGTGGTTGGAATATCCATCAAATGTCAGTCTGTTCCAGTGCCAACGCCCTAACCACTGTGTAGTTATTGACGCGAGTTGTACTGAATTTTTCCAAGATCTTCCCTCGTTTTTTAAATAAAGGGGACTTAAGATCTTATCTCTCACTTGCATTCTAATATGTTGCTTTAAGGGTGAGAGGAGGCTAGAATCACGGTTAATATGCAGACAATGGTAAGATATTATGTATGCTCATGAAGTGTCTCATATATTAGTCACAGCAGAGAAAAGACTGAGACGTGATTTTAGGGTTACCGAAATGCAATGGAGTCCAATGGTAGGGTGTTTTCAAATTCAATGTTCTAAAGAATTTTCATTAAATAATTTTCAATAAATTAAATAAATAATTTTCCTTAAATGCTTACTTGATTTTTAAAGTTCATTTAAAAAAACTGATTTAAAGTTTTCCTCACGCTCTAGATTTATTCTTATTTTAGACTCATTCATTCAGTTAGCATTTATTGCTTTCATAATGTTTATACCAGGGCTGCGGTGGAAAGTTATGACACTGGAAGCTGGTCTTCATACAGCCAATCCTGGAGTGTCACGCTTTCATTCTTGATTACCCCGTTTGGGTTCACAAGGTGAAGTGGATACCAGGCTTCACTTTGGTAATCTCCAGGTGGGTCCCACCTGCACTGGATTTGGGATGTATAAGCTAGTTCAGGTGCTCATATTTTAGAGTACTGTTTCTCCATATTAACTTAAATGTATATATATGGCTTGGGTAACATATATACATTACCAAATACATGCTTGCGATTCCAGCTGTACATGCTCAGGGGAAAAAAATATTAAATGCTTATTAAATATTAAATATGCTTATTAAATAATAAGCATAGGGGTGCCTGGGTGGTACAGTTGGTTAAGCATCTGACTCACTTTCGGCTCAGGTCATGATCTCAGAGTCTTGAGATCAAGCCCCACATTGGGCTCCGAGCTCAGCGGGGAGTCTACTTAAGACTCTCTCTGCCCCTCCCCCTCTGCACCCCTCTCTCTCTCTCTCTCGCAAATAAAAATAAACAAATCTTAAAAAAAATAACAAGAAGCATGGGAAGCTGAAGTGCAAAATTTCAGAAATTTACCACCAAAGATAATTGTTTTTTAAAGTTTAGTGTTTTGCCTTCCATGTTTCAGAGTCGACTATGTTGTTTGGAAGAGTTCTTGACTCTGTCTCCCCCATGTTGGGGGGACCTTCTCTTTCCTTCATTTAAAAAAACAATTTAATAATTTATTTATTTATTTGAGAGAGAGAGAGTGAGAGAGACCATGAGCAGGGGGGAGGAGTAGAGGGAGAGTCAGACTCTCCACTGAGCAGGGAGCCCGATGTAGGGCTCTATCCCATGACCCTGGGATCCTGACCTGAGCTAAAGGCAGACGCTTAACTGACTGAGCCACCCAGGCGCCCATCTTCCCTTCATTTTTATTGACCCTGCTCTATTCAATTTGATTCCGCTTCCAGGAATTTCTCCTCTGGGTGGGGCCCTATCCCACTGAGCTGTGGCCTCAAACCCACTGTTTTGTGAATCTCCTTGTCTTACTCCTTCAGATCCCCAATTGCTTCTCTGTATCTTTTCAGGCAGACACCGTCTGTGGTTTGCCATTACCTTTTCTTACTTCGTGGTCTCTGGGAATACCTTGTACCCAGTTTGGTTACATACATCATTCATGGGTTTTTGGTTTTTCTACTTAGTTGTTCTGTTTCTATGTAGAAATACAGAAAGATTCAAAAACTATGTCACTGTTGCTTCCAATCTTCCCAGAACCTCCCTCTATTCGCAAGCTTCCTATTTTGAATAACAAGGGAAAGCTAGCTACAGAATAAGATCAATGCCTTTCTTACTTGGCCCCAGATGAAGAAATAATGCTCTACATATGATATGTTTATCAACCTTGGCTGCACATCAGCAGGACCTCAAGAGCTATAAATATGCTGATGCCAGAGTCCTAACCCTGAGAAACTCTGATTTAATTGGTCTGGGATTGTGTGTTCCCCAGTGGTTCCAATGTATCGCCAAAGTTGACAACCGGTAATAATAAGAAAAAAATGACTTTAAAGCATTTCAAAGCCCTTAGCAATTTACCGAGAATAAATCAGTTACTGTCTGTTCAATCTGCACACGAGGGTAGTCTCGTTCCACACTCTGGTCCTGTATGGTTTAAGTGAGGCTGACCCACGCCCTAGCAACTGGAGTCGTCCAGTTACACGTGTGTGGCCAATCAGGGGGCTCCATTCCTAGCTAGAGATAGACGTACGACCCAACCTGAACCATGAAAAATTTCCCCATGACATTTGCTAGAGTTATCATGAAAGAGTTACTTTCTTTTCACAGATACTGTGACCTGCAAGATCAATGTCAACCTTGAACTTGGCCGTCTTCACTCCAAAAATGAAGAAACTCTGCCTGAGAATGAAGCATACAGAGGAAAGCGCTGGTGAGAGATGGAAAGAGAGAGATAACTCTACGATGGAATTTTTAGGGGTCCAAAATATAATACCCGCCTTTGCCTAAATTAAGAATAAATTGAGAAATAGATGTAGAGGTCAGGTAAATGGAGATGAAAAAGGTTCATTACTGAGAAGCCAACTGAGCCCAAGTCTTTGGCTTCCCGCCCAAAAGAACTTTCTAACACTCTACTCCTTAGTTAATTTGATTTACAATCATTCACTGGCATGGCTGGAATCTTTAGACTTTGCTTGCCGCCACACACTGCTTAGCACAAGGTAGGAGAGCAGACTGGAAGACAGATAATCTGATCAGACAAAATGAAGGACACTGGAAGAGCTGAATCATGCCCACATGCCAGATCCTTTTCCCAATTCCCCAGCTCATGGCTCACGGTTTGGTGACATGAGTTTCTGCTAGATTTTAACCTCCACCTGTTCCCTTGGACCTGCAGACCCAGATCCCTTCTAATGTTGGGAAAAATAAGTGAGGAGACGGACGTGAGGGTTCTTCTCATGTTTGCACATCCAGAGAGATTTGCCATTGTTTGAGCCCATGAATCAAGCTGCATATGAAGCCACTTGCACTCCTGAATTTTGCAATAGTGATCAAATAAATTATCTATCTTTTTATTAGGTTCTCTACCTGCTCACACCTTTTGCAAAAAGTCCTTTGGTTAATATTCTTTTTGTTCTTCTTTGTAGTGTCTTTACCCATTGGCCTCCTGACTGGTAGCCGATCAGTCATGTTACACTGACACAGGAACACCTTCGCCGACACTAAAATGTTCTCAAGGGAGCTGATATAGTCACTTTTAAATATATTTACAAAAGTCAAAACTTTTCAATGTTTTGCCCAAGAGGAAATCTTCACACACCCCTCCCCCAACAAGTACAATGCTTGGCTATATATTCAAGAGAAACCAATTTTTCAGAAGAAATAGCCCCCTCCCCTCCTTTTTCTGACTGGATTAACAAAAACCATAAAATGCCAACATGTAGGTAGGTCTAAGTGTTTGCCCTTCTTAGAATCCTCCGAATGGTGAGAAGACATTAAACAATTTACTATTATTTTGCTGTATGCCTTAAACTTACACAGTGCTATATGTCAATTATATCTCAATAAAATCGAACAAAAATTTACTTAGTCAATTTAAACTGTAAATATTGTTTTGAAGTATTACATTAAAAAGGAGCTTGAGAATAAAGTGGGTTTTGGGGAGAGGTGGGGATAATGTGCTATGGCTTCTTGTGTACTATTCTCACCTGAGTGTATTATTTTTCTCTACATTTCCTCCCTTTTTTTCCCTTTAACCAAAGGAAAAAGAATCTAAAATGTTATTTCTAATCTCTAATTTTTTTTCATTACCTACCTACTAACTCCATTTGATATTAAAAGAGCACTAAACATAATTAAAATTTCTTTTTGGAGGTATATTTTAAATGGTACTGATGGGCTGCTAAGGTTCTTTTGGCTAGCAGAAAGGAGTCAATAGCTTTCACTACATTCCAGAATAACCAATGAGAAAACATACGGGAAAAAGAGATATCCCATGCACAAAAGTATGAAAGGGCATAAAATATTTACGAGTAAGTAGCCTAAACAAGAAATATGCATGACCTATAGGAAGACAATTATGTAACTTTATTGAGTATATAAAGAAGATGAATACTAATAATAAAAGTTAGCATTTCTGCGTAGTTCATGCTAGGCACTGTGCTTTATCTTTCCCTGGGTCACCTCCTTATCTACGAAGCAGAGAAGCCCTGCCATAGCCAGCACACGGCTCTCGAGCCTGACTCAGTTTACTTAACTTCTCTGGGCTTCAGTTATAAAATCAGGAAAGGACCAATCCGTGCCTCACAGAATTGTTGTAAGATTTAATAAGGCACTACAGATAAAGTGCTGAGAACAGTGCCTGGCAAATAGCACCATAAGTATCATTATTAGAATCATGTTACAGAAGAAGAAAATGCTATCACGTAGGCTAGTGGCTTGCCTCACATCATCTAGCAAGGAGGTGACCGGGAGTCCTATGCTGCCCTGTCCAACTCGACAGCTAAGATTCTAAATTTATTACATGTTTGTGTGTCTAGATAAGAAGCAATGGCACTTGTTCTGATACTTAGTGGAGTAATTCTAGAGTTCATCTGAAAGAACTAGCAGGTAAAGTATTTTAAAGGTAGAGAAATAATGGGAGATAAGTCATAAACGATTGCATCAGAAATGTAAACATTTCTATGTTAAAATAGAAGATAATAAGAGTGATGGAAATGTTCTCGATCTTGATTGTGGTGCTGGTTACATGACTATAATCCTAGCCAAAATTTTTTAAACTTCATACTTAAAAGGGATAATTTTTTAAAATAATAAACAAATAAATAAAAGCAATGAATTTTATGTGTCAAAATTATACTACAATAAAATTTGGAGGGAAAAAAAAGAACTATACTTAAAAAGGCAAGCAATCCACTAGGGGGAAATGTACCCAAATATGGCAAAGAGGTAATATGTTTGCTACAGCACCAACCAGAGCTAGTTCGTCATATAACCTATGACCCCAATTCCAGTTCTGGGTACACATGTAGAAATAAGTGCTTATATCTGCCAAATGCATGTAGAGAATGCTCATGGCAGCCTTATTCATAATAGCTCCAATTGCAAACAACCCAAATTGCCATCAACAAGAGAATGAGTAAATAAATTGTGGTATTTCCATACAATGGAGAACAACACAGAAATGAAAATGAGTGAACAGTACACGCAACATGGACGAGTCTCCCAAACACCATATTGAATGAAGAAAGCCCGACACCAAAGAGCACATACAGAATGTTTCCATCTATAAGAAATGCAAAACAGGTGAAACTTATCTATGATGCTGGAAGTTAGAATACTGGCTGCTTGGAAGTGTTGACTGCTGACCAGGGGGAGATGTGGGGGACCCCCCGGGTGCTGGACATATTCTATATCTTGACTGGGTGGTGGTGATGGGGGGGTGAACATATTTAAAAATGTGTTGAACTATGCACTTAAGATTGGTTTACTTTCCTATATGTGAATTATACCTCAAAAAAAATTAATATGAATTAATAAGATGAACATAGGACTTGAGGTCACAAAAGAAGAGATGAACTGACTTAACTCTTTATGGACACAAGATGCATATTCCATTCTCAGTGATCGTACACGTGCAAACAAAAAGTTATTTTTACATTATAAAACCCATAGCTGAGCTAGATGAGGATGCTAGGAAGAAGACTCTGAGATGAAGATTTGTGGGCAAATGATTACCAAGGAAGTTCTAATGTGAGGTACCGGTAAGGGATTGAGGCAAGTAGGGTAAGGAGGAGGAAGAAGCCCAGCAAAGATGTCATTTCCGGTAAGGTCTTGTTCTCAGCATGGTCCCTTGGGAGCTCTGGAATGTCCATGATGCTGCATAGTTTGTTCTGCCTCTAGGCAAGTGAGCTGGGCTTTGGTACTCCTCTAGAAGTCCTATGGGGCTGGAGGTGGCTACATCACCCTCCCACACCACGGTGACTCCTGTAGCCCAGGACTAGTCCTCTGAAGAAGGTTGCAAGTGAGTTATGTTAAGACGAAGTGGCAGAAGTTGTGGGATGGGCATGCAGAAACAATAAAGGGATTCCAGAAAATCGAGGTGGAGCCCTCATGGTGTCTGCAGCAATTACACAATTGACAGGTCAGAGGGGTTAGTAGCCAGAGGTATCATTTTGCCTGAGATTGAAATGACCAGTTGTGACCAGTTGAGCAAGTGAAGAAATAAAGCCAGGAGTGAATGAATGGTCATTCCCCAAACTACTCTATTTTTCCCATAACTTTCCTATACTTTTATATAAATTGGTGCCTTGTGGTCAAGTTTAGCAGAAGGGAGGTGTAGGAGAGTATAGGCAAAGAAGGGAAGAACTCATTTGTTCAGAAAACATTCAGATCCTATTCAAATCTTAGAATTTGATATGTCATGTACGTGCCAAAGAGAAGCAAGCACCTGGGTTGTATAACTGTGTGTTTGTTCTCTCTGGCAGGTCCATTTGGTCACCTTCAAGTCTCATCTGACCCTGTACGGTCATAGATAGTCCTTCCTCTGCTGGAGTACTTTGCACTTGATTGTATTGGATCTTAAGGACATCCAGTGAGACAGTGGGGCCAGCTGTTTTCCAGATGAGAAAGTGAGGCCAGATGGGTTAAATCTTTGCTTCTCAATCTTCCCCGCACATCATAGCCAATTGTGGCAGTTTTATAAACTATTATTTGGAGTGCCTGGAAGAGGGGACCAGTCCCTGTTTTTTAAAAAACTCCAAAGGCGATCAGGAAATACAGCTGGATTTGGAAACAGAGGGATTAAGTGATCTTCCAAGGGTCCTGAAGAAAGAAAGAAAATAGACCCAAACCATTAATTTTTTCACTCGTCCACCTACTTATTTCTTGAGCATTCACTTTGTGACAAGGATTTTGCTAAATACCCGGAATACAACACAGACAAGACAGTCATAATCCCCACGGTCTCATAACAGGGTAGGATCCAGGAAAGTGATCAAGGTGTTGCATCCATAGTTCCTAGGGCGCCATTCAACGTTGTTGGGCACACAAAGCAATGACCTTTGCGGATGAGACAGATACTGAACTAATAATTCCAAATGTGATAAACCTTATAAAACTGGAGTTTTAGTGTATCTGGGGAATGAAAATGTCAATCATCTTCACATACAGGTGAGTCTCTGGTCATTTTGGGCTACTGCCACTCTCTTATTTTAAAGACAGTCAAAACTGCTAACTGGTTATATGTAACAAGTGTTCTCTTTTATTAAAACACTACATAAGCAAATGGATAGGTTGTTGCACAGAGATGCCCCTGACCTTTGGATCTCAAATTCCACAAACCAGTTTGAACTCCATAGTGTGGACTTTTTATAATTATCTAAGCAAAAGATAATCCTGCAGAGAATTTGCCTAGAGTCCAAACAGATACACAACTCAGCTTTTATTTCCATATTCTTCTAATGATTGAGTGAAGGACTGGGGAAAGTTTTTTGTTTGTTTTTTTTGTTTGTTTCTTTTTTTGTTTGTTTCGTTTTAGGTAAGATAGGCAGATATATGGTATTTGGTGAAGATGAGCATACATATTTTAAGGTTTTAAAGCCCCCAAAGCAAGTGTGAGCCATTTGTCTGAGTCCTGCAGCCCAGCACAAGGTGAGGGCAATGAGATTCACCTTTGCATGGGATTGGAGAGTAATAGCCTCCTTGGAACAGGATATCTCCATGGAAAATCTAAGGAAGAGATGTGGGGACCTCAATCTCAGCATACTTTCCTCTGTACAGCAGCTGTCAACACATATGCCATTTGCCCTGTGAAATTGGTCTCTCTGTGTTTAAAAATATAATCTGTTTCTTTAAAGTATCCTTAGCATATTTTCAGTAAGCTTCAAAATAAGAATGATTTAGTCTTCTAACACTATTCATATAGAACCCTGCCATTCTGATTTAGGAATCACACTGTTTTCTTTCACCTTTTTTTAATGCTCTTTGAGTTCATCAAAATCCTCATGAGAATCACATCGATTTCTTAAAATTCTTCTCCTTTTTCTTCCTCGGAAATACGATTTGTGATCTCATAATCTTTTGGCGGGGTGGGTAGTGAACTATAGGAGTTGGTTAAGTTTTGGATTTCAGAGTGTTTCCCTGAAGACGGTATAATGTCAACAAAGCAAGTAATTAAACTGAGGAGGTGCTGACTGGATGAAGCGTATGCCAAGTTGTTAACACAGCAAGTCATTAAGCAAAGTGACTACTAAACTCAATAAAGCAAGATTTGCCCTGGATAAGCTACCCTGGGATAATAGAAAGTTGACTACATTAGGCAAATTTTCAACCAGGGAAAAGCTTGACGGCAAAAGACAACTCGGCACTAAGCAACCTTTTGGAGTTGAAGAAATGGAAAGGATCTCAAGAGGTCAGTGGGTCCAAGTCCTGCTCTTAAACACATCATTAACTGACCCTTCTGGGCTATAAGCCTGTCTATTCTGGTTTTCCAAGTTAATCAGAATAACCGTGCAACTTATTTTTTTTAAAACAGCTTATTCCATATGGAAGTGTTCAATCACTATATTGTACACCTGCAACTAATACTACTTTGCAAGTTAACTGAAATTTAAATAAAAACTTAACAAATAAAAACCCAGCTTCTTCTAGTGTTTAGTTGCTTCTAAATGGTTTTTCCTTGTCACCAAATGAAGGTTCTCCCAAATTTAAGATCAGTTTTCCTTGGCCAAATTTCTGGCTTTTTGGAAAGAATTGCTCATCATCTTTCTCATTAAAAGCATGGAAAAATTGCAGGCTGTAGCGCCAGATTGCCTAGGGTACGAACACTCACTCAACCGCCCAGACCCACTGTCTCTTAACATCTTTCTTAACCTGACTGAGTTTCCTGATTGGTAACATGGCGATTACCAGTTAGCTCTCTCAGAGGGTAGCTGTGAGGATTAAGTGGGATAAAGTATGTAAAGTTCTTGCTTACTGATGGTACATGATAAGTATTCAACAATGATAATAAAAATAGTAATATTGTTATTTTTAATGCTTCCTATCTTGTGAGGTGGTAATTGAACCAATCTCTTAGTCTTCTACTGAGCTTTAAAAAAATTCAAATTCTCTTTTGAAAACTTCAAAATTGTCTCACTTTTCTTCTGGATAATTAGTCTGAGGCTTCTTAACATACTGGTTGATATCCCTACAGACTCAAAGACTAGAAGTTTACTATATTACACTATGTTATTTTTTTTTTATAACGATGACCTTGAACCTTTAAAGGAAAGATTGCATGATATTCATTACACTGAAATTCTTCTGAATTTGAGGAAGATGTTAGCCAAGACAAATATTACTTTTTCTTTTTAAATCAATCCTTAAAGAGACAATAAGAAATTAGCTGGGTCCCAAGAATAGAGTGGTGAAAAGTAGTAGACATGCTCTTTGCTCTCATGGTGCTTACAGTCTGGTGGGGGAGGCAGATATCCATAAAATAGTCATAAAAAGCAGGGGCCTAGTTAGCAAGTGAGGTAAGTGCTATAAGGAAATGAAGCTTGCTTCTGTGTGAGTATATTATAAAGAAGCTTGACCTCACCAGATTTCCCTGAGGAAATGACGCTAGAACTGGAGACCCAAGGAATGAGCAGGTAATAACATGTCGGGCTGAGTGAAGGGCACAGCTGGCCTATAGGGAGCAGCCGTGGGAGGGAGTGGTTCTGCTTCAAAGGGACTGGGGGGCGGGGAGGCAGAGCACCAGGAAAAAAGGATGAGAAAGAAAGGCAGCAAGGCTGGGAGCTGACAGGGAGGGGATGGGCACCACTAGATAAGGCCAGAGGAGGAACCAAGTCAGTCCCTGCAGACCTTCACAGGCCTGCTAGGGATTGTCCACCTTAGCTCAGGAGTAGTGGGAAGTTGTTGGAAGATTTTACACAGATTGTGTAGAATGAGATCTAACTTGCATTTTGCAAAGGTGACTATGACTGCAGTATGGGAAATGGACAGGTGAGGGGTGGAATGGTTCCAGAGAGGTTAGGACACAACTCTAGAAGTATAAGTGAGATGTGTTGGTAACTTGAACTGGGGTCTTCACAGTAGAGACGGAAAGAAATGGACTTATATCATAAATTTTATAGGCAGGATTTGGTAAGGGGTTGGTGTGGGGACTGAGGAAGGAGGTGTTAGAGTGACACCCAAGTTTCTGACATGGGTAAATGAAAAATGAGGTACCACTTAGTAAGACATGGAACATTATAAGAGAACTTGATGTGGGGGTTAGAATATGAATTTTAGCTTGGACATGTTGAGTTTCACATAATTATAATATTTCTGGTGAGCACAGAATCAAAACCAAAAAAGATAGAGAGTCCTGATGGACATTTTGTTCAACTACGGTTATCATGTTTCTTTAGTGACTGTTTCTTTGCTAGATTTAGTGTTTGTGTTTTCAGAACGGTTAGAACAAACTTGGCAAACTTTTCTATAACATACGGATAATAGCTTAGGATCTGAGGCAGTCCAGTTAAAGATGTGAGATTGAACATAAGCATTCAATTGCCTTCCCTTCTTCACCCAGCTAAGAGAACAATAAAATTATCATTAACAAACATAAATGTGCAAGGACAAAGGGGATGGAATGGAAGACAACAGCAATGAAATTTTAGAAACTAGAAAGCAAAATAGAGAAGTAGTAACCGAATTTGGACACTCAAGAAAGCAGTAAGTCCTCCCTTCAAGAGTATTGTTAAGATGAAAAAAAGTTCTGTGTGTCTGGAACATAAAATAGATTCAAAGAAGGGGTCACCTGGGTGGCTCAGTCCTTAAGCGTCTGTCTTTGGCTCTGGTCATGATCCCAGGGTCCTGGGATGGAGCCCCGCTTAGGGCTCCCTGCTTGGTGGAAAGCCTGCTTCTCCCTCTCCCACTGCCCCTGCTTCTGTTCCCTCTCTCACTGTGTCTCTCTTTGTCAAATAAATAAATAAAATCTTAAAAAAAAAAGAGAAAGAGAGATTCAAATAAAGTGTGTTTCTCAAAGAAAAAAGAGAAACCAAGAAGTGGACTCTTTTTTTTTTTTTTTAAGATTTTATTTATTTATTTGTCAGAGAGAGAGAGAGAGAGCACAAGCAGGCAGAGTGGCAGGCAGAGGCAGAGGGAGAAGCAGGCTCCCTGCCGAGCAAGGAGCCCGATGTGGGACTCGATCCCAGGACCCTGGGATCATGACCCGAGCCGAAGGCAGTTGCTTAACCAACTGAGCCACCCAGGCGTCCCAAGAAGTGGACTCTTAACTCTAGAGAACAAACCAATGATTACCAGAGGGGAAGTGAGTGGGGGGATGGGTGAAATAGGTGATGGGAATTAAGAGTACATTATTGAGATAATCACTGAGCAATGTATAGAAGTGATGGATCACTATATTGTACATCTGAAACTAATATGATGCTGTATGTTAATTACACTGGGATTAAAATAAAAAACAGGCAAACAAAAAAAAAGCTAAATCTTACACTTGTTAACCAACCCAATTTACAACACAGAGTCCTAAAATATTAGACCAACTGTACCTTAGGTAGAAGGAATGAGGACGGTGGGGGTAACATGGGGGATTCAGTGGGAAGTCTTTGTAAGAAGCTGAAGAGCCCCAATTCCCCACCCCTTATTTCCTGCAGGTAGAAGACTGCCTTTCCCTCCTTTAGAATGAAACTGAAGGCCTCTTCTCCTGACAAGAACAGAGGGACTCTGGATAGAGTGCTGGGGAAAGGACAAGAGCTACTGAAGACAGGGTATTATATGTAGATCCATAAAGCGTGTGTTGAAACTGCCTCAATCTTCTTCCTCCACGTGGCTCCTGTTAGCCAGGAAGCTTATGTTTTCTTGGCAGAGGGCTGGAAGAATTCTCTGGCTTACCTTACCAGCCTAAGAGAAAATATTCTGACATGGGCTGAGCAAGTTGACCTATGTAGTGGACTCAAGGAAGGGGCTCTGTATGCACAGGGCACCCTCTCCTCAATGTTCCATTCTTAAAATAAAACTAGACAGCCAGCAATCACCAGATATTCGAGGAAAGCCTATAAATGAAATGTAGGAATCAAAATAAACAGAAGGAAGCAACTTGAAGGAAACAAACTTTGCCAATAGAAAACTTAGGGGAAAAAACCCAATCTTGTCCTCTGAGAGATAAGAGAAGGTACGAACAACAACATTTTACACAAAAGGAATATTCAGCATGTTCAAAATGAACTTAGATATTAAAAATATGACATTAGAACTGAGAAATGCAATAGAAGTGCTACAAGATAAAATTAAGGCAACCTCCCAGGAAGTACAGTTTTAAAAAAGATTACAGTATACAGATATAGGAGAGAAAAGATTTGAATATTAGAGGACCAATTCAGCATGCCCAACATCCAATAATAGGATTATGAAAAGAAGGGAACAGAGGATAGGAAATCATCAAAGAAAAAAATTACTGAATGTATCCTACAATCTCAGTTTCCAGATTCAAGGGCCCGCCAGATACCCAGAACAAGAACTAAAAATAGGTGCCTACCTGAGAATATCATAATAAAATCTTCACTGATATATTTGTAGCACTTATAATAGTGCCTGGCACATAGTAGGTATTCAAAAAAATTGTACTGAAAAAAAAAATTGTACTGAAGAATAAACAAAATATCCAAAATAAGAAGGACAAAGAAATAGGACCTCCAATTTACGGGGGGGAGAAAGTTTTAATATAACAAATGAAGCATCAGAATGCCATCTGTCTTCTCAATAGCAACACCTAATCTAGAAGACAGTGGAGAAAATGCTCTCAAAATTCAGAGGAAGAATAGATTTCTATATCCTGAAAAAGTATTAAATGTAGAATGAAGATATTTTCAGATATGTAAGGTCTCAAAAATGTTGCCTCTTGGTGCTCTTTCTCAGGAAGCTCTTGAGTTGTATTCTTCATTAAAACAAGAGAACAAACCAAGAAAGTGAAAGACATAGAAAGCAGGAAATTGGATCTAAGACTAGAGAGTGGTGAAAAGAATCTCCAGAATGAGGACAAATGGGAATCAGTGGCCTAACTGGAACTGACGTTAGACAGCATCTGACCCAGATCGGAGCAAGCAAGTCTGATTTCTTCCAGAAGAAATGGTTAGAGTTGCCAGTGCATTTGAATGTTTTAAAAGGAGATTTATACAATTGAGGGGGAGTTTGAATTTGTATCAAGTATAAAGAACACTAAATAAACAACAATAAAACAATCGTGACAATAATTCCAGGGAAAAGAGAAGGTTGTGTATTAAAGGAGAAGTTAGTCATGGTGGTCTACAGCATGAACAAGTCAGATAGCTTTTGCCGGTTCATGATAATGTGAATGTGGAGCGCTAGCTGTAATGAAAATCACAGCATATGACTGTCGTAGTCTATTTGGGCTGTTATAACAAAGTACTATAGCCTGGGTGGCTTATAAACAATACAGATATATTTCTCACAGTTCTAGAGGCTGGGAAGTCCCAGATCAAGGCGCTGACAGATTCGGTGTCTGGTAAAAGCCAGCTTCCCGATTCATCGACGGTGCCTTCCCGCTGTAACCTCACACGGCAGAGGGGGTGAGGGATCTCTCTGGAGTCTCTCTATAAGGGCGTTAATCCCATTCATGAGGACTCCACCCTTGTGGCCTAATTATCTTCTATAGATCCGACCTTCCAATACTGTCGCATTGGGGATTAGGTTTCATATAAGATATTTGGTGGCAGGGAGGCACGATCATTCAGACCACAGCAGACTATATTGAGAGAACCGGCAGTGGGGGGCAAA
The DNA here is from genome assembly GCA_028534135.1 of Potos flavus. Taxonomy (NCBI): domain Eukaryota; kingdom Metazoa; phylum Chordata; class Mammalia; order Carnivora; family Procyonidae; genus Potos; species Potos flavus. The sequence goes on from CM052883.1 coordinate 135,043,237, forward strand.
AGCTTCCGTGGGAGTGGGGAACAAGGGAGACAGAGCTAAATCCTTACCTGGTAGAGATGTCTACAATGAAAACTCACAAAATGACAATCGAAGCACATTAGCAATAGAGAGGTAAATAACTTACGGATCAGCTGTTGGAGGGGAGGTGGGAGTGAAAGCAGTTGCCTCTAGGCTGTAAGAAATGGGGTAGACAGAGGCGAGGCACTGTTGTTTTCAAAGCAAACCTTGAAGAACTATTTGATTCTTTTAAATTATATGTATGTGTAACTTCTGTAAAAAATATCAATTACAAAAAAAAAATCAGGCTCTGGACATGTACTGCTTGAGTACAGAGCCGATTCCTAATGTTTACCAACTGCATGAGGTTGGGTAAGTTATTTAATTTCTTTGAACATCAGTTTCTTCATGTGAAAGATAGGAATAGTAATGGTACCTATTTTGTAGGGCAGTCGAGAGGAGTACATGAAGTACATAAAATCTATAAAGCCTTAGGGACGCCTGGGTGGCTCAGTCAGTTAGGCGGCTGCGTTCGGGTCAGGTCATGATCCCAGGGTCCTGGGATCAAGTCCTGCATCGGGCTCCTTGCTCAGCGGGGGGCCTGCTTCTCTCTCTGCCTCTGCCTGCTTGTGCTCTCTCTCTCTGACAAATAAATAAAATCTTTAAAAAAAAAAAAATCTATAGAGCCTTAGTACCATGCCTGCTCCATATCCTGGCCTTTGGGGGCTTCCTTTTGCTTCATTTCTTGCCAACCTTCTTATTTTCTTCACCCAATCTTTCCCAGCATTCTCAAATTACCACCACATTTCAGATCAGATCAGCTTCCCAGATATTAGGCCCAGTTCATTAGGCTTAGAATTCTGAGGGTTCTCTGATACACTGAAAGATTATACCAGTAATATTTTATTAAGTGTCAAAAAGGCATATATAGGGGTGCCTGGGTGGCTCAGTGGGTTAAAGTCCCTCAGGTCATGATCTCAGGGTCCTGGGATCAAGCCCCGCATCGGGCTCTCTGCTCAGCAGGGAGCCTGCTTCCCCCTCTCTCTCTCCTGCCTCTCTGCCTACCTGTGATCTCTCTCTCTGTCAAATAAATAAATAAATAAAATATTAAAAAAAAAAAAAGGCATATATAGCATGATCCCAATCCACACGGGTGTGGGGAATTCTTCCAGAACTTATTTGGAAATATATATACCAGGAATTATAAGTAATCCTCACCTTCTTCTTTACTGCCCTTTTTTTTAGTACAATGGATATACAGTACTCCATAAAATCAGAAAATAGACTTATTTTAAAAATACCTCTTCTGAAAAAAAAATACCTCTTCTGTCATAAATTTACAATTTCATAATTTATTCCTCAAGGTTCATTTTTCATCTATTGTATGTGACTTTACTAGTGGGACTCTGTAAGAGCCTATGTATTTCTAAGTTCCTAAAGGCACCTCACTGTCCCTGCCCAACAAAGCAACATTCACAGCCTCTTTAGAGCATAAATTACTCCAATTTGCCAATATAGAAATTGAGGTTTGCTGGTTTGTCTGATAGGCACAACCAGAAAGGGGCAAGTTAAGATCCAAGTTCAGTTTGTTTTTTCATTTTGAGCTCAGTGTTCTTTCTACCATATGAACTGAGTGCCTATCAGTAATTGACAATCTCTCCGATCTCAAATTTATGATATAAAGGTGTGCAGTAGGTGATCTTTGAACTCCTACCAGCCCTAAGAGTGCATGAATCACTTAGGTGCATGAGAAGAGCAAGTCTGTGTCATTAACAATATTTATTTCTCCTGCATCAGGGCTGTGGATAAGACCCCGAAGTCCGTATGATTATGAAGTTACTTGCATGCAATTTTCACTTCCTGTCTTATTCGTAAATACTGAGACACAAAAATAGCTTTGGGTTTTATTTTCACTTTTGCAATCACTTGGGAATCTTATGAAGGCTGAGCAAGAGATTTGGAAACTCATAATGCATTTCCCAAGAAGCTGCAAAGGTTGTGAAATTCACAGGGCTCTAACCTCCCCGAGAGAATGGGAGCTGACTGGCCAAGACAGCTCAGTTCCAGTAATGTTCCTGGGGTAATTCTCTGGAAATAATGGAGAGGGCATGGGAGTTGCAGCCCCGCTGTAGGCTCCCAGTTAGGGCTTATATCCAGTGGGACACCCACAGGATTTTCTTCTCCTTCTGTTCCAGACATTCACTCAGCAGACTGCACCTAGTTGCCAGGAAAGGCTGTAAACGAGATAGCCTAGCTCAGTCTCCTGCCAGGGCTCTGAAGACACAAAAACCAAGTTGCGCCAGTGACAGAGTTTCAAACTGGATACAAATCAAAGAGATAGAGTGAGATTGCCTTTTGCTCAGCTCTTAGCTACACCGTGTGTAATTAACTGTGCGATCCCCGTTTTCAGGCATTTCACTCCACTGGCTGACCCCTCGCAGCAATTAGAGGTTTTCTTCAGTCTGAGCGATTTTAGGCCTTGGTAAATTATGCTTCCATGAGAGATAACCTTTAGTCTATGCTTAAAGGCCCAGGATCAACTCTTCAGAAAACTCTTTTGAAAAACAAAATCGCTATGAAACTCTTCTAGGAGCTGACTGTGTTTAAAAGAACATCGTAAACCCCCTTCATAAGCACCCATAAGTAACTTGGGAAGATGGTCTAATGCAGCGATTAGAAGTTACTGGTCCTTGAGCATGCCGATATTAAGGAAACCATTAAATAAAGTTAATTGTTATAACACTGCAGAGTCAAGCAATCTGTCCTGACATTTGTGTTCCCAAACATTCATAGGGAGATTTGACACGGGGAGAGCGGCAGTGCTGGTGATTGTATTTCAGGGGCTACTCGGAGGCAGACTGAGCTTTTGCTGTGTATCTGTCTGGCCTATCTGTGTCCCCTTCTTAGCAGCACTCCGTCCCCCCCTGCTGCATCCACAGAGCTCTTTCTCCTCTCACCCCCCATTAAAATGTCATCCTGTAAATGATATAAAATCCATCAAAATGGTGTGTAAAGACTGGTTGAGTTTATAGTGTTCCCTCTTGCAAGGCTATTTTCGTTTCAGTAGCTCTTAGGACAGAGGAGAGTCTGGAATCAGGGTTTACTTTGGAGGAGGGAGTCGTATGGAAGCTAAGTGGTGTGGATTCCATCACTGAGCTCTGAGGGCCAAGTCTGAACATCCAATGATAAGGCCCAAGGGGGGGTATCACACACATTAAATGAACTGTTTGGAACTTGCTCAGAGTCTATTGGCTTCTGCCCTGGACTGGTAACTAGAAAACAAAGCATTTGGCTCTCCTGGCCCTTGCTAATGGGAACCCGTGAAATATCCTGGGGATTACGACTTTGAGAACTCTAACAGGAACTGTTTACAAAGTTTTGGACATGTACAAGCTTCCCCAGAAGGGCTGCGAACCTAGAGACTTTGCTGAGACATCAGTTTGAATTGAAAGGCTTCTGAGGCCAGTGAGTAAGTTATGGCGTCTGCTAGTGAGCATGGCTGGGGCACTCTGGGCTTGTGGGTCTCTCGTCTTCCTGGTATTGTTCTCAACTTGTTTCCTGGGCTGTTAGTGGTGTCATTTCCCGTGTGTCTCCCAATTGCTAGTTCTGACAATGTAGGCGAAGCTGTAAGAAAGTGATTGTTCTTAGCCAGGCAACCGAGTCTTAGTGTAAATTAGTGTGTGGATCATGTAATTTGGAGATAGTTTCAGTCTATGACGTGAATGAGTCTTTTATATAAAACAAACAAAAGGTTAAAGTGTTTCAGTGCTGGGCACCTTGGTGGCCCAGTCAGTTAAGCCTCCAACTCTTGATTTTAGCTCAGGTCATGATCTCAGGGTTGTGAGATCGAGCCCCATGTAGGGCTCCTTGCTCAGTGGGGAGTCTGCTTAAGAATCTCTCTCTCCCTCTCCCTCTGCCCCTCTCCACCATGCTCGCTCGTGCACACCCTCTCTCTAAAATAAATAAATAAATTTTTAAAAAAGAAATAAAGTGTTTTAGTGAGTTTTCCCAGCCAGTATATCGTTTTAGTGAAAATGAAATTTAGGTGCGAGATGAAAAGGCAGTAATTTATTTTACAGATATGCTCCAAAATGTGTGAAGTGACATGTCTCAGCTTATATAATGCAGCATTGTTTGTAATATCAAAGGGTGGCAACCATTCAAATGTCCATCAATAGCAGAGTAATCAAATAAATTATAGTACACCCATCGGTGGAATACCATGAAGACCTATAAAAGAATGAGCGAGCTGTGTACCGCTATGGAAGGATCACAAAGATGTATTATAAAGGTAGAAAAGCAAGGCATAGATGCTGTAAAATGAGGTGGAAGGAAAGAATATATTTACATATTTGCTTATAAAGGCACGGATTATCTATGAGATGGTCCACAAGAAAACAGTAACTTCGAAGACAAGAGAACGGGGTGACTTGGGAACAGAGATAATAAAGGGATGATTTGGGATGCCTGGGTGGCTCAGTCTGTGAAGCATCTGCCTTCAGCTCAGGTCATGATCCCGGGGTTCTGGGATCGAGTCCTGCATCAGGCTCCTTGCTCAGCAGGGAGCCTGCTTCTCCCTCTCCCTCTGCCTGCTGCTCCCCCTGTGCTCTCTCTCTGACAAATAAATAAAATCTTTAGGGAAAAAAAAAAGAAAAGGATGACTCCTGAGACACAATTTAGTACCTTTAGAATAATTAATTATATCAATGTGTTATCTTCTCAAAAATAAACTGGATTAATTTTTTTATTTAAGAAGGAAATAAAGAAAAGGCGGTACTTTGCGGGGTGTGAGTTTATGCATAGGAAATGACATGTCTGTCAATGGCATGAGAAGAAAGCCAAGAAACTATATAAATTTTTTTGTTTTTTTCAATTTTGGAAATTTCAAAAGTTTCCAGGATGACCCTTTTGAAATTTTAAACAATTATTTGTGATGTACATATCTGGCCATTTATGAGCAGTTGAATCTGTGAGTGTCAAATGGGAAAATAATAGGGACAAGCTGTACTGTTTTAATTAAGATTGTATTTTTTCATGCGGTGTCTTAGTAGACCCTTCATCAGAAAATCATTGTTTTGAATATAGTGACGGACCTGTCAACATCCATTCAACCCCATCTTTAATATTAGCCATCACATTGAGTTGCAAGTGGCTGGCCACGATTAATTTAAGCCAATTGCTGAATCCCTCTCCCTTACCAAGGTTTAATTGGTTCAGGGATGGACAGCCTGTACCAATCTAGGAAAGTTTTGCATATCTATTCGTTTTCTATTTCTGTTCTAATTTATAGTTTGTTTCTGTTTTCATGGCAACAATATTATCTGTGGTTTTCTTCATCCATGTTTTGTTATCATGGAACTTAGAGAACAGTATTTGTAATGAGATTCCTTGATGACAATAGGTTAGGGCAAGAGGAATTAACTCATTTTATAAAATATGTCCTCCAGGCGAAGGCAGAGTGGGCAGATCCCGCAGCACCTCTGTAAGAGTACAGTTCTCCATGGTCCCCTTGACATTGAACCCATCTTCCTGGGACAGCACTGGATATTGATTCTATTCCAGAGGTCAGCACAGTTTTTCTGTAACAGTTCAGATAGTAAATATTTTGGGCTCTGTGGACCATGTGATTTCTGTCACAACTACTCAGCTCTGTCCTTGTGGCCACAAGCAGCCTTCAGCAACAAGGCAAACATGTGCTTGGCACCTGTCCAATAAGTTTTTATTTACAAAAACAGGTTTGGGGCCATAATTTGCTGACCCTTCTTCAATTCTTTTTTTTTTTTTTAACTTCAATTCCTAAGCAGGTCACTCCATTTTAGGGATGATATCCAGACTAGGTTACATTGATACAGAGCTATTTGTATCTTGTGCCGTGATAACCTGGCCTTGTATATTGGGTGGTAGAGACACAAACAACCAAAGTCTCTCTGACTCCGAGGTTTGTGTCTCTGCCGCCGAATAGAAGTTGTGTAGCCTGGAGCCTCTCTCCTATCTTCGTTGTCCCAACCGTGGAACGTAGAGAAGAGTCCTACTTCAGAGGAGTGTTGCAATGATAAAATGAAAGTGTATGTTAAGTGCCCGAATCAAAGAAAATGCTCCCCAAACATAATTTTCCTTCTCCAGTCCCACAGCAAAAACCTCCTCTCCGCATATACACACAAGAATTGGACGACACCCCAACTTCATCCACACCTATTTGTAAGCCCTCTTTTCAATGGCTAATCTTGGAAACTGGATATTAATTCTAATTAGCTTCAATTGCAGATGATGCTACTGAAAAAAAAATCTGTCCTCAATTTCTGGTAATATATTTCTTTTTTTTTTTTTTTAAAGATTTTATTTATTTATTTGTCAGAGAGAGCGAGAGAGCACAAGCAGGCAGAGCAGCAGAGGGAGAGGGAGAAGCAAGCTCCCCACTGAGCAGGGAGCCCGATGTGGGGCTCGATCCCAGGACCCTAGGATCATAACCTGAGCCAAAGGCAGTCGCTTAACCAACTGAGCCACCCAGGCACCCTGGTAATATATTTCGTTTAGTTCTTGAAAACTCTTGTGTGTTAACAATAGCTAGCTACAGCATGTCATCAAAGCATTTTTAAAAAGGCCTTGATTCTAATAATTCTCAAGGAAGTAAAGAAAAGCTGTAAAATATACTATCAGACTTTATTTTATTATTTATTTATTTTTAAATTTTATTTATTTGTCAGAGAGAGAGAGAGAGAGCACACAAGCAGGCAGAGTGGCAGGCAGAGGCAGAGAGAGAGAAGCAGACTCCCCACTGAGCAAGAAGCCCAATGCAGGACTTGATCCCAGGACCCTGGGATCATGACCTGAGTCGAAGGCAGTAGCTTAACCAACTGAGCCACTCAGGTGTCCCTGCTGTCAGACTTTAAAAGGCCATTACTCAGAAGAGATGTTGCAGAACGAGTAACAAACTTAGATTCAGTTTAATGTTTGCACCAATCCTGACTAAGCTTTTTAGAATTGGTTTTACGTAAAATCTTAGGCAGTTCCCTTTCAGTGCTGTACATAATGGACTGTGAAAACAATACTACTTGAAATTATTCTCCTTTGCAAAATTAATTAAAAATATGCATATATACATGAGGCATTAGTGATAGGAAGTACTTTCGTATTAGGAGAGCAATTCTGTGTGTATACTCTTGTATAAGCATACTTGGAGACTACAAAATTGAGTATAGTTAGCATATACTTTTTTGGATGGGGTATATTTAAGTCCTCCCATAATTAGAAAATAAAAAAGAATTTTATTTTCACTAGGAAAATCATTAAAATCAATGCTAAGGTGGCTATTTAACATCTCTAAAGTAATATCTTCAAAGAAATAACATAAAACCAATACAATTTCAGAAAATAATTAAGTACCCCAATAAATTGAGACAGATTATTGTTCCAAGCATGAAAATTAAGAACTAGGTGTCCTGGTCAAGGAGCTCTGGCCTTAAATTCTGGGATCAGAATGCTTCAAAATGTGACTCACTGCATTTGTTTCTTGGTTCGTTCATTCATTCATTCATTCACCAAATATACATTTATTTAAAAATTACCATTTGTGAAGCACTATCCTAGGAACATAATTTGTTTCTGAGACAAATGTTTAAATGGTTGATTGTAAGATGTTTTACAATTGTTACTACGGAAATATGTCCCAATCGCTGAGAGAGCAGTGCAGAGGGAAGGAGTCACTCCAGTGGGCCTGGAGAAGAGTGTGGGGAGAGAGGTGGTCAGGGAGGCCTCAGAGATAATGCAAACAGCATTTATGGTTAGGTATTTTTTGAAAAAGCCCTGAATTTCTAAACAGAGTGAAAAACAGGATCAAAATTTAAAAAACATAAAAGTCCACTTTGCATCTGAGCATAGTTGTGTCTAGTTTGATACGACTAGAACGTGGCTTCATGGAGGAAGGTGGGGAGTTCCACGCCATGCTATGGATCTTGGCCCTTCATCCACTTGGCCAGTGATCCTTTGGCCACCATATGAGTTTTCCTTTTTAAGTCTATATTTCCAGTGGTTGAAAACTCAGGTGTATTAGTGAGGTGCTTTCGGTTTTGAGGAGTACAGCACAAGACATATCTCTGATCCTGGGTGATTGGAATTTATTACAAAGATCCAAAAGGAAATTAGGAGGCAAGAATGGGAAACCATTTTAATAAACCCATCAGGCCTCAGGAAAAAGCAGAGCACTGTTCATTGGTCTCCAGGATCACAAAGCACTTCTAACGTCCTCAAAGCAGTATGGGGGCTGTTGTCACGTAGAAGGGCATTCATTCTTTCTGCACAAGTTACCCTTCCATTCACGTGATTCAGTTTCTCTCTTTTCTGCTTCTTCCTCCTGCTGTTATTATTGCCCTCTGGCTACTTCTCAGTTTATCTATCTCATGAATTTTATTTACTCATTGCCTCTATTAGCTCATGGAGTCTGCTTAGTGTCTGTTTAGTTTCCTGGCTCCTATTCCACTTTGCTTGGAGCATCTCTCTGTGTGCTTTATGTGCAGAATAGAGTTAATAACAGGCCCAAGACTGCTATTCTTAGAAAGGCCTGCTTGCAAGGCTGATCCTTGCCTTGCATCTGAGAGCTTAGGTTTCAGGAGGGTTCTGACCATTTGTTAAATGGTAAGAGTAGCTCGCTCTGCCTAAACTGTTTGTACAAACAGTATGGCTCATGCTAAACACGTGCTTTCCTTCTGGCAGTCAGGAATTTGGTACATACAGGGAAGAGGACACCCATGTGACCAACCCTCAAAAAAACCCCTTAGGCATAAGCCTCCCTGGGAGACAGAATTTCAAACCTGTTGTCATAGCTGGTTTCTGGAGGAAATAAGCTCCCTTTGTGTGACTCCCCTGGGACAAGACTCTTGGAAGCTTGTACCTTGTTTTCTCCAGACTTTGCCTTATGCACTTTTTCCCTTTGTGGATTTTGCTCCGTATCCTGTTGCTATTTTAGCCATAAGTATGACTGTATGCTGAGTCCTGTGAGTCCTCCTAGCAAATTATTGATCTTGAGATCTTGAGGGTGTGATCTCGAGAACCTCTGACACAACTTTGCTTTCAGACTCCTAAAAAAGGGATATCTTATTCATAGTCTACTCCATAGTACTTATTATAATCTGACCTCTGGCTGTCTCTGTGCTCATGTCCTGTCATTCCCCCACCCCCTGTTCTAGTTACACCAGATTCCTTGCTGTTCCTCAAACATTCCAAGCATGCTCCTGCTTCAGGGCCCTTGAACTTACTGTTCCCTCAGCCTGTGCCTTTTTTCCGCAGATCTGATGGGCTGTTCCTTACTTCATCTGTGTTCCTGCACACATGTCACCTATCTAAAATAACTGTCCCTTCCTACCCACACGCTTAACTATCTATTCCTTTATCTAGATGAGTTACTCATAGCACTTATCAATATTTTACATTATACTGTATATTTGTTTATTGCTTATCTTTCCCAACTAGAGTATAACTAAATGAAAGCAGGAATGTTGCTTTGTTTACTGCCCTATTTTTAGTAGCTAGAACAGTGCTTAGCCATAGAAAGGACACAATGTATACTATGTTTGCAGGAGTGAGATAATAAATAATGTATCTCTTACCAGGCTACATTACATGCCCATGGACAGTGTATAGATGTCTGCCTTTAGGTCAAGCCCTGTGGCAGAGACTGCTGATCATCCATCAGTATCTACTTTCTCCTTATTTTGTAGTAGGAGAACCCCTGATTTCTGGCGGGGCACATGGCCACCAGAAATAGCATACATTTCCCAATTCCCTGTGTTGATAGGTATGGCTCTATGACTAAGTGCAGGCCAATGGGATATAGGAGCAAGCTGGATGTGCAAATTCCAGGAAGTATCCCTAATTAGAGTGGGTTCTATGTTTCCTCCCCTTTTCCCATCCTATTGGGTGGAATTGGTTGTGATAACCGGAGCTTTGGCAGCTTTGGATCATGAGGCGACCTTGGAAATGGAAGGTACCTGTTGCTCAATGGAGCAACAAGATTGAAGGGGCCAGATAATTTAAGGCCAATACCAATCCTGAAGAATCTACCTCTGGACTTTGACAAAAGCCAGAAACAAACTTCTTTTTTGTTTAAACCCAGCCATGTGGGGATTTTGTCTCACTTGAAGTTGGTCCTAATCTTCACTAATATGAGCACTAATTTCCAATCTGACTTCTCAAAGCCAGGTGGCAGAGTTACATAGTACAAAGCATGAAACCATATGAACTATTCAGTTTGTTTAAAGGAAGCCGTGGGCATAACAGGAAGGCTGGCAAGCAGAATATTATCCTGTGGGAAATGTCAGCTATGGAAAAACATTACAATAAGGCCCCCAATGAGTCACATTTTCCTGTATCCACATGCATCTCTGCAATATGATGTTGCCGCTCCTTCCATCAAGAGGCAGAGGCTATCTCTCCACCCCCTTGCATCTGGGTTGGCCTTGTGAGAGTCTAAGCTGTAAGAGACCTTAAGTGATTGCAGACGAGGTCATCAGAAATCCCTCTCAGATGACCAGCCTACAGAATCACACAAATAAAGTAGTTGCTGTTTTAAGCCACTGTTTTTTTTTTTTTTTTAAAGATTTATTTATTTATTTGAGAGAGACAGAGACACAGACAAAGACAAAGAGAGAGGACAGGGGGAGGGGCAGAGATAGAGGGAGACAAGCAGACTCTCCATTGAGCAGGGAGCCTGATGCAGGGCTCGATCCTAGGACCCCAAGATCATGACCTGAGCTGAAATCAAAAGTCAAATACTTAACCAACTGAGTCACTAGGTGCCCCCAAGCCACTAAATTTTGACAAGATTTGTTAGCAGCAACGGATACCTGAAAATTAATCTGAGTGCATATCTATTTCTTGCTACAAAAAGATCCTAAGACAAGGCTAAATGTAAGTTAAAAGAATTTAAAGTAATTGAGTTTGGTAACTTTTAGAGAAATATAAAATCTTTAGCTTACCTACTTTGACGTTAAAAATGAGGAACACGAGTCTTTATTCAATAATTACAATAAATGTAAAAAGTAGCAAAGGATAGTAGAAGGAATATTAGATGAGAAACTGGTAGAACTGGGTTATGGTCCTCCTATCATTAATTGGTTTTAGGACCTTAAGATAGTGGCCTTGGGGCATGTGGGTGGCTCAGTCGGTTAAGCATCTTACTCTTGATTTTGGCTCAGGTCATGATTGCGGGATAGTGAGATCAAGCCCTGTGTTGGTCTCTGTGCTCAGCACCAAGTCTGCTTGAGATGCTCTCTTTCCTTCCCCCTCTGCCCCATCACTCCGGAAGAGCAATAAATAAATAAAATCTTAAAAAAAAAAAAAAGTTGCCTGGCCTTCTGGTCTGTCTCATTTTCCTCAGGTGTAATATGGGGACTACCTTGTTGCTCACTCACTCGTTCATTCCAGAATCATTGATTATCCTAACTATGGAGAGCTACTATCACGAAGAGTGGGATGAAAGGAGATTTTGACTTTCTACTTCTACATTTCTGTTTAATTTGATTAAAAAATAAAAACGTGGATTAGTTTATAATCAGCAAAGACCATAAAGACGTTGTTATGGGTGAAACTATGTCTGTACCCACATGGATACAGTGAAGTCCTAATTCCCAGTACTTCAAAGTGTGTCTGCTTTTAAAGATGGGGCCTTTGAAGAGGTGATTAAGTTAAAATGAGACTGTTAGGGTGAGTCCTAATCCAATCTGACTGGTATGTTTATCAGGAGAGGAAATCTGGGTGCATAAAGAGACACTGGAGATCCATGTGCACAGAAGAAAGACTATGTGAGGACACAGTAAAAGGCGGCCATCTGCATGCCAATTAGGAGGGCTCCAAAGAAACCAATCCTGCTGACACCTTCATCTTAGATTATAGATTGTGACAAGGCAAATTTCTGTTGTTTAAACCACATAGACTGTAGTATTTCGTTGGGGCAGCCCTAACAAACTAATACAGGTGTTTCTTTCCTATTGAAAAAGAACTAGTACCTTCAGTGGGCACAGGGTCCCTATTCTTGAGGTGCTCATGTTCAAGTAGGAGCAACATTAACCTTTAATACAATGCAGGATGATAAATGCTACAGTGGAACCATGTAAAGAATACTCTGGGGGTCCAGAGGAGGGGAACCTAACTGGCCGTGGAGAGGGAGATGATGGTGGCTCCAGCGGGGAGAGTTTAGAAAACCTCACCTGTGGGCAAGCTGCCATTTTCACGTTGAAGGAAGAATAGGGGATAAGAACAATCCTAATTACTGGCCTCTCTGCTGAGCCTCTGTGCTTGGTGGTCTGATGGAACACCAGTCCCACATAAAAATGTCAAGAATCAGCAAAATCTCAACAAACACACATATACAAACTAGAGAATGGGAATACTGATGTAGTATTGTCAATCTCTATTTTACTAAAAAAAAAAAAAAGAAAAAAGAAAAAAAGATATTTAAAATGCTATCTACCATCCTCACTGTATCATTAGTTTTTAATATAAAAAATAGAAAGGACATAATCTCGTAATAAAAAGCAATCCCTTTAGCTTTAAATTACCTGCAAAGACCTTAGTTTTTGCACTGCACATACATTAGTTGTCCTAGACCAGCATCTGATGGCCGCCAGAGTTTCAATGCCACTGGTCTCAGGCCAGTTATGAGCACCATATTTGATTTCTTTATGTGGCAAAAACTCCTCTAAAGTCTGTATTTTCCATCTTCCATAGAAACAGATGACACTAAATCCATGGCTACTCAGCTACTAAAGACTACATCTTTATCCTCTTTTCACAACTAGTTATGATTATGTGGTTAAGTTTTAGCTGACGGGATGTAAGCTGAAGTAATGTGTTATTTCTGGGTCATCTCTATCTTAAAAGATAAGCCACTTGCCTCGGAGTTCCTCTCTTTTCCTTTTCCATAGGTTGGAAGACTGAATGTGCCCACAACCTAACTTTGACTATGAGGATGAAGAGATCACCTCAGGTAATAGTAAAGTAATAATAAATGGAAGGGAGGTGGATCCTGGAGTGACTTTTCCTGCCAAGCTGAATTGTTCACCTTCCTGTAACATGAGAAGGATATGAACTTCCATGTTATTTAAGCCTCTGCATATAAATGCATACTTTTTGGTTTCATTTTTGGGACAGCTTAGTCTATTCCCTAATAAGCAAATGCTGCTTTCTCTTGCTTTTACCATATTTGCCTTTCAACTTTCTCTTCAGAAGTTTCCTGCTACTCCTATGTATCTTGCCCACATGGGATATGTGATTACTAGGTCACCAGAGAAAGATGTTGACATCATCTTCTCCTATCTAGGTGTGGAATTCCCCCAAAGAAGGAGGCCAGTTGCCTTCTTAGTACTCTAGAATAGCTTTTCCCGTAAGTCTCCGCCTCCTTCCCTTTGACCTGCTTAGATGACAGTTAAGGGAATCATTCCCACAGCGGATTGGCTGCTCACCCTCAGGAATCTTCACCCGGTTTCTATTACTTCCCTTTTCTATCTTCTGAACACCGCCTCTTTTAGTTTCCAGGGAGCTAGATAATAACACATTCTCTTTCGAATCATAGACACTTTCAACAAACAGTTATTGAACAATTACTTCATAAGGTATAACCAAAAATGATGAAATAGGGAAAGTACTTGACTTTTCAGTCTACTTGGAAAGAAGAGATAAATAAATTGGTAATTATAAATTAAAGTGACAAGTTTTAGAATTCAAGTAAGTGTAGTGTGTCATGGGAACACTTAGAAGAGGCACCTAGCCCAGCGTTTGCAGGAGGGAGTGTGGTCGACAGTTTAGGTATGGAAAAAGGTGAAGTAAGTGTGTACATTGGCTGGATAAAACTGTACACCTGTTGGTTAAGAATAATACATAATTTTAAAACTTCAAATAACTTGGAGTATATAAAATAAAAAGTGAAAGTTCTTCCCACACACATTAATTGTAATTCCCATTGTGATTTGTTAATATTTGATGCATGTTCTTCCAGATAAATGGATATGAAAATAGATATACCAATATATATCCATGTAGGGTTTTATTTCTCAAAAATCTAATCATAGTATACATAGTTATGCAGCCACCCATTTTCCCCACATAATCTTTTTTATCACGTGCATATATATACCTCATTTTAAAAATAGTTGATAGACTTTCCTACTAATTAGTCACTAACTTATTTAATAAATCTCTTCTTTTTTGACATTTAAGTCGTTTTCCACTTTTTTCCTTCAATAGTAGTGTTTCAAGGAATATTCTATTCATTAGGTCCAGCGATAAATATTAAGAGGAGAAAATTACAATCTGAAGATTCTATATCTGCCCCAAATGTCATATGTATATGAGAAAAAATTTTTTTTGGTTATGTAAAGTATCAGAAAGTTACCTTCTGCTTTTCTTTCTGGGGAATTTACTTGAGGAATCGCTCTAGCAAAATCAAAATCAAAGTAAAACTGTATCTCAGGGAGATTTGAAGTCTATAAAAATATGAATGAGTAATCAACCCAGTACAATTTAAAAGACCAGAATAGATGATCAGAGCATGGTTTCTGAATGCGGAACTTAAATATCATAAAGAAATTGATATTTCCCAAATTAAGATTTAGGGCTTCTTTTGATTCCAAACAAACCCTAAGAGGAGCCTGTTTTTGAATCATGACAAAATTTTCTAGAAAAATAAGTAAGAATGGTTAAAGAATACTTATAAAAAAGAGGCTGGAGGCTGGTATTTGCCTTATCAGATGCTGAAGAATTATAAACATACCATTGTTACAACTTTATACAGATAAATTGGTGACTCAGAAGTGATAACCTGGGGTGCCTGTGTGGTTCAGTCGTTAAGTGTCTGCCTTCAGCTCAGGTCATGATCACAAGGTTCTGGGATCGAGCCCCGCATCGGGCTCCCTGCTTGGAGGGAAGCCTGCTTCTCCCACTCCCTCGGCCCCTGCTTGTGTTCCCTCTCTTGCTGTGTCTCTCTCTGTCAAATCAATCAATCAATCAATCAATCAATAAAATCTTAAAGAAAAGGAAGTGATAACCTGGAACGAGAACTTATAAAATACAGAAAGATAATAAAGTAATATATTTTAAAGACATTACAAACTTAAGGATAAGGAATTGCCTCTTTAATAATTAATATGGAAAGGAAGGAATTTTGATGACAATTTTATTAGAACTTTGCATCACAGCATATATACAGATAGATTAAAGAGTTAAAAATTCAACCATAAAAAATTAGAGAAGGTATAAAAGAAAGATTATATCATCCCTTCTTGAGGAAAGGCTCCCTCAAGCAAGAAAACAATGGAAGAAGCCATAGGAAAAAGATATAGATTTGACCATATAAAAAGTTACTGCAGTTCAAAGAAATGTAGACAGACAAAAGGAGAAGGCAAATCACAAACCAGGAAAGATTTGTACAACATAGACCGCAAAAAACAGGGTTACTATCACTTGGCAAAACTCCAATTTCAATTAAATCCAAATCTCAGCCTAGTCTGTGCCCAAACCTTCATAGATGAATGTGTCTGAAGAAAAAAATACAAAACTATGTGCAGTGGTCTAACTCTAAACTTACTGTTAATTGCCTTCAAGTGAGCCATTAGTCCTGTTGTAAAACTGTAATCCATTTCCCTACTTCACTCACTCTCCCACGTTCCCAGACAACTATTTCAAACCCCCTTCCATGCTTCAATCTTCCAGCATCTTCTCTCTGTCTTCACGCAAAATGGATGATCTTGCTTATTTCACTCAAAAAGTAGTAGCACTAAGGAGGGCACATGATGTGATGAGAACCAGGTGTTATATGCAACTAATGAATCTATTAAACACTACATGAAAAATTATATATTGGCTAATTGAAAATAAATAAATAAATAAATAAATAAATAAATAAATAAATAAATAAAAAGAAAGTAGTAGCAACCAGAAGAGGATTTCCACACACTCACACCACCATGTCACCCCATCCACTAGCATCTCCCTTCAGCCGTTCCAGAGGAATCATCTAGGTTCCCATCAACCATTTCACAGGGTCTCTCACTCCCTCCCCATCTCACCTACTCACGGACAAGGAAGTGTCTCCAGTAGTGTCTCCATCTACTGAACATTCTCTTCAGCCCACAGTCAAGATATTATTTTTCACATCTAAAAAAAAAATCTCTTTTGGGACGCCTGGGTGGCTCAGTCAGTTAAGTATCTGCCTTCAGCTCAGGTCATGATCCCAGGGGCCTCGGATCTAGTCCCACATTGGGCTCCTCGCTCAGTGGGGAGCCTGCTTCTCCCTCTGCCTGCTGCTCCCCCTGCTTGTACTCTCTCTGTCAAATACATTAAAAAAATCTTTAAAAAAATTTCTTTTGTCCCACTTTCCTTTTAAGTTATTGCCCTTTTGCTCTGCTCTACTCTGCAGCTATCCCCCTAGAAGGAGTTGGGTATACTTGTTTTACCATTTCCAATTCCTCGACTTCCATTATCTCTTGACTCAATCCATTCAGGCTTTCACCCCCACCAACTCCAGTGCAACTGCTCTTGTCAAAGTCAGCCATTACTTTCCTTTTTTCTAAACCTAACGATCAACCCTTGGTTTTATCTCGCTGGTCTATCAGCAGCATTTGGCACAAACATCACCCCCTCTTCCCAGAAACATTCAGTTCACCTCACATCCAGGCCACCTCTCTCCTTCCTGGGCTCTTCCTACCTCACAGCTTTTCATGTCTAACATGGCCCTCCTAATCTTTCCACATTCCCCCAACTGTCTCACTTGGGAGTCTTCACCATTTCAGTGAATGACAACCTTCTTTCCAGTTGCTCAGACCAAAAATCTAGAAGTCCTATTTGATTAATCTCATTTTCCCAAACTCTGCTTGTAACCAGACAGTAAACCTGTTGGCTCTCTCTTCATAATGGATTTAGATATTTATCACATCTTACCAATGTCACTGCTCCCGTTCTTGTGCAAGCCACAACGTATCTCAAGTGGATTAATATAATAATCTTTTAACTGTTTTTCTTGCTTCCATCCTTGCTCCTTTTGTTATTTACCCTGTAGTTAGAGTGATCCTGTTAAGTCTGTTTAGTATGTTGGGTCTTTGCTCAAAACATTCCAAGGCTCCTGTCTCGGAATCAACTCAGCGTCCTCCTCTATGATACGCCCTCTCCCCTCCTCATCCTTTACACTTCTTCTTGCTTCCCCTGCTTCAGTCACAGCAGCCTGCTTACTGCTACTGGAAAAAGGCAGGCAGCCTAAGCCTTTTCAATGGCTCCTTCCTCTCCTTTTTATCTTTACTCAAACATCGCTTTCCCTGCCCACTCTCTGTAGTCACTTCTGTTGAATCCCTATCCCATCCTTTGCTTCATTTTTCAACATACTATTCATCATCCTCTAAAATACTATATAATTTTATATATTTTGTCTGTGGTTTCTGATTACTCCATCAGGACGCAAGCTCCATGAAGTTAGGGATTTTTGTTTGTATTATTTTTTTTTTACTGATGCAGTCTCAGGGCTGGCACATTGTAGTTGTTCAATAAGGGCTTGTTGAATAAATTAATAAGCTATGTTTAATGAGCATACAAAGGGCAAAAGGGATTATAAATCTCTTCAAAATTCCTAAAATGTCAACTGACAATACTGTCAGAGTCCTTAACTATACGTTTAGTAATTCCACTTCTAGAAGCTTATCTCAGTGCAGGATTTCCCAAGCTAGAATAAGGGAAATACTGTTTCAGAACAGGTATGTGGAAAATAAAGATAATATTCTGAAAAAAAAGTCTCTTCTAACCTGCTATGGCTCTGATTTGGTGGTATACTGAGAGGTTTTAGCATATACTGATGCCTGAGTCCCACCTTTAGAGATTCTGATTTCATTGTTTTGACTGTTGTCCCCCTTGTCATGATATTAGCAGCCTATAAGGATTATTACTGAGAGCCTTAATTCATTAGGGTCTGTAGTGTTACTCTTATTCACACTTCTGGGCATATATATATATGTTTATATATGTTTATATAAAATATGTATTATATATTTATATATATTATTTATTTATATTATATATATTATTTATTTATATTATATATTACTTATATATTTATATATATCGTGCATATATATATATTTTTTTTTACAAAAAGAAAGAGAGTCCATTATCTGTAAACATTCTTCCAACTCTCCATGTTCACATGGAAAATGATCTTAATTAGGGGTTTGTGTGGAAGTTTGTGTGATTTATTGGTATATGTGTGTGCTTGCATGTGTGTGAAAGGAGAGAAAGTATATAAGCTGTATAATGCTACAAAATAAGAAGAAATATTTATTTTTACTATAGATAAGCCAAGAGAATAAGTAAAACTTCCATAAAGAGTCACCAAGCCCTCCACTGCAACACAGGTCAGGCATGACATTAGCAGAACCCATTACATGCTTCTTGTCAGGCCAACTAGAGCATGTTAAGGACCAGGATTCTATAAGCAGGCAAGGTGGTTTTCAAAATTATCGCTGAGTGGGGTGCCTGGGTGATTCAGTGAGTTAAAGCCTCTGCCTTCGGCTCAGGTCATGGTCTCAGGGTCCTGGGATCGAGCCCCACATCAGGCTCTGGTCAGCAGGGAGCCTGCTTCCCCCTGTTTCTCTGCCTGCCTCTCTGCCTGCTTGTGATCGCTCTCTCTTTCTGTCAAATAAATAAATAAAATCTTAAAAAAAAAAAAGAAAAGAAAAGAAATCCAGATTTCAGGGTGCCTGGGTGATTCAGTGGGTTAAAGCCTCTGCCTTCGGCTCAGGTCATGGTCTCAGGGTCCTGAGATCGAGCCCCACATCAGGCTCTCTGCTCAGCGGGGATCCTGCTTCCCCCTCTCTCTCTGCCTGCCTCTCTGCCTGCTTGTGATCTCTCTCTCTGTCTGTCAAATAAATAAATAAACAAGATCTTAAAAAAAAATTATCACTGAGTTATTTATTTTTACATATGTGTTAGCCTATTTGGATGCTTTTAACAGAATACCATTGATTGGGTGGCTTGTCAACAACAGAAATTTATTTCTCACAGCTTTGGAGACTGGGAAGTCAAAGATCAAGGCACTGGCAGATTCGGTGTCTGGTGAGGGCCTGCTTCCTAGTTCACTGATGTCCCTCTTTTCTTTGTGTCCTCCCATGGCAGAAGGGGTGAGGGAGCTCGCTGGAATCTCTTTTCTAAGGGCACCAATCCCATGCCTGAGGGCTCCACCTTCTTATCTAATCACTTCTCAAAGACTCTACCTCCAAATTCCACTTTACATTGGGGATTAGATTTCAACACAGGAATTTGGGGTAGCACAGGAACACTCCCTCTACAGCAACATAGGACAATAAGAAATCTCAGCAAACAGCACATCGTCTAGACACACAGTATGGAAAGGACTTCTGATTCTATAGAACTTGGTCAGCTCTCTGGACTTGTGATTTGTAGCCTTTTCTACAATATCCCTTTAAGTATGAGGATTATGATACATACTCCAATGAGATAAATCTGCCAGTAAAGAAATAATTTTGTTTTATTAATTCTGAGTTAGTTCAGTTGCCACTAATATTTTGTTTTCTCAGTTGAATAAACAATAAATTCAGGCAGCTGGTTAGATGTATGGTGCATTCTCAAAACACTCTATGTTTTTAGAACATAGAAACCAAAGTTGCTCACGCTATCATTAAAAAGATAATGTAGCTGAGCTGAATTAACCTACTTAGGGATGCATTTTTTCCCAAGAGAAACTACAAAGTTATTCCTCACCAGCGGACTTCACCGCCCCCACCACAATGAGACATTAGGGATTAAATAACCTGGTGTTGCACTTATCACTGAACTACAAAGCCTTCAAAAAAATCCAATTATGCACTTAGATAACTAAAGAAGTACACTTTTAAGGGCAAATAACCTGTTTCGTAGAAAAGTTACTTCATGTAACACTTGGTTTTAAATCCCAGCTCCATAACTTACATAAAATGAGAAAATTCACTTCCAAAATATTATTAAATAATATATTAATAAATATCAAGTGCTTATAAGTATAAAATGCCTGGCACATAGCAAAGGCTTAGTGTGTGTTAGCTTTTATCATTATAGAGATGATCTGTGTGGTTATGTTGTAAATATTACTAAACATTACTTAGGAGTCTTTTGGTTAAATCTTTTTAAGAAGATTAAGAAAAGGCCATTTATTTTTGACCTCCCCAATTATGTTACAAAGTAGATTACCTCTGTAATGTGAGAACACTGTAGTTCTTGTTTTTATTGTTAGTTTCACCACACAAGATGTCTAGTTTCAAACAGAACTTGGTCAGCTACTTAACTGATGTTGTAATAGTTTTGAATAGATGGATAGGGCAATGAAAGTGAAAATGATTTTTGTGATCCCAGAAACCAGAACGTGGCAGTAAGCATGGGTAGTGGGTGGTGGTAAAATTTACAGGAAAACCCCAGATAACCAGACCCTTATGTATCCTGGATTCTAATGGATACCCTTCTGTATTGTACTGGATCTCACCAAATAACCTTTTTTTTTTTTTTTTAATGCAGGATAGTGTTGAAGTTCTGGCCACAATCCTCTCATTACCTCACAGGTTGATGTTTGGTCTCTGAAAATGAGGAAGGCCTGAAGAACAACAGTCTTAGAAGAAGACTATGAAGTAATCTTGCGAATATAGTCAAGAATCAGCAGTAGAATCATTATGACCTAACTGGCTGGGCCTAGTGACCAGAGATCTCTTTGTTTATTTTGCTGAATTATATATGAGGAATCATTATCTGAGTGGCAATAGTTGTTTTTCTAGACAGCCATCCCCTTTCTCTTTTTATTAACCACCACCCTTGAGAAGTGATTTGAGTTAGTTGAAACCAACTGGTCTGGATTGAAGAGCTCCTGCACTGTTCACACTATTTTGTTTCTCAAGGCTGTCTTTAGTTTCGGTGAATGAGAAAGCACTTGGTGGCTATCTCCTGCCTGAGAACAGCTGAGTTAGTAAGGAAGGAAGTAGAGGTTTGGTGAGTTGTCTCCTATGGGGTTAGGGCAGGGCTGGGCTGCTGAGCTTCAGCTTCTGCTTTTGTGGGGCTTGGTCTCCTAACTGGTTCCTCTTAAGAAATGTCAGTAAAATAAGTCTGAGCAGCCCTATCTAATCCCCTTTCTGGGAACAAATGACTGAGGGTGTAAGGAGTGGCCAACTCGCTTTGTCCAAACTCTTGGCCACAATTGTGCTCAACATTCTTAATTGGTCTCCTATCTGTTGTTAATCTTTTAAAGATCTTGTCAAACCTTTAAATAAATAAATAAATAAATAAATAAAGGTCTGATTTAAATATTCCTTCTGTGAGGAATGTCTGGGTGGCTCAGTTGGTTAAATATTGCTTCTGTGAGAATGTTTTTGCCTGTGTTGAAGAATATTGCTTTGAGGAAAATCTAAATGAAGCAACAAGTCCTGCTAGATAATCTTGGTAGAATCAGAGTTCTGATCTGAAGTGGGAGTCTTTGGGAGTCCTGAGGTTGGATGTGGTTCTGCCATTAACTGATATGTTTCATCATTTGTTTTATTTGATGTTGAAATCATACTTATAATATTATTTTACACTACTTTCCCCCATTACATCAGTGTCTTTGGCTTTCCAGGCCTTATTCGTCCATGAAATGGAAGCTTCTGCTTCCTTAAGAATGTCTTGTCTCTCCTGCTACTGTGATTATCTCTGAAACTCTTCTCAGGCTGTATAATATCCATGCCACTTTTTTGCAGATGCTTGGTAAGTGGTGGTTGATCTAAAAATATTCAGTAAGAATTAAGAAAAAATTAAGGCTTCAGCCATGCAAATTCTCTGACTCTTCTCAACATTTCTGTTACCATCACAAAGTTAATTAGATGATTCTTTAAACCCCTCAGATACATTTTATTGCTAAAATGTTTAATTCTACCACTGCGATTTAAGTCTAAAAAAATTACCTTTAAGCTGGAGGGGTCTGGGGGGTGGAGGATGGTGGCGTCAAGATTGCCTAAATTCGAAACCGAGTTTAGCCATTCTCCAGCTATGTGGTCTCTGGTGAGTTTCATCATCTGTGAAATGGGGATAAAAATTAGCAGTCACCACATAGGATTGATGAGAGGATTATGTAATCACAGTTCAAGCTACTATTGTTTTTCTCTTCCTTAATAAAAAATAAGTGAGGGAAATATGTATTCAGTATTTATTATTTCCTAGGCACTAGCCAGACAATTATCTCTGATCCTACGTTTCTCTGAGGCAAGCAGCCTTTTATTTTTTCAGATTATTAAATTATGACTACAAAGTTTAATCGAGTGTCCTAAAGGTCACACAGTACGGAGTCTGAGCCCTGGTTTGTTTCTAAAGTACATGCCTGTTTTCACCACACGAGGTAAAGAGATAAAGAAAACTTAAAAAAAAAAGAGAAAACTTTTTATTCTTTTTTTTTTCTTCTTCAGGTTATAACGTTTCAGGGTTTCCCACTACTGTTACATGATTTTGTTGATGTATAAAAACAAACCGGTAGCACATGAAAAGGCACAGAGGAAACTTAAAATGCACACTATTAAGTGCAAGAAACTAATCTGAAAGGGCTACATAGTATTTGTTGCCAACTGTACACATTCTGGAAAAGTCAAAACTATGGAGACAGGAAAAAGATCAGTGGTTGCCAGGAGTTAGGAGAGAGGGAAGGATGAATAGGTGGCACACAGATTTTTAGGGCACTGAAACTACATGACACCATAATGGCAGATACAAGTCATCACACATTTGTTCAAACTCATAAAACATTCAACACCAAGAGTAGGCCCTAAAGTAAACAATAAACTGTGTGTGATAATTATGTGTTAATGTAGATTCATCAACTGTAACAAATGGACCACTCTGGTGGGGGCATACTGATAATGTGAGAGGCTAGGAATGCGTGGAGTGGGTATATATGGGAAATCTCCGTACTCCCCTTTAAGTTTTGCTATGAATCTAAAACTGCTCTAAAAAGTTGCCCGTTTAAAAAAAAAAAAGCATAGAGAAGAAAAGCAAATTGGGAAAGGGGTATGTTGTGAGAAGGAAAGGGTAAGGAAAAATAAACTTGTAAAGGAATTCAATTACTTATCTATCTGCCTAGTATTAGAGTGTAAAGTGCAAGACCAGGTCAGATGATTTGTGCTCAAGCCCTGCTTGCTGACAAGTTCCTGGTGACCTTCAGCAAACTACCTCACCCTTCCGGATCTCAATTTAAATATGCTTAAAAAGAAGTTTTTAAGCATATTTGAACTGATATACAGTTGAAATGTACTGATTTGAACTGATCTACAGTTCCCTTCTTTGCTAAAATTTCAGCCTTAGGAATGAGGACCCACCCCCGCCTGTTTATTTTTCCTTACACCCCCACCAGCCACCCTGGCCTACACCTGTACTCAACTGCACACTTTTTTTTTTTTTTTAACGTACCTATAGGGTCCTAAATACAGGCACTGTTCCTTGTAACCTTGGGGACAAAGAGATTAAAGGGCCCGGGTTTAGGGTTGAACTCAGCGAGAATAAAGCAAGAACATGCTAAAGCCGCACAGCGAGCGCTGGAAGCCGGCAAAAGGAAAATTGCAGGGCAAAGCCGACGCCGCTCAGCGACGGCGGAAGCGGGGTACAGGCGGGGCGGGGCCGAGAGCCCATTGGAAGGCTACGGGGGGCGGGGCTCGAGCTGACAGCCGGCGAGGAGCAAGGGAGGCTGCGCGTGCGACGCCGGCCGGTTCCGGACCCCTCGCTTCTCTTTCTACGAGCCGGGCGAGCCCGGCGACGGGCGTGCCGACGCCACGTGACGTCATAAGGGGCGGGGCGGCCGGGGTGGGGGTCTAGCTGGCGCGCGGGCGCCTTCAGCAGTCGCTGTTTGGGACGCAGAGTGTGCAGTTGTTAGGTCTTAGCACCGTGCTCGCTGTCACAGTCTGTCCCTTCCCGAAGCCTGGGACAGACTGGGCGCGCGCCCGCGTGTGTGTGTGTGTGTGCGCGCGCGCGCTGTGAGTGTGAGGGGGACTCAGGGCAGAGACGTCCCCTCGCTGCCTTTTTTTACCTTCCTTTTATCCAAAAGAGGGGGGCAGTTCAGTTCGCCGGCTTGCCTTACTGTCTTCCCGTTGGGAGCGGGGTTTGTGTGCGGACTGGTTCTTTTTTTCTTTTAAACTTGTGAGCTTTTTTTTTTTTTTTTTTCCTCTTCGTTTTTTGGACTCAGTGCCGTCTGGGCTGGTTTCCTTGATCCCTGACTAACCGCTTTCTGCCCGTTCTCTCGCCATCCCCGCCCAGTGCCTCCCCTGCGCCCTCGCCCTTGCCCGGGAGGGTGGGAAGCTTTGTCCCGCTCCCTGTCCACCCGCGTCTCCGCAGCCGTAGCCGCACCTGCCTCAATATGAATGGGGTCAACGACCCACCTCTTTTTATAAAAGATATTAAGCCCGGACTGAAAAACTTAAATGTCGTCTTTATTGTCCTGGAGATAGGTAAGTGGGGTCTGCAGCCCACCTCTCTGCCCCCTTGCGTTCTGGGGCAGGAGGGAAGGGCGCCGCCGCTGCAAGCCTGGGGCTCCCCTCCTCCTCCTCTTCGTTTCTCCCACCCCTCCCCCCTTCCACGTGGCCCCGGTGGCCCCCGCCGGGGACGCGGATCTAACCTGCGGCGAAAACCCGGGGCTCGACCTCTTCCCACCTTTCCACTGCGTTTTGATCCGAGGAGGAGTTAGAGCCTTTCTGGAAGTCCTCATTATCTAATACACCCCTCCCCCCTTGTGATTTTTAAATCTTCACAGGACGCGTGACCAAAACCAAAGACGGCCATGAAGTGAGATCATGCAAAGTAGCAGATAAAACGGGCAGCATCACTATTTCCGTGTGGGATGAAATCGGAGGTCTTATACAGCCAGGGGATATTATTCGGTTGACCCGAGGGTAGGTGTGCACCAAAGGGGGAGGAGGGAGAAGGCTTCCTAAGTAACAGTCTGCGGAATCATTGGCTGGGGAACCTTGGCAAGTTCTGGAGTTCTGTATCTTTTCTGTGGGCCTCTAGGGAGTTTTGAGCCCCTTGGATGTTAATTTTGGATAGTGGACAGCTTTGGGATAGAACACCCTTGCCAGAAAAAGCGGTCATTTTCACCCGGGAATCTAACCCACTCCCGCTCAGTTTACAGGTTAGGTAGATTATTAAGTACTCTTTTGGGATTACTGAGTGTTTTTTGTAGATTGATAAAATCAGCAGAGTCCATACTACTTACTTTTTTTAAATAAATTATTTAATATAGTTGTCAGTTCTTTTGCAGCCTTTCCCCCTTTTTAGTGGCTTTTGAAATCCTGCCAGTATTTTATTTAGACAGTACATAAGATTGTAGTTGGACAATATAGCAGTTTCTGTGGTATGTCAAATTTGTACTCGATTGTAAAAGTTAAGGGAAGTTTACAGTATCTGGAAGGAACATTCTAGAAAGTGATTTCCTGTGCCTACTGCTGTAAGGTCAGTGTAGTACAAAAATCAGAATAAGAAAAATATTTGGCAGGAAGATGTCTAAGAGATCTCCATCCAAAAGAGTTAGTTGGCAGATTGGCTTTTAAAAATAATTTAGCACAACCTTTTTCTTGGTTGGTAATTAAACTGCCTTTAAAATTTTACCAAATACTTAAATTAGAAAGATAAAAGTCCAGAAGAGTCTTGAAATGGATTTTGGAAGTTTTGTGATCAATAGAATTGTAATAATTTATTGGTCACAACTATAGGGAAAGTGGGTAGAAATTGATGTTGGCACAGTAAATAGAATCTCTGAAAAGTGTTGGATCACCCTGAATGGAGGAGGTTAGTTAGAGCCCTTTGATAATACCTTCTAGGCCTTAGAACATATTCAGGAAGTAAGGCAGAGTATCATCAGAGAAGGAAGTGAGAGTCAGAACATAGACATTTTATTCTCATGCAGTGACTCATGACACTAATTGTGTCTTTTAAACTTCCACATCTGTAGCTTACACAAAAGAGAATTCCTGCCTATGAGGGTGTGGTGAGGATTAGCATAATTAAAGTTTTTTTGGCTGCCAAAGTATTTCTCCTCCAGTGATTAAAAGTATTTTATGTAGTGTAAACAGCATCTTATTTCAAATATTTCATTATTTTGTAGTCAGTGGAGAATACATAGGTAGGTCCATCAAAAAATTTGTGGAAAAACTAAAATCAAGATCCATATAGTATTTATAGAATTTCAAGGAGTATAATTTAAAGGAAAATTAAAAAATAAAGAAACTTCACTATTTTGTAACTTCAGTGTGACCTTGAGGTTTCTACACTTCTGTAATTTCCTCATCTGTAAAATGGGAATAATTACACCTTACTTACTAAAATAACATGTCTAGCGGAGTCTGGCCTATTGTAAGGGCCTTCAGTTCTGGTTGTATCTAAGAAAAGTAGATTTTGAAGAAAGGCGTACATCTAAATAATGATAATTTGAGTATTGATATGTTTATCAGAAAACCCTGCTATTCATCTCATTCCTGAAACAAGTGCAAGTTAAATGTTTACTTGTTGTAACTTCAAATTTTTTCTCAACATGCATTAACTTTTACATTACTAAGGTGAAATAGTGCACTATTTTCCTTCTTTTTTTTAAAGATTTTATTTATTCATTTGACAGAGAGAGATCACAAGTAGGCAGAGAGGCAGGCAGAGAGAGGGGGAAGCAGGCTCCCTGCTGAGCAGAGAGCCCGATGCGGGGCTCAATGCGGGGCTCGATCCCAGGACCCTGAGACCATGACCCCAGCCGAAGGCAGAGGCTTAACCCACTGAGCCACCCAGGCGCCCCTATTTTCCTTCTGAGTTGCTTTTTGTATAGCATAAGAGTGTTGGAGTCTTTAATGAGTTACCCTTACTAAAGAGGAATGTATAATGTGGAACTAACTAGTAATTACTAATCTATGTTAAAAAATGAATAACTGTACTTAGTTAACAATATTTAGTTATAATTTATCTTTTTTTTTTTTTTTAAGGTTTTATTTATTTGTCAGAGGGAGAGAGCTCACAAGCAGGGGGAGTGGCAGGCAGAGGGAGAAGCAGGTTCCCATCTGAGCAAGGAGCCCTATGCAGGCCTGGGGACCGGAGCCGAAGGCAGATGCTTAAACCAACTAAACCACCCAGGCATCCCTATGATTTAACATTCTAGGTCATAAAGCTACCCCATTATAGTTGTATAGAGAACCACTGAAAACCAAATCTTGGACTGATTTTATAATGTTTAATTTACATTTTTATTAGATTTTTATGTAGGAATATTTAATGATGCTGTCTCCACTCTCAGAGTTGATCAGAGTAAATAATCTGTTCAGCCAAATTGATGCTAAAGATTGCGGGTTTGGAAAGGCAGATAGGTGAGATTTGTGATTGTTTTCTTAGGCCCTTGATTGAATTTTACCAAATTTTCAGTAGCTTGTGAATCCTATGCGTTTTATGGGGAAAAGGAAAACGTATTAAGTTGGTAATCTGAGTAGACCAAGTAAATGAGTATAAAAGTAAACATTTGGTGTTGATATTATATATGCTATGATTGAAAAATAATTTCTGCCTGAATCTCTTCAATTGAAAGTTCTTTTGTTAGTTGACTAAAGATGTGATCTTTGGAGTATAACAAGGCTTGCTTTGCAAATAGACTTTTTCTATTTTCTAGGGTTGGTTTTAGTTTAGATAATTACATCAAAATTTGGCAGTAGTTTTCTTTGTACTGTTCCTTTGTAAGTAACAAGTTAATCAAAATTAGATTAAGTGTATTTGATTTACTATTGTAGACACAGCATTTGATCTCTACCTACATCCCAATACAAAAAATACAATATAAAGTTTTACTTAAGTAGAAGGAAATATATGTATTTTTACAGAACAGATGTTTCTTTCCTTTCTAGGTATGCATCCATGTGGAAAGGGTGTTTGACACTGTACACTGGAAGGGGTGGAGAACTTCAGAAAATTGGGGAGTAAGTATTAAAATGCATTTCCTATAAGTGAATACATGTAATATCTACAGAATAACTGGTAGGTATAAACTATAAACTTCTTGGCTTTTCTGTATTGGTAAACTGAATGCCTTCAACAGCTTCAAGGTAAAAACAACTTTACATGTATGTACCAATTTAACAGCCATCCATATTATTTCCTGTGGTTGAGAATGTCAGTTTTCCCTGGCAAAGAGCATGAAGTTGCACTTGAGATGAGCCCCAGTGGGGCCATTTCTGTAGGGTTTGGGAACATGCATCTTTCAGGTGTCACAGTGCCATTTTAAATAGGTTCTGTCTTCTGTGAAATGCCAAAGATGAAGCTAGGTAAGAAGTTAGGTTTCAGGCCAACAGTTTAAATTTTCTTTTTTCATTTATGGCTGAATATGTACTCGTGGTAAAAGGACTTGCAGCGATGACAACTGAAGTCCTGTATTTATCCACAGTCTAGGTACCGTACAGGCAGCCACAATGCGAGCTTCCATACACTCCTACCCTGGTAATCTCCACCCTGACTTGGAGGAACCATCCTCTCTAGGGGTGTAAAGGTAATTTAGCCTCCATATTAGCCCAGACATTTGGGATGTATTTATAAGTATTGTGTTGGCAACGAGCCCAATCATTAGTCCATTCTGTCTGGTTAATGTTTAGACATCTACTTAATGCCCATCAAATTGGAAGATATTTGAAGAGAGAGAGAAGCCACACATGGCACCAAAAAGAAAAAAAAAATTTTTTTTTCTACACTGCAGGGATAAAATTGTTTGGAAAAGATAAGCAATCTTGCTAGCTTTTAAAGATCAGAAACTGGTAACACTTCGCTTTTGCTAGGAGGAAAATTATTTACTTACATTTGTTTTTAGAGCAGTATTAGAGGAACTTGTTATGAAAGCTCTTAGCATCAATATCATCAAAAGATTTAGGATTTTTTTCCTGACCTTCATGTATACAGAAAAAGAGGTCAGTTATATGAAGAACCAATGGAGGTCACTCAATTCTTAGTTGACTTGACTTTGTCAGGGTCAGTCTAGGATATACCAAAACTGATTTTAATTTATTTATGGGGTGAGGAGCTAAGTAAATGCTTATTTGTAATGTTAATATATGCCATAGTCAACTTACAAGAAGCATTGGAATAAACTGTTGTCTTAATAGCCACATGTCTTTATACATAACTGCGGAATCCACTCTTAACCTTGAATGATTATCTTTGCAGATTCACAGTGATTGGTCAAAAGAGGGACTGGATGGGAGTGTGTGAATGGATCAGTGCAAATCCATCACCACTACTGGAAAAACCACTCTGGAACCCTAAACATGGTTCAGGGACATCAGCCTATATGGAAAAACAGCACAGAGATGTGTTTCTGTCCTTGATCTTTGACATGATTTATTTTTTACAGTACAGAAGAACTGAAAAAACAATGTTTTAAATATTGTAGGCCATTGAATATTTTAGAATACTTTGTTTTTGTGGAACATAGCATTTAGAAAGTTTTCGTTGTATAAACAGCATGTTGCTTTTTCGTTAATTCATTTAACACCTAAATTCTTTCATTCTTGTAAGTTATGCATGTTATACAAAGAAAGGTTGATTATTTTAGGAGTCATTTAACTTGCGCTTTATTTTCTTTCAGATTTTGTATGGTTTATTCAGAAGTGCCAAATTTCAGTGAACCCAACCCAGATTATCGAGGACAACAGAGCAGAGGGGTAATTAATCCAAATGTATAGTCTGTTTATGTGATTAGACTAATATTGAGTGGGTACTATAATTCTCTGGCTAGGTGTTCAACCCTGTCATACCCAGAATATAATGAGGATAGTTTTAAAAAGCATATAAAGTCATTTTCATTCTGTATATTTTGTGAGTATTTATATGTATCTTTAGTGTTAAATATATGTGCCATTGAGCACTTAGAGGAGTAGGGAGTAATATCAGGAAAACACAGTAAGATATAACAGAAGCTGTGAAAGGTTTGGGACATTCCTGAATAGTAACATTGAATGGACTTGGATAAATCTTTTAAATATTTGTTTAAAAAAAAAAACTAAAGAATAAATACAACTTGTTATTATAATAATGTTTTTTTAATAAATCTTCAATTGGTTAAATTAAAAACATATTTTTTAGGCACACAATGAACAGAAGAATAATTCCATGAATAATAATATGGGTACAGGTACATTTGGACCAGTGGGTAAGATTTTTTTTTTTCATATTTGTGATCAGGTGTTAAGAAATTAAACGAATATATCTTATGAAAGATTTGGAAGAAAACTGTCTTTAGACATGCATTAGCACTAAAAGGGAGCTACTAGTAAACAAGGAATTCCCAAGTAACTGATTTTCTAAATAGCAGTTACTCTCTTAAGCTAACTTACTGAGCATATTCTTTTTATTTTTATACACATGTATTTTATTTATCTGTTTAAATTCCAGGTAGCTAACATAGTGTTTTATTAGTTTCACATGTACAATATAGTGATTCAACAATTCCATGTATTATTCAGTGCTCACCAAGATAAGTGTACTCTTAATCCCCTTCACCTATTTCACCCGTTCCCCCCACCTACCTCCGGGAGCACATTCTATATTTAAACAGTGGCTAATAATAAGAAATCTGTCTTAGTGATGTGTAGTAGGTTTTCCACTGATTTTTTTTTTTAACAAAATTTATGTAATCTGGTGATTATTTATAATAGATGCAGAATTACTGGTTATTTTGGCACACCAAAG
Source organism: Potos flavus (assembly GCA_028534135.1). Taxonomy (NCBI): domain Eukaryota; kingdom Metazoa; phylum Chordata; class Mammalia; order Carnivora; family Procyonidae; genus Potos; species Potos flavus. Next base: position 135,073,951 of record CM052883.1, read on the forward strand.
CCTTTTAGCTTTAATAGCTCACCTTAAATTTTCACATGCTGATTGATAGCTGCCTCTTTAAAAGATTGGCCTTTACCCCTCAAATACTCTCAAATGTCACGTAATGGTTCTCTCCGCTGTGTCTTTTGAAGTTTTTATTCTTATGGAGGAAAAGCTTTGGGATTGGAGGTTAGTAGGGTGGCTGAAGTTTTATTTGACCTGGTGGCTGCATGTTTTGGCACAGCTGGTGATGATCACATTGTGGGAAACTTTGCTGTCCTGTCCTTTGAAAAATTCGAATTCTATTGTCCATTTTGAATTATTAATCATATTTGAACCTAATGCCAGTGTTCATACACTATTTTACCCTTTTTTTTCTTTTTCCCTTACAATGTAGGCAATGCATTATTATGTTTTTCTTTACTAATTTCTCATTCTGTTGCCCAAATTGTTCTATTTCTCTCTCCATATTAATAGAGCATCAAGTGAATATATTTACAGTAATCATACGTTTGGAAAACTCAGAACCCACATTGAGTTTTTTCCAGTAGTTTAAAAATAAAGGCATTTGTTTTCTCTCATACTACTTGTAAGCATGTATTAGAACTTGAAATAGGTGTATTACTACATATCAGTGTCTGAAAATAGTGATGAATTTTTATATTCTTTTTTAGGAAATGGGGTTCAAACTGGCCCAGAGTCAAGGGGATGCCAGTTTTCATATGCTGGTAGAAGCAATGGCCGGGGACCTACAAATCCACAGCTACAAGGAACAGCTAATAATCAAACAGTCATGACCACAATAAGTAATGGCAGGGACCCTCGGAGAGCCTTTAAAAGATGACCTATGCCAAATACTCACATGTAGTTTTTAAACTACGTGCCCTACTTGAACACTTACTGCACTTTTATTTATCGTTAACTGTGAAAACTATGTCCTTTATCGGTTTCCTTTTATGTTTTGGGTTTGTTAACAAGAGTGGTTTGTTTTTATAGCAAAACTGTTAAGCTGCTCAAGTGTCCTGTTGAAGAATTTGAAGAATGGGAACACTCTGAAAAGTAGGGGCATTTATTTTTAGAGCAAAAAGATCTATGGTTATCCTCTAAAAAACATGTACCCATTCCATGGGTGAGTTACTTAAGACATCAGCATTATAGCCTCTATGAGTCTGTCTTCCGTATACATTTTGTAATATTTAAAATAAGGCTTAGTAGGAGATGTTCTTTTGTCTTAAATTCAAGTATTGCCAACTAAAGCAATAACCACCAAAAAACCCCCACAAAAACTCAGTCAATGCTAATAGCAGTTTTTGAGTGTTTGTGACTCCAGGAATGATTGACTTCTTCATTTGAGTGACTGCCATTAAGATTTTCCAAGGACTGAATCATTCTAAACTCTTGTTTTATTACCGAAAAAATATATTCTTTATCACAATTACGGAATAGAATGGGAACTGTATTATAACAAGTAATTTTTATAAGAAAGCTGCATTTATTTTAGGGTAGTCCTATTAATATTTGTTGTCAACTTTGTGCATTACACTGAAGGGAGATTTGAAACCGAGGCCTTGAATATTTATTTTTTGAAACTACTATGTCAAATATTAAAGTATAATTTGCGGGAGTTAAAAAGTCATAATAAATATTGATCTAAGTATTTTAAAAAATTGTGGTACATAAGATGAAGGCAATTCAAACTGAATTCATGTAGAAATATGCAGTCTTAAGTTAGAGTGTCCTAGGTTACCCGCAGAAACTCATCCTGGAGTGAAAATCCTAGGTACTTACCTTATTTGAAGAGTGTGTGTATGTGAGTACTGTCAGAGTTTCTGAACACAATTCACAAAGCCTTATCAGCAAAAGTTAAAAATGGCTCTCTCTAAGAAGTGAATACAGCTTTATTCAGAAATGTAAAGGTAGAATTTATTTATGTGTTACAAATGGCACCCAGTTCCCACTTTTTACTATAGAGTGGATAACTGGTAAATTTTTCCTTTGTTAGAATTCAGTTCTTCTGAATTATCCTGAATAAAACTTGCATTAATGTTAATGGACCTCCCTTATTTTTGCTCTTTCAATGATTTACAATGGAGAGCCGGTAAATTTTACTGTAGTTGTAATGATTACTTCAACCTGGCGACTCCTTAGCTCTGTATTTGTCACTTTTTGTCCCTACCTTAAATCACAAAATAATTTAAGTACACTGTTTTCTAAAAACGCCATAGCCTTTGAATATGAAAGTTGGTGCCAGAATATTCGTTTGCTCCAACTCAGTGTATCTAACAAATTTCTGTACACACTGTATATTAGACACTGGAGAGTTAAGGGGTAGATGATGAGTCATCTCAAGGAGCTTATTCATGGTTTATAGTACTTTAGTAACTGGGGCTTATATATTCTAGAAAGAAGTTTTTCTTTTATTCTTAATTCATGATTATAGTGAATTTGGCTTTGTGACTAATACTTTTTTAAGATACAAGATTACAGATGTTTGGAGTAAAAAAAGTTACTAAAAGTTAGCATATAAATTTTTCTTTAAGTAGAGGTAGGAGCAATAATACTCAAGTTATTAGTGTGAATATGGTGTTAAAGATGATTTTAAAAGAAAGAATTTTGGAGTTTCAGAAAAGTAAGCTATCAGGTGGGATAGCTGAGTTTCTAGTCCTGGCCCATTGTCTCCTCACCTATGATGTTGGACAAATTATTACACTTAAGACCTCTATAAGCCTTAATAAGTTCCACTACTATAAAAACAAGTAAGTAATATTATCCCTTTAGAGAGTTACTGAGGATTTTCCATATAAGTGATTAGGGTGATTTCTGGCACATAAAAGGCATTCAAATGTTTGTCGTCTAATCCTAAACCTCAAGAATAGAAGAAAATGCAGCGTTAGGTGTGGAAATACTGTTATCCTTTAACATGCTGAGATTAAATAGAGAATGTTCTAAGCTATTTCTTTTGTAATTGACATTTGCCTCAATAATTTAATCTTGTTGCTCTGTGTTATTTATTAACAGATCTATTTTTTCTTAAGGGAAGCCTCCAAAACCAAAGCAAAGTGAATTACAGTCCATAATGAATATTTGCCCTACCAGTCTGCTTGGACGGTACTCAACAAGAAGAGGAAGAAAGTTTTCTACCTTCCTCTTTCCTGGTGCTTTCACCTGTGAATTTTAAATGTCTAAACACCTACCAAAAACAAAAACCATTTAGTATAGAAATACACGCCTACTAGAATTGGGTCCCATTTCATTTCTACGAAACAGTTCTGAAATGGTTTGAAGTCTCATCAGCTAGCCGGCCTCTCCTCTTTGGGACAAGTTTTTGGGTAGTGGCTACAATACAGAGACGGGAAAATGAACCTCCTAAGGCCAGAGGATGATGTGTAATAGTGAAGGTTGCAGTGTGCTTTCCCAAAGGCATTTACACAGGTTTTCCTATATATACCACCTCTTTTTTGCTTTGTTCCTGTAGGTTTTTTTTTTTTTTCCAGTAGTCTGCTTTAACTTTGAGGACAGTTTAACTTGATTCCCTGAATATTTGTAGTACTGAATCCTTGTCATTTATATTTTTATTATTTAACATTTTAAAAGAACGTTTAATTTGCTGGGTTTAGTAATAATGCCAAGGGATGATGCAGAACAAATAGATGTGAGGTTAGTAAAAAAAAAGTTGTAATTATGAGAACGTTTAAAGTCTAAGAAGCTGGTTACCTGGCCCTACAAAGTGTTCTCAGAGGTCCACACTGGCCGTGTTCTACATCAGTCTGAAGACATAATGGCAGTTGTAAGTTTACATAGATCTGGCATTCCAGTTACCAAAATGACTTCCCTTTTCTGTTTTGAAAGTAATTACTGTTTGCTCCATGCAACCTTAGGCTCCAATGACTCTTAAGATCCTTTTCTTTCATGTATTTGGAAAGATTCTCCAGACAACAAACCTTGGAAACCACGGGAAAGCAGTCAACGTGGAGCGCTTGCCCGGCATCAGTCCGTTTTGCCTCTAGGCTGCTGCTTGGGATTACTTGCCCAATGGAGGCTTTTATAAAAATCTCTTTTGCCTTTTCTTTGTTTAATTTCCCCATCTATGAGAGTGTCTTCACATTTCTGGTAGAAAAGAGGGTTACAGGAAGGGTGAAGGCAGCTGTACTTGGCTGTGCTGAAAACCAGGCTTCAGCCAATGATTAAATGTTAGGGTAAAGAAACACTCTCACATTTCACAAAGTCCTTGTAATGATTAACAGTTAAGGTATGCTCCTGAAGAAATCTAATTGTGACCTTTGGAAAATAGCACTGTCGTGAATGGTATGTTGTTAGGTCCTGAGGGAGAAGCTTACGAAAACATTTTACTTTACAGGCGCATTCAGCTTTTTTCCCAATTCCTTTGCTTTATTGGGGATACACCACACTTTGTGTCCAAATACTATAAACAAATTACTCCAGGTTTCTGAGCTAAAAGGGTCTAATGATGTTTCTCAAAGCACAGATCACAAACTAAGAAACAGACTAAAGTCCATAGACTATCCCTAATAAGCCATCTTCTTAGCACTTTTCTCATTAAGAACGTTAGACCCAAAGATGCTCCTAGGGGCTCTTTACCAGTATGAGGTGATTGGTGTGATGTAGCAAAACGAACATTTTAGCAAGTTTGACAAGTAGACATTTAAGCCTTTTGAAAGGCCTTCATAGGTAACCCACAACTAGTGTGGCCCCCCGAGTTTTAGGACCATGCCAACAACCCAAGGCTGCAATAGACCCCAGGAGTCTCGAGAGGCCACTTTCCACACCACAGTCCTCCCTACGGCATGTCTTTACAACCTCAGCTGAAGCACTTGGCATGTCTGCAGAAACTTTTTAACTTTCCAAGCAGAAGTCAAATTTTCTGTTTACTCCATCAAAATCTTTTGAATGTAGAGTTCAGTTTCTTGTCCATATGTTGAATGTATGTTGAATGAAACTGACACTGGTTTACAAGCCACTGATAGATTTAAGAGTTGCTTTTCTGCTCTATCAGAAAGAGGACTTATAAGTGTAGGTATGGTAGAGCTACACTTGGAACAAGACCCTGGAGATTTTTTGTCTCCTGCCCTTGATATCTCTCCTAACACACAACTGTTTTGAAATGCATATATAGTTTCTTTTATCATTGTTGGGCTAGAACATACCAGAGTTCTGGTTTGCAAAACATAGTTGGAAGCCTATGCCTCCAAAGGGCAGAATTGAGTAAAGCAGGGTAGTCTCCAGTGAGTATGGCTTCTGGATGTGAGCTCTGTTGAGTTTTGAATTAGGTTCACATAGAATTATTCAAATTAAGTCTATTAAAATCAGATCAGCTATAATGAAGTCACCTAACTTCATTTGGGGTTGTATCATAGTAAAAAGTTTTTTCACCCTAGGTTTCTGTTAAACTTTTTGAAAATAGATTTTATTACTGCTTATCTCAGCAAATACATGTTTATAGCATCTACCTTCTTCTTAACCACCAGAGCATTCCTCATCAGTCCCCTACTTTATTATGTGGAGAGAGTCTGGCCAAAGTGAAAAGTAGTGGGATTGGAGGCATGATAAACACTCCTCTAAGAATGCCTGATAGAGCCCACCACTTATAGATCTCAATCTCGTTCTGTACACAGCCAGCTAAATATTTTCCACAAATAATATGCAAGGCATTATTTGATTGCTACAGAGACGAGTCCCTTTCAAATATTTATACCCCTAGTAGGAGATGACCTCTGACCTATGTCCCAGGACTGCAAAGGAATAAAAACAGCACAACTAGCGCCATCTACTGGGTGATGACCATATAGTTTCTGTAGTTTAGGAATCTGGCTTAGCACATGGAGGAAATGTTCCATCATTCCATTGGATAAGAATTTTTGTCTGATGGTCATAGGAGATCATTAGGGAGTAATTGAGCCATCTAATTGTAGTTTATGAACTAGCAACCCTGACATCAAAAGTAAATTCCCTTAAGCGGGTTTATTAAACCCTGAACTGCCCACCAAAGCTATAGAATACGGAAAAGTTTGCCAACTTTTGTGTTCTTACTACATTTGTCAACAACACTGGTGGGGAGTGTAAACTTAAAAATACCTTTTGGTGGGTGGTGTTTGGGTAAAAACAGCTGAAGTAGAACATGAAACTGCCTTTTTTTTTTTTTTTTTTTTTTTTTTTTTTGTGGTAAAATCCTAGCCAAATGACTGATGTTTTTGTAGTGATGTTAGCTTTGCAGGATGTAACCTATTTTAGATATCTGTGACAGTGTGCTTTGGTGAAAAGAAATGGTTTTGAGCTGAGGAGATCTTAGTTTGAATCCTAGATCTACTGTTTACTGGCTCCATGACTATGAGCCTTGTTATAAAATGAGGATGATGGGGCTCTGAGGACTACATGAACCAATGTATGCAGAACATCACAACCATATCAAGGGCTCAACCAATGTAAGCTCTTTCTCCACGAACAATGTAAATAAGAGGCAAATACTGATTTTTTTTTCATGCCTTGAGAAGACCATCTCCTATAATTTTAAATCTGAAATATTAAGCGACTTATATTAGTTACTGCAATTAAGTTGGGTTTCTTTTGGTGTGTGTACGGGTGTGCGTGTGTGTGCGTGTTGTGTGTGTTTAAACAGTCAAGCTCTTGCATTCTTAAGGTGCAGAAAAGTATGTACAGTGACAGTTTGTCATGACAGCATTGTAAGGTTGTCTTCACAAAGGTCTGCTCAGTAGCTGAGTACCCTGTGCTGTTTTTCCATTCACCTCTGCCCAGAGGGTGAGGGCATGGTTATGAAAGCACAGAGGAAGAGGGAGGGCATGTTGGCCAGGGTTCGTGCCATAGAGGAGGTCAATGGCCAAGGGGAGGGCAGAGGGTACACTGGAAGGAATTCCATATTCCCAGTGACAGTCCTCAGAATTGCTGTGCCCCCCGAGTGCAGAGGGGTTTGTTTGCTTCTGATCCAGCACTGGATAACTTTCCAACATTTTATTATGAAAAATTTCAAACATACAGTGATGTTGAACAATTTTAGAGTGAACATTTGTGCATTCACCACTTAGATTTTATCATTAACATCTGACTAGTTTCATCACATCTATCCATCGCATTCATTCATCCGTTTTTAATATATTTCAAGTAAACAGACATATAAATATTTATTTCAGCATGCTTATTCACTGTTCAGCACAAATACTAGTACAGTATTTTGCAGTTTTTAGTATAGAATATACACACAAAGGAATGCAGAAATATTAGGTGTGTTTTGATAAATGCCCATGTCTATGTAACTCAAACTCCTCTTGAAATGCACAGAACATTGCCATCGCTGCAGAAACTTTTTTTTTTAAAAGATTTTATTTATTTATTTGACAGAGAGAGATCACAAGTAGGCAGAAAGGCAGGCAGAGAGAGAGGGGAAAGCAGGCTCCCCGCTGAGCAGAGAGCCTGATGCGGGGCTCAATCCCAGAACCCTGGGATCATGACCTGAGCCGAAGGCAGAGGCTTTAACCCACTGAGCCACCCAGGCGCCCTGCAGAAACTTTTCTTATGCCCTTTCCCAAGTCAATGCCTCTCCGCATGCCCCAGGGGCAGTAAACTCTTCAGATATTTAAAAAACATTTTTTTTTTAAAAGTTATTTGACAGAGAGACACAGTGAGAGAGGGGACGCAAGCAGGGGGAGTGGGGGGAGGGGGAAGCAGGCTTCCCACCGAGCAGGGAGCCTGATGCGGGGCTCAATCAACTAAAGGGGAAAGTTTCATATGCGCCAAGGTCAGCTCTAGTTAAATCCCAACGATGCCAGAATACTGCCAAACCTAGCTTCACACATCTCAAAAATGTAATCCTAAGACCTTGGTACTTTTTTTTTATCCTGTCTCATTTCAATTTAGCTCTAGCTCTGCCCTTAATATATATATATATATATATATATATATATATATATATATATATATATATATTGTTTTTTTCCCCTCGCGATTTACACTCAGCGTCCTAGGCTCTTGAGGCAGAAACTGCTGGAATGAGACTAGCTGAGCAGAAGGACTTGCAGCGCTAGGACTGGGGCTGGAAGGAGTTGGCTACCTGGGGCATACCGCTTTGTCCTGAGCAGCTCTCATAGAGGTGGGGAGACTCTAGCCGGACTTGATAAGAAGTAGCATGTGTAGAAGGTAGCCTGAGTGCTGGGAGTAGAAGGAAAACACTGGAACTTCAGTATTTTCAGGTCAGGTGCTCAGCTATTTAGGTTTTGATTCTACAAACTCTAATTTTCTTAAGTTATGAGCTGTCCAAAAATGCCTTCTGCTCCTTAGGGTTTGCCTTTTCATAGTTAGGGATTTAGAGTTGGCATACTCAAGAGTGTATCAATTCCTTGCCAGGCAAAGACCTACTACTCAGTCTGCAGAAAAGCATCCCTGAATGAAACATACAGTTGTGTGTGTTTTCCCAGCTTATTTGTGTATTCCTGCATGGGTGCCCATACATGGCATAATCACTGCCAACAAAGCTTTCCTGCATTAAACCCCACATTTTCTAATCTTAGATATTTTATTTTTTTCATCAGTTGGTGCTTAAGGATCCTCTCTTCCGATTCTTTAATTGGCTACCTGTAATTTATTGGGTAGTTACTATGTGCCAGTACTATGCTGGCACTTACCTTAATTATCTCATTAAGTGAACCCGTTGGGGGAGGTTTTGCTATCTTCCTGTTACAGATAGAGACTAAAATTTAGAAGGATTGAGTAATCTGCCTGATACCACACTACCAGGAATTGACAGAGTCCCGCACTGCAAAGCCTGTACTTTTAACTACTTATTGATGTGGAAGCTTGGAGGTTGTGCTGACTTCACTGGACAGTGCTGGGCAGGAGATGGAGTTTGCTTTGGTTTTAAAAGGGAGTGTAGATTCAGCTATACTACAGCAAAGGGGAAGGTGGAGAATAGAAATACAGAATTTCTGTATTGTTACCTAGGATTAGTCATACTTTAAACGTCAACCGAATATAGACCCAATTAAAGAAATTTAGTCTACTATGATATAGGTCTTATCTTTACAGGGAAAATGGGATAATTGGAGACCTGTCCCCAATCCCCACAAATATTAGGAAACCATGGGTGAAGTCCCCCATTATTTGGTAACAGAGAAAAGTTTTTTAACAATGGCTCAAAATCCAGAAACATTAAAGAAAAGATTGGTAAATTTGACTACCTTTGTATAGTTAAAAAATAAAGTATGAAGACAAACTGAAAAAATATTTGTAATTTATATCCCCCAAAAGGGCTAATATTCCTGATATCATAAACAAACTTGTAAAAGTGGAGACGACCACTCACTCTGGAAAGATGAACAAAAAATATAAGCAGTTCACACACAGACACACACACACACAATTCATATGCCTCCTAAGCGAAAGAAATGGAATATTCAAGCTCATAATGAGATATGCAAATTAAAATGCCATTGAGATACCATTCCTCAACTTTTCTATTGGTAAAAATATAAAAGTTTGAAAACATACTCTTAGTGACACTATGAGAAACAGACACTTTCATTTATAGTTGGAGGGAATGCAAACTGTTTAATCTCTAGGGTTAGGGGTGGGATTTGGCAATTTTACATTTGACTACGCCCTGTGACCCAACCATCCTGCCTCTGGGGCATCTATCCCTTGGCCAAATGTTTGCAATGGCTGCTGGAATACCCCTGCCTGTCTGCACACCTTTGGGCAGTCTCCTCTTCCCAGTGACAAAGGGCTTGTCCATGCCCTAGGACAGGAGCAAACTTAATGCAAGGAGAAAAATCGAAAAGTACCTCAGCTTTGGGGTTTGCTCTCTCCTGATGTGCTGGGAGCCCTGAGTGTGCCACGAGAACATCAATGAATGCTAGCTCACCTGCTGGAGGATGGGAGGCCACTCGAGGCAACTTGGCTGATTGCCTGCCAACCTCCCGACACGTGAATGAGTCTATCTTGGACTATCCAGCTCCCGCTGAGTGGACAGCTGACTTCAGTCACATGAGTGAGGAGAGCAGAAGGAAGGATGGGGCCGAACCCTGCCCAAATTGCTCACCTACAGAATCTTGAGCTAATGATGATGTTGCTTTATGCCACTAAGGTTTGAGGTGGTGTGTTATATATAGCAAAAACTAATTGATACAATACTAAAGACACGCTGACAAAAATATAAAAAGGCATATTTATTGAAGCATTGCCTATAACAGCAAAATAGTGGAAACAATTCATGTCCACCAATTCAGGAGTGGTTGAATACATTTCTGTGTATTCACTGAGTGGAATACTAAGCAGCTGCAATAGAAATCTCTCTCCATACTTCTATGAAGTGATTTTTAGACTATATTAAGTGAAAAAAGCAGGTATAAAACAGTACATAGAGTGTGCTACCTTTTTTTTAAAAAAAAAGGGGGAATGACTATTTGCTTTAAATTTTAAAAATGAGGGCAGCTGGGAGGCTCAGTCGTTAACCATCTGCCTTTGGCTCAGGTCATGATCCCGGGATCCTGGGATCGAGTTCCCCATCGGGCTCCCGCTCAGTGGGAAGCCTGCTTCTCCCTCTCCCACTCCCCCTGCTTGTGTTCCCTCTCTCGCTGTCTCTCTCTCTGTCAAATAAATGAATAAAATCTTTTTTTAAATAAATAAATCTTAAAAATGAAAGAACTGGCAAATAAAAATTATTTCTTAAGAGGAGGGGGACACAGATGGAAACTGAATTTCACTAAATACTTCTTGTTTTCTAGATATAACTTGAGAATCATGGAAATGGTTTGCATATGGTTGTGTATAACACACCCATATATATAAAATCACAATAAAATGCATATCTAAAGCTAAAGCAAAATGAAATCAATGACATTTATTCATTTATATATAACTGCAACAGAGAAGAATTATTTCAAGTATTGCAAAAAGACAATCCTTTCTCTGTGCCTTCTTAGTGGATATATCCTAAATTAAAAAATGAATTAGGAAGAAATATTGTTAGTGATATTGTTATTCTCAATTTATTACATACATGTGTATATATAGTCAAGATAAATAAAATACACGATTTTGTTAATGGTATCAGGAATCATGAAAAGATATATAAAATCAAAGATGCTAAGTAAAATTATAAATTCTAAACCATTAAAAATTTGAATGGGAAATAACACTATGAGGTTAAAGGCATTTCCTAAAAAAAAAAAAAAGCAACATCTTCTAAAATCATTTTGGAATAATTGATGAGAAATTTCTTGATGGATCTAGCTGACAGTTCAGGACCTCCCTGATCAATCCCAAAGAAATATACAGCCAGACATCATATACCTCCTTTTTTGAAGCAATAAGAAGTACTACCACCAATATTCTTTAAAAAAAACCTGAACCTGAATCTATTCAAGTCTTTAGATCTAACTGTTAGTTTATAGGATGTACAGGGCACAGAGGATGTAGTCAAACAACGCCATGGGAAATTGCAAGACTAATAGCCCTGATTCTTCAACAAACCAATTATAAGGAAAACGAGTGGGGGGAGGGCAGGTGGTTGTGGAAAAGGCACTTAAATGAAATATCAGTCAAATGAATTATTTGAATTCTGATTAGAAAAGAAATAACCAAATAAAAAGTATTTATTAGACAGTTGGGGAAATCTGAACAGTGATTAGATACTGATTAAGTGTGACATGGTTTTGTGGGTGTGTTAAAAGAGTCCTTATTTTTTGGAGTTACATTCTGTAGTAGTTGATGTAGTCAAGATAGAAACCACGCAGTAGTTTGAATGGGGAGAGTTTAATATATGGAATTATTAGTAACAGGAGATGAACTGCAAAGGGGTAAAGCAAACACTAACAAATAGAACAAGAAGAGATATAAGGAACAGCCACTACTTCCGGGGAAGAGACAGAACATCCAAGGGAGGAACCGGGCTCCCTCTCCCACTCCCACTCCAATGATGAGATCCGGCTCTCCTTGAAGAGGTTGAGTTCCTGCCTACTGATAGCAGAGCAGTTCACTGGCGTGCCTCATGCTAGGGGCGGCCACCCAACTCCACGGGAAGATGTCAGTTGGAAACTGTGAGACCACCTGGGAAGCTAGCTAAAATGCCAACAGAACTCACTGAGCGCCACTCTGTCTCCCAGGAGCTGTAGCTGCTTTCAGCTGTGGGAACAAGCAGGGACTGTGAAACCTGGAAGAGAGGCCCACTTCTCTTCCAGTGTCCCTCTGGTGCCCTCTACAGACCAGGCTTAACATCTTGCCTGCTGGCAAAAGAGAAATATTTATGGGGTCCACCTCCAGTATCACGTATTGGAACAAAGAATGTGGATTCCCAGCCAAAGAGTATTAAACTGATAACTGGCACACATACGGAAGTATTTATGGATGAAATAATAGGATATCTGTGATTTGCTTCAAAATAATTTTGTGGGTGGGGGTCTAGATGAAACCAAATTATTCACATGTTGATAACTGTTGAAGATAGGACTAGTTATATAAGGGTTCATTATACTCTTCTATTTTTATATATGCTTAATTTATGTATATGTCATATATTTGTTTATATATACACGAGAGATATATAAGACAGATATGTGTTTATATATGAGAGATTTATGAGATATATGTTTATATATGAAATAAACATATAATTGCATATGCATATATGTATTAATGTATAAGCACTTCCTACTAATTTTTATTATAAAAAAGCTTAAAAATGTAAATGGACATATTATCTGTCCCTAGGAAGCTAAAGCTTTACATTATAACCTAGAAATCTAGGATTCTTCAGAATTTGGGGGAAGCCAGGTATCAATACAATGTAATCTAAATATGCCCTGACTGGGAAAAAGGAACTGTCCCTCTGACTGGTTAGGAGAGAGAAAAGGATTTTTCTCCTCTAAAGAATTTGGGACTGTGGCTAGCAGTCCATATAGGTACAAACGTTCTTAACATCAAAAGGAACCAAAATAACTGCCTTGAGTTAATGGGCATAAAGCACTTAAAACAGTGACTAGAATATTCTAAGTGCTATGCAAGTGTTTTTTCATGTTAATGACTTCCCCATCATCATCCAACTTGAAATCTGTCCTACTGCTGTCGAGGTTCCCTCCTACCCGCCTGATGGAATGTTACCGAGATTCCACATAATCTGGCCATTCAGACCTTGGCCTCTCATAGCAGAGAGCCGACTAGTACCTAAGAATATCCCATTTTCCTCTGCTCCTTGTCTTTCTAGGGGAGAGGCAGTGGTAGCATTGGCAAATCACCAAACCCAGCAATTACAGAGGCTCTGCCAGCCATGCTGGGGTGGGGGCAGGGGTGAAGGGGTGGCGGTTGCAAAAGTGTGGACAGCAGCAGGGTCCCGACTGGGGGCAGGATGCGTGTGGGGCCCCAGAGGAGCTCAGTGCCACAGGGGAGACAACTTGGTGATGAGGGAGGTGATGATGAGGGACATCTTGTCCCACGGAGATGGCAAGGTGGGAGTTGTCGATGCCAAGGAATTTAACAACCAGGGGGAAGAAGTGGAATGAACCTGGACAGGTGATTTTGGGGGGAGGTATTTCATTGACCGTCCCATTGGTGGTAACAGTGTGTGTGTGTGCATGTGTGTGGCACAAGCGTGCGTGTATGCATGTGTGTATGGACATCTGCTTGTGTGCGGCAGTGGCAACAGGAGCATTCAATCCCTTGGCAAAGAGGAGTCAGCTTCCGATTTAGATTAAATAGATAAATAAGCAAGCATTGCTAGGTCATCAACCTGACATCTATTTTTTTCCTTCTGTGGTGGAGTTGCATTTCATACACATTTAATTTATGAATATTCAACTAAAAGTGCTTGGCTTAGCAAACACACAGCCTACACAACAATTAAAACAAGATAGAAATGAGAGAAAGACCCCAATATTTTTTTCTAAAGATTTTTAAAAATTTATTTATTTGACAGAGAGAGAGAGATCACAAGTAGGCAGAGAGGCAGACAGAGAGAGAGGGGGAAGCAGGCTCCCCGCCGAGCAGAGAGCCCGATGCGGGGCTTGATCCCAGGACCCTGAGATCACAACCTGAGCTGAAGGCAGAGGCTTTAACCCACTGAGCCACCCAGATGCCCCAAAAGGCCCCAATATTCATTGTAATGGAGCATCCACCATGACACCAACAACTGGTGCCCCCCTGGGTTTGTCTCAGTTCCTGTGTGATTCTCAGAGTGGAGCATCCTGCTGCTTTGTGGGATTCTAGTTCTTAAAGACATAAGGTTTTTGTTTGTTTGTTTTTATTATTTTTATTTTATTTTATTTTATTTTATTTATTTTTTAAAGATTTTACTTATTTATTTGACAGAGAGAGAGAGATCACAAGTAGGCAGAGAGACAGGCAGAGAGAGAAGGGGAAGCAGGCTCCCCGCTGAGCAGCGAGCCCGATGCGGGGCTTGATCCCAGGACCCCGAGATTATGACCTGAGCCAAAGGCAGAGGCTTTAACTCACTGAGCCACCCAGGTGCCCCTGTTTGCTTTTTTAATAGAACACACACTCTAAACACAAATCCACTACCTCATCTAGAATTTAGTGAAGAATCCCAACTTCTCACTCTCTTATGGAATTAAAAATTTTGAAAATTATATTTTTCATGTCTCATATATTAAGTGGAATCATTTGTAAGTGATACAAAGTTGATCCCTGAACAATACAGATTTGAACTTTGGGTCACTTACGTGGATTTTTTTCAATAAAAGCAGTATGATACTGTAAATCCATTCTTTTCCCTATTTTCTTTTCTCTTGCTTTATTATAAGAATATAGTATATAATACATATAACATACAAAATATGTGTTAATTGCCTGTTTATGTTGTTGGCAAGGCTTCCGATCAACCGCAGGATATTAGTAGTTAAGTTTTGGGGAGTCAAAAGTTATATGTGGATATTCAACCACCCAGACGAGTCACTGCCCCTAACCCCCTGTTGTTAAGGGTCAACTGCATATTAGTACATGGGGCTGTACCCGTAAAACTATGCTTTCTAAATTAGTTTAAGGGAATTTTCAATAAAATTAGGTGCTGTATGGTTTTATTTTATATGCTGACTTTAGACCCTATCCCTGCATAAATCAGGACTCCTCTCTATGATTTCTATTGTAGATACCGAACCCAAACAAATGTCTCATTTGAATGTGTTGAATCAGTGTTGTACAGAGGGTGTGTCAAAATTCAACGTTCGTCATTTTGTTTCATACAAAACAACAACAGCTCCTTAAAAGCAGGGTGGTTTGAGCATTGAAAAGTGAAGAAGCTTAAACGCAGCATCTGTGGGAAGGAAAGGGGTGCTGGAAAGCAACCCTTTTCATATCTCAAAGGGACTAGAGAGTAATGCCTACGTAGAGATGCGATAAAGCTGCCGTAAGAACATAAACTTGGCTACTAAATTTTGAAGCATTAGTTTGGTCTTATCTGGTCTTAGGTGAAAATGTGAATATTATAAATTGCGTGTCATGTTCGAACCATTTGTGCCCATTCCTACCCCTACATTTTCGCCATGCTGTGTAATGGCTTGAAGCACACATTGATCCAAAGCAATCTTGTGGCCACTCGTCAGTATGACTGAAAGTCCCATTACCTTCTGTGTGTGTTTTTTCCCCCCTGGTCTCTTCCTTGGAATTATCAGTACTTCTGGGGTTTCAGCTTGACTGTATTTCTTGTTGACAGGAGGCAGAAGAGCCCCCTGGGAAATGACCTCGAGCTGGCTGGTGGCTGGGAGCATCGAGCTCGTGAGATTGCCTGACACTTGTGTTTTGAGGGGGAGAGGAAGGTGGTGGGAAAGGGTGAGAAACGTCCTGGGAGGAAAGGATGTGAGCATGTGGAACTTGACCCAGAACAAAGCCTTAGCCATCAGGGTGGGAGGAAGTTCTGAATACAGAACAGCAACTGTTCTGGGACTGTGTCCTTGGTCCCGTGGGGCTGGCTGGATCCTGGGGATAAAGGTTGAAAGTGCTGACGCAGTAAACAGCGGACTGCTTTGGAGCACCAGCTCCTCGCCCTGAGAGTCCTCTGGGGTCAAACACTGCTCAAGCCAAAGCACAGGGAGGTGTTTTTTTTTTTTTTTTTTTTTTACCTACCTGCATCTCAGGACTCACCTGTCGGTTCAGGGGCTTGTCAGCTGGCAGAGTGTTCCCTGCCGAGTTCGGGGCACAGTGGGGGGGGTGCGTGCATGGGCAGAGACGTGGTGGCCCCTGGGTTGTGGAGGGCTCCTAGAGCTCTCTGGCTGGGGATCACTTCTCAGGGAGCCGAGTGCCTGCATTAGCCCTCCAGGGTGGGTTATGTTCAGTATTGACTTTTTTGGTCCATTTCAAATTATCTTCTTACATACAGCATGGAAATATATGACTTCATAAACAGTGGTTTCAAATGTCCTAATATGAGATACATTAATTATGCTTTAAAACTGTAACTGGTCTCATCTGTGGGTGATTCAAGCCTCTCGTGGGGCCTACGTGTGAGTTTCTTGGCTTTCCTGTTGTATTTTCTTTAGACTTTAGAATGTTAATACAACGAGTTTTTTAAAATAAAATACACTGGAAGATTCCTCTACATGTTTCAAGAACAGTTTGGGAAGAAAACTAGTTTTCTCAGTTTGTTTTATGTGATTTCCCCACAAACCTCCTAAGTTACTCACTAAGTGTATGAGAT
>CM052883.1:135091095-135223833 GCA_028534135.1 Potos flavus
AGAGTGAAGGTTTCTAACTGCGAAAGGAAGCTTCTCAGTCTGGGGTTCAGCGGTTAAACCCAGCAGCTCGTGGGCTCCCGGGATGCTCACTTCCCCATCTGATGGAAGGTTCTAGTGTTGAGCATCATCAAGGTTAAATAATTTAGCCTAAAGCTCCCTTTGGCCCGACAGCAGACAGCTACAGCATATAAAGATATATTCTGAGTGCTTGTACAGATTAAGTACTCAATTTTTTCCTAAATGATAAACTGACATAGTGATAGATCTAAAACAATGCACAAGGCCTTATTGTGTTTGATTAACCTTGACTGTGGATGCTTTTGTAGCTCAGGCAGCTGGTTTAAACAAACTTGTAATTTCACAGCCTTACCAAAATAAAACAAAACAAAACAGAGCAAGCCATTAATCTTTTATCACTTTATAAAGTAGAAACTTAGTATATATTTACTGATAATGAAGGGACACATGTAGGTTGACATAATTTATTGATTCTTTATTTCACACTTGAGTTCTGTGGACAAATACTTATAAATAACATTCTGGGCGGTACATCTTTTCTCACCCATCATATTTTTTCTTAGAATAAATTCATGAGACTATATGGCACAGAGACTCAAGAGGGAAATAACTAATAGTTTTGAAGACTTTGAAGGCTGACTTCTGGCTTTCCCTCTTATTAGCTGTGCAATCTTGTTTAAATCACTTAACCTCTCTAAGCTCAACTTCTTGAGGGCAAAAATGGATACAATACCACTTCATTCTAGAGTGCTGTTACATGCAATGCGCTTAGGCCAGTGGTGGGCACACAGGGAAGCACTTTCTAGCATAGCTATTATTCCTAGAAATGGAATCAGTAGGTTAAGGATATGTATATTTAAAAAAAATTGATCCAAACTGCCAACTTCATCTTAAATTTTGATTATAAAGTTGTGGGACTCATTATTGAGCATATTAAAATAAGTGAAGATAAACATGCTCATAAGTGTAAGAATCTGTCCTAGCAGTCACCTGGTTTTTTCCTAGCTGTTCTTTCTTCTGATGACAGCGCCCTGAATTTCCTTTAGAAAAATCACATTTTCTCCATTCATGTAGTTCAACGGAGCCGACTGCACCCTCCGGCCTCGCGAGGAGCCGGAATAGTCCTGGGTAGTCAACCACCTATTCCCCTGCCACAGTGATTGGTTCAGGAATGGGCACATGACTTGAGCTGGGCCAATAAGAACCCAGTCTAGGATGTTTATTGCTATTATCGAGAAAACGATGCGGTTTTTCTGCTGGGCTCGCTAAGCCTGAAGCTCCTGGTGATTATCTTTTCTCCTATGTAGAAAGAATCTACATGGAGAAATGCAGAGCTGAGATACGGAGATGTGTCCCAGTGACCATGTTCGAACACTCGCATGTAGCCATGTCTGGACTTTGGAGTTCCACAAGTGAGTACATTCCCTTTATTGTTCAAATCACTTTGTGTTGTGCCAAATTGACAGTTTGTATTATGTTCCTCAAGGTCATTTCCTACATAAGAAGTAGAGTCTCCACCACATTAAATGTCAAGAACATTCTTGTTTCAGGATATTTCTTTCTTTCTTTTTTTTTTTTTTTAAAGATTTTATTTATTTATTTATCAGAGAGAGAGAGAGAGAGAGAGCGCACAAGCAGGCAGAGCTGTAGGCAGAGGCAGAGAGAGAAGCAGGCTCCCCGCTGAGCAAGGAGCCCAATATGGGACTCGATCTCAGGACCCTGGGATCATGACCTGAGCCGAAGGTAGCGGCTTAACCGACTAAGCCACCCAGGCATCCCTGTTTCAGGATATTTCTGAATGATGGTACATTACAAGTCAATATGAGTTATGCAATGTCTGTGTCATTGGTTTTTGACCTACCTTAAACAGGTTTAGGTCCCTTCAAAAGCATGACGGAAACCATGGGTACCTGTCGATGACCTAGTAAATAGCCATGGTTCTATGAATGTATGTATGTGTCTCTGAAGGTAAATACAGGGAATTAGAAAAGAAAAGCTAAATGAGCTGTTGAAATGAATATTTGCAAACTGTATCTGCTGGTGTTAATTTCTAAGACTTCTTCTCTATAGATTTGCATTACAAAACATAAGTATTGTTTATATTTGATTTTTTCCTTTATCCACAGCAAGTATACAAAGCCTGAAATAGAGGGCTCATGTTGAGAAGTCACAGAAAGTAAAGACAAAAGAGAACAGAAAAGCCAAATTAAGGAGGGCTCTGAGCACTGGTCCAGGGCTTTGCCCTTCATTCTTTGTGTAATAAGAAGCCCTTAAATATCTTGAATGAGAAAGGTTCTAGAAGATTAATAGGGTAATGATACTCAGATGAAGGTAGAAGGGAAGAGACAGGAGGCAAGGGAAGAAATGACTGGACGATTGCAGTAAGTCAGGTTGGTATTTTAAAAAAAAGTGAGGCAATGGGAGTGGAAAGAAAACAGTGGATGAGAAAGGCATTGAGAAGGAGGAGCAAGCAAGAGATGGTTACCCCAAGAATAAGGGGCAGCAGAGGGAGAGGAGTGTAGGGTGAGCATATTATTAATTTTTTTTTTAAATGTTAGTTTGGGGAACTAGTTGGCTTGGTGGAAGAGCTGCAGGGAAGATAGCAGATTTTGTTTTTATACTTATTTGAACCCTTTTCTGTTTGGATTTTATCTCCCTTAGAAGTTGAATGTAGTATGTAGAATAGGAGCTAGCCATCATGGAACTTGAAAATGGCTCTCCCAGAGCTATACTTATAAAGAGAAGTATGTAATTTTAAGAGCGATGATCTTCCATAACCCGTGAATGTATGGAGTTATCTAAAGAAATGATGGCTCATTAGTAAGGGGGTTGTTTGGTAATGAACTAAACAAAATGGTGAGTCATGGAGACAAAGTTGGAAAGTGCCCAAAACACAGTGTTTGGAGTGGCCTAGGGCCTTACTAGGCAGCTAGTGTGGTTGGCAGATATGACCCAGTGTGATGATGAATGGAGGTACCAGGCTATTTTAACTTTTTGCCACTTTGTAGTTTGTTCTAATTTTATTCTTACCAAATCAGTCTTCTAATTATAATTTGACTCCCCATATGGCTTCCATGCTGGAAGAAAAATTCCTTGTGAGTAGCAGATCTCTTTTCATTATCTGTCATTAAATTGGTATTCTGGGTAAGAAGCACGCATGTCACTTAGAGTTTCCTTAGTGTTGAGTCATCACCCTTGTGATCTGTCTAACCCCAAGGCACAGACAAAACTGGGTTTCCCATCTGTAAGTCTGAGGGGCCAGTCTCTGCCTGCTGGTGACCTGCCAGGTCAAGACCTCATGGTAGGTAGACAGTAGATTTTCTCCCGGCAGATTCTAACTTTCCATGGTCTCTTCTCAAATGTGTATACTTCCCAACTCAGAACACACCAGGCAATAGGAAATCAACAAGGCTAGAGGAATTTGCTAGAGGAACTGTCAGAGACTGTAAGAAGTAATAACTGGGGGTTTTCTACTCGGGGAATGCGAAGTCACCATCCAAATCTGATTTACTTTGTTAGTTTTCCATGTGTGTTGGTGTGTGTGGGAGAGAGAGCATAAAAGCTACTCTTAATTATTATAGAAAAAAAATGAGAAAACAGACATAAATAAAAACAAGTTAATGCCCCTCCTCAGAGACAACCAGTTTGCATTTTGGCACTTTCATTTTTACTTTTAATTTATACTCAATTTTGAAAGCTTCATTATGTGGTTCCTAATTCCACTGTAGACTAGAAATAGCAATTTAGAGAAAGGGCCGAGAAAGAAAATCATAAAAAGTAGATAAAATTTGTTAAAGTGCATAGCACTCTGGAGCCATTTAACAGGCCATGGCCGTGCACAGCTCGGTAACTACTGGGGTCAGTCACTGTATTGTAATTAGTACCATAATAAATATGCATCATGATGACCTCAAATCATCATTAAATGCTTCAATTATGGTTGGTATACTTCTGTTAAAAGTTGGAGATAAACAGAATCCACTTTTGAGCTATATCATTTGAACTGGTTAATATACATAAGGAGTGAAGTGAACCCTTAACTATTTACAAACTTAACTATACAGAGTTATTCCTTTTCCCTGGGTTCCAAATACATAGACAAGATGTAGCTAAAACTATTGGTTGCCTTTCCGGCGTCCATCTCATCCTGTTCCATTATGTAGCAGCCATGCTCTTGGTGGGACCGGCCTTACCTCTTGCTTCAGAGAAGGGCTTTGCATGGCCTAAGCTAATCATGATGATCACATCCCCTTGCCCCAGTAACTGATTCAGGAATAAGCCTGGAGTTGTGGCCTAAGTTAATGGTTCAAATCATTTTTTCTGGCCACAGGGACCATTTAGAGGTAGGTGCTGACCCCAATTCATTAGTCAGAATATAGCCCTTAACTTCTGTTCAATGGCTATGGGAGGCAGGCTTTTTTTCCCCTTTTTTTCTTTTATTCCCTGTAATCTGAGATGTGCATTTGAGTCCTGGAACTGCTGCAACCATTTTGTTACCATGAGGAAGCTCAGCTGAGGATTTTTTTTAAAGGCAAAGGAGATGATTTATTGTATACGTGTTACACTTGGCCACAACTGAGAGCCCAACTAGTCCAGAATGTTACAGATCCAGGGCAAAATATCAAAAGGGACTTGTTTGGTTTAAGCAAGATGGGTTTCTCAGTGGTGATCATGGTGACAGGATGGTGATGGACATTCTAGATACACTAAAACAAGTTTTAGAGGGTAGCATGCAGTCAGCAACTTGTGCCAGTGCTCAAGGCCTCCACCTTTCCATTTTTTGCTTCCATGATCTTTATGGTACAAAAGCTAGTGGTTTACTTAGATCTCTGCCTCATTTTTCTCCTTTTGTGCTCCAGCCTGTGCATTTGCTTCTTCTCCCACTTGGCTGTCATGGTGAGGACGTTTCTAAGATGGTGCTAAGGCCAAGAGCCTGGGAGAGGGAGAGAGAGAGAGAAAGAAGCCAGAATCCTGAAATTTATTTTATACCTGGTCTTAAGTCAATAATTTTCATGTATATTTAGGCTACTTTGATTTGTGTATCCTGTTAATTGTGATAGAATATATAAATAATGTTTCTCTTGTGCTTTGTTGGAGGCAAAATTATGCCATCAACCTATAAATGTCCAGAAGTTTTGGGTATGGATCTAAAGTTCACCACCCTGACTGGTGTCAGGGCTGGGCTTGAGCCACAAGTAAGGAGATTGTAGTATATCACACAGGAGCTCCTCGATAAATACATATTGGTTGAGTGTTGTCAGAGTAGTCAAAATGGGTCAGGACTCACTAGGAGATAGGACAGAGAGTAGAGATCTGAAGACCAAAACTCCAGTTAGCATAAGGAATAGAAATTAGAAATAGTGAAGGAGCCACTGAAGAGAAAAGGAGAGAGGCAGCAGGCTCTCGTATCACTGTACCTAATGAGAAAGACATTTGCATGAAGAGCTGGTGATCTACAATGTCAAATGTTTCAGAGGCACCAAGATAATCAGCGAACTATGAACTTGGTGATTTGGGGGTTATTGGTGATTTGATGAGATGCCCAGAAACAAATAGTAAGTGACCTTGAATTTTATTAGATTTGGGATAAATATAGGGTAAACAAAGTTTTCTGGAGACACTGGCCCAACGAAGTATATAGAGTCATAGTGATAGACACAAAAGGATTTTCTCCGGTTCTGCTTCTATTTTCTGTATAGAAAAACTCAGAGATCTAAAAATTTCTTACACATTTCTGGAGGACTCTGGGATGTTTCTTGTGTTGATTAGAAACCACTAGTTGATGAGTGGTGTCCTCTTCTCTTCTGGCTCTCTGGGAGACCGTTTATGTTGGCAAAGGCACAGGGCAATGGAGATAAGACTAGGAGACTGGCCGGTCCCTCTTAGCATTCACCCTGGGAGTTCCGCCACCACCAAGGCAAGCTAGTCCTCAGCCCTGGGGCTCAGAAATCTTATTTTGCCAGCATACTGAGATCGCTCCATCTCTTCAGGCCTAGCATTAACCAGGCTCTCAAAGGCTTGTCTCCTACAGACAAATTTGTCGAATTTTAGAGAGCCTTATAACCGTCAAGAGATGAAAATGCCTAGATTGGCAGAAGATTGGTAAGCAAGGAATCCAAATATTAGGAGTGATTTGATTCAAGAAGTGTCCCCCAGCTGAGACAGATTGAGGTACTCTAGGGATAATGTAGGCAAGAAATTCAAAATGTTAGTGTTCAGGCAGAATTTCTTTTTCTGTAGATAACACTTGCATAGTTATTTGTAAACATTTTCTTCCTCTGGGATCCTCCTTCTTCACCTGCTTATGTGGCTGATCATCTTCTCATGTGGTTTTTCTTTCAAACGTGAGTCCAATATACTTGATTAGGATTCTACTTACAATCAAAT
This sequence comes from Potos flavus, assembly GCA_028534135.1. Lineage (NCBI taxonomy): Eukaryota > Metazoa > Chordata > Mammalia > Carnivora > Procyonidae > Potos > Potos flavus. Next base: position 135,097,501 of record CM052883.1, read on the forward strand.
GCCAATTCTGTCTCCTTCAGACTATTCTCAGTCACCTGGATTGGAATTTTAAGTGTTCACAAACATTCCCTTCATACATTTTTAAAGACAACCTTTGGAGTTTATTCCTATAAATGAAAACATTTTTCCCGTGATGCAGATATTTTCTAGTTCATTCATTCATGCATTCATTCATTCATCCATTATTCATTCATACCATAAAGATTCAATGTACACCTACTATGTGTCAGGTACTGTGTTAGATGCTGACATAATAATGATTAGTAATAGGCACAATTTTGCCCATCTCAGGTTCTTAGGATGAGTCCTGAGAGATAGTTCCCTCCAGACCCTGGGTGTGATGATATTTCCTGCTGTTGCTGGAGCGTGAAACACCGATGCCTCTGGCCGTGTTCACTGATATCCATCAATGATGGTCAGTTTTACTAGTTGATGACTTCACTGCCTTAGTACTTTCTTGCTGGCCCCACTGCCTTAATACTGAGTACTGCCTAGTACTAGAGACTGCCAGATGTGGTAGTGAGGCAGCTGAGAGTCTGTCCCTAAATCTGAGCTCAGGGCAGCTGGGGCTGTGAGAGCATGCATAATATGGACTGAGAGTGCCCTCTTCTGATGTGGCCAAGGCTAATGGCTTCAATGCCAACCACTCTACTCTTCTAAACCTCTGTCTTGTTTAGCATTTCTCATTCCACCACCCGGCTTTACTGCAATATAACTGACATATAACATTGTATAGGTTTAAAGTGTCTAATGTGATGATTTGATAGACTTACATATTGTGGAATATTTACCACGGTAATGTTAGTTAACACATCCTTCATCTCGCATAACTACCATTTTGTTGTTGTTATTGTGAGAACAACTAAAATCCACTCTTGTGGCCATTTTCAAGTATATAATACTTGAAATATATTGTTAAGTATAGTCACCACATTGTACATTCGCGCTCCAGAATGAATTCCTCTTATAACTGGAAGTTTGCAACCTTTGACCAACATCTCATTTCCCTCATCCCCCACCCATCCTGGGGAACCACTGTTCTACTCTCTATTTCAACTTTTTAAGATTACACATACAAATGAGCGCATACAGTATTTGTCTTTGTCTGACATATTTTACTTTAGCATAATTTTCTTAAGAGTCATCCATATTGTTGCAAATGTTAGGATTTCCTTCTTTTTTATGGCTGAATGATACTCTATTGTGTATATATCACATTTTCTTTATCCATTCTTCCATTGATGGACATTTTGTTTATTTCCATGCCTTAACTATTGCAAATAATGCTTAATGGACATGGGGATGAAGTTAACTCTTTGAGATAGTGATTTCATTTCCTCTGGATATATATATCTGGAAATGGGATTGCTGGATCATATGGCAGATTTACTTTTATTTTCTGAAGGACTACTGTACTGTTTTCCATAATGGCTATACAATTTACATTTATACCAATAGTGCACGAGTGTTCTCTTTTTACTACGCCCTTACCAACACTGTTATCTCTTGTTTCGTTTGTTTGTTTGTTTTGTTTTTGATAATAGGCATTCTAACAGGTGTGGGGTACTATCTCACTGTGGTTTTGATCTGCGTTTCTCTGGTGATTAGTGATGTTGAGCCTCTTTTGGTGTATCTGTTGGCATTTGGGTTTTTTTTTTTTTTTAATGTCTATTCATTCTAAATTCCTATTTCTAAATTGGGTTATTTGATTTTTTTTTCCTACTGAGTTATATGAGTTCCATATATATTTATATTAACCCTTATATATTTATCACAACCCATATATATTTATAATAACCCTTTATTAGATATATATGTTGTAAATATTTTCTCCCATTCCATAAGTTGCCTTTTCATTATATTGATTGTTTATTTTGCTGTGCAGAGCTTTTTAGTTTGATGTAGTTGTTGATATTTGCTTTTGTTGCTTGTGCTTTTGGTGTCACGTCCAAACAATATTTGCCAAGATTAATGTCTTGGAGTTTTTCCTCTATTTTTTCTTCTAGGAGCTTTTTGGTTTCACGTTTTCCAGTTAAGTCCTTACAGCCTTTCTAGTTAATTTTTGCGAGCGGCATTAAGATAAGGGTCTAATTTCATTCTTTTACATATGAATATTTAGTTTTCCCAACACCATTTATTGAAGAGACAATCTTTTCTCCATTGAGTATTCTTAGCTCCCTTTTCAGATATTAGTTGACTGCATGTGCATGGGCTTATTTCTGGGCTCTCCATTCTGTACCATTGGCCTATGTGTCTCTTTTTATTCCAGCATCTTATTGTTTTGATTACTATAGCTTTGTAATATAGTTTGAAATCGGGAAGTGTGATGCCTTCAAGTTTGTTCTTCTTTCTCAAGATTTCTTTGGCTACTTGGGTCTTTTGAGGCTTCATATAAATTTTAGAATTATTTTTTCTATTTCTGTAAAAAAAAATTGGAATTCTAATAGGATCGTATTGAATTTGTAGATTGCTTTAGATAGCATAGACTTTTTAACAAAATTGACTCTTCCAATCCATGAATATGGATATCTTTCTATTTATTTATGTTTTTTTCAATTTCTTTCCTCAGTCTTACGGTTTTTGATGTATAGATCTTCCACTTTCTTGGTTAAATTTATTTCTAAGTATTTTATTCTTTTTGATGCTATTTTGAATAGGATTGTTTTCTTTATTTCTCTTTCAGATAGTTTATTATTAGTGTACAGAAACACAACTGATTTTTGTGTGTTGACTTTGTATCCTGAAACTTTATTGAATTTACTGGTTCTAATAGTTTTTAGGTGGAGTCTTCAGGATTTTCTATATATGAAGATATGTCATCAGCAGGCAAAGACAATTTTACCTTTTCCTTTCAGTTTTGGATCCTTTTATTTTTTTCTTTCCTAATTGCTCTGGCTAGGATTTCTAGTACTCTGTTGACTAGGAGGAGTGATAGTTGGAATACTAGTCTTGTTCCTGATCTTAGCGGATAAACTTTCAAACTTTCACCATAGAGTATGATGTCAGCTATGGGCTTGTCATATATGGCTTTTATATGTTGAAGTATGTTCCTTTTATAACCACTTTGTTGGGAATTTTTATCATGAAAGGTTGTTGAATTTTGTCAAATACTTTTTTTGTATCTATAGAGATGAACATGATTTTTATCTTTCATTCTATTAATGTGATACATCATCACATTTATTAATTTGGATATGTTGAACCATCCTTGCCTCGCAGGGATGAATCCCACTTGATTATGTTGTATGAGCCTTTTAATATGCTGTTGAATTTGGTTTGCTAATATTTTGTTGAAAATTTTGGCACCTATTTTCATCAGGAAGATTGGCCTATATTTTTCTTGTAGTATCCTTATCTGGCTCTAGTACCAGAGAAATGCTGGCCTTATTAAATGACTTTAAGAGTGTTTCTTTATCTTCAGTTTTTGGGAAGAATTTTGAGAAGAATTTGTATTAATTCTTTTTTAAATGTTTGGTAGAATTCACCTGTGAAGCCATCTGGTCCCGGACTTTTCTTTGTTGGAAGATTTTTGATTTCTGATTCAATCTCCTTGCTCATTACTGGTCTGTTCAGATTTTCTATTTCTTCATGATTCAGTGTTAGTAGGTTATATGTTTCTAGGAATTTATCTGTTTCTCTAAATTTGTCCAATTTTTGGTTTATAATTATTCATAGTACTCTCATAATCATTTGTATTTCTGTGCTATCAGTTTTAATGTCTCTTCTTTCATTTATAACTTTGAGTGCGCTCTCTTTTTTTCTTGGTTAGTCTAGCTAAAGATTTGTCAATTTTATTTATCTTTTCAAAAACCAACTCTTAATTTTGTTGATTTTTTTCTATTATTATTTATTCTCCTTTTCATTTATTTCTGCTCTAATCTTTATTATCTCCTTCCTCTGATAATTTTGGGCTTAGCTTGCTCTTCTTTTTCTAGTTCCTTGAGATTTAAAGTTAGGTCATTTATTTCAGATATTTCTTTCTTTATTTATTTTAAATATAAGCATTTACTGCTATTAACTTTCCACCTAGAGCTGTTTTTGCTATTCTCATAAATTTGGGTATATTGTGCTTCCATTTTTGCTTAAGATATATTTTTATTTCCTTTTTGATTATTTCTTTGACTCATTGGTTCTTCAGGAGTGTGTTGTTTAATTTCCACGTTTGTGAAATTTCCAGTTTTCCTCTTGTTATTGATTTCTAGTTTCATACCATATGGTCAAAAAATGTACTAGATATGATTTCAGTCTTTTTAAGTTTGTGAAGACTTATTTCGTGACCTAACATTTGATCTATGCTGGAGAACATTCAGTAAGCATTTGAGAAGAATGTGTATTCCGCTGCTGTTGGATAGAACATTCTATATATGTCTGTTAGGCCCATTTGCTTTAAAGTATAGCTCAGGTCTAATGTTTTTTTTATTGATTTTCTGTCTAGATAATGTATCCATTGTTGAAAGGGAGATATTGAAGTCTCCACTATTATTATATTGTTTTCTATTACTCCCTTAAGGTCTTTCAGTATTCGTTTAATATATTTAGGTTATCCAATGTTGGTTTCATATATATTTATACAATTTATTATTATACATTTTTGATAGATTAACTCCCAATCATTATAAATTAACCTTTCTATCATTATATAATAACGGTTTTTCTCTTGTTAAAGTTTTTAATTGAAAGTCTGTTTTATGTGATATAAGCAAAGCTAATTTTTCCTTTTGATTTTTATTTGCATAAAATATCTTTTCCATCCTTTCACTTTGAGTTTATGTGTATCTTTAAAGCTGAGTAAGTCTCTCGTAGGCAGCAAATAGTTAGTCTTGTTTTTTATACAGTTAGCTACTCTATGCCTTTTGACTAGAAAATATAATCCATTTACATTTAAAGTAATTATTGATAGGTTAGGGCTTACTGTTGCCATCTTGTTAGTTGTTTTCTGGCTAGTTTTAGTTCCTTTGGTCCTTTATTGCTGTCTCATTATGATGATGATTGGTGAATTGATGATTTTCCATAATGGCATATTTTGATTCCTTTATCTTTGTTTATATCTACTATAGGTTTTTGCTTTATGATTACCCTGAGACTTACATGAAACATCTTATAATAGTCTATTTTAAGCTTATAGCAACTTACCTTCAACTGGATACCCAAATTCTATCATTTAACTCCTCCCCACCTTTTATGTTTTTATGTCACACTTTACATGTTCTTACGTTGTTATATTTATTGATAAATTATTATAGCTACAGCTATTTTTAATACCTTTATATTAGAGTTCAGTGAGCAATATACCACTATATTACAGTATTAGAGAATTCTGAATTTAACTATATACTTACCTTTGCCAGTGTGTTTTATTTGTTCATAGGTTTTCACAGCACCAATTAACATCCTTTTATTACAGCTTGAAGAACTTTTAGCATTTCTTGTAAGGTAGATCTAGTGGTGGTGAACTCCCTCAGCTTTTGTTTGGGAGTCTTTAGCTCTCATTCTGAAAGAATTATTTGCTGAGAAAAGTATTCTTGAATGACTTTTTTTTTTTTTTTTCTAGCACTTTGAATACATTGTCCAATGAAATCTGCTCATAGTGTCTGGGAGTTCTCTGGTAAGTGACAAGCCTTTTTTGCTGTTTTTAGGGTTTTCTCTTTGTCTTTGATATTAGACAGTTTTATTATAATGTGTCTTGGAGAAATTCATTTTTGATTTAAATTTTGGGAGAATCTATGAGCTTCATGAACTTGAATGTCTAAATCTCTCCCTAGTTTTGGGAAGTTATCAGCCATTAATTCTTTAAATAAGCATTTGGTCATTTCTCCCTCTTTTCTCCTCCTCCTCCTCCTTCTTCTTCTTCCTTCTTCCTTCTTCTTCAAGGTTTTACTTATTTACTTGAGAAAGAGCACAAGAGAGCACAGAGGGAAAGGGAGAAGCAGACTCCCAGTAGGGAGCCTGACATAAGGATCGATCCCAGGACCCTGAAATCATGACCTGAGTCAAGGCAGATGCTTAACCGACTGAGCCACCCAGGCACCACTACCCCTACTTTTCTCCTTCTGGAACTCCAGTAATCCATAGGTTGTTTCTTTTCTTGTGTCTCATTGGTCCTATAGGCTTTCTTCATTCCTTTTCATTATTGTTCCTTTTTGCCCCTCTGATGGGATATTTTCAAATGATCTGTCCTTGAACTTACTGATTCTTTTCTTTTGTTTCATCTAGTTAGTTGTCGAAGCTCTATATTGAATTCTTCAGTTTAGTCATTGTATTCCTCACCTCCAAAATTTCTGTTTGGTTCTTTTTTATGTTTTCTATCTAATTGTTAAACTTTTCATTTTGATCTTGTATTGTGTTTCCTGATATCATTAATTTATTTTATTTTTGTTTTCTTGTAGCTCTCTGAGCATCTTTAGAACAATTATTTTGAATTCTTTTTCAGACAATTCATATATCTCCATTTCTTTGGGATCATTTAAGTGGAATTTACTGAATTTACTTTGGTGGTGTCATGCTTACCTAATTATTCATGATCCCTGTAGACTTGTGTAGGTATCTGCACATTCGAAGAAGCAGTAATCTCTTTCAAATTTTATGGACTGACTTTAGTATGGAAAGACCTTCATCTAAGCATGGGCACATGTTGTTGAGTGCTGCCTGGGATCTAGGGCACCAAATTTCAGGCTTATCTCCAGGTCTGAGGATTGAGGATGATGTCTTGTTGGTTTAAGCTGCTGGGGTCCATGGCACTGATGGTCCTTAGTGAACACTGTGAGGGTACTGCAGTGGTTACAAGGGTTTTTGGGGTCCTCAGCAGCACCTCTAGGTACCAAGCAAGGCAGCAGCTGTGGCTAGTGCTGGTGGTGGGCATATGCTTGGCTATGGGGGCTGGCTCTAGGTGCTTGTATAGTGGCAGGGGCTGAATGCAGACACATATAGTGGTGGGGGCCAGGGCCAGCAGCAAGCGTTGGGGCCAACTGTGGCCATCTTAGCAGCCGTCGGGGCCCTGGCTGCTGGTGTGCACTGTATGGCTGCAGGGTCTCCCCATGGGTGTGCACATGGTAGTGAAGGTCAGTGAGAGGAATTGGGTCAGGGGCATGCAGATGCACAACTGGAAGGGCTGGCTGCAGGTGGACCATCAGTTCAGGCCAGTGAAAGCCTGGAGAAGTTGGTCACTCACCCTGTTTTACCTTTCCTGGTAAGGGAACTCTTTTGAGCTGCGATATTCTCTCTTGCTGTATAACATCAGCCTGCAGGATGAGATGATGCAGGGAAAATGAAGTTATTCCTCCTTTCTTTTCAGCCCTGTTATTCTCAGAAGATTTTTGTTCAGCTACATTGCTGAACTTTCTTAAGTGGACTCCTAAGCTCTTCCAGAGCTACATTTGTTTATGGATGGCTGTGTAATTGTTGATCTTTTGGGAGACACAGAGGCTGGGGTCTCCTACTCAACCATGATGGTGATATCACCTGGCTTCCTTACTCTTTTATTATAGCTCTTTTGTTTAGGACTTACTACCCTCACCCCTACGACTAAAATGTGCATCTTGACTCTCTCTTCTCTTAGAATGAGTTCTTTCTCAATAATTTCTTTTCTCTTTTCTTTTTTTCTGCTGCAAATGGACTCCTGACTTGCCTGTTCCACCATTTATTGAGATATATGAATACATTCTAAATCCTCCAGTAAGCAAAGCTTAGGGTCAACTTGATGTACCTATAACAGACTAATTTAACTCTATCACCAAAAGAGACATATGCATATGTACAGAACATTAATCCAGAGCTCAGCAAAGGACATTGCACAATAAAGGGGAAGGACAAGAGGTAGGGATGAAAAGGGGAAGAAAATGAAGGATGAAGAATGGAATAAAGAAAGAATTCTAGTGCAGAATTCAATAAATTGAGCCCATAATAAACCCTTAATTTAAGGTAGGAAGAACAGATAGGAGCAAGTAATGACTTACAGTTTTCTAGAGATTCTGACACATTCTTTAGAGAGTATATGTTCTATAATATAGAATAGATAAGGAGAAATAAGGTTATAATTGCCAATAGATACAATGTAACTGGAATATGTAACAATATTTAAAGCAAAATCCCCAAATACATTTACAAATGTACTCTTCATTTCCAGGGATAGAAATGTCATTTCTTCAGAAATTCTGGATGGCTAGGTTGTGCCAAATGCATACGAACCATTTGTGAATTTCATGTGAGAAAGGAACAGTATAGAAATTGCTTATCCAGAATGTAAGAAGGCTGCAGCATCAGCTGGCAAGTCAGTCTGTGATAGGCTTTTCACATCACTGAGAGGCAGAGCCCCATGCTGTGAGAGGCTAAGGCCCCTGCTGGGAAATGCTGTCTGCACATTTGCTGGGTTTCTTGTATTGCTGGGCTCTTTGTGTTTTGTGGTGCAAGACATAAGTAGCAGAATATGGGAAACGAGGACAGGTATATTATAGATACCTCGCAGCTTTTGGTTGCACATATTTAAACTGCTCCAGGTTTATACCTTCTGTCTTTTATATGGGTTTAATCAGTAGCACAGCATATCTCCGCTTTGTAAAGCAGTAACTGGGAAGCTGATCTTTCTGTTCAGAAATAAAGGACATATCAAACTCACTGTTATCAGGAGTCTTATGCACATGAAACTGCCTAGTGGCTGGAAAGGACAAGGTCCAGAGAGGCTCATTATTCCTGAGCTGAATCTTTACATGTTTAATTACATGTTTACAAGTTTAATAACATGCCCCTAAGTAAAGATCCTCTTGTCCAGCTATAGAGACAAAACGGTTTGCAGAGATGTGTGTGGCTGCTAATATGAGCTCTCTCTGGGGAGAAGGGGGTTTAGAAATTTCCCACTATGTGGGCATTTCCCACTATGTCCTTTCCCTATTTCAAGACTTCGATCCAGATGAAGTGAGATATGAGTGACCAAAGTAGAAGACAGAAATGGTCTGATAACAATAGAGTCGTGCTCTACATGGAATTCCAAAATAATTAAAAAAAAAGTGTTATATTGGCATGTCGTCTCTTTCAGTTGCAAGGAATAAAAATTCAACTTGAATTGCCTTAAAGAAAATAAACCTATTGACTCCAGCATGCACAATCAGGCAAGGCCAGATCCTGGTATGTGAGGGTTGTTTTCAGGCACCTGACTCACTCCATCACTTTGAATTGTCTTTTTCTTGGTGTTGGCTTTGTTTGTAGGCTCTTCCCAAACAACTGAAGGCTTACATTCTACTGACTTAGTAATACCAGCAGAGTGTCTCTCATTCCTTACAGATCCAGAAAGAATTCTCAAGTTGGTCCAGGTCAGGTCATATATCTGTTCCTGAACCCAGCACTCACTCTGATGGATAGAACCAGGGTCATGTGTCCAATCTTTCCCCTCAATCAGGCTCCACCTCACCAACATCAATAATCTGAGAGTGAGAGAAAGATGTTTCTGTGAACTATATGAAAGAAAAAAAAAATAGAAAAACAAGTGGAAAGATATTCTTTATTCCTGGATAGAATGGCTTAACCTCATAGAAATGTCAATTCTCTTAAGATACTATAAAATTTAAGGCAAACCAACAAACATTACAGGGACAGGGAGAGAGCCTCTGAGTGCTGTGGTCCAGCTCACAGGCGACCCGTGGTCATGTCTCTTTGATGACCTTCCCCAACAACTCAACATTTAATATAATAATTATTTTAGGGAAAAATCTAAAACTAATAGATATTGTGATGATATTAACTGAACCTCCAATATCTCTTCAGTAGAAGTCCTATCACTCTTGGCCAGCCTTTATTTTCTGTAATCACCTTAGTTCTTTGTGGCCTGTGATTTTCATTATTGTCTTCTTCCCATCCTTTTTGAATTGATTTTCTCATGTATCAATGCCTTCTATGCTTAAAAGGGTTCTCAGACTCTTTGAGCTTTTTTAAATCCACACTTGACTGAGTTTTCTGTTTCAAGCATCTAGCACAGTGCTTGGCAAATAGAGGACCTTCTGTTCAACTAAAATCTTCGTCAATTATAGTTTATAGCTCTAACTATCCCTGACCTTATTTGCATAGCTCCATGCGAAGTTCCATACTGGAACTTCCAATGCATGTTTGGAAATAGTATTGCCAGATGGTTCCAACAAAAATACTAAGATCACTTGAGGAAAAAAATTGACCGCAAACCAAAATTACACATGCCATGAGGAACAGTTTGTTGCTGACAATCTATATTACATCTTATGCTTTACATTAGATAGTTTTTAATCAAATATTTATTTTTCAAGAATATGCTTTGTTTTCAAACAAGTGGATAATATATCCCAAGAAAGCAAATTCATTTTTTTTGAGCCAGTTCTTAATCTCTTATATTAATTGATCCATGTATTAACCATGACCAGCACTGATGTTGTAAGGAACTTCTCTGAAGTTCATTCAGGAACATTTTTCTGAGAATTAGGCAAACCAGAGTAGCATTTTACAGCTGAATTTATATTTGCCAGTGAATTTTAGTGTTCACTTATTGTTATATGTCTATTAGTTATTGGTCACTGTGTAACAAAGTACTCCAAATCTTAGTAGCTTTAAATAACATTTATTATCTCTCACAGCATTTATTATTTTTGTGGGTGAAGAATTTAGGAGTGCCTTGGCTGGGTGGCTCTGGCTCAGGGTTTTTCAGAGGTTGAGTCAGTTGTCGACTGGGGCAGTAGCCATGTGAAGGCCTATGTGGGGATTGGCAATCCACTTCCAAAGTGGCTCACTCACATGGTTTGCAGGTTGGTGTTGGTTGTTGGCTTCTTGCCATGTGAGCATCTCTGAGAAACCGTGTGAGTAATGGTCTGGCAAGAACATGATAGCAAGCAAACCAGAGGTTCTATGGAATTTTCTAAAGTCACCTCTTGTCCTGGGATTTTGATAGTCTACTTACTCGTTCTGTTGGGGATGGTGTGAGAAAAATTTAGAGGTAATATTGCATGTAATAGGAAGAATTACATCTATGTCACCATTTTCTGAAATCAAAGTCAATGGCATTCTGTTTGCCAATTTGGGGGTGTTATCTCAAGGTCATCTTCGTGACAGTCCAATGCGGTGGATATTATTGTTTTGTTTTGCATATTTATTTATTTATTTATTTAGAGGCGAGTATTATTATTACCTCCAATTTACATATCAGAAAACTGAGAAAGAAACTACTCAAGTAATTATTTGAACTAAAATTTGAATTTAGGCAGTTGACACTGAAGCCTCTTAAAACCAAACCATGCTGTCTCTTCTTTGGGTCTTATTTACAAAAACAAAAACAAAAAAACCCCTCCATTTTATGAGGACAATTTTGAGTGCAATAGATAGAATAATTCTATGAACCAACATGTACTCAACACTCAAGTCTGCCAGCTTTCAACTGATGGTCTTTCCTATCCCTTTCCTCCTTGTTAATTTTGAAGGAAATCTCAGACATCATATTCATTCATAAATATTTTAGTGTGACTCTCTAAAAGAAAATAGAATATGTTTTAAAACATAAACATTATCAAGCTAAAAAAAGTTGACACTAATTTCTTGGTATCATCAAATATTTAGTCAATATTCACATTTTCAATTGTTTCATAAAGAGTGTTCCTCAAGAAAAAAGATTTTCATTTGAATCATGACTCAAATAATGTCCACCCACTGTGATTGGTTGATATGTCCTTCAACTTTATTTTAACTTACATGTTCCTCTCTGTTTTTTCTTTTCTTTTTTTTTTTAAGATTTTATTTATTTATTTGACAGAGAGAGAGAGAGAGAGATCACAAGTAGACAGAGAGGCAGGCAGAGAGAGAGGGGGAAGCAGGCTCCCCGCCGAGCATCGAGCCCGAAGCGGGGCTCGATCCCAGGACCCTGAGATCATGACCTGAGCTGAAGGCAGAGGTTTTAACCCACTGAGCCACCCAGGTGTCCCTGTTTTTTATTTTCATCACTGATGAACATATGATTCCCAGGACTTGACTATTATGAACAAAGCTACAATGAATCTTCTTGTATTTATTTTTCTTGGAATTGACGTCTCATGTCTTCATCTATTTTTTTATGGGAGTGTTTGTTATTTTCCAAACTGATTTTTAAGAGTTTTTTAAATGTTAACAAAAAATCATCTCATTTTCTGATATGCATCTGAGAGGCAGGGCTGCTGTATGGCGTCAGGAACAGGCCTGCCTGAGCCGGAGGGCACTGCAGACAAAGGCCTACTGAGCAGGCGCTGCCTCAGCCTCACCACTCAAGAGTCCACTTCAGTGAACACTATACTCTGGAGTGAGAGTAGCCACAGGAATTGTGGCCACGTCACTGGTTTCACAATCCAGAACGAGGTTTACCTGGAGTCTTCCAACAGTCGGGTTGGAGTGAGGTGTCCTTGTGGAGGGAGGACTGGCTGGGGGTCTGACTGTGGGGAGAGTGGCCACTTTCCTGGGAATCCAGCAGTGACAGAGGCGAGCTGTAACCTTCCAAGTACCTTTTCGTGTGTGTAACTTATTGGGTGGCCAAGCCTGGTGAAGCTGTCAGGATGAACATGTGATTCTTTCTTTTAAATGTTAAAATAAAGATTTTTGTATAGACTTCTAAAAAAAAAGTTCTTTTTCGAGAGTGCAATAGACGGAATAATTCTATGAACCAACATGTATTCAACACCCAACTCTGCCAGCTTTCCACTGAAAACTTTCAGTTTGTTTGTTTTTTTATAATAACTCCTTTTTTTTATTTTAAAGATTTTTATTGATTTATTTGTCAGAAAGAGAGAGAGCAGGAGCAGGGGGAAAGGCAGGCAGAGGGAGAAGCAGGCTCCCGGCTGAGCAAGGAGCCTGGTGGGGGACTCCAACCCAGGACTTAGGGATCATGACCTGAGTCAAACGCTTAACAGACTGAGCCACCTAGGCATTCCCCGCCCCCCTTTTCTTTTTTTGTATTTTACCATACATAGAGAGATTTTTAAAGAAGGCCAACTGTTTGCTTAGTGAGAGGCTAAGGATCGGAGGCGCCCTCAGGGGAGACGCGCCTTGGGATGGCACTCAGCTCCCTCCCGGGGCATGTCTACAGTCTACCTGGTGACTCTTGATAATCGGAGGTCGGAGGTCAGCCATGCCGTGTCCCTACAACGCGGAGAGGCCTGTCCGGGCGAGGAGCCTGTGCCGTCCCCATCCCCAAGGCCTGGCAACAGAGAGAGCGCGGTCTCCCTTGCAGCCCCGGAATGCGTGCTTGCGGCGGCAGTGAGCGCATGCGCTGTGTCTGAGGTCGCCATGTCTGAGGTCTCCGTGTGGCCGCAGCCTGACCCCACTGCTGTCCTGGGCGCCGCGGTTCTCCACGCATCCCGTCGGAGCAGGGAGATTGAAGCTGGACTCCATCCTAAGAGACTGAGATCGTGACCTGAGCCGAAGGCAGACACATACCGGACTGAGCCACTCAGGTATCCGCAACCCCCACCCCCAATTTGTTGTTTATAGTTGACATATTTTTTGTGGTGTTTTTCTCTACAAAAGTTTAAAATTTGTGTTGTCAAATTGATGACTATTTTCTAATATGGATTTTCGTTTGCCATCTTGCCTAGACAGGCCCTTTGTATGTCAATATCATAAAGGAACAAATCACTGAGGTGTATTTCTAGTACAGTCATTTAAAAAATATTTAAATCTTTTCTTTTCCTGACCTTATTTCAGTATAAGTGATTTACTTTCATTTTTTCAAAATCCTGCCGGTGATTCTAATAGCACATGTTAAATATTCTACCTTTTCTATAAAGGTTTGATATGCCACTTTTACTACACTCTAAATCCCCATGGTTTCCCTGTCCCTCTCTTTTGTACTTGAAATTTCTTTGTGGAAAAAACTGCAGGTTTTTCTGCAAACCTAGATTTGTTGATTGCTTCCCTTTAGTGTCTTTTAGAATGTTCTGCTGTCCTCTGTCTTTCCTGCAAATTATTGATTGGATGTTGAAGGCTGATTGGATTCATGATTTGATTTTAATTTTTTTTGGCAAGACTATTTCACAGATGGTATTGTAGTGTTCTATCAGCAGGAAGATGGTGTCTGAGCCTCCCTCCCTCTCTCTCTCTCTCTTTCTTGTGATGCCAGCAGCCATTGATAATTGATGTCTAGACTTTATAATTTATTAGGTATTGCAAAATGGTAATATTCAATTACTATGTCATTCTTTTTTACTTACTAGCTAGCTAAAATACTTGTATAAAGAAAAATACCTCTCATCTACTGTTTGGTCATTAATTGGCAAGTTCATATAAGAAAGAGGCTAAACATTAGATTACTTCTCTTTATTTACCAGTTTTCAGAATAACAACTTAATGTATCTACAATATGACCAATTAGATTTTTTTGGCATCATTATTAACACATGGAATTAAACATGTTGATGTGTTTAAATTCATTAGAGCTATTATTCTTATCATGCTCAACCTGTCTCATTGTTGGCCAATGAGAATTTCTTCAGTTGGTTCCAGAATCCTCCTGATATGACTCTAATAGTTTTTAAGATTTTTTTTTCCTTCCTCTACGAACGTGAAAAAATGTTTGAGGCTTATCTTGTATATGTTCTGCCTTGGACTCAGACTCACGCATTTTCCCAAAGGTGTTGCATAGCGTTGCAGTGGGATATTTTATATTTTTGAGTGAAACACAGCAATACTCAACATCTATTGGACAGAATAGATGGCACAAAGTTGTTTCCATTTTCAACATTAGGCAGTGCTTTACTATTTTCAATGATGGCATGTAATTGCAGTGTTAGGTTTTGGTAGCACTGGGGTTGGAGCCTAGGTTCCTACAAAGAGCAGAGAAGATTCTAGGGCTTGAGGATACAGTAATAAATACAGGAGATAAAAACTTTGCTTTTAGGAGTTTACATTTTCAAGGGGGGACCTAGACAATTAAAAGGCAAATTACATAGCATCTTTAATGATGTGCCATGGAAAAGATTAAATCAGGAAAATGGAATAAGTAGTGTTGAGAAAGGTGATGGGCAGTGATAGGAGGGGAGCTTGCTAAGGAAGGCCTCATTAAGTGTATAACATTTGACAAATGGACTATGGTAATGTAAGATGTTACTAACAGGTGAGTGGTGTACTGAAACTCTCTGTATTGTCTTTTCCACTTTACTATAAATCTGAATTATTCAAAATAAAAAGCTTGTTGAATTAAAAAGCAAAACAAAACAAGGAGAATGTAAAGTATCTTCCCTTATTTAGAAAAGGCCTTTCTAAGATTGTTTATATTGGCTGGAGCTCTGAAGTTATCAAAGATATTCATTTTGGCTGTGACTATAATCTTGGACCGTGCACCAATATGGAAGAGGTAACCAGAGTCAATATCAGTTGCCTTGGTTACAGGAGACTTAACTGCTCACAAAGAGAAAAAGTCAAGTAGATTCAAGCTTGACCTTGCTACTTATGAACCAAAAAAAGGAAAATACCAGTCCTTCCCAGGGAAAAAATACAGCATAGACCTACCTAGCCTGAAAGGCTGAGAAGGGAAAATGAGATCTGGCTGCCTGGCTAAGGCTATTTACCATTTTCCACGTGATCCCACTTGATTATGTGTTTTCCTTGATGTGGCTCATTTTTTAAAAGCTGAGATTTGAGTAATTTAAACATGTTTTTAATGATTTATTTTACATCTTGAACATATGCTACCAACAGTGTTCTAGTAGGTTATACTCATTAATACATCAATTCTTTTACATATAAAATGCTTCCATTTGCTAAAACAACTAAAAGCAACAAAAGGACTGAACATAGCATAAGGAAACCTAGGGACTTGTGAAACTTATTACTAACAGGGCATAAAATACATTAGTAAATTCAATTTCTAGCTTCACATTGACTATCTACATGATTGTGAATTTCTCTTATTTATTCAAAGTCTTTATTCCGAGATTATTTTTGTTTTCATTATAAATGATAACTTTATGGCATGTCATGTTCCCAGTGTATTTGCTCAATTTTATCATTAAGTACAACATTTTTTACCTTGCTTATATATATAATGCACATATCATGTTCTAATCTAAAATCCCTAAGGGCATGTATACCTTGGAAAATAACATGATCTCTTGAGATAGTGATATTTCATTCTTTCAGAATAACATAAACATACTTTTATGTAATTCCATTAAAAAATATACTGTGTCTGTTGATGGGAAGGTGAAAGGCAATGATGTCACCACTGGCTTTAGAAGGTCTCATTTGGCTTCAATTATCTTTGACATTTCTAGTTTGAGGCTTTTTTCTTTACCTAAGAAAAAAAAATTTTTTTTTCCCTTTCTATCTCATCACCCGTGAAGCTGGTAGACAAACAAAACCTTCTAAGGAGCATTTAGCTAGCATCTTTCATGCCCTGGGCACAAAAATCATAGCTCACTTCTATGATTTCCCCATTTCAATCTGTGTGGATACTCACCTGATTCAGGAATTCAAGGTATCTGACGGAGGAGCAGCACATTACCGTCTTCATCTATCAATTCACTAGACTAGGTCAAAGTGTGACCTTAGTGACTTTGTATATGAGTTCCAGTAAGGAATTTTATTTTTAAAATGGTATGTATCGCTCAAGATATACATTTCTAATGACTTTAAGGATATACACACACACACACACACACACACACACACATATATATATATATATATATATATATATATATATAGTCAATAGTCAGCTGTAACACAGACTTGATTCAATGGCCAAAGGACATTTTTGAATCTGTGACTTTCACTTAAAACAAATTGCTAGATTTTTAGGATTCTGGGGATTTTCAGCTCCTTCTTTCCCCTAGGCATAGCCCTTCACATACATTTAATTCAGATACTGAAAAAAAATGAACAGCATCATTGTCTTTTCATATTTTTAAGAACAATTAGAAACTTTACCTCTTCTGGGGGTGGGGATGCTGACGTTTCCCCAGCCTTCAGGGTCTGGTTTCTTAATCATAAAGATCTCTGCTCTCCGAAGTCTCCAATTTGTCATATCATAGCAGGGGGTTGGCACCACCAAGATCCCCACTCTGGTCACTTGTGTCAGACTGGCAGTACTTTTCCTTCTTAGTTTACATTTAGCCAGAGTAGGAGAATATGCAGTCATTTGAATGTGCCAAGAAAACTATTAGAAAATACTGCTTTGGGCAGCTTAAGCTGTCCAAATTTTATTGATGCATCTGTTCTGTATTTGGATATACTAATTTATTTAAAAAAGTGAATGTTTACTAACGACCTTGAGAAAACGGAAAAAGAATCATCAGCTTCCATTTAAAAAGATTTCTATTCAGTCACTCTGAATAGTATAGAGTATCAATAAAACATATTTTGAACAGCCCAGGCTGGATGGTAAGTATTAAGCATGCCCTCAGACGTTAAGATAATTTTAGGATAATACGGGATTAAAACTTGAAATGTAGCTGAGAATTGATATTACAATTGTTCCTAAACTTTTCAAAATTTTGACATTCTACTTTGGTTATGCTGTTTTTCTAACAGATTTCTTTATCTCTGTCAGTATAAAAGTGACACTGTGGCATGCATATGCATTTTAAATTAATGTTGATTTGAATTAACTTAAAGTTGCATAAAACCTACTCAAAGAAACTTTAGGGATTGCAGAATCAAGGTGGCAATTAGCAACCAATTTTGAACACCCATTGAGCTTTATCTTCCAATGCCAAATCTCTCATTTTAAGTGAATCATTTTGATAGGAGAAAGAACAGTATTCTACAAATTCATGATGAAAGACTACTTTTGCTCAAGCATAAGTACTATGACTGACATAAATACTTTAAGTAACAAAACTCTCTCTCAACACTGTCAGCCCATCCTGTAGTCCAAATTCAATTTGTAGATAAGGAGAATTAAAAAGGAGATGAGAAATGGCATACATTCCAATCTGCCATCAAGGTTATTCAGTAGTCAAATTCCCTTGTTTTTGCTTTTGTTTCATAATATACTCTATCCTTTCTAAAACCTGATTATTTTAACAACACAGCTTTATTTTCTAAAATGAAAGTGTTTATAAGTAAGGCAGATTTCTCTTAGGAAAAAAAAAGACTTGGAAGAAAAAATTAGAAAAGAAGAAAATGGAACTATAAAGAATGAAATAACTTGAGTAGCCAATGTAAATGGTGCTGTCTAAGCTTTCATCTTTTCTTTTTCTGCAGTTGAATTAATCTATTTCTTTTGCTGTGCATCTTACTGGAGAAGATTACTAATAATTTAAAAGTCCTCACAGTCCTTAAATGTGAGCTCCTTGCTGTAAAGCCTGTTTTTTGCCACAGCAGCATGATTTGAGGGTCAGAGATCACGGTTATCCAGCGACCAACCACAGGAAGTTAGAAAATCAGCTGTTATAGCCCGTATGTTTTTCTGTTTGACTTTAAGTTTCTCCATAAGCTTAGTTTCAGAGTCACAGTGTGACCTTGGGCAAATTGCTTAACCTTTCTGGACATCATGTGCCTCCAAGACTCCTCACTAAGGTGCTTTCCAGTTCTAAAACACAGTTGATGAATTCTTTGCAAATAAAGAATATATAAGTCAAACGGAAATATGGGATTCATTCATTCATTATGTTCTTGTTCGTAGGAGAAATACGTAATTCAAACAAAATACTTTTACTAAAATAGGCCGTGGTCTTAAAGAATCTTTTCAGAGTTTGGAACTGGAAGGTGTTTTGTTTTGTTTTGTATTTTTCTTGAAACAGACCAGGTGCGTTTCTAGTGTAATGGAATAGAGTGTTTCTCCAAAGGCGGCTAAGAGAAGGAGGTTCTCCTACTTCAGTTTTATTTAAAAAAATATATACTGGGGCACATGTGTGGATCAGTGGTTAAGCATCTGCCTTCAGCTCAGGTCATGACCCCAGGGTGCTGGGATACAACCCTGCATGGTTCTCCCTCTCCCTCTCCCCTGGCTTGTGTTCCCTCTCTTGCTGTCTCTCTCTCTGTCAAACAAATAAATAAAATCTAAAAAAAAAAAAAAAATAATAAAAATAAAAAAATATATACCAAAAAATTAGAAATAAGGCAAGGGGATGGCTGTGTGTCCTTGCAGTGTCGTATAGATGCACCCAAGGATTACTTAATTCTTTGGGGGAATATCCTTTTGTTTGATGTATCATTTACTATTAATTAGGGCCTGCATCCTGTGAAGTTACATGTCATGCATAGAGTTTTATCTAGTAGAGAGGCAAATGATTTCTGTCTACTTGAAAATATAACCCCTAAGTCTACAGTTTTATTGCTTTGTAGGATATCCACCAGCTTTGTATCTAATATAGTAATCTTATTCCAACATTCTTCAGTTTCTGTTAACTGCTCAGTTGTCTAAATACTCTTTGAACCAGTTTTATCATTCTGCTGATTTCCTCATTAATGAGTTATGTAAGTTTTGACACACTTTGTGTTTGTATAAGAGTCATAGTTGTAACATTGAGACATTTTTACTCTGACAGTTCATTGTTGCATTTGTTACCTTTCTACTGCCATCACCTGAAGAGCTGAAGAGTTGCCCAGAGCAGAAAAAGTTCTAACTCTAAATACTGAGCTCCTAGTTGTGGCGATTTCTACCCTTCTTCCTTTTTCAGCTGTGTCCTACCCACCACTTCATGGTGTCTGTTGTGATGATTGAGTCCAATTACACTGCAGGGACTTGAGCCTTAAACATTTGCGCTTTTGGCTATTTTCAAGCAACTTAGCATGTAGTGATTTGCAGTTTTGCTGAGGAATGAATTTTGGTTGCAGGCTTTGCAACACTGATGTGCTGGAATGACTCACAGAGGCAGGGAGGGTCCAGCACAGCCTCTGATTTTTAACTTGGCAGTGTTGTTTTATACTCATTAGCATGCACACAAATTCCTCTAAGGTGATAAAAACTTAGTTTATTTGTGTAAAATGGGCTATAAAAGAAAATCATCTGCTAGTGTTGCTAATGGTAATAAAAAGTAAGGAGATCTAAGAACACAATGATTCTAAGCCACAAAACAAAAGTTTTGGAGGTGTGAAATAAACTGAAAATTCAGTTAGCAAAGAAGAGTGAAAATGTTTGTCCTAATAATCAACCATTTAATTAAAATAATATATTTATTCTTATTTGTCGTCAAAACTTAATAAATAGTATTGATGTTTCAAGGATTTGATAAAGGATTATTTCTTTCAACTTGTATTCATAATGTCTGAGTTTAAATTTTAGTTCTTCTACTAATTAGCTGTAGAAGCTATACTTATAACCTCTGGATTGTAAATTCCAGAAATACATTATTTATTGATTTATTGGATATGTTCCATGAAGTTCTAGGTTTGGGATAGATCAGTAAATATTGCAAAGATCCCTGCCCTCAAAGAACTTTCATTTTCCATTATAGGAGAGAGCGGTAGGGAGAAGGGGAAGGTAGTGAATAGGCAATAAAAAGGTAATTATCAAATACCTTAGAATATGATAAATGACATAGAAAATGGAAAGAAATGGAACAGGGTAAGTGAGGATTGGCAAGGGGTGTGTATGTATGTGTGTGTGTGTGTATGTGCAGTTGTGTTGTTGCAGTAATAAATAAGGTGGTGAAGGTAAGCCTCTATGATATAGCGTTTGAGCAAAGACATGAAAGAGGTGAGGGAGTTAACCGAGCTAGAAGTAACATCTACACAGAAGGAACAACTAAAGTACAGGTAATAACGTGGGAGCTTGTCTGGCCAATGTTCGAGGAACAGGGCGGGGCCACGGTGGCTGGAGTGAAGAGATCAAAGGGGTGAGTAGTTAGAGATGAAGTCAGAGAGATGAGTGATATGAGTTGTCAGTCATAAGGTCTAGGAAGCCATTGTCTTCTCCTCTGTGCCAATGGGGGAGACAATCAGGGATTTTAGCAGAAAAGTGATATAAGAATGTTTTGAAAATATCACTCTGGCTGCCATGCTGAGAGTAACTTGTAAAAGGACAGGGAGCAGTGGGAGCACTGGTAAGAGATTATTGCAGGAGCCAGGTGAGAGATGATGGCTTGGACCAGCTAGCAGCAGAAAAGGTAGTGAAAAGCATTCAGATTCTAAATATGTTTTGAAAGGACAGCCAGCAAGATTTGTGGTTAGATTGGATGTGGGCTATAGAAGAAAGAGAAAACTCAAAGAGGATTTTAGTGTTTTTCATCTGTTGAATGGGAAGGTGGGGTATCTATTAACTAAGAAAGAGGGCTGAGGGTAGAGCGGATTTTGGTAGTAAGAGCAAGAATTCAAACTTGGGGCTTGTTGTGTTAAGTTATTTATTTTACATCCAAAGACATACAAATCTGGAGTTGGTTTTGGAGATATACTTTCGAAGTGAATAACATATTGGTGGTATTTAAAGCCATGATACCGCTGTGATCACCAAGAGAATCAGTGTAGTTAGAGAAGAGAACAAGACTAATAAGGACTGAGCCCTGAGACATTGCAACATTAAAGAGTTAGAAGAAGGACCAACAAAGGAGGTTAGGAAGAAGGAGCCAGTGATCCAGGAGGAAGACAGGAGAAAGTGGAGTCCTGGAAGTCAAGAGAAGTAAGTGTGTCAAGAAAGAGGGAGTGGTCCATTGTGCTGAATGCTGCTGATAGGGCAAGCAAAGGAGGCCTGGCTGCTGGACCTGGCAACATGGATATTGTTCCCATGGTTAAGTGTGGTTACGGTGGGTAGCGAGGCAAAAATCTGACTAAGATGGCTTTGATGGAGAATAATAGGAAAGGAAATATAGACAGCAGCTATAGATAATTTTCTGGAAGAGTTTTTGTTCAAGAAGGAGGAGGAAAATGAGACAATAGCCAGGAGGATAAGTAGAATCCAGAGAAGCTATTATTTTATGTTTTAATGTTTGTTTTAAAAGATGGGAATAACATCAGCGTGTTATTTGTGTTTGAATGGAAATGATTCAGATTTGTGTTTGAATGGAAGTGATCTGGCTTTGGGTAGGATCATGGAGAATAGCAGGTGTGGAGGCAAAGGACGTAAATAGAGGGCTGGTAGGTGGATAAACATGGTGATAGAAGTCTGTGGAAGTTCTCTTCTGATTGTTTTAATTTTCTCAGTAACATAGGATAGTGGAGACAGGAGAAAATTTGGATATTTATATGAGTAAAAGTGTGAAAGGTTGCTCAAGAGAGTGGGAAACTGAATGGTCTTGGGAAATTAAGTTATGGCATTAAGAGCATATTTGAGAATCTGTTCATAAGTTTAAAATGAGACCATTCAGCATGACTCTATGTTTTTCTCCAGTTACATTTAGTTGTACAGTGGAGGTTGGGCATAGGATAGAAAGCTGGATTTTAACCAAGACTCTAATTTTTCAAGTAAATATGATAACTCTGAAGAAAGGCAAATGAGTCAAGGGTGTATATAAAGAAACAATGATAAAGATTAGTCATTGAACTTAAGCTTGATATGTAGAAGGATGATAACATTAAGGGGTGAGGGACAGTGGAATGGTGGTGATAAACAGACTGAGGATCCCAGTGAGTTTTAAAGATGATTGGGGGATGGGGTAGTAGAATCAGTGAGCTGGACAGATTGGAGGTGGTGGTCAGAGGGTAGAATACATGAAATTAACATGAAAAAGGGTTGATTTATTGCTAATGACATGGTCTAGGGCTATGACATGAGATTTAAGTTTGTGGTAGAATGGTTGACCTGGAGAAGTTTAAGGAATTGAGAAGAGAGGGTGTGTGCATGGGGATTTACTTCTGTGTCTATAGCTTCAGGAATTAAGACAGTAGTATTAGAGAGTATGATTAAAAGCCAGGAACTAGAATCTAGAGAAATTTGGAGGATGGCAGAGGCCTCACCAGATTGTGACAGATGATGATGTGAGACCTAAGCTGGCATTTTTAGGGAAGAGGGAAAGAGAAATGTCTGGAAGTAATGAGGAGCAAGGATGACACCTACCTATATATAGGCTTGAAGACCTGAGGGCTACAAAAGGAAAAGCAGTCTTCAACTGGGAGGCTGATGGGATGTTCTTAGGGGAAAGTCAGGTTCTGATGAAAGCAAAGAGTAGGGAGCCTTCAGAGAATTGTTCCTGAAAATAGGGTGTGGCAGCCAGCCACTAAAGATGATACCCAGTGATTCTCACCTTCTGGTGAGGAAGCCTTTTTTTTTAAGTCGTCTGCAGTATTGAATCAGGCTGAGCTGTGTGACCAATAGAATACTGCAGACGTGATGACACGTGGTTTCTGAGGCAGGGTCATGAAAGGCATGGCAGCTTCCACCTTGCTCTCTCAGACCTCTTGTTCTTGCTGAATCCAGCCACCATGAGGATACCCAAGCAGTCCTGTGGCGAGGAAGAGGGGCCTCCATCCTCCTCCCCCCCACGAAACAACTAGCACCAATTTGCCAATGCAAGAGCAAACTGCATAGAAAGAGACCTTTTCGGGGCATCTGGGTGGCTCAGTGGGTTAAAGCCTCTGCCTTTGGCTCAGGTCATGATCTCAGGGTCCTGGGATCGAGCCCCGCATCGGGCTCTCGGCTCGGCAGGGAGCCTGCTTCCCCTCTCCCTTTGCCTGCCTCTCTGCCTACTTGTGATCTCTCTCTCTCTGTCAAATAAATAAATAAAATCTTAAAAAAAAAAAAAAAAAAAAGAAAGAAATCTTTTCTCCCCAAACCTTCAGATACTATAGCTCCAACTAAAATTGACTGCAGCCTCATGGGAGACTCCAAACTAAAGCCATCTAGTCAAGCCGTTTTCTAATTTCCAATCTGGCAAGACTATGCCATATAATAAATGTTTTTTTAAGCCACTAATTTTTAGAATTATTTGCTATGCTGCAAATCTGTTGGTAACTAATATAAGCGAATTTTGCAAATAATGGTCATGAATTTCAGAAGAAACAGTGGATGGGTTTCAGGACTGGTGGAAAGAAGGCGGAAGGTGACAGAGTAGGGTAAGTAGAGAGCTTGAAGGGGAGTAGTGTGTGGAGATGAGAGGGAATCTGGGAGGTTTCGTGGTGGTTGACAGACTGAGGATGAATGAAAAAATGAGAGGTTATCAAGATGGTGGTGGTGAGAGCATGTGTATGGTGGTCAAGAGGAGGGGGCTTCTGGAGGTCTGTCTTCACCTTTGATGATGGAGACAGAAGTGACAGAGGAGGGTGAGCTTCATCCCAAGGCCGGTTCAGTCTTGGCCCCTGGTCTTACGTGTGTGTTCTGTGCACATCCCTATTGACTGAGATCTAAGAAGGTTAAGCGACTGGTTTGAGATCACACAGCTTATAAGACAGAGTCAGAATTTAGATTTAGGTCCCCTAACTTAAAATCCCACCTTTGTTCCCCATTTCAGGAGACAGAAACTCTTTGAAACCAAGGTACCTTAATTTTCTAAGGGCAATTAATAAAAAAAAATTTTTTTTTTCTAAGGGCAGGATGAAAGTTAATCACCTCAAGCATAGATCTGTGGAGCATAATTATAAATACTCTTTTAAAAATCCCTCATGAAAAAAAAAATGACATAGAAAAGAATCTACTGTGAGAGCCAATGGCCATGAGCCACCAGTAACAGAGCCATAGAGTAATACCGAGACCTGGCAGATGCCAGCAAATAGGAGAAAGGAGATGAGAACCAGAGGATGCTAAATTCATTGTTTTACTGTCTTTCTCCACAGTGAGAATGTAAATTCTAGGAGGACAGAGCTAGTGCCTGGCGCCCGGTACTCAATAAATATTAGTGTGTGTTGACTAAATGAGGGAAAGGGGCCCAGCCAGTGGAAAAGTGTTTTGGATGAGAAAATGCCCAGTAACATGTGCAGTAGAAGAGAGTGGTCAGTGTCGGGGCTCCCCTCCTCTACCTGCTCTCATTGGCTTGAGGTGGGACCCCGACACCGATAGTTTTTTAAAAGTCCCCCAGGTGATTTTTCGGATTGGGAAGCAACAGACAACTTAAAAGTATTATCTTTCTCAGGAAATTTGAATGTTGAGAAATCCAAGCTTTAGAGGAAAGGAATGCAGTTCTGTCTAGTGCCCTTTTGGACATCCATGGGTGGGGAAGCCCCCAGAAATCACACTAACATAGACTTCACATGGCGCTGGGAGAGGAGGTGCTCAAGAAATGTTTGCCAAAGGGGTGCATGAATTCGCACCAGGCAGATGCCTCTTGCTCTCCGGGTGTAAAGACCAATCTCTATACCTGGAAAAACTGAGCTATGGAAACCTCAGATGATGGGATAGTCTGAGAAGCAAAAGTTCGAGATCAGTTGTGGGAGGATGTACAGGGAAGGGGATGGTTGTGAGTCCATGTGCAGACAAAAATATAAATATGTCTTGCATACATATACTCTTTTTTTTCCCCAAAAGGTTATTGCTAATACCATGGTGAATAAAACACAAAGTTTTCTCAAATATTGCTTTCACCCAAGCCTTTTTTAATTCTTTTTTATTTTCTTATTCAACAGATAGCAAAATAACAATTATAGTCATGTGGGATCTTTTTTTTTTTAACATTGAAAAGAAGTCCTTGTGTTTAAAAAAGGATGATCTCCTCTTATTCCTCTAGTCTGGAGGGAAGCTGCTTTGGAGGAGAGAAAGCTTTGGAGGAGAGAAAGGCAGGCATGACACTGAAGGGGACTAGCGGAGGGCTGTTCCAGGGATTACCAATATATTCCATTTTATTTTGCATTGGAGGAAGCTGGAGATAATATGAGTTATGAGTGTACAGGTTTGGTGTAAAATAAAGCATCTTCAGCCTGGTCTCCTCAGAGGGTGGCCCAACATCATTTTAACTTAAATAAACATAAAGGGAACCAGTCCCAGGGACCTGTTTGGGGCTTGTGTGGTAGATAGTTTAAACGCGGTCCCTCCCGCATAACCTATAGCACCGCTTATTCCTGGTAAAAGCCAGGCTATCTCCCTCTGTCATGATAATTAGCAGTCAGAAGAGTTATCCATTTCTTTATCAGCTCCAAGGAAGAAAGGGTAAATGATAAAGCAGCATTCTTGCCTAAAATGAATGAATGTAATGGCTACATGCTTATCTTCACAGTGACTCACAGCTTCAAGCTGACCTCTGAATAGAGTATACACATGCCACTTGTACGTTCTCCATCAAATCACTAAGACTGAAATGACAATGACCAACCACTATCTCCGACATTTCCTATATAGGAAAAGCGTTTAGGAGATGTAAAAACCAGGCAGTCATGAAACAGCTATGAAGATGCAAGAGCGAAAGCATCAGCAGTGACATTCAACTGCTCGATTATGCCAGAAAGTGGTTGGTGCCCTTTCATCTGGGACTTTAATTCTAATGTAGGCTCAAGGCAGGAAAAGGCCACCATTATAAAATGGTGGATTGAGTATTTTACTTGGAATCATAAGTCCTGGTTCTCAGTCACTGCTCTGATAGTTAAAACTTGTTCATCTTGAGTAAGTCACGTGATCACCCAGTCTGTAACTGGGGAGTAAGAATTTCTGCTCTCCTACTTTAGTGAGTTGTATAGTCCAAATGACATAATGAGTATTCTAAAAGTGTTTCATAAAATATAAAATATCATTTAGATATTTGTTATTATATTCATCACATGAATTATCAATGACTAAATTAGTCCAAAATAGAGCTGTCTGGATTGTGGCTTCACAACATTTAGTTCTGTGTTTTAGAGCATCTCATAGTCTCTCCTGCAGTAAATATTTATTGTAGGCACAAGAGTAGTCATGGGACTTTAGGTTAAAGATAATTGTAAATACGTCATTATAGATATCTATAGATATCCATAAACAAATAGCAGAGAGGAAAATTGCCAAAACTTATCTGGGGAGAGGCAAGTCTACTTTCAAGGTGAAAAATGTGACTTTTTGGTAAGGTCGATGATAAAGGGTTTTGAAAAGTTACTGAAAAATGGGGATATTGGAACTCTCGAGGAGCTCGTCGCTAGGAGAGGAGAACTTCTTGAGCCGTGCGTAAGCAAGGACCAGCAGGGGTGTAATGTGAGAGTCAGCAGGAGCTGCCAGCTGCTGGAGCTTACCAGCTGTGTGCACGAAGTCCCCCTGCTTTCTGGTAGAGCATGACATAGATGACCAAAACTTCTAGGTAAGGTGGGGGGAAATTAGTGTCCAGAACTGAGGCCCGGCTACCTGTAGCATCTGTAGTACTTCAGCACGTTTCCAGAATGCTCACATGAGAGGTTATTGGCACCATGTATAACTCTGGAGTACTCCTGTCTCGTCCACCTGTTTTGCCCTGCTCCATACATGAGGTCTTTTTGGTTCCGTATTTATTAATGTTCACATTTTGGTTTCTGGTACTCAGATAACAACCCCAGACAAGGCTGTCTTTGCCTCTTGGCCTCCTGAATTGCAATGATAAGCATGTAATTTCATATCCCAATGCTCAGTTCAGGCCTTCCAGACCCACATCAATTTCCATTAGTGGCCACAATCACATTCCCCGTGCACCTGGGAAGGGAGATCATACAGAAATATTTATGGTAAGTAAACAATAAATGTGTAATCCTCAGCTTCCAGACAGTTAAAACAAGGAGAAAAATTAGTGGTGTATTACACTCATCTGGCTTTGGAGCATTACGTGGCTTCTGTGTACCAAGCCTTCTTTAGTTTTGAACTCCTTTCATTTCTCACCGTCTCCTCCAGCCTCCTAATACACCTTGTCTGGGACTGTTTCTTTGGCTGAGCCCCACTTTTGCCTTTTTTCCAACACTGACTAATCTTTTACCCAATTCAACTGCTTTCTTGATGAACGATCCTAGAAAGAAAGTACGTAAAACTAGGAGGAAGCACAATTTTGTCTTTGTTTTTCAAGGGTAAACAGGACACATGAAAAGAACAAAATAATATAAGCATGATTTTTTTTCCACTTGTGCCGAGTAGAATGAAAATAGATAGGCCCACCTCATCAACTTTTTGTTTTTCCCCCAGTAAAAAAACATATGGCCTGACCATATTTCTCCATTTTCCCTAGGACTTGTACAGGATTCTAAATTATAGTGAAAGATTTAAGGAAATGACTTTTGGAAGGATTAAAGTCAGCTGGATAGAAGGAATTTAGGGAGGTGCAGTAATTATGACTGTAATAATATTGGGAAACTCCATGTGAGTTTCCGTTTGGAAATGATGGGCCGTCATAAAGCTTTTCTAGAAGTTCCTAAAGGAGAGGTCATTCAGCAGACATTTTCATAATGATTCAGAAGACCTTCAGCTTCCAGAGGAATAAAGCTTTGCAGTGAACAGAGGATATTATGTGGATGTATCCTGCAGAGGAACTGCTGGACAGATTGGTGTCCATATGAATTCCTTTGGCAAGAGATACTGAAAGTTCTGGGTTTGTGAAGTTAAAATCTGGTAACAAATGAGCCTAATGAATCAGAGAAAGGCAAAGGTCAGTTGCCTGTGTATGGAATGTGTCCTGTTAACATTGAATTTTACTACGGACTTAGGGCATAGCAGAAGTGAAGCTGAGTCAGACTCTAGTGCTTCTGATCTGGGCAAAGTCAGGGTTAACTAGATCAAAATTTTCTGGTGAGTAAGATAAACCGAAAGATTCATGGTATCCATTTTAAAAATTTGTTCTTTCTGTCTCTCTCTTGGGTTTATTTGCATTTCCATAATTCCTTAATCTCAGAATGAATTTGTTTTATAGTCTGGTATTTTTAATATTCAACATTAATTTTTAGAATTTAGATTTGTAGCCTATTAACAGATTTTTTATTTTATTTTACTTTTTTTTTTTAACCAAACAGATGATAAAGAGTGGTGCAATAAATTTGGTTATGTAGGAGTTTGCTTAGGATGAAATGAGTCATTCATATCTGTGAAACAGAGTTCCTGCTGCCCCTTTAGTCCCTAACTCCACGGAAATTTAAAAAAAAAGAATCTGTGCTAATATTTATTCAGTCATTTAATTTTATAATGAACATTGACAGCTTTTAAAGGACCTAGATACGGCAGCACACATATTTCTATTTGTTTCGTCATGGGTTTGGGATTTTTTGTGCAGAATTTTCATGGTTCTCTGGTTTTTAAATAGATTAGTGTGACACTGTAGAACATTTCTTATTAGTGGGGAAAAATTGGCAGCAATAGCGTCTAGCAGAAATAGGGGTAAAATCGCTCCCAAATGGAGTCTTCTTAAAGCTTTGGAGACTAAAGGACTATATTCTGTGTGGTCTTACTGACACCATGAGCTTTCTGTGTTTCGTTCTCTTTGCCTACTCCCCTTCCTCACACCTGTCACTAACCCTGACATCACACAAGCACTGAAACCTGAGTAGATCTAGGTCTTCCTGCCTCTGTCAGATTTAAACAGAACTCAAGTAAAGTATAAAATGCCTTTGAAAGTCCTATGTGCTTTTGCTAAGTATTTTGAAGACATGGCAGCCTGGAATTACGTCGCATGGCACATGGCAATCTTTGCCATTACCCACATGGCTACAGTATTGCCCTCTCTCCCCCCAACTCTCTTTTCTCTCTCCTAGACAGCTAGTCAGAATCCCACCTCCTCCTGGGTCTGCCAGCTCCTCTGCCCTCCCCAGCTCCCTCCGTCAGTCTTCCAGATCTATTCTATTTCTTAGTCTGCAGCTCAATGCCTTCTTGGTTCTTTACCTTCATCGAGTACCCATATCAATACAAGGAAGGTCCTGGCAGTGAGCAGCAAGCAAGCCGTCTCCTGAAATGGCAGGAGAAGAAAGGTGGCGAATATATTAATATTTTTAGCTCTGTCGAACAGACTCAGACACATTCAAATACAGATTTAGAACTCAGAGTCTGCATAGGAAATATTGGTCGCTACCAACCTTTATTCCATTCCTAACACTGTTTCCTCCACATGGCCCGTTTCACAAGCTTCACTGTTCGCAATTCCTTGGGGAAAGTAATGAGAAGTGCCAAAGCTATTCAGGAGGTAGTGTCCTGACTGACTCTTCCAAGGGAGAAGTCTTGACCTGACTCTGGGCTGGGGTATGAGCACAGACGAAAACTGTTGAATGAAGCTCTATGTAGATGCCTACATTTGGGAGGGCAGTTCCAAGCCATGTTGGAAAGGAATAAGACAATGGGACGGGAAATGTGCATGTTTATTTTGCAAAAGAAAAGATAGGAATTGTTGATATGGAAGGGAGAGAGCGGAACAAAACCAGAAAGGTTATCACAATTGAGGCAAAGTGCCAGCAGAGATCAGAGGTGCAAAGGAAGAGACAATGAAAATATCCAAGGGGGAAAGTGTGGGCAACGGAAGAAGGTGTTAAAATTTCATTAACACCATGGTTTTATTCCCTTTAAGGAGCTTATCCTATATTAACGGTTGTTATTTGTGAATATGGCTTCTCTTTTCTATACTCCTTGAGGGTGGGATCCAGGTTTGATTTGCTCATGTTGTGGGAAATCTTGGGTGCTCCCAGATACCCAGCGCACATCCAGAAGGTCGTTGGGCAGTCTTGAATGTTTGTAATGAGACAGGAGCCCAGCTCTTGGCTGACTAAAGGATAAAAGACTTGAGGTGCCTGGATGGCTCAGTTGGTAAGCATCTGCCTTAGGCTTAGGTCATGGTCCTGGGGTCCTTGGATCAAGCCCCACATCGGGCTCCCTTTTCAGTGGGGAATCTGCTTCTCCCTTTCCTCCCTGCTTGTGCTCTCTGTCGCTATCTCCATTTCTGTCTCTCTCAAATAAGTAAATAAAATCTTAAAAAAAAAAAAGAAGGACTTAATCAGGAGTTTGGAAATTCTAATGACAAGCTTGTAATCTTGACAAGTACTTTCTTATTTCTTGTCACAATGACTAAGGCTATTCCTGGCCATATACCATAAGTAAAATAAAACAAAATAAAAACATTTAATTTACAATAGGAAGCCATGTTAATTGTGGAAAAAAGTGTGAATTAACTCTAATTCCTTTCAGACATATTGATAGCTAGGGCTATGGGTATATATTTATACATTTTGGTACCATGTAGTTACTTGATAAATTATTTTATTTAACAGCATAACATGAATATCTTTTCACATCATTAGATTTCAGTGAGATGTCAGAAAATGTGGTTTGAGAGCAAGTTATGTTGAAATAAATCCATACTGTTAATCACTTATTCTGTAACTTGGAAATCAGATGTTTGGAACAAATGGTATCATTAGTCAGAAAAAGACCAAATTCTTCCTAGGAACTTGAATAATCATGAAATATACAGCTCTTCACAATAGAGCCTGGTACAGGAAAAGCCATTTGGATAGCAGGGCAAGGATATGACTCCTTTAATAGCATTTTTGCCATATTCTACAAAGGAATTTAGTCATGATTAATGAATTAATATTTGTAAAGCCTTTCACAATATATTTAATTTTAAAACTATACACTACATTATCCACAAATATTAATTTAGGGCATGATTTTGCCTTTTTTCTATGAAGAAGAAAAAAAAATGCCCTTCAGGATAAAAAAAAGTCTAATGTATTTTCTAGTTCTTAGTTTTGAACTCATATGCTATTGAAAAACTGAGATACTCTAGAAAATGATTTAATGTCAGAATTACAATACCCGATTTATTATTCACAGCATAATTTTTTATTAAATACATTTCAATCCTATTATCATTTTTAAACTACTTAGCTCCAATCAAAATGAAAATGCCCATTTCTTCATCTTTATTCATGCCTTTCACATTCCAGTGCCCTAGAAAGAGGTTTTCTACATTCGTAAATGGAAAAATCTGGGTTGCTCATTATATCTGGAAGATAGAAAGATGTAGTGGAAATGAGTGATGAAAAAGCCCTCTAACAGCCACCATTTGCTTCATTGTGTTCGCTGCCCTAGAATAGTATCTGTTATTTTTGTCTTCACCAAAACCCATTTGATTCCCTTGCCAGCGTCATTTTTTCTCCCTACCGTCTTCTGGGGGGTCTAGACGGGTTAGTCACCTGAGACTCCAGAAGATAGTTTTTCCCCCTGTGCATGATAACTGAGAAAAGTTTCTCTCCAAAAGTGGCACTAGGCTGAAAATAAAGTTCTTTAAAAGGGTACCGTAAGAAAGCAAAGAGATGTTTTCTTTCTAATGGATGTAAATGGAAATGTAGTATATGTAATGGGCCCTGAGAAGACCTAACTGATTTGTGTGACATAAAAATGTATTTCCTCCAAAAACCAAGCTTCCTGGAAATTTATTTTCAAATAACAGAAGTCTTGGAAAGAAACATGAAAGGTCTGCTACTATTTAGAAAGTCTGGGTTATTAAAAAATATGTATATGCATCCTGAGATAAGACATACAAATTTCAGAAGGACTATCTTTTAACACAGATTTTGTTTTATTTTTTTACTTGGCATAACAGAGAATTCAACACCCTATTTCATAGATGCCATCTGTTTTTGGTTGACCTTAATTTTCTGGATGACTGCTTTTCTTCAAATATTTTAAGTCATGACTAAATTTCATTTAACAAGAAATGTTTAGGTTAGTTTGTGAACAAGAAATCAGATGTTCTCAATCCAAACATATTTTAACAAACTGATTTGAAATTGTGTTAATGCCAGGACAAAGTCCATTTTTTATTTGGTTTTTTAAAGGCCAACAACATATAAGGCCATATTTATTTTAATTCCACTTCATTCTGACATTTCATAAAACAATGGCATGATGTTTATAAGAAAGGCAAATTCTGGCTCATTAATAATGAAAAACTGATTATAAATTTTAAAATATACCTTAAAAATTAGAATTTTTGATAGATTAATTCACAGTGCCATTAATAAATTTTATTTTGGACAACAGTCGGTATTTCCCCAGTTGGTCTGATTATAAACATTATTGCAATGCTTATTAAAAAATACAACCTCCCAGCCGTCTTATTCTAATATAGTGGGTCTGGGGCCCGGGTTTAGTCATATCCCCATATGATTCTTAGGTTCTGGGGTTGGATGGGGGAGGATAGGAAATACTGGAACAGAACCGGTTCTCAGCCCCTGTAACATATTCAGTTTTCTGGGGGAGTTTTTAAATACATGAGTGCTTGGGCTAATGCCCCGAACTGATTAATACAGACTCTCTCGAGACCTGAGCTTTGGAATATTAAAGTAAAAATTCCACTTCACTAGACATATGATTCCATACTATACACTGATGGGAATGAATTACACAGTTATGTGAAAGTTTCTCTGTAAACAATAGCTAGAATTCCAAGATGGCTAGAACGTCAGCTCCACGAGGGCAGGAAACATCTGCGTCTTGTCATCTCTGTTCCTTTAGGCCCAAGGACAGTGACTTCCACATATATCACAATAACTATTCATTGAGTAAATAGTTTTGTTGGCTAAAATGGTAATGCTTTTGAAATGGTAAGGCCTTCTTAGAAATGAACTTCAACAACTGAACGTGAAATACAGTCCACACGGTTGAAATGAATACATGTTTTTGTAGAGAGGAAGGGTAGTCAGTGTAGCTGGGGGAAGACTGATTCCGAGGTACCCAAGGGGAGCCAGGAAGACCTTTCCTCCGGAAGCCCAGAGTGGGCGCCCATTTAAGCAACGATTGTGGGGTGTTGATCAGCAGCACAGGTGGTAACCACATTCGTGAGTCTCCATCTCCACTCCTAGGGATGGTACAGTGTCGTAGCCAGGCACTGGGGGCTGGGAGGGCAGAATCCCCTATCTCTGACTCTCACCCATCCATTCTGCACCTGGTCCTTGTCAAAGCACACACTTATTTGAGTTAATTTTGGCCCAGCTCCTCCTGCCCACATCTACTTCCCCTCCTGTTTATCAGCGGCTGCCAATGTGAGTTTGGCACTCCAAGACTGTCATTTTGTTGTGTGACCACAGTAGCACCTAGTATGGTGCCAACCACATAGCGGTGGCCAATTCTAATACTTAAAGATGATGAAAATAATAGACACAAGAAGATGGCCAGGAAAACACATGGTATCCCTTGATAGGTGGCAAAGGAAAGGTGATGCTGGAAGACAGTGAAATGGCACAAGCTTTTAATGTAGTTTTCATTTTTGTCTTTAATATAAATGGTCAGATGTGAACATTTGGCTACCACGAGTCTCAGCTGTGAGAGGAGGTTGGCAGGCCAGCTAGGTCTGGGAAAGAAGTAATTAAAGAGTACCTGGAATGTCTGGGTACAGTTGAACTAGCAGAACCGATGATTGGTATGTAACTCGGTGGAAAGAGAATTGGATGAATATTCAGAACACCTGGGTTCTAGTCTCAACTTACTAATGAAGTGACCTTGGGAAAACCAGGCCTCTGAACCTTGCTCTCCAGACCTATAAAATGGAGATAATATCACCTCCTTTATAGGATTGTTCGGAGTAAATGAAAAAAATAATGAAGCACTACTTGGGACCTGTGCTGGGTGTAACAATTGCAGATGTCATTGCACAGCTGCCAGACTTGGCTTCTGAGAAATCTTGAAGGACAATTCTCTGCAAGACAGTAAGCAGTGTATCAGTTTCCACTGATACCCGGGAAGCAAGTGGAAACAATCATCAAGCAATTAAGTAGCAACAATTTAAAAGAACCAACAGGTGGGAAACAACCTGAGTATTTTAAGAAGGTCAAATGGAGGGTGCTTGGGTGGCTCAGTTGGTCAGTTAAGCCCCTGACTCTTGATCTTCATTCAAGTCTTGATCTCAGGGTCGTGAGTTCAAGTCCCATGTTGGGCTCCACAGCTGAACGTACTTCAAAAAAGAAAAAAAAATCAAACGGTACCTTACCGATCTTATCAGTTTCTATAATTGAGGAAAAGCCCCAAAGATAAGGAAATGACAGTGGAATCCTGCATGATTGTCAAGATACTAATGTAAGCTGAGTTGCTCAAAACTCCCAGTATCCTGCTTACTTTTGGCATATGTGCGATTATCCTTAATTATTTGGTAATATACTATATTGTGTGCCCTGTATTAGAGAATGATAGTGGGGTAAGCAGTCAGCTCAAGGATTTTGTAATAAGGTTGAGTCAATTCACCATGATTTCATAAGAGTTGAGTATCAGGATAAACCCCCCTCATCCTGGCCTCCCCCTAAGCTTTCATGGTTACTTCTTTCTCTCCTTTTATTTCTCCATTCTTCTTCCCACCTCTTTCTTTCCCTCTTCTCTGGAAACCTGCCTCTAATGTTCATGGAGCCTTGGGTAAGAGAGCAAGTGGAGGTCTATCCATACTATGTCTAAGTATTTAAAAACCATAAGCCTACAAACTGTTAAAGCAGTTTCTGTCCTCTGACAAATATACTCTTGGATTGATAAAGAAGTATTCAAATTTAGAATTCCAAGGGGTTTTTCTAAAGAGTTTTGAGCTAGAAACCGGTGCTTCTGGGTGAGTCTACTGCTGGTACCCTGAACCCAGCTCCCTCCTTGCCTTTCCCTACCTCTGGCTCCTCCAGCTCTTGGAGGGGCCTTATATACATGTGGGTTATGAAACTTGCAGGCTTGGATTCTACCTGAGGCCACCCCCTTCCCCCAGTCAGCTGCTTCTTGGCCACCCTGGAAGTATGTATACCATTCTGGTTAGCCCTGGGGATGGGGGCCCTGGGAGGAGGCATAGGCTGGTACTGGAAAGGGCTTAGAGTTATTTAGGTGGGGGATTTTAAGGTCTTCCACTCCCAGAGCATGGTCAGGGTAGGGAATGGGTACAGGTTTCTTTTGGGCATGTCCCCTTGCCCCAAGAGAAGGGATGCAGCTAGGGGAGTGCCAGAGTGGGACTCCTCTTAAGGAGGAGTTGGGGCCCCTCTAGAGGGCCCCTCTAATCCTCTAGAGTTGGGGCCCCTCGTACCTGAGTCTGAGGTTTTTACTTTGCTGCTTATTTTGCTAATTTGCCATTTATTGTTCACCCCCATTAAGTACAAGGCACATACTGTGTAGATACGTGTATTGTATAGGAAAGGAGAAATGGGGAAAGATGAAGAAAGCTTGTTTTTTTTTTTCCTCTTCTGTCTGACTTAATTTCTCCATTGGACACTCTCGGACCCACCTGAAAGTGTCCATATGCAATCTTTGCCATGCAGAGGAGGGGAGGGGGCAACTACATTTTCTGTCTATCCTGGTGCTTTAGGACACTACTGACCAGGGTCTGCTGGTGTAGGCTGGGGCAGAACAGGCTGAGGGGGCTTAAACTGTAGCACACTGCACATATTACCCATAAATAGGCTTTATGTTCAAGATACAATTCCTAATTTGGGGAATCTTTTGCATCCATTTTGGATTATGCTTTAATAAAAGCAAATAAATTCATCTATGTCAAAATCTAATTTTATTTTCCTCTTTCCTTTATGATGAGTAAAGGGAGTTCAGAGGCAGCTTCAAAACCTGACTTCTGGGCCCCATAATAAATATGCAAATTCACGCTAGAATAGAAATCCAATTCGAAATAATTCAAGTGAAATTACATAGAAAAGTTAGCTTAAATGCGTGCTTTCTACCTGTCTCTTTTTATTTGGTGCCGTGTGGAGAGCAGAGAATCAAAGCTGAAGATCGTAACTCAAAATACTCTGAACACACACAGGCACTTTGGGGACACCAGGGGCTTTCGCTGGACTCTTTGGGCAGCTGTTAGGGTTACGTTGTGCAGGAAGAAGGATAACCTGGTAGTAAAGCCTGCTGGGTAGACCTGCAATAGTGAAAGATAACGGAGGGAAAATACTAGTAAGTACTCCACCAAGACATGTACTTTATGGAAAGGCAGTTGGCAGTGAATATCCTTGAAAAATCTGCTGTGGGCTTTTGAGGGAGAAAAAGCATGAAAGGAAGTGGCTTTTCTGAAACCAGATCTTTGTGTAAACTGGATAGGAGATCCTTCTTTGGGACTGTGTGCCTTGATTGCTTAACCTGGGTAATTGTAGAGAGGAAAAACTTTCCGGGTATTTGTTGTTGAATAGTTTAGTTTATCCTGCTGATTGAAAAACATCTAAACCAACACCAAATTGGCTTTAAATTGTTTCCATATTAAGACCAATGAGAATTATTTTTAAGTTTATTGTGGTTTCCTTTAAATACATTTCAGCTCTTTCCATAAGAATGGCTCATTTGGCAATTGAATAAGGTAATTTGATTAAAATGACTAACAGTCAAATAATCAAGATAGTAAGAGAAAACTTTATGAGATTTATAAAAAGCCTGCTTGTGCAGTCCAGTCTTTAGAAATGATTAGTTAATGTTCTGATGTTCAAATAATAAATACGTAAATGGACTAATGAAACACAAATGCCAGCTCATCTAAATTTAACTTACTTTAGATAAAATCCACATATATGTTTGAATATTGAATTTTAATGATGTATATATTTTAGGGAGAAGCTGGAGTTTGAGAGTAAACATAGTAAATTAATTTTAAGTTTCTAAGAAGTTATCCCCAGGTATCCTTTATTCTTTACTTCTGGGTTTTGGTGGAGCATTGCATAAAAGTAACATTGTAAATCTCTCTTTCTTTTATATTTTCTTTATACATTTCCTTTCTCTGAGTGGGTAGAGCCACTTTAGAATGTGTGCTTCTCCTGGGGGTTGTGGATGGGAGAAATTTGAAGGTCGTGGTGGATGATTTGGGTGGCACAAATTTGTGAAGAAGGAAGAGAACTGTCCATGTTCCTTTTATTTGCCACTCCAAAGATCCACCTTTTCCATTTCTATTTTAAAGATTTCATTTTTTCATTTGAGAAAGAGAGAGAGGCAGAGAGAGCACACAAGCAGGGGGTGAGGCAGTGGGAGAGGGAGAAGCAGGCTCCCCACGGAGAAGGCAGCCTGAAGCGGGGCTCGATCCCAGGACCTGGAGATCATGACCTGAGCTGAAGGCAGAGTCTAACCATCTGAACCACTCAGGTGCCCCTCCATTTCTATTTTAATTCATCGTTTATAAATACCTGTTGCTAAGTCCAATTTAAGATTACAGTAGAGGGCACATTTACCATAAGAACATAAACACAAAAGTAGAAAATCAATGAGTTGAAGAAGAGAAAAAGCCTACTGAAAACTTGGGTCAATACCCTTGTGGTAATTCATGCTAAAGTATGAAATCTAGCCATTCTTTTCCAGTGTGGTGAATTTGTGGTTGTAGGGCTGGATCTACATTGGGTAAATAAAATGAACATTTTAGTTAAGGCTTTGGGGGAATCCAAGTAAATGGAAATAACTTTTTTTTTTTAAAGACGAATGAATGTTTTTGGGTGTTTATTTGACTGGCACTGCCTGTACTCACATAAGATTGGATTGTACCTGGAGGACAATTCATGGATTTATCAAAAGGGATATACATGGCCTGGGAGTGAGAAAATCATCTTCACAGGCACTTTTTCTCTGGTGGTAAGAGCCATTAAAAATTCAAGTGACTTAAGAAGTTGCTCGATGTTTAATGAAATCATCAAGGAGCTGGTAACAACGAGGCAGCACTTCCTAAATTCACCTACTCAAATGCTAGAATATCTAAGGAACGTGAATATCGCCTCCTAGCCCTCCAACTCTGATCTGAATATCATGTCCTGGGTCTAGGAGGAGAACCCAAATTAGGTCCATATTTATCATTAAAATTTACATTTTATCTCATAGCATATCTGCAGTTCTTTCAGTTCTAATCATGTGTTTTAATTTGATATTTAGTCATATTTAGAAATGCACCATGCTTATTACCACGGCACTCCTCATTTCTGCAGAATCACCTTTGGTTCTCCTGAAGATATTCATACCACAACTGAAGAATCATTGTTCTGAAGGGTAGTTCCATCAAGCTGTGATAGTTTTGTAAAATGTCCTTAACCCTGGGGATGGTTCTATCCCGGAAAATAATTTTCTAGAAGTACCTGGTGATGTTGGAGACACAGGGAGTTATCTTTTTCAACACTTGTCACTGCCATTCTTCTGATTACATCATTTTTTTCTCCTCTAGTCTCAAAATTTTACAATTACTCAACTACAAGTTTATGACTGCTTCAGGGAGAGAGAAACCCAGAAATTGACCTTGCTTTACCATCTTAATCATTTTTTTCCCTTCAATAGCAATAACGAAAAATTATTGACTTTCTTCTATTTCTAGGGCACATTCCTAGGTAAACAAAAAAGTACAGGCATGATTCCTGCTCTTAACCCACATAATAAAGTAGAGAAAATAGATGATATACATGGAAAGGTAAATAATTATAAAAGGTAGCAAAGCATGAATATATATTATGTAATTAATTAAGTCAATGAATGCATACTAAGTGTTTGCTCTTGATCAGGCATTGGGCAGAGCCATGGGGGAGATCCAAAGGAAAATAAGATGTTCTTACCCATAAACGTACTCTAGTGCAACATAATTAACATTGCAATTGAAAGTATGTGGAACTTGCTATGGAAGTACAGGAGAAGAGTGACTAGCTCTTTGGGAGATTTTGTGGAAGCAAGGTTTTCTCTATTTGACTAAGTTCATCTGTTGTGTTTTTGGCATCACTCAGAAGAATCATCCTTCCACCAGTTTCTTGGGATTTTTGTCCTTTCTTTGGATCAGTTTATCTTTTTGCCTTTTTAGCTCTTAGGACTGGACCATGGGATGGAATGGTGCCAGGGCAAATGCATGGAGCTCAAACTCTGTTCTCCAATCTTCCAGAAATTCTTTTACACATCCCACATAAGTTCCCTCTTCTATCCTCAATAGCGGCTGATAGAAACTTTTACTATTCTTCTCAAGCCAGCCTCAGCTCCTCTGTCAGCAGATATCTTTCTTTGCCTCCCAAAGAGGCAAAAAGACTTAGAAATTTAGAAACTGTGAGTATGCAACACTATCAGTTTCTGGTCTTTTGTCTGTCTTTGCTCAATTGTCATCTCAATAGGGGTTACCCTATCTAAAATCGCTTTCCACTTCATCCACAGACATACTTTATTCCCCATACCTGTAGGTGCCCGATAAATATTTGTGGAATGGATGCTGCATTCCTATACACTTTAACATCCCTCTCTTCTACCTAATAAAAAAGAAGTCCCTGTTCCTGCTAAGGATGTTCGGCTTACCTCTATTCCAATTCCTATCCCCTCCAGATCTTCAGGAACCTAGATTTGCTAATTATCTAATCTCACCATCTCTCTAACTCTTCTCTATTCAGCACATAACATCTTTTTTAGTCTCTTATTAAAAAAACAATCATCCTTTCCATTCCAGATCTTTCCTATGGCCACCTTACAACTAAACTTCTTGAAAGGAGATTCTTCACTTACTGTGTCCACTGCTTCATTTCCTCTTCACCCCTTGATTTCAGTCTCACTTCCCTGTCTGATGGTCAGAAGAAATTGTTTTTGTGAAAATAATCAATGGCTTCCCTGTAGATCTGACCCTCCTCGGGGGTCCTGTATCACGCACGACTCCTTCCATCATGTATTCTGTTGCATGATAAAGGGCTTTGTTGTTCTCCCACAAACTGGATTTTTCATTTCGCACATCCACTTTTTTGGTTACTTATTCCAGAAGTATCTATTGAATGTTAACATGTACAGACACTGTTATAGTTCCTGAGGATTTACTGATAAAATACCACAAAGTTTGTATTAAATGCAGTTTATAGCCTTATGGAAGAAGCAAGCATTAAACAAAGAAACAAATCAACAATTGTAAAACTAGGACTGCTATCATGGTTTTGCAGAAGACATACAGCACTGTAAGAATACTCTGAATACTTATAAGAGAATTGGGCCTTTCAAAAGACTTAAAGATGTCCCTGAGAAAGGGACATGAGGGCTGAGATACAAAGCAGAGCAGGGATTAGCTGGTCAAAGATGAGTGCCTGACAGTAGCAATGGGATGTATAAAGTCCTGAGTTTGGAAGGAGCATGGGGACTTTGAGAACCTGAGAGAAAGCTGATGTGGCTGGAGCCCAAGGACATAAGGGATGAGTGACAGATGGGGAGGCTGGTGACAGTCAGAGGCCACATGACATAGTGACTTTTAGAAAAAGGTAAGAATTTGTGGGTGTCTTTACAATAGAGGTTGTCTTTTTCATGTCTTTACCGCTAGCTTCTAGTTTAGAGCAAGAATGATCATAGCTGTTCATTCGATGTTTGTTAAATGAAAGAAGAAATGGACATTTGAGGAGATCTCAAAGACTGAATACAATTAGCCAGCAAGAAAGGCTGAAGGACATTTCTTTGTCAAAGAATCTGTGTTTAGGGAAACACGGAGGTATAAAAGAGCATATTTTACTTTGGGTAGGGCAAGGGTTCAATGCAGTTGAATGAAGGGTGATGGGCTGGGAACCAAAGAAGTTAGGGAAGGAGGGCAGAGAGGGGGCAGCTGAAAGAAATATCACAGAGTTCAAAGGAAGGTAAGACCACCAAGGGTCAGAACAATTGGGAAAATCTTCTAAGAATTGTAGCATTTTTGTGGGGTGCCTGGGTGGCTCAGTTGTTTAAGCATCTGCCTTTGGCTCAGGTCATGATCCCAGGGTCCCGGGATCAAGTCCCACATCGGGCTCTTTGCTCAGTGGGAAGCCTGCTTCTCCCTCTGCCTACAGCTCCCCCTGCCTGTGCTCTCTCTCTCTGACAAATAAATAAATAAAACTGAGAAAAAAAAAAAAAGAATGATAGCATTTTGGAAGCTTGATGAGGATGTATATTTCGTTTGAAAGGACAGTTAGATCTTAGACAAGCAGAGAAATATGGGAAAGCATTCTCGACATGGGAAATGAAATGAATTATGGCTCAGAGGCCAGAATATACTGGAATTCTTCCTTTTCTAGTAAAAGCTGTGTCCCTCTTTAACCTCTGTACATGTTTCAGCATTTTTTTTCTGATTCATTTCCCATAATGAATTGTGGAGAAAAATAGTCTTTACCAAAAATGTGTCTAAATCCTCCAAAAGAAGAAAAATCCTAAAGAGAATATTTTGCTTTTATTAGGTGTTTTGTGTGATTGAAAGTAACTTAGGATAAATAACCATTTTGTCCATAAATGTAGACTAGCTAATACGTTTTGGGTTGCATGGTATTTTGTTTATTAAGCTCACTATCAGCCTCTTTTGTTGCCAGCTGAAGTACAGTAATATGATTTTGTTCCAAATTTTACACTTTGCCAAAGGTCTGTTTCTCAGCTGCATTTTGGGAACAGCTGTCAGCCCC
Organism: Potos flavus; assembly: GCA_028534135.1. Lineage (NCBI taxonomy): Eukaryota > Metazoa > Chordata > Mammalia > Carnivora > Procyonidae > Potos > Potos flavus. Next base: position 135,139,510 of record CM052883.1, read on the forward strand.
AAGCAATCTGATTGCTTTTCATGAATGATAAATCACTTCCCTGTACACTGATTTGTTTAGGTACAATAAGAAGAGACATCTTTCCACCTAGTGTGTTAGCAGAAGAATTGGTAGGACAAGGATGGTGGGGGAGAAGTGTGAAAGTTCTAGTGGGCCTTTCCTTAGGACTTAATGTTCGATTAATGTTAATTTCACTGAGGGTGAATACTGGAAAAAAAATCCTCTTCATTAGCGATTCTGAAGGCAGCAAGAAAAAACAGTGATCTTTCCTCTATTGGGAGCCGTTCTCAATTACCACTGGGTCATCCATTTGAAAATAAAAAGAAAAGATTCTCCAGGATCATACATTCTTTTGTTTTAAAGATTGCCTGGACCAGTTAAGAGGTAAAGGGGTGCTAGAAGTTAGGAAGAGAAAGCTCAAGTTTCTTTAAGTATCCAATTCGTGAGACTCAGCAGTCCATGAAAATATTTATCATATTCCCAGCTCAGCTAAGACCTTATCTGCTCCAATATTCCTTGCACAGAATCACAGAAATCTACATTTGCTGCTTCATATTCCAGCAGAACAGGCAAAAGCCTGGAGGGAGGCTGAGGGGGGATCTCATCTTTCATGTATTATGTTGACTGCTTGAATTTTAGTTTTGGAAAAAAAGTTTTGAGGTGAGAGATGAGAGAATTCAAGTCTTTCTCTTGCCTGGAGGTTTGTTCACGACGGTGTTGTCTCTGTGTCTGCCTCTGGTGGGCTATTGTCAACATCTTTCTGTGAGTGACCCCAGCAATCTATCTGCCTAGCTCTTTTTATTGACTATAACAAATATAACCCATAAATCCCAGATTTTTCCTAAGAAGAGTAAGTGGCTTGGAATGGCATAACAGCATGTCTTTGGTCCCCAGGTTGTAAAAGTATCTCTCTTTGCTGTAAGCACAAACAGCCTTGCCATGCACGCCATGCCTTGGTTCTGTGTGTCCCCAACCTCTGCAGGGGCTGCTCAGGGGATGGTGGCTTCCGCCAAGTTGACTCGGGACAATCAGACAAAGCCAAAAACCCAAGCACATCATTCTTCAGCTGGATGTCAGCAGGCCAGGCACTTACTGCAGGGATGATCTTTTATTTTTATAAGTAATTTATTTAATGAGCCAACAATGGCAAAATGTCAAATACAGAGACTTCAAGGATGAACAACACAATTACAAGGAGCAGGAAGTCTATTGGGCTTGCAGTATTCAGCGTCCTCAGACATGACGTGCCCTGAGCCCAGTTCAAAATCACTTGGCAACTGATTTGAGAAAGAATCTCTGCCAGTAGTCTTGAGAGAAGTAATGTCACCCACATTAAGTTTTAGAGTTAATAATGTAAAAATGGCAGGGGCAGGGGGTAGACAGTGTGGGGTAATATGGTGGGTGGTCATATTTTGTGAGAAGAGAGGTAGGAGCCATGGAGCTGGCCCAATGGAACATGCCTCCACTTGCCAAATCACCCATGTGGCAGCCTCCTGCGCTTGCATTCAGTGAGGGCAGGGGAGAAGGAAGACCCCTCCACTCTGGTCCTGCCGTCAGAGGTGTGTCCTTGAACAACTTACATTAGACTCTGAGGCATTCGTTCTCTGTGTTAAATGGAACGGCCTGAGTTTGAAGAGGTTTAAGTTCCTTTCTAGATTTGAGATAGGATTTCCCTTAAAATAATACCCCTATATAAGATGTGAAGAGGATGTATTAATTCCCCAATACTGGCTCTGGTTAGTGAGTTCAAATCCTGTGAAAGTGATAAGCTATTTAACCGGAAGGTGGAATATAGTAATTCTTCCGGTCCAAACAGTTTAACAGTCTTTCACTGAGAGATGCCTGGGTGGCTCTGTCAGTTAAGTGTCCAAATCTTGATCTCAGCTCAGGTCTTGAACTCAGGGTCGTGAGTTCAAGCCCCACACTGGGTTCCACACTGGGCGTGTAGCCTACTTAAAAACAGAAGCAAAAACAAAAACAAAACCCATTGTCTGCTGAGCACCTCTTGGGTGCAGGTACCATTTTAAGCACGAGACACATAGCAACAAACAAAACATCTTTGCTGTCATAAAGCTAACTTTAATCTATTAGTTTATCGGCAACGTTAGCATCAGGTAGCCCTAACTCACACCTCGAAATGAGTATTCCTTCTAGAAGAAGCCTATAGCAAAATTTAATATTATTATTTTTGGTTTTGTTGTGCCAAAAAAAGGTGCGCTGTGAACTGTGCTGTGTCTGATGTGTTTCTCAGACGCAATCTTCAGGCATTCCAATTAGCTTCTTCTTCCTATGTTAGAATCTAATTAAAACTCATATTGCCTAATTCTTGCCTCTGACTCTGGAGGCTCTGCAGTAGGTCCATGATCCTTCGTAGGCCCAAATGCAGGGGCAAAACCCATCTCTACTCAGGGTCTGGAGTTCTGTGCTTGAACTTGTTCTGTGTTACTCTGCTGCTGACAAGGGTGCATAACTGTGAGATACTGATTTGCACATGGTGCTGGCTGGCTTTGTTTCTGAAAGGAAAAATGTGCATGGCTGGTCTCCGGTTGATGTGTGGGAGCTGCCATTTGGGGGCGTATAACACTCTATTTTCCATCCTGCTTAGAATTCTGAGGCTCAGTGTCCAACATCTGTCATCCCTCACTTTAGAATTTTAAATTATCTTTTTTTATGATTATAGCAGTAATAATATTTATTATTAAGATAAAATATAATAAAGAAAATAAAAATAACCTGTAATCCTATGACTCTGAGTTAACCATTATTAGCCTCCTCTGTTGCATATATTTTGTAATATATGCAATTTTGTATTCTGTTTTTGTTCTCAGCAGTGTGTTGTGAGAATATCCTGGATATTATTAAAAATTTTAAGATTTAATTTAATGGCTGCATAATATTCATTCCTATAGCTTTATCGTAATTTATTTAACCATGCCTATTGTAGGACAATAGTTTCTAATTTATTACTTTTTTAAAATACCGCCTTATTGTACATTTCAAATGCCTACCTAAGTAAGTTCTTAAGACAAATTTCAAGAAATAAAGTTATCGGATTAAATGACATTAACATTCTCAGGCTCCTCACCTAATTATTGTCTACAATGCTTCAGAAACTATATTCGCACTAGATTCATGTACTTACATTTTAGAAAAGTCTCTCAATTTGTTAGGCAAAAGAAATCTCTCACTATTGTTTTATTTTCCAGTTAGAATTCTAATGAGATCAAGGGGCGCCCGGGTGGCTCAGTCTGTTAAGCGTCTACCTTCAGCTCCGGTCATGATTCCGGCGTCCTGGGACCGAACCCCTTGTCGGGCTCCTTGCTCAGTGGGGAGTCTGCTTCTCTTTCTGCCTGCTCTTCCCCCTGCTTGTGTTCTCTCTCTCACTCTCTCTTTCTCTGTCAAATAATCAAATAAAAATCTTAAAAAAAAAAAAAAGGATTCTAGTGAGATTGAATATGTGTTTCACATGCTTAGTGGCCATTTCTTTTTTATTCTGTATATTGTCTCTGCTTCTTTATCTATTTTTCTGTTCATGTGTGGTACACTGATAATGGCCAACCAAGGATGTCCATAACCTAATTTCTAAAATGTAGGACTATGTTATCTCACGTGGCAAAAGGGATTTTGCAGATGTGATTAAATTAAGGACCTTGAGATGGGGAGATTCTTTTGGATTATCCAGGTGGGAGACAGATGGATTGGAGTCGAAGCAGACGTGATGGTGGAATTAGAGGTCAGTGAGAAAAGAAACTTGAAGATACTACATTGTAGGCTTTGAAAGTGGAGGAAAGGGCAATGAGACAAGGGATGCAGGTAGCCTCTAGGAGCTGGAAAAGGCAGGGACAGTGTTGTCTTCCAGAACCTAGAAGGAACCAACTCTTAGGATATCTTAAATTCAGTCCGGGGAAACTGACTTTGGACTTCTGACCTTCAGAAATATAAGAAAATAAATTTGGATTATTTTAAGCCACTATGTTTGTAGTGGTCTGTTACAGCAGCAGAAAATGAATACACAGTGTGCTCTTATTTTTCTTATTGAGACGTAAATTCTCTTTTATGCGATAAAGTTCTTAACTTGTCATATATGTTACAAATATTTTTCTCAGGGTGCAGTTTGCTTGTAAATATTTTTAAAGTATTTTCTGATAGAGTTTTGTTCTTAACTTTTAAAATATTATTGATGTTATATTAGATAAACTTTATTTCAGGGCTGTACAAATTTTAAAGATTATGCAGTCAAATCAAAAGCACGTCTGCTTTTCTTTGGTGATGTATTCTATTGCTTTTAAATAAGTTTTATATTCACCAATGTTACTTCCAAGCATTTTTATGGTATGTGATTTTTCATTTATCATTCTTCATTAAGTTTTTATATATTTTTAGTCCTATTTCAGGGCTATCTTGACTGTTTCATTAATGTGTCAAGTCCCGCGCTATTACCACACCATCTAAATTATTGTAGTTTCATAAAAGTTTTTATATCTAGTAAGCCAAGTACTCATTCATTACTCTTTTTGTTAACATTTTACTTAAAGCTGGTCTTAACATGTCATTTTTCAGGATGAACCTCAGAATCATTTAGACAAGCTTAAAAATTTCAAGAGTATTTGAATTTGAAGTTTGCAATGAATCTGTAAATTAATTTGGAATGTATGGCATGCTTTTAATGGCGTGCGTAAACTCTTATCAGAGAAGAACATGGTATTTTTTATTTATAAAAAATTATATATGAATTGATATAAGGTTTATAGATTTATTGATACAATCTGAGATGTTAGTAAGATTAGTTTTAGACATTTTGTATGTTTCGTTACTATGGGAATTGGAATGTTTTCCGACAATATTTACTAAAATTTTAGCTGATGTCTTGGAAAGCTCTCTATTTTTGTATATGTATCTTCAGCTTTACTGAACTTTACTAATTGTGACTTTTTCAGTTGATTCTCTTTGGGTTTTTTTATGTGTATAATTGTATCCCATATAAATGGTGGTGATTTTATCTCCTATATCCTAAAAGTTTGCCTTTCTTTGGTTTCAAATTTTTAAAATATTGGCCAGAACTTCCAGACCTATGTTAAATGTTAACAGTAACATGATGTGTCTTCATTTTATTCACATTTTAAGCCTTAATGTCTCAAGTGGCTCACGTTTAATATGGCTCTGGCTATTAGCTTGAGAATGGTCTTCCTTTTCATGTTAAGGATATATTCTCTTCATAAGTTAAAACATGGATCTAAATTTTTGAGTTTTCATTTTTCTAACTGGATCTACTGAATTAACATATTAGATGAATTGTTTTCTGAATAATAAACTCAATTTGTATTTCTAAGATATACTCTATTTTGCTTATTGGACATTCTTCACAATAAACTATAGAATTTAGTTGACTAGATGGGTTGTTTATTAGGATTATTGAATCTATACTTACAAATGACACAAGGCTGCAGTTTTAATATTTTCCTTTATCAGATTTTGGCACTGGGGAAGTATATGGCTTTCTAAAATACTTTTGACGTTTACAGTTTTTTTCTATTTCCTGAAGCATACGTTGCATGGGGATTTAAAAGAACTCACCCATAAAACTAGAAGCTCTGGCTCATTTTGGAGGTCGTTTTTTCCTTAAGTTGTTCAATATCTTGTATGATTTCTTCTAATCGGGTGTCTTCTACATACCTCATTTTTAGTAATTTATATATTTTCACAGAATTGTCTTTTCATCGAGATCTCAATGAACTGAGCTTCCAAAGATTGGTTTGGATGACTGTTTTCAGTCCTCTCAAAGTGGCATATAACATCTACCATTCCAGATGCCTAGGAGGGAAGTGAATTTATTACATGCATTGGAAACCTTAGAGCTTAATTCTCTCCTGAAAACTGGCTGAAGAGGGCTGGAATAGAGTTAAACATAATACATTAAAATAACTGTAAAAATCCCCTCATCTCTTTTTATATTCTCTCTTTCCTTATATTTACTATTTGAGAAGAAATCTAATGTATGTATGGAATTTTGGACTTCTTGAGTTTGAAGGTATGGCTGGACATCCTCTCAGAGGATGGCTGTAGTTGGCTGGAAGTATGAAACTAGTATGCAGAGGACAAGGGGATATGGAGGTTTGACCAGAACGATTGACTTGGAAGAATCTATCAAAAAGTCAACTGCAAACAGAGAAGAGCAGAGGACAGAGGCCTCGGGAGCCACAACATGGTTTTGGAGATTGTTGGAGAATAATTCAAGGTTATAAGCGACAATGGAGATGGGAGTTGGTATATGGGAATCGAAGCCAGTAGGTATAAAATAGCGTGTTGGATGATCTGGGCAGCAGAAAGAGAAATGTGTGCTGCTTGAAAGAAGGGAAACAGGGGTGCCTGGGTGGCTCAGTGGGTTAAGCCTCTGCCTTCAGCTCAGGTCATGATCTCAGGGTCCTGGGATGGAGCTCCGCAACGGGTTCTCTGTTCAGCAGGGAGCCTGCTTTCCCCTCTCCCTTTGCCTGCCTCTCTGCCTACTTATGATCTCTTTCTCTCTGTCAAATAAATAAATAAAATCTTTTAAAAAAAAGAAGGGAAACACGGTTATGTGAACAATAACATTAATGCTAGTAAAGTTAATAACAGTAAGACTAGGAAAGTTTTTATTTAGTATAAACATTAGATGATGCTTGAATGTGTGCAGGGAAAGGCAAACAGAAGTTAGACAGAGAAAGAGGTTTAAGTATGGAAGCAAACTGTAGTCTTTCTCTGAAATACGTTAGCCATACTGACCTAAGTACATTCATCAAATCGGCCAAATATGGTTATGTTAGCAGAAGTTCGGATAAATTAAACTAGATGCAGTCTAGTCTCAGAATATGTTCAAGTCAGTGATAAAGAATAAAGTGATATTCATATTAGCTAGCATGTAATATCCAAGAGCAAAGGAATTGACAATTAATGACAAATATGAAGTAAGTTGTAGGGTAGTTAAAATCCAGGGTTAATCTGTTCTAAAGAATAACTAGATGGTTTTATCAATATTGCTGTTTGGCCCTTCAGTAAATGGAATCTGGGTGTCTTTGTAGTTTATAAATCAAAGTGACTTTGAAATGAGCTTCTTTGGAATAATTGAAAAAATACCAGCTTTTTTCATTTTTCTTTTCTCTTGAGTTGTTACTTGGAATTTGCATACTTCTCTCAGAGTAATAAAATTTAATCTAAAGTTCAAGGCAGCCACTTACATTTTGTTAAACTCTTAAGAAAATATTTCTTGGAGTGGTGATTTAAATGTGGCTGAAAACTTTACAAGAAAATAATCAGTTACATAGTCTTGTCTTGTCTTTTCTTCTTCTTCTTCTTCTTTTTTTTTTTTAGAGAGAAGGAGTAGAAAACCCTGGGAGAAACAAAGTAGAAAATCATTTTTGTTTCTGATCAAAGAAAAGAAGATAAAGATGTACATGTCAAGTGTGATTTAAAAGACCTTGCCCTTGCTTATGCTGAAGAGGAGGGAGGCAGGCGAGGAGCTGGGGAATTGAAGTTAGAAGCAAGGCCAAGGTGCTTGGAAATGGGGTCACCCCGTGGGAGGCCAGTCCAAAGATCAGAGTGTGTGTGGGTGTCTAGATGAAAATGGAGAAGGGCTGGCAAGGAAGAAAGAGATGGGACCTAGAAAAAGTCTGCACGAGCCCCCTAAGCTGGTCCAATAGTGTTCTTTTGTACAAAACCGCCTCTGAAGCCCATGGCCTTGTCTTCACATCTGCCCCTCTGCTGAAGGCCTAAAGACCCACCATGCCGGAGCCAGCGTCTCTCTCTTTGCCGAAGAAACATTCTTTCTTCCAGTAGAAATGTAGTTTCTCTTAGACACAGCATTATGTTTTTTCTCTAAAACCTTTCTTATTAAGCTTAATTTTGCTCTCCATTATGGAAAAAGACCCTGCAGAAGGGAATGATTTCCCTGGGTTCTGTGCACTCATTCACAGACTCTTCCTCTATGGCTGGAAAGTTGGTCAGAGTAAAACTGTGAGGAAACCTGAGGCCTGAATGCTGCTCCCCTGGTCCTGGGATGTTCTCAGGTGAATCATGGTGCTGAGATGTGCTGCCCAGGGGAGTTCCAATACAGTCGTGAATCAGAAGGAAAAGACATTTTTTACAGACATTTCTATAGACATTTTCTACTTTTGTCTATGGATTTAGCAAATACATTTGCCTATCAAAAGAGTTTGGTTTGCTTTAGAGGACTAGAATATTTTGGAAAAACTAAAGAACAACCTGGAAAGGAAGGATAGTGAAATTGTTAGGACATTGGCTCTGGAGCCAGGTTGACTCCCAGAGCCACCACTGGCCAGCTGGGTGACCTTGAGCAAGGGCTGAGTCTTTCTGTGCCTCATTTCTTCATTCACTAAACAGAGATGAAGGTAATGTGACAAGACCTATCTCATGATGTAGCATATGATAATACTAAAATAGTGATAATGGTAATAATACTCATAAGGTTGTATTGATTAAATGAGTTGGCATATGTAAAGGGCTTAGAACCACCCTTGACACATATGAAGTACTTTGTAATTTACTTTTTAAATTTTTAAGTTTTTTTCTTTTAAGATTTCATTTTTAAGTCATCTCTACACCCAATGTGTGGTTCAAACAGACAACCCTGAGATCAAGATTCACAGGTTCTACCCACCTAACCAACCAGGCACCCCACTTTGTAATTTAGTTGTTGCTTTTATTAAATGATGAATTCAATGTTAGAGATTGATCCAATATTTTATGTTTTTGGTGACATGCGGGTTATGATTTGAGGTCAAATTTGTCTATAGAGTTTTCTTCCTCCCCAATATTCCCTGTTTTATAGAAACCAAATCATACTTTTCTTGCTTGAAAATGGCAATGATGTTGTTTACTTACCATCTGGATATTGTGTCCCATATTTTTGTTCTGGTGCCAAGATAAAATGAAGATCTTTGACTAACTACTTCCATATAGCTCAGTTGATTTTAGTTCTGTGAGTTACTATTGGCTCCATCCACTGAGACAGCCCTGTGAGTGCTTTATTTTTTATTTTTTTAAATGACATTTCAATGAGTCATTTGCTAATTTTTTTTTTTAAAGAATTTCTTTTTTGGAACTAGAACACAAAGCTTGCTGGCTTCTAAGCACTCAAAATTATAAATAAGGTGACTAAAGTCAGAGTGATAGAAAAATCTGAAGGGAATTATTTATACTCTCAATCTTCCAGGAAAATGCTGAGTACCACCCATTTGCTTGAAAAGGAACTTGACAATTGGGTTTCTTTTAATTTCCCATAGTATATTTCTGGTGTTAGGAATTCACAGGTACATTATTAATTCATTCAACTTATTTATTATAAAACTTGTATTGGGTGTCTACTTCATGTAAGGCAAGACACTGTCCTAGGTTCTAGAGGTACAAAAATAGATGAAACATGTGTGTGTTCCTTAAGGAGCTAACCATTTTGTGGAAGGGATGACATAAGGATACCTAGAATATATGACAATTCCCTAAATGGCATACCAGAAAGATGAAGGGAATCCCATAAAGATTTGGAGGAGAGAAACAGCAACTCAAATGATATTTGAGTTGGATATTGAAGGACAGGTAGAATTTAGACAATAAGGGAAATTGGTAAAGGTAACTATGGAGAGATGATAAAGGGTAAAGGACATTTTTAGGGAAAAAACATATTGTCCAGTGCTTCAGGGCTGCTCTAGGCCCTGCAGATAAAAGCTGAACAAGCCGATGAGGTGCCCAAGCTCAAAGGACCATGCACACAGGTAATATCTAGGTAAAGATAATAGAAACAGATAATATCTAAGTAAACAAATAAGATAATCTAACGGGAGAGATGCTACAAATAAACATAAAATAATAAAATGACTAGTGACAGTGTTGGGAAGAGAAGTTAGAGAGGGTGGGACAGAGAAGACTTATCTGAAGGGGGGATATTTGATATGAGACCAGAATAATGAGAAACCTTTTGAAGGCCTAGGGAGAGGGAACTGCAACGGTATGGATAAAACAGGCTCGTCTGATGAACAAAGAGGACAGTGTGGCTGAGGGATCCTGACCAGTGGTGAGAATGATTCCAGTCAAGGTCAGAGACACAGACAGGCCCAATCGCATAGGATCTTAAAGATAATGGCAACTATTTTGGGTTTTATGCCAAATGCAGTGGGGTATCATTGAGGGTTTCCTGCAGAGGAAGGATGACTGAATTCCTTTTGAGAAAGAACACTAAGGCTGCTGTGTGGAGAAGGGCTGTGGAGTATGGAGGGACAAGTTGGAAATTAGGGAAATCTCCTGGAGTTTATTGCAGCAAACAGGCAACAGATGATGCTGCCTCAGCCTGGGGTGGTAGCAGAGAGATGGGAGCTAATTCTGGAATGACAGGGAGTCACGGACTGCAGGCCTCTGCATTCTCCCAGTTGGAGAATTTGAAATTTATTCTGGAGGTAGAAAGAAGAGTAAAATTATTTATGGATTTAGAGTTTTCCAGTGTCTATGCTTTATTGTTTCCTGTGCAAGATACATTTTTTAACACACATTAGTAATTGATCAGTACATTACATAATAACTATTAATGTGGTACCTTACTGATTTGACAAATAAGTGGGTCCTAAAAAGCTGTCCACTTAATAATTGTCATGGAATCAGATCTTGGGAACATCTTCAGAAAGACAGAATAGAAACACAGGTTTTTTTTTTTTTTTTTTTTTTTTAGCATAATGAATCTATATTATACTATGAAAAGTGGTCAATAATAACAAACTAAAGTTTTGTTGGTGTCCCAGATGCTCCCAGAATGCCCAGCAAAAATGTTTATTAGATCACAGAAAATGTAACTAGTGGGGAGCTTTGAGGAATGGGGAAAACTAAAAGCTTGTCTACACATAAAAGTGAGCAGTCATTCCTCAATTGTGGCATTGTGGATAGTCTAGTTCTTTTAAGGGAAGAATCTGGAAATTCCTTAATTTTAAAAAGGTAAAAATTAATTAAAAGAAATTAATACACTGTGAAAGCCCAAGTAAAATGTGTATGTAGGTTTGTTTCTGGCTGGGGGTAGGGAGGCATACTTTGTAACTCCCGAAGTAAAGTCTCTGCCAGCAGCCCCCAAAAAGGCTCTGGTCTGGCTTATCTACGATGAAGTGATGAAGCTAGTAACTCCGTACTTCAGAATCTGACACCCAATGGGGGGGAAAAAGCAGAAGAAAAGCCTGTGAGTGTTGTGTGAGAGGCTGGACAGGAAGAGGAGGTAGAAGAGTAAAAGGAAGCTCGGTGAGGTGGATGGTGCTGTCTGATGGCAATGGGCTGGGAAAAGCAAGGAAACATTGTGCATACCATCATTGGTACCCCAGGAGTGTTTGTCATGATATGACATAAAGACTCTTTCCTTTCTGCTTACAGACCCTACCTGCATGTTCTTCCAGACACTATAGGTAAATCGAGGGGGTTATGCAATCTTGAAGTGATAGAGACCCTTAGGTTCCGTGACTTCATTTTCAAGAATTATAGATAAAAGCTTACTTTCAATTTTTTAAAAATTAGTATCCCAATTAAAATTTCTTCTTCAAGGATGCCTGGGTGGCTCAGTTGGTTAAGCATCTGCCTTCAGCTCAGGTCATGATCCCAGGGTCCTGGGATGGAGTCCCGCAACAGGCTCCCCGCTCAGTAGGGAGTCTGCTTCTCCCTCTGCTCCCCCTCCTCATGCTCTCAGATGTGCTCTCTCTCTCTCTCTCTCTAGCAAATAAATAAATAAAATATTTTAAAAAAATAAAATAAAATTTCTTCTTCAATTAAACTGGGCTCCTCATTGGCCTTCTGGCCTACACTGCTGGGCCACTCCAATTCTTAGTGGCCTTCCCATTAGTGGTATATGGTCCTAATGGATAATATTTAGAAATCAATCAGATAGTCTTTTGTGGCCTCTTTGCATTGTTATAATATTTGACAAGAATGAATTAAATTTTTTCATGTATTTATCTTACCTTCTCAAGTAATGAGTAATTTCGAAAGCTGAATATCTTAGCTAATCTTTCTTGTACCCACCAGAGTTTCATATGGTACCTTTTTATCCTATAGGTAACCCCCTCCAAAAATGCTTCCTATGTACACGATAACAAAATACTGAGGTAAAGAGCAGAAAATCAAACTTAGTCAAGCATACTGTCCATATGAGATAAGAAAAACAACTTTGATTGATTTCCCCCTGCCCCCAGATTGAGAACTGATTTTTTAAAAACTTAACTGAGGGGCACCTGGGTGGCTCAGTTGGTTAAGCATCTGACTTCCGCTCAGGTTGTGATCTCAGGGTTCTGGGACCAAGCCCCTGGGATCAAGCCCCTAATTGGGCTCTACACTCAACGGAGAGTCTGTTTCTTTCTCCTCACCCCTTTCTGCCCCTCCCCCTGCTCATGCTCTTTATCTCTTTCTCAAATAAATAAATAAATAAAATGTTTTTTAAAAATTAAAAAAATAAAAAACTGATGACTATGGAGCCCTAGAGCACCTCTATCCAAAGCAGAAGATGGTAACACTTCATAAACCTGGAATTCACCCAAGCCATTTAATTAGCAAGTATTTAATGAGATTTTTTTTTTTTTTCCCAACCAATATTTAGAATTGTGGCTGCTTTGTGGCTCAGTGTCTACCATGGTCACAGCATCACCATTTGGATCAAGGATCATGAGAGAAAGGCATAGCCAAGGAAATCTGTGATTGCAAAATGCATTAGAGAAAAGGAACATTGTCTTTCTTTCCCCACATTATGTTGCTGGCTAAAAAAGAATTGCCTTGCAATCTGGTTAAAGAAGCTATAAAAAAACTTTAGTGGGTACTTGAAGCTAAATCTTAATATGACATAGACAACAATGGCATGGAATTTCAACAAAAAGAGGCAATACATCAAGTGCCACTCTGTCAAGGTCCCATGCCGAAGCATTTACTGCAGATTATCAAATATTTGTCAGGGATTATCTATGCTTAAGGCTCTGGGCACCTTGGGAGACATAAAGGAAAAGAAAAGATAAAATCTGTGCCTTTAAGGTCTTCCAAATTTAGTGGAGAAGAAGACTCCCTACGTAAGCAGTAATATAGCATATTATGATATATGTTTAATGTCACTAAATACACAGTGAGGAAATGGAGGGTTGTTAATCTAGCTGAGGAGATTTTATGAGAGCTCTATAGAATTCTAAGAATTTGAGAAGAGCTGGCATGATGGATGTCCCCAGGAAGGATGTGGCAGGAGAAGGCTTCCAGATGAAGAGAACCAAAAGAGCAAAAGTGCCGAGGTAGTAGAGTGTTGTGTGTCTTTAAGGATTATGGATCGTCCTGAATGGCTGAAGGAGAGGATTTCTGCCAATGGTGTGTGGGCAGCAAACAGGTGGAAATGTGTGTGGAAGTTGAGAGTAGAATAGAACAAGCCTCTCCCAGGTAGAAGAGAACTTCTGGTGAGAACCATATTTTATTTTTTTATCTCTTAATAGCAACAAATGGTTAATATTCTTATTACTTTTTATAACCTTGGTATTTACATGAGTGCCTGGAAAATGAGGTCCTTCATAAATGTTGACTCTGGTAGGCGTGCACGGTTTTAAAAGCCAAGTGAGGAAGTTAGGATATGGTTCTATGTGCAATGAGAAGCCTTTAAAACTTTGTGAGAGAGGAAGTCTATGATCAGAACTGTGCTATCTGAAGATAACATAAACAATGGTATGGAGATCAAGTTAGAGAGAGGGAAAAGCCCAAGGCAAAGAGATCTGTTTGCAGTTGTCACAAAACTCTAGGGTGGGGGTTTGGGGGTGCAGAGCCTGGACCAAGGGGGCAGTGGCTGTGGGAGTAGAACAAAGACATGAACTCAAGTAGATATGGCAATATTTTGATGTAGAGAATGCTGAAAATGGAAGCGAGGAGCGTGGCATCAGAATTACCTATCAAACTCGGAGTCCTTAAAAACCATTCAACAATCTACCACTTGTCTTTAATATCTCTCTTATTGATGAAATCCGGCATAACATGTTAGTCTTCAGAAACAAAAGCTGGACAAAGCCAAGAGTTTGAGATTATCCCCAAATTATCATGGCTGATGAAAACTTTCAAGGAGTCTCCAAGGAAGGACCCATTCATAGAAAAGAGGAAGGGCTCCAATGGAAGAGTTAGGGGTTAGTGAACACATTGGCTCCTGTCACATTTGTCAGATAAAGAATAAAAGTGTCAGTTATGCCTCAGAGATTTTGCTTAATGATTTGGGGTGCCTGCAATATGATAAGTTCATGCAGCTGGGTATAAAGCTTATTAAGGCATTTCTTTAAAGCATTTCTCTAGCTGGGGATTGTGGTGATGGGGAGGAATATATTGTCTGCTTTTGGGGAATCCTACTTCTTTCTCGACTTGAAAAGTTTTGTATGAAATCAATAAAATGTACTCAACAAGAAATTGTTTTCCTCTAGTGAGGAAATAATTTGGCTGCTGTCTTCAGCACCGTGCCTATATGAACCGAAAGAAGACATTCCTAGCAAATGTGTACTATAGCTAGTCAGATTGGGAATGGCTTCCAAAATAATAAATATCAAGAAACCCGTGACTTTACCAAGGATTTCACATTTGTTCATGAAATGGTAAAATTTCAAGAAGGCACCTTCTGACAGCCTTTGAAGATTGTATAGAATAATTCAGTACCCACAGGTGAGCTCCTGTTTAAAGATATTGCCACGAGTGTCAACAACGGAGGCATCAGAACAATAATACCAGTTACTTATGGGGAGTCAGAATCCAGTGATGTCAGAACAAAGAAGTTATGGAGTTTACCACTTACAAGGTGGCTTAAAAAAAAAAAAAAAAAAAGGATGGATGAAACTCTATGTATGAGAAGCATCATGGAGGACTTCTAAAATGAAATATGCCATAGCAAAGTAGCAAGCATTTTTTAACAGCTAGAGAACAGTGTCTGTTCCCAAGTCCCTGGTGTTTGTGGCATTAAAACCCAAACGGAGATGAGGCCATTCTTTCTGGGACTGAATATTGAGAAGACTGTGGAGGACGAACTGGCATAAAACTGGTGAGAATCAATATTCATTGGATAAAAGATGTTCATTAGCAGATAAACAAGAGTTCATCCAAATGACTTTCATTGAACATCTACTTTGTCAAATATTACAATAATACAAAAAATAAAAAAAAGACAAATGTACTTTCCAAGAGTCATTGGTAATAACGAAATCTTTATTGGTTAGACAGGATTATCCTTTGGCAAAATTGGGTTGGGATGGGATGGGATGGTTTTCAATGCTTTTTCTTTTCTGCTTTTTTCCCTCCTCTTTCCCTTTTCTCCTCTTTCAGTCCTCTTCTTGTTCTGTACCTGCCCCGTGTGTTTTTCCAGACCCTTTCTGTCCTAGGGGAATGTGAGAGGAAAAGTTAATTCACCCCATGACAGTGGTTATCAACTGTCTGTAGTTGATAGAGATTATTATAGTGCCCAGAGATTCTGAATTAATATTTCCTGTGTGGAGTTGGGCATTTATGGCTTTGATGCAGGCACTATTGAGAAGCAAGTGGTCTTCAAACATTCTCCCTTACATGCCCAAACATAATTTTGAAAAATTCTGTTTCACTTAGCACATTTTGAAGTTGACATCCAAAGTGCTTTGACATGAGTTGATTTATTTTTTTAAGGATTTATTTATTTATTTGAGAAAGAGAGCAAGCAGGGGATGGGGGGAGAGGGAGACTCTCAAGCAGATACCCCGCTCACCGCAGAGCCCCATAAGGAGCTTTACCTCAGGACCCTGAGATCACAACCTGAGCCAAAAGCAAAAGTTGGATGCTTAACAGACTGTGCCATTCAGGTGCCCCCTCCCAACATAAATCTAAATAGTAGCCTCAAATAATATAATTTTCTACATATTGCAAATATTGATTACTTTAAAATAAAGGCAATAAATTATTACATGAGTTCTTTGAAACCAAAGACTGTGGGCTTTGATACCTGTTTACTATTACCCCATTTAAGAAACAGATGAATAAGCCTTCTTTTAGCAGTGGGAAATTTCAGATTTTTGCTTTGCTTCCTTGAACTCTGACTTCCATTCTATTTCTCTCATGGAAGTTTAGGTTTCCTGGGTACTTCATCATATTTCTCTGCAACAAGAAAATAGTGTCAACTGAAATTTAACATTTAAAAAAATTTGAATAAGATTCCAAGTTAAAATTACCCTCCATCCCACTGAATTACCTTTAAAAGTACTGTTAGCCTGGAGTTGACATATATTACAAATTTTGATAATTATTAAACATAAAAATATCATTTTATTGGAAATGAATTTTTAATGTGATATATGGAGCTGTAAAAAAGTCAGTTAGTTCAGTATCCTTTAATGTATAACACTTAGTGATAAAATGAAACAGGATTCAGCACCAATAACACCCCATTTGTCAGTTTAATAGATGCAAATGCTGACAAACCTTATTCATGTAAAGAGATTGGTATTAGAAAGAATATTGTTATGACGATGCCACTCATTTTTTTAACTTCTTCTCAATTGTATGCAAAAGATAAAGTACTTAGCGATTTCTTCTTAAAAATATTTAAAAATATCAATGAAAAATTGGATTCGATTCTTCCTTCGATTTTGTTGGAAGCAAAAAACTACCTGAGTAACTTTAACTTGGGAAAGAATTTCTTATTCATTTATTGAACATTCCACTTTCTCAGTGCCAACACCAAATTAATTCACTGTTAGATATCCCCTGAATGCCACCCCAGGAAACGTACCATTGTAACATTTGTGATGGGTGAGAAGTACGATCAATTGACCTATCTATCCATTTATTTATTTTTTTTAAAGATTTATTTATTTGAGAGAGAGAGAGAATGAGAGAGAGTGATCATGAGAGGGAGAAGGTCAGAGGGAGAAGTAGACTCCCAGCTGAGCAGGGAGCCCGATGTGGGACTCGATCTGGGGACTCCAGGAGCCTGACCTGAACTGAAGGCAGTCGCTCAACCAGCTGGGCCACCCTGGTACCCAGTTGATCCATTTATTTATTTATAAGTGAAAAGAAGTGAGAGAAGTGAGAGCCCAGGACTGGGTCAACATCTTGACTGCACTTTATCTTGAGCAGATGAATTTTTTTTAGGAAAGGGAAGAAATGGGAATTGATGATCTGAGAAAGGCTTTTCCCATCACCAGTTTATGTTTATTTAATGTTAGTCCTCTCATGAGTGTATTTACATAGTAATTGAAGATACTTAAGGAAAAAGGAAAATGTGGTTAATTGGAAAACATTAACTCTTGGAGGTAATAAATAACTTGTGGATGGGAATGTTTTCTGACCAGAATTTCTCAGACCCTATGTCATAGGCAACCACAAATCCTACCTTACTTCTTTTTGAGTTGCTTGGTTGGTATTTTAAAAGCATCCATGAGTTTGACTGAAGTAGATTTACTAAATCAAATATGTAAACTATCAGTGCTACTTAATCAAAATGCAATGCAGACAACATATTTAATTTTCCATGTTCTAATAGTTGCACAAAAAAGGAAAAAGAGAAAAAGGTGAAATTAATTTTAATGTATTTTATTTAACCCAACATACCATAATATTATCATTTCAACATGCTGTCAATATAAAAATTATTAATGATGCATTTTACATTCTTATTTTTGTTCTGAGTCTTTGAAATCCAATGTCAGGGCGCCTGGGTGGCTCAGTGGGTTAAGGCCTCTGCCTTCGGCTCAGGTCATGATCTCAGGGTCCTGGGATCGAGCCCCGCATCAGGCTCTCCGCTCAGCAGGGGGCCTGCTTTCCCCTCTCCCTCTGCCTGCCTCTCTGCCTACTTGTGGTCTCTCTCTCTCTGTCAAATAAATAAATAAAAATAAAATCTTAAAAAAAAAAAGAAATCCAATATGTCTTTTGTGGTTAGTTACAAAACATCTCAATTAGCACTAGTCACATTTCACGTGCTCAATAGCCACATGTTCCTAATGGCTACCATATGGGCAGCCTGGCTACAGATGATTGGAAAGTAAACTTTGTGCCTTCTCTAGTACTGTGTTGTAGATGTAAGCCCAGTTCTTTAAAAGTAGGAAGAGATGCAAACTCATTAATTTTCATTTTGGTAAATGACATTTCTTAGCCCATCTCACACTCCCTATGAAATCTGGCACTTCACTGAAGTTCTAATTAACTACTGATTTTTGCAGCGTGTATCACTTCTTGGCAAATGTGCATGGTATAGTACTTATCACACTCCTAAATTACATTTGAAGTAGAATAATCAAGTCTATTTTTCATTAGAAAACTGATTTCCTCCAGCTTTTTATTAGTTGTATTGGCTCCCTGTAAACTGCAAAAATCAATAATTTTATAAGATACTCAAGCAATAGGCTCAGTTTGAGTTGAGACCTACCTCTCATCCCCATTTCCATGAGGATTGGGGGCCCTCTTGTTCCTTTTCCACCTCCTCCCACTTTTTCTCCGCTTCCGCTCCTCACCTCTGCCCTCCTCTCCTCCCTTTCTGCCATCAGAAGCCCAATTTTAATTCAGGCCCTAATGTTCCCAGTTTCAATGAATGATAATGATTGGTAAATCATCTGGTTTTCCTTTGCCAGTGACTGGGACAGCAGCTCTCAAACTTTAGCATGAATCAAAATCACTTGTTACAATCCAGAATCTTAAGCCATAACTTTGGGATTTCTGATTTAGTAGGTATGGGATGGGCCCTGAGAATTTGTATTTTTCAGTTTCCATGTGATGCCAATGCTGCTGGTCTGAAGACCACACTTTGAGAAACACTGGTGTAGGGTATGGGCATGTGATCGATTTTGGCCAGTAAGCTATAAGGACACCTGGGAAAGTTTGACCTTCCTGATAAGCAACCATCAGGTAAAAAAGCATGAGTTTTTCCTCTCCCTCTTCCATCCCCTTTCTTTCTCCTTTGGATGCTGTCATGTACAGTCAAGGTTGTTGGAGCTTGCCATCTTGTGACAATGAAAGGAAAACAAGAGAGTTTCAGAGATGCCTTCCCACATTCTGACATTATAAAGCTCCCCAAACACCTACCTCCATGGTCATATTAAGAATAATTTAAAAATCTTTATTGTTGGGTGCTGGGTGGCTCGATTAAGTGTCTGCCTTCAGCTCAGGTCATGATCCTGGGATCCTGGGATCGAGTCCTGCATAGGGCTTCCTGCTCCGTAGGGAGCCTGCTTCTCTCTGCCTCTTTCTCTCTCTCTCTCTCTGTGTCTCTCATGAATAAATAAAATCTTTTTTTAATAGAAGTCTTTATTGTCTAGCCTCCCTCTGTCTTGTTTTCTGTTGTTTGCAGTCACACATACGGTGGCTACTCTCAAACCACTGTGTCAACAACTGCATGATTGAATGATGATGCGGACTTATGATGTCATCACAGAATCGTGGCACTAAAACCATAATGCCTTTCTTGAAACAATACGCCTTTTTTTGGTAAACCTGGCATATCTGGTAACAGTATATCAGGGCGAAGGAGTCAGAGGAAGCTATGTAGACGGAGTGTTTCTCTGTGTAGGATGGCTCTCAGCAAACTGAAATACTGTGTCTAGAGTGCTGTTTCATGGATTAAAGCTCAAGTATGGGAGACATCCTAAGCAAGTTTGCCAATGATTTGCAGCTAGGAAGTCTAGAGAATGTGTGGGATGTCCAGAACTTTCTGGCGGGAGGCAAAAATGACTTGTTCCGGGTAGCTTCAGAGAAAGGAATTGATACTGATGCATTGAATTTATAAAAAAGTATATTTGGCTCTCTGAAATGAGACAAATTTTCCAACACCTAGAGTATGTGTCTAAAGAAACTACGAAGTGGGAAGCTCCTCCTTGTTTAAAACTGTTTATGGAGAGCTCGAGAAACCACGTGCAGCCCTTGTGGCTTATCTTTCAGCAAAAAGCATCACAACAGAATAAAAATTCCCCATAACATATATTAGGTTTAACCATATGAAACTGCTGGTTATCAATCATTTTTGACTTACAGAAATGGTTATTTCATATGATTCTGCATGATAGAAATAGAGCAATGCCTTAGGGTAGAACCTGAAGTCTATTTTAAGCCACTGGAAGGGCAGCATTTAAGCCGTCCACATTCATCTTCATGTAGGTAGTGTGGTTTGCAGAAACCGCAAAGTCGTAGTCAGTTCCTGGAACCTGCTAAGAAGTCTTGATGGAAAGAGTTAGTGAACCAAGAATGAGCCCTTGCTCCAACTAGCCTGGAGGTTTTGTTGGTTTTGTTTTGTTTTTGTGGGGCTGGGGGAAGTCGTGCCAGCTTTAGAAGCAGGGATGTATCTCCAAAATACCCTAGATCTTTCCAAGAATCCACTGTTTATTTCAAATCTGTGTCACTTCATTGGGAAACTAGCCCCACAAATTTACAATTAGGGAAGTAGCGGTACCTCCTTTTATTGGTTCTATAGTTACTCTTTCAAGCATCTAAAGGATCTTCTGAATTTTAGCATTTTGGAGTGTTATTCTGTTTTATCCATAATGTTCATAATTTTCTACATTATGTTTATTATTATTATATACCTTATTGATCTCTGGCTTTCTGGAATTTGAAATCCGAATTTTTTCAATTTGGTCCCTAAACTGTCACCTTGATATTTTTAGTTGTCTTTAATGGACATTTTAGGGTCTAGCTGTAGAGGCACCACTCTGTTCCCTTTTCTTTCGCCCTTGCAGTGGCTACTTCTACTACTTCCTTGGATCTCAACTTCTTCTAAAAAGCCTTCCATGACTTCTCCCAGACTAACTTAAGCCTACCTGCAGTGAGCTTGCAGAGCAATATGCGTTTCCCAGATCATAGTGTTTTCTTACAATCTGTAATTTATTTCGAATTTTGCAAGTGCTCCTATAGCACTTTTTTTAGGAGCTGGACACTGTTTTAAATGCTTCATAGTATTTGCTTATTTGATTGTCACGACAAACCTTTGAGGCAGAACCACTACCCCAACTTAAGGATGAGACCAGCGAGGCATGATAAGGTTAAATAATTTGCCCAGGGCCACAGCTAATAAATGGTAGAGCAGGATTTGAACCAGATATTCTGGCTCTTGTGTCTATCCTCTTCACCACGATGCTATGCTGCCCGTCACTTTATTGCAGTTCTTTGTTCAATGGTAATATAGCCCTCCCCCACCCTGCCTCTTTCTCTCTAGCAATCATGTCTATCTCATTAACCACTGTAGGCCCCCACTAGACTGTAAGCTCCTCGGGAAGGACACTGACATGTCTTTGTTTCCTGTTGAATTCTAGTAACTTCTAAGACAGTGCTTAATACATAATTGGTAATTAACCCATATTTGTTGAATAAATGGACACGTGTATGTTCATTGCAAACATTTAATGAAGGTAATATTTCTAAGAGGAATGAAATAACAACATCTCTTAAGTACAATCCAAATGTGATTCAGTTATGCTAGAGGAAAAGGGAACTTATACTGACAAGTGGTATTTTGAAAATTTCAAATGTCTCAAAAAGATTAAAGCTAAAGGGGATTTCAAGGCTGGTATCGGGCAGTTCAATTTGAAGCAAAGCTTCTGCTATTCAAGCCTTCACCACTCCAGCCACAGGAAAAGGCAGACAGTTATGAAAGCTTGCAGGCTGGAAGGAAATTCTAATTCCTTGGAATGCCCTGAAGAAGGAGGGAGAGCTGTAGACTCCAACTACTTTACTGTAAGACCTGATAACCCTGAAAAAACATAAAAAACACATGAAAAGAGGGCACGAGCCAGATTAGAGGGCCAAGTTGGAGCTGTGTTATCACAGGTCCTCAAGAAATCAGCAGGGCCAGAAATAAGACAGGCTGCAGGCAATTACAGATTGTCATTAAAGTTAAAAATATGACCCACAGCACTGTTGCTGTATGGCTTTAGGCTACTAAAGTTCCATGCTGTCAGTTGTGACACGAAGCATGGGAAAGGACAGTCAAAATTCTATGCTATTTCCACATCTGGTTACAAAAATAAAAATCTGTACATTTCTATACATTTAAAATAAGCACAGAATAATTTTCATGACATTAAGAGGAGAAAGGCAGGGAAGATATATGAGATCTACTTGAAGAATGGCATTCAAATGGCTACTTCATCATTGCTTGGGTTTATGTGGTAGTATAATCAGTAACAAGGATGAATGTGTCCAGCTGGTTCTCTTCAACAGTTGTCAAAGTCAAGAACTGTAGACAACAGATAATACAGGTATTGTGTCTGATGAATTAAAAAAATGCATGAGGCTTTTGGCCAAGTAAATAACATTTCGAATAGGTGTTTAATGTGCTGAAAAAAAATTCACAACAATGAAAAGACTTAGATGAAAGAAGATTTAGTTCTGAATGAGGGCATGAGGATTAAGTGAATGTCAAGATGAACATCCCAGTATGGATCCATTCCTTGTATAACAATTGAACTCCTTACTTCACAGCATGGTAGAGTGTAATTTAACTTAAGAGGGGTAAAAGTGCTAAAGAGAAATGATTCGGTAAAGAAGGAAGGATTTTTGATGTCAAGGACAAAGCAATTTGTAATTTGATTTTTAATCTGCAGACAGTAGGTAGTATCAAGTCATCAAACAGTCCAAAGAATAGGCTGCTAATTGAAACAGAACGTGGAAACATTAATGAAATTGATTAGAAGTGACAAAGCAGCTGGATTTGTCAGCATTTCAGCAGATGGAATAACTCTGATTGATGAAATGACAAGGCTCTGAAACAAAACCGAAAATTAAATGTACAGCCAGAGAGTCCTGGCACCAAAAATCTACAATTGCATAAAATTTGAGGAACAGGACATGAAGGGATCTTGAGAAATGCTCCCGAATGTCATTAGAGAATACAATTGTTTGTCACTCGGCTCGAACCTGCCACTTCTGATGACTGTTGGAAGTCTGAGAGTCTCTGTAATGGAAGAGCTGATGCCATTGTGTGGCATATATTACCTGTGGCAATGTCACTTGTAACCGGACTGCTTTAGAGTGACCAGCTCCTCACTCGTATTTGAGAACTACAGCTCCAAGGGCTATGTCACATTATACAAATGCAACAGTCTCCAAACGCTGTTTCTGGAAGCACCAGGAACCCCGTGAGATGCTAATAGATATTCTGCAGAAAGGGTCCTTTGTCAAATAAGTCTGGAGAAGGCTGTATAATCTGATTCACTCTTAGAGAGTCCCAACTCACATTAGCATAGCAAAGCAAAGTCCTTTAGTAAAGCAAGAATTTCCTGAGCTTCTATGACTGCTGAAATGAATTTTTAAGAAACACCATAATATCATAGAGGGACTTTGGAGCAAAGCTTGGAAAATGTACCCTGGTCTTCCAGGAGCACTTATCTACCCGGGCTCTTCTAAATACTTACACGCTGCACTCTTGGAGAACGACTTGATGCCTGCAAAGCGTCTGGCTCACCATGAAGTATTTTCTCAACAGTTGACATTTCAAATGTATTTGATTGTATTTGGAAAGATGTTGTCTTACTTTTCCTGCTTATATTGGTGTGGGTTATATAGACTCTGTTCTTGTAGATGATCATAGACAGGCTGCAATTCTGTTATGCTGAGAGTATTTGTCTAGTGCATAGTCTCAATTGAAGGACACAATTCCAGGTAGGGAAACTGACTCAAGCAAGCAGTGATGTCAGGTTCGGTAGCACACAGGAGCATCTCTGTAGGTTTTATGTAGAAAAAAAAAATAAATCAAGACATCTGATTAGATCAAGTATTTCTTCTTTAATTGCCTTACTTGTTTTTGCTTGTTTGTTTTAATTGAGACAGTTGTCTAAAGGATGCTGTGAATATTTCCCGAAGTTCATAGACTAGACCTGATTTTAAATTACCTTAATTTAAAAAGTAACAGTGTAGGTGCCACATGACATTGTTTTAACATCAAAAAATGAATTAATGTGAAACACTATGTTAATAAACTACAGGACAAAAACCACACGGAGAGAGGAATGGTCAGGAATTAAGAAAGAAGAAGACCAGTTATTCTCAGCAATCCTATGCCTCAAAGAGGAAGAAGGCCTATAAAATGGAGTATAACATTTTTTCACTGAAATTGAACAAAATGGATCAGTCATGCGAGGTATAACCTGAAGTTATTTATATCTCTTAAATTTCTATGATCCATGTACACAGGCCAACCCTGAGAGTCATGTTTTCATAAAATATTTAGCTAAGGGTATGTCTTTTACAACCCTTTACTTGGGCATTTGAACAATGGCTGTTTACAAACCTGTGGATATAGTTCCATAGAAGATTGCACCAGCTGAGTCCCTGGGGATTTCTGTATTCTCTCTGCTTCAGCCTGATGGCAGCATATCTTCTCTTATGTCTTAGCAAATTCACTCACTGCCCTAGTTTCAAACATTTCATCTACAAGTGAACATTATGTTTTTGAAATAATAATTTCCACTGTCCTGATTTTTCCAAAGACTTCAATCTCAACAATTAAAATTAAGATTGCGATAGAAGCAATCAGAAGTATACTCTCAAGAAAGAAAATCTCCTGAATGGGGTTTAGTTAATGAAACATTTTCTTGGGTTTCAGTTTTCTTACAAGAAGGGAAGAGTTTTTCCTATAATTCATGTAGATCCTATTTTTCAAATGTTACTGGGTATAATATATAGAATGTCAGCAATATTCTTCATTGGTGGCTTTATTTATTGAAGAAGTTTTACTTGCAGATCCAGGAAGAGTACCCCACCTTGGGCTGAGATGGACCACTTTCTGGATAGCTGTTTAGAAGGGATAAGAGCACTGAAATTTTGGATAATGATCTTGCTGAGTTCTTAAATTTGTGTTTCTCCAAAGTTTGCCTGCTCAGGAGAGGAACGGGCATGGCTAGGTTCCTTTCTTAGTGTGTTTCATATTCCTTCTTACAAAGAGCAAGAAGGAAAGAGCAAGGAAGGTGGAGAAAGGCAAATATTTTACTATTAAATCATTAGTTTGAATGCTTTCCCAACAGGTAATTTATAAAGCTGAGCTATGATTTACATGATCAAAGTTCCAAACATTGCTTGGCTTCAGTAAGTGTAGATTGCCATTGGCTAGAGAAGTGGGCTCACATTAGAATCTAATCTAGGATGAGTGATGCTCTGGTGGGCAAGTCCTCGCCAGGCTTTTCCATGAGGCTTGGGGGCCCAGAACTGCAGCATGGCATTGGTTACCATCTTCACGGAGTGTGGGATGCTCATCAGGACCCAGTGACTCTAGTGTAACTTCAGATAGTGCCTCCAAGGACTGGGGCAAGACCATTGTGTGGTCTTCTATAGGAGATCAACTCTTGTGAGATGGTCAGTTATTTTCATTTGAGAAACCACATATCCTGATGGCTTTCATAAATAACAAAATATTATAAAGATCACAATAGAATATATGTCTCTACAAATACAGATTTCTAAATCTCAGAACTGAGTAACTTAGAGTTGTAGGACATGTCAGGACACACTTAGAATGTGTGTCCTGAGAGTGCCTGAGTGGAGACATTTCTCTTGGAAAGCGACAGGCTGTCATTAGAAAATGAATTGTTCTCCTTTATTGATTTCTAAGGGTTTGGCTTTTTAGAGAGTTTCTATATCTAACTAAACTTTTGGTGACATACTTTATTCTCCCACCAACTTTCACAGGATGAAATATCTTAACTAGGTCAGCTGGCCCTTCCAGGAACTAACTCTTCTTACCTGCTGAATCCTTTTATCTTAGGGAATGACTGGGATCCAGGAACTCGATCTGCAATTTTTTTTTTTTTTTTAAGATTTTATTTATTTGACAGAGAGAGACACAACGAGAGAGTGAGCACAAGCAGGGGGAGTGGGAGAGGGAGAAGCAGGCCTCCTGCTGAGCAGGAAGCCCGATGCGGGGCTTGATCCCAGGACCCCGGGATCAAGGACCAGAGCTGAAGGCAGATACTTAACGACTGAGCCACCTAGGCGCCCCTTGATTTTGCATGTTATGGAATGATAGAGAAGCCTCCAGTGTGCCACGGTTACATCCTGAATATGGGCTTTACGAAAATCATGGTTGTGTCCCAAGTAAAAGCTTGAGGCAAGGTGAAGTAGAACTGCATTTAGGGAAACCTTTTGGTAGGACTTTGTTTCATTCCCTGTCTCTAAAAGCCCTCCTCACTTTCTTTAACCATGAAAAGTATATATTTTCAGATTTCGTATATTTCAAATATACACTGAAAATATATATTTTCAATATTTTCAGTATATATTTTCAAATATATTTGAAGAATTGAAGATTCTTCAATCAGCTTATCTGATAAACACTCACTGCCTGTGGAAAAATCCCCTCTTCCTGCCTGATGATTGAGTCACGGACAGTTAATAAAGGAGACCTTAAGGTTTCCTCCCCCATTCTCTTTGGTCTTGCCTTTTTTTTTTCTTTTATTATTCCTGTAATGAATATATACTGTAGTATATATTATAAGTATATGCAGTATATAAATTCCCACAATTTTCCTATACAATCACTTTAAGTTCTTTTGAGGATTTAATTCTTAAGGAATTAAAATTCTTTTTATTTTTTATTTACTTTTTTTTTTTTTAAAGATTTTATTTATTTATTTGACAGAGAGAGAGAGATCACAAGTAGGCAGAGAGGCAGGCAGAGAGAGAGGGGGAAGCAGGCTCCCCGCCGAGCAGAGAGCCCGATGCGGGGCTCGATCCCAGGACCCTGAGATCATGACCTGAGCTGAAGGCAGAGGCTTTAACCCACTGAGCCACCCAGGCGCCCCTTTATTTACTTTTTTTAAAAAAAGATTTATCTATTTATTTTAGGGAAAGAGAGGTTGGGGAGGGGGCCAGAGAAAGAGGAAGAGAGAGTCTTAAGCAGACTCTGTGCTGAGTGCAGAGCCTGACTCGGGACTCCATCTCACAACCCTAAGATCATGACCCTGAGATTCACCACCTGAGCTGAAACCAAAAGTTGGAGCTTAACCGACTGTGCTGCCCAGGCGCCCCTAGAATCCTTTTTAGAATCATGACAATAGGGGTCTAAAACATTGTTATTTGGCAGACTTTTATCAAGAGGAATTGACAAGAGCGAAGACAGCTTGGAAAGAGGGGATAAGGAGGTGGAAGCATCACAGGCATCTAACCCCAACCTGGAGGAAAGGCAGAGTAACAGACCATGTAGGAAAGTTGGGAGATGAGCCCTAGCTGGGGAGAAGAGTCAGAGGCTCAGGTTCATGGAACAAATTTGGGAGGTGTATTAGTTTCCTAAAGCTGCTGTAAAAACTATCCCAAATTCAGTGGCTTCAAACAACACAAATTTATTGTCTTACAGCTCTGGAAGTCAGAAGTCTGCAATGGATCTCATTAGGCTAAAATCAAGGGCTAGCACAGCTGCATTCCTTCTGGAGCCTGTGGAGGGATAGTCTGTTTCCTTGCCTTTTCCAGCTTCTAGATGCCATCTGCATCCTTTGTGGACCCTTCCCCCATATTCAAAGCAAGAATTGTAGCATCTTCAAATATTTCTCTTTTACTCTCCTGCCACCCTGTTTTACTTATAAGGACCCTTGTGATTACACTGCATCCACCCAGAAAATCCGCATAGTGGAAAATCCCTTTGGCCATGTAAGTAATATCTTCCTGGTTCCAGGGATTAGGACATGGGCTTCTTTGGGTGGGGGCGCATTATTCTGCTTACCACAGGAACATTCGTCTAGAGGTAGCAATTCAGTTTACCATTTTATATTCCCAAGGGTGTGAAGAGAGAGAGAAAGAGAGTGAGAGAGGCCCGGAAGACTGAAGAACAAGACTTTCTTCTCTATGGGGCACCTGGGTGGCTCAGTCTGTTAAGTGTCTGTCTGCCTTCGGCTCAGGTCATGGTCCCAGAGTCCCGGATCGAGCCCTGCATCTGGCTCCCTACTCAGCGGGGAGCCTGCTTCTCCCTCTGCCTGACCCACCTTTTAAACTACTCTTGGGTGTCTCTCAAACAAGACTTTAACTGTGGTGACATTTCTCATGGAAAAGAAAGTTATTTTGTTTCCTTGTTTATTCTCACCTGTAGCCTTGCAAAGCACTGGGGTTTGAAAAAAAGCAAAAGGAGAGCTCATTTTCATTTGTTTCTTCTTAGTGGTCTTTAGTCCCATCTACTTCGATTGAATTTTCTAAAATAGCATTGTGGTTGTACTTCTGCGAAGTGAGCCACACGCAGCTCATCCTTTCCCTCCACTTAAATAATGAGGAAATAATTGTGTTTTCAATACTAGGACTAAACTGCTGTGCTATTGACAAGGTCTTAATTGATTTGAAATATGAGAAAGCTCATGCCCTTCTCTGATATAATTGGCTTGGGCCCTTGGGTGCTCTACCTGGATTTCACCGTTGAGAATGCTTGCTGAATGCTGATTTCCCCTTGGGCCCTGGGCTCAGCGCGGCCACACACTTGATCTGAGAGGCAGTGTGCTGTTGGCTGAGAAGCTGCTTAACCTGAGATAGGAGGGGATATGGGCTGAGGAATCTCCATCCATTCATTTAACCATTGATTTTTTTTATTCTGAAGTAGACACTGGAGCACCTCTGGTGCGCGAGGCACTGGGTTCAGTCCTGAGGATGGAACACCGAATAAACCAGAGTCCACTGGCTTTTAGTCCGTGGTTGGGGATGGGAGGGAGAGGTCCCACAAGAGAATAGGCAGCTGTATTACTTCACTCGGACTGTGGTGGTGGGGGGGTGTTGTGCCTAGAGTATTATGGGAACACATATAGGAGGTATAGGAGGTGCTCACTCCAGACATGGGTTCCTGGGGAAGGCTTCCTGTAGAAATAGCATCTAAGTTGAGTCCCAAAAGACTGGTAAGAATTAACCAGGCAAAGGTAGAGGTGGGAAGAAGGCACGATTTTCCCGAGAGAAGCACTTGCACGTACAAAGGAGGAGGCAAGAGTAACACACTGGAAATCCTTACTCAATTCTTTCTGTCTGACTATCCTTGGGAAATTGCTTAACTCGTCCAACTCCGAGTCCCTTCATCTATAAAATGAGGCTAATAATGTCTCAGGGAACTATCAAGGAAATGTGGAGTTGGGATTTAACATATTTTTGGGGGATGATATACTTCTTATTTTTTACTTTGTCTTTTGTTTTTCATTAGTTACGTAGTAATTAATCAGGGATCCTCTCTATTACACAAAAGAACTAAAAAACAAATTAACAAAAATAAAATCCCAATTTGAATATACTCTAAATTCCTTAGCCTCAATCTAGGTTACTTATTCTGATAGCATAATGCAATTTAGGTTTTATTGATCAAAAATGATTTTAATTTGTCAATCACAGTTGAAGTAGTACTCTTATCCGCAGCTTTTCTCTATGTATACATATGTGTGTGTATATATATATATATATATATTTTTTTTTTTTTTTACTAAAGTCTTATTCTTTATTTTTCCAGAGACTTTGACAGAACAGATGAACACATGCCCACATGACTTAAAATAGCCCACTCACGGACCTGAAATATAGCGTGTGGTTTTCTTTTTTATTTCTGAAATGTATTTTCTTAGGAGGTTTTCTTCTGGGGAAACCCTGAGTTTGTTAAGCTGGAGGTGCTCTTTCAGATGTCGGTTACAGTTGGGGACAGTGGGCATGACTAAGAAGGAATGAAAAGCGTTCTTTTAAGTGGGGACAGTTTAATCATGCTGACTGATGAACGCATCCTGCAATTTAGAACAATTTGTCCTTTCTGTGCAAGTCTGCATTATCATCATTTGTCATTGTTCTTGTTATAAATATATTAAGCACACAGGGATACTGGGCAATAGTTATATTTTCAGAGCAGGGTTTGTAAAAATTATTTATTGTTCAACAGTTAAATAGGCATCCCAAACTCATAGAAAATTGAGAGGAAGACAGCATAGTGAGTTATGGAGTGTCAGTGAAGATGTTATGTACAAGGGCTTTTTCATGTCTAAAGAGATGTTGGTTTAAATGCTGTTCCCACTACATAGCCCTGAAAACTTATTACTGTCTCTGCCTCAGTGTTCCCATCTGTAAAACAGAAGTGTGGGGGGCGCCTGGGTGGCTCAGTCGTTAAGCGTCTGCCTTCAGCTCAGGTCATGATCCCAGGGTCCTGGGATCGAGCCCCGCATGGGGCTCAGCCTGCTTCTCCCTCTCTTACTCCCCCTGCTTGTGTTTCCTCTCTTGCTGTGTCTCTCTCTGTCAAATAAATAAATAAAATCTTCAATAAAATAAAATAAAATGGAGGTATGAATAGTGATTTCCTCAAAGGTACTTAAAAGAACTAAATGAAACAATTTATTAGAAGTAATTATGTTTTATACAGTGCTGTATGAGAGATAAATATTACTAAGTATCATTATGAAAGCTTTTTTTTTTTTTTTCAAGTTTAACTTCTGGGGGCTAAGGGTAGACCACCCCAGTACGGTCACAAAGGCATGTAGATTATTTTGAATTGAAAACAATCAAGGACCAAAGACTCAGGAAGAAACTTTGACCTTCCCTTCCCAATTGCCTAAAAGGAATTTAGACAGAGAACCAGTACCTGGAAGAGAGCTATTCACAGAGACTCCTTTTTTACCTAAGAAACTGATCTGCCCTACAGGGCACCTTTGTTTTCCAAACATCCCCATTCACCTTCTTGCTAATGGCCTTCTTCCCCTTTGTATCCCCAGACTCCCACCCCTCTCCTTAGCTCTGGATGACCTGTATACCTCATTTTACCTGTCTTTGGAATTTCATGTTTGTGTGATTCCCTGTGTATATGAAACTAAATTTGATTTTCTCTTGTTAATCTTTCTCATGTAAATTTAATTCTTAGTCCATCTAGAAGAACCGTGGACAGGGGAAAATTTCTTCCTCTGCCACAAACTCATGTTGCAACTATTAGAGGATTTATGTCCCCTTGGTG
This sequence comes from Potos flavus, assembly GCA_028534135.1. Classification (NCBI taxonomy): domain Eukaryota; kingdom Metazoa; phylum Chordata; class Mammalia; order Carnivora; family Procyonidae; genus Potos; species Potos flavus. The sequence goes on from CM052883.1 coordinate 135,170,390, forward strand.
CCTGAGTTCTTGGTCATGCTGCTTCGAAGAATGAAGAGGTAGACCAGACGAAGAGTGGTGGGCAGCAAAGTGACATTTATTGAGCAAGAACAAAGCTCCTGGAGAGGGAGGTGGGCCTGAGCAGGTTTCCCTGGATTTTCTAAGTTTAGGGGTTTTTATGAGCTCTTATGCAGAAACTTCTAAAGCAATCAGGGTCTGCTGGGTTGTGCCAATAAGGGCTTTGCTCATGTATCTGTCTACCTATTAGATTGATGTCCACGTGCTGATGGTCTTTTTTTGCTGACATCTGGGGGCTTAGGTCTTAACTGCCCCTTGCCCAAGATATTGACAAGTGCTTTTGTGGTTAATCGTCTGATTTTAGGACGTTTTGCAGAAGTCATTTCTGCAAAGGCTGCAAAGCAGAATGTCAGAGCGGTCCTGTCTAAGCTGTAAAACAGGATGTAAGTGCTGTTTTGTTTTAGCTGTCCTGACTCTATATGTTCTTGGGAGACCCTGGTCCTGACTACCTAACTGTCCAACTAACTTCTAACATAACCATTGAACTGAAGAGTCAAGAGATCGGAGGGAATTGATAACCCTGGAAATCTTCTCCAATGAGAGGACTAAAGGAAAGCTGTTGGATAAAGGCCAGAGTGGCAAAGGACATGAAACCCAAAGTCTTGAGGGTCAGTTTTTGCAGGCCGGCATATCAGCATGCCTGCATAGGTCCCGCATAAACTGTTTGGATAATTAAAAAGGAATGGGATGTCCATAAATCAAATTGATGGGGAAAAACTGTACTTTAAGCCGACTGACCAAACTGGCAAGGGAACTCCAGTCCTTGTCTCAGAGCCCTTCCGGTTCTTCTCTCCTACCCTGTTCCTCTCGCGCACCAGAATGCCAAGTATGCACGAGTAGGAGGATATAAATTACCCTCCCTGCTTGTGCTCGGGCTCAGATCTTTGGAGAAGGGTCTCCTCTGAGTCTCACCAGTGAGTAATCTCTCCCTTCTTAGTCTCCGAGTGCCGCTTGGTTTTTCCGCCAGGATCCAGTCCAGGTTCTGCTACAAAATCAAGGAAGGTCCACGTTGGAGGGAAAGGATTGTGAATGTTGGCCTCCAGTGTTTTTTTTTTTTTTTTAAAGATTTTATTTATTTATTTGACAGAGAGAGAGAGAGATCACAAGTAGGTGGGGGTTGGGGGGGGAAGCAGGCTCCCCACTGAGCAGAGAGCCCGATGCAGGGCTCGATCCCAGAACCCTGACATCATAACCTGAGCTGAAGGCAGAGGCTTTAACCCACTGAGCCACCCAGGCGTCCTTCCAACGATTTTTTAAGCTGTTGCCTTTTGAATATGATTTTATCCTAATATGCTAATTAAATCTAAAAGTGTGAAAGTGAGTCTGAACATGGACTTATCTTTGACTCTTGTCTTCTTTTTTCAATAAGCGCGGTACTTTCTCTTCCTTTCTCTTGAGATATATTTCCCAGCTATAACACTTCAGAGTAGATTGCTCAGGCTTCCTCCATTAACACTGCAACTCTTCCCATCGCTGGTGTGGGCCTGATCTACACACGCCTGATTAATGGGGACTCAGTCCCAGTCACACAGGCAACTTGCTAAGTGATTTTCATCTCTCCCTCTGCTCTGCAGAGGGCACTGCTCAGGGCTTGTGAGTAGGCATGCTTAATTAAGTAAGGGTTCTTACTTTTAATAACATTCTATTTTTAATTCTGAGATGTTCTTAATTCTAATGACAATTCCACTCTTAAAAGGACCTGGACAGCAGGCCAGAAGTGCTCTTCGGTGAATTTATTAAACATTATTTAGGCTGATAACAATCTGTTTTGTAAATCAGAAGAAATTGAACAATTATCCAGATGTCCCTTGAGCAAGGGTCACATTGGGTCTGAACAGATTGCTGCTTTTTTTTTTTCCCTCTTCAGTACTTCATAATACCTTTCTGCCTTTAAGAGTTTGCTTGGCTGTTAAAGAGAGAATATAAACATGAATCTATGTGACAATATGCTACATGACCCACATCTAACGCACTCCGACTTTCCTTGAATAAAGGCTTCGTGACAAGCCATTGCAGAAAATACTTCAGGGCTTTATAAGGCTAATTAGAATTTCATTAACTTAATCATAAATTACCCCTGGCTCAGGTCTGCTTGTTACCTCTTCCCTCGCAGTTTGGATTTTGACCCATGGGTTTCCTGTTTAATGTGGCAGCTGCTTAGATCCTATGTGAAGGATAGGCTTCAAAGGCAAGCAGTCAAGGGGCGATCTTTCTCAGTCTGTTTGAAGTGCACCTGGAAATTGTAAGCTTAGTAGGAAGAGAAAGAGCTCAAATGCCTACAGAGACTGCAGCTTGAAGTGTTAAATGGGAGACCCTCTAAGGGAACACGGCCCCATGCTGCCTCTGCACCAAGGGTGCTTTGGTCTTAAAAAAAAAATTCAGATCTCATTTAAAAAGACTGCATGTGGTTTCCTCCTCCAATCTAAGTTTCAAGATTCCCTTAGAATGAAAAGCAGGCAACAGTAAAAAATCAAAGTTTCAGATGTCACACATAAACTCATCAGTTTATGGAAATGGGTAAGTACAGAGGAAGGCACATCTGGAATGGAGTCCAGCAGCTCTGAGAGTTACGTGCTGCCCAAAGGCATGAATCCTGTATCACTTAAGGCAATCTGCTGGCTGCTCTAAGTCTGACAGTTCACGGCACATTGTAAATTCACCTGCATTTGATTCATGGGTGTGCGAGCACTGTAATGGGAATTACCAGGAGTGTTAGTGTGGACGCTGACTAGATGGATGCCAACGTGTTGGCTGAGTGTTGGTGCCACGCCAAATGTGTTTTTTTAATACGCGTATTCTTTCAAATCACAGAATTGATTTGATTGAAGGGTAATTATAAATGGTTATGGAAGATTTTTTTCTTTTAATGTGTTTAGATCATTTTGCACTGTAAATTGTTCAGGGTTTTAATCGGCAAGATGTGTGTCATCTCAGCATGTTTGGTTTGATCCGGTTTTCTGTGCGTCTGAGGGTGCGAGAGGACTGATCCTAGTTAGAAGATTGCCTCCTTCTCTCTCTATACCTCACCTTTTTAAATATGATAATTATTATTTTTGAAGTTGGTGTGAGTAACTGGAATCTTTCGCAGATTTTAAAAATTTTGTTTTAGTGTTCCTGTTTTGATGACTTCAGTTGGAATTCTAATTGCCCTTAATTTCTGCCTCTTTACCCATCTGGTAGATATCATGACCTTAGACCAAGAGTTCTGAAGCTATTTAATTTTTCCAGCTCCTGAAGGAAAAGTCCAACTACGTTTATGGTTTTGTGCTGAGGTTATGTGAATGGATTCTTTAAAAATGAAGATTTTTCAAGAAAACCTTTAAGCTTTTTGAAAAACATATAGTTTAACTTTGGAAGACCTGAGGGAAATCTTGCTGAGATCTTCTAGATACATAACCCAGGCCGGAATGCTAACTGCTACCTGGCTATCTCTGTAGTGTTTGGTTTTCTAGGGCCATGTAAGTTCCTGCTCAAGATAGGGGAGACAGTCTATCACTTCTAGCCTTATGAGGCCTGAGCTCGCTTCTTGTCATAATTGTACGAAACGAGTGGCATAACTCACTATCAGGTACTCACTCTCCTTCTGCGATATTGCCCTAATAAGTCCGGTTAAACCCAGAGGGCAGAAGCGTTTCTCTTCCTATAGCTTAAGCAGAGCTAGGAAAGAAGGGCAAAGAGCTAGGGGCCTCCAACAAAGAAAAAGGGTAATAGGATGACTTGCATCCCAAGGACAGTTAGTGCAGTAAGTACATAATTGATCTTTTAATGAAACATTCAAACCCCAAATTTATAGAGAGTGCTTACCATGCACAAGGTACTATGTGAGGTATTGTATTTTCAGAAAAAAATTGAGGAATACTGAAGCAGGCCAGAAAGAAAAAGCCAAAAGGAAAAGAAAAAGAAGAGAGAGAATCTTGAATGTCTTGTCTAGCATGACCTTCTAGGTTATCTCTGATTTTCATTGTCTTTTAGCTGTTTTTGTAACTCTCAAAGTTGTAGAGAATGGATAGTAAGGTAATGGTTCTTGTCCATGGAAATGTAAGTTAATTGTGTTGAGTGGAAAGAAATTGATTATCACCCTGTGAATAGACCTGTTTGGCATCTAGTTGTAAATTTATTTCAGAATTCCTTATCTGATTATATTTGTATGGTACTTTAAATTTTCCGTGGAACAGGCTGTAACATCTTACTGGTTCCCTCATTAATTATTGAGTTAAAATCTTTGACATGCTCATTTTATATTTGTATAAGAATCAGATTATACCTTCCTTTAAACAGTGTCTTTAACAATTTGACAATAAAAAATGTGATTCATACTTGCTGTTAAATTGTTTGGCTTTCAATTGGAGAGATAAGACAAATAACTACAAGTTGACATGCAATTTTGAGCTCTCTAAGTCAATGGGGTTGGTGTTACTATATATTTTCAGGGTGAATTGTACTGATCAATAACTATTTGCACTTATTATTCTTTCATTCCCTTTAACTGGTTGATTTGCAAGTCAGAAAATTCATGTGAAAAGATAAAAGAGTAAAATTCTGGGCTACTGTTGTAGCAGAAACTGGACTGGATCCTGGCGGAGAAACCAAGCGGCACTCGGAGACTAGGAGAATTGGATATTTATTAAAAAACACCGGTGGAAAAAGAAAAAATAAAAAAAAATAAAAAACACCGGTGGACTCAGAGGAGACCCTTCTCCAAAGATCTGAGCCCCGAGCACAATCAGGGAGGGTAATTTATACCCTCCTACTTGCGCATACTTGGTATTTTGGCGCGAACAGGGTAGGAAAGAAGAACCGGAAGGGCTTTGAGACAGGCACTGGAGTTCCCTTGCCGGTTTGGTCGGTCAGCTTAAAGTACAGTTTTTCCTTATCACTGTAGCCACAGGGATTTAAAATTATTTTTTCGATGAGACTTATTTTTTCCATTATCAAAATGGAATTCAATTAATATTTAGAAAATAATAAATCACTGGAAAAAATGGAAATCATAGAAAAGCAAGGAGAATAAAAAAAAACTCCCACAATTCTACTAAGTAATGCAAACACTGTGGTATATTTTCTTCTAGATTTTCTGTGCTTAGTTGTGGCATTGTTTTTGTTTTTAGTTTTGTTTGGCTGTTTGGTTTGTTTCTCTTCACAGCGTATGCAGGTTGAATGATACCCCCATTCCACCCCACCCCACCCAAAAGATACCCACATTTAATCCTAATGTGGGAGGTTACATGGCGAAGGGGAATTAAAACTGCAGGTGGAGTTAGGGTTGCTAATCAGCAGACCTTAAAGTAGGCACATTATCCTGGATTATTTAGGTGTGCCCAATATAACGATGAGGGTCCTTAAAAGTGGAAGAAGGGGGCGGAAAAGAACGCCGGGGGACGGTGGCTTGCTGGAGAAGAGGGCCACATGCCAAGAAATACAGATGGCCTCGAGAAGCTGTGAAAAGCAGGGAAATGGATTCTCCTCTAGAGCACTCCAGAGGAATGCAGTCCTGCAGACACCTTGATTTTAGCCCACTGAGATGCATCTCAGACTTGGGACCGCTAGGACTGTGAGATAGTACATGCAGATTGTTCAAGCGGCTGAGTTCATGATAATTTATGGCAGCAATAGGAAGCTAATACAGCGTACATACACAGATTTAAAAAATCTATTGTTATATCATATGTTATAATACATACCCGCATGTTATTTTAAACTTGGGCAAACAGATTTGTAACAGATACCTCATAGTTTACTTAATCATTCTTTTACTATTGGCAATTTAGAATATTTCATTTTTTTTCTATTATAATGATGTGTTTTTATTAGTATCTTCGGGCTTTTTGTATCATAAAGCTTTTTGTATATTTTACATTATTTCCCTAAGACATATTCACAGAAACAGAATTAAAGAGTCAAAGGGTAGCAGCAGGGGTGCCTGGGTCTTGCAATCAGTTAAACGTCTGACTCTTGATTTTGGCTCCGGTCATGATCTCAGGGTTGTGGGATCGAACCCCTGGTCAGGCTCTGCATTCAGTGTGGAGTCTGCTTGAGATTCTCTTTCTCTCTCCTTCTCCCTATGCTCCTCCTCCCCCCTCAAATAAATAAATAATCTTAAAAAAATAGGGTAGCAGAATTTTTAGGACATGATGTTTGTGAGGAAGAGCAGAGGAAGGTCACAGAATTCCTATTTCTGAATTTCAGCTTTTGCCAAAGCACCTCAAAAAAACCGAGGACGTAACACCCCCTGCGTTCTTTATCACCTCCCTCAGTTGTCCAGGGAGGAGATAACCCCAAAAGAAGAATCAGGCAAATTCTGAAAATCTGGGTGACAGTCTTAGAGACGACTCAGGTGCAGAAAGCTGTAAGGTGACGTCATTAACCTTGGAAATAAGCAACTGATGAAAGGTACAGAATTTAGCAGAGCTTCTGGTTGAAAACCTGGCTCTTTCACATACACCTAAGAATGACAATTTATGCAGTTACAACTCGGACAAGACAGTGACCATCTTGGGATGGGGCCTCACAGGGTGATCAGCACAATTTTCAAGAAGGTATTTTGAGGAGGGATAAGAAATGCTTCATTTGGTACCATGGTTCAGGTGCTTGCTAATTTCTAGTAAGAGAGAATTTAAAATGCATGTTGGGACCAACTGCATTGTTTTTAATACATATTTGTAATCCGCTGCATGGTAACCAACCTGTAATCCTTATTCTATAGTGCAGGCTAAGTGATTCCCAATAAATCCTATTATTATCTTCCTGAAGGGTTACAATAATGAATCTCTCATTTTATTTTATTTTATTTTATTTTATTTTGTTTTATTTTATTTTGTTTTATTTTAATTTTATCCCAGTATTTCTATAGCTGAGTATCTTGGGCGAGTTGACCTACTTGAGAGCTGTATTCAGAAATCCTGTATCTGGAATGTGCAGACCAGGTAAATAATGCCTTCTGCCTCTTCCTTCCCCCAAGGCCATATGGAATGTTGCCTTTGGATGTGCTACACAGCTCACTGTCACATCCTGACTTTGTAATTTCAGAGGCTAGTCCTTGAACAAGATTAAAATGATGCAACCAGTTGGGGAAAAAAAAGAATGTGAAGTCTTTCAATTAACTATTAACTATTCAGTTAACTATTTCCTGGGTTCTCTAGATAACTAGTGGAAGGGAGGTTTTAAGCTCTTAAGCCAATCTTAGTGAAATAAAGAAGCTTTGATTCTTAGATAAGCAGGAAGATGTGAAACTGGGGAAAATAAAGGAACTCAAAGGTCCAAGCATTATGTGAATTATTATATTTTAAATTTTCCATTTATTAAAACTTTCCCAGCTATCAACTCCTTCTCTCTACTTACTTTACAGATAATTACACTTAACGTTCCAGGAGAAGGTAGATCAGGACAGGCTGGAGTATTTGTTAGGGGTGTTTATGGACTGGGAGATGCTCTCGTGGGAGACATACCTCCAGGAATGATGCTCAGCATTGAACAGCAGGAAGACTGCTGAGTGGAAAATGTGTCATTTCAGGATGGAGTCAGACCTTAACTCTGATATGAACGGGTATAAAATTAGAGAAGGAGAGCATTAGTGTTGACCTAGAAAGACTGATGTAAGGTTATAATTTCATTAGAATATGGTTGGTTGGTTGGTTTTTGAAGGAGGTAAGTTTTATATGGGACTACAAGGAGGATGGGGCTATTATAGATATTCATTTAAACTACTGGGAGTAATAAGGAAGAACACGGAATAAAATGGCAACGATTGCTCAGAAGCTAGCCTGCAGTTGCTCTGTTTTATTTTCCCAGGGTAGAGACATTTGCTTAGAATGAAATGGATTTCAAAATAATCACTTTCATCCTAAATGAGTCTACCCAGGAAGAAAAAGCTATTAAGCCATCAATGCAGCCCCCTCCCTGTTCCTCACCTAGGTATTAGAACAAAATGTTTGCAAACCAAGGACCTCATTTTCAAGAGAGGCCCTGTAGGTTAAGAACCTTGCTCAGGGAACCTTAATTTGCAAACATATTCCAAATATTTACCTAAAACTTAAGTTCCTAAAATATCAATTGTTTGGAGATAAGATTCTGAGGACCATGATGTTATGTAAAAAAGTAGAGTATGAAACCACTTTGGAGATGCGAATTTGCAAAAAATAGTTTCTGAATCTGTAGTTGTTTCAACATTCAATTGTGTGAATAAATTAAGTATTCTAATTCCTCATTCTTGCTTTGCATATGTAAATATGGTGTTTTGTACTTGTAGAATTGTTTAGATAATTAGAGAGTTGGATTCTGAGCTCAAAAAATCAAATCTTTCAAGACACATTTGGCTGAGAAAAGAGTGGGACAACTGTTTTCATCTTTGCTTTTTTTGGGTTATGAGAAAAAGAAAGTTTTTTTGGTCAACCTAAGTTATATTGCCGCCTACCTCTCAGAGTGAATTGGCAGTTTGTGTGTGGAAATTAATGAATCAAAGAGAAAACTAAATGGGGATTTTTTTTTTTTAAAAAGGGGGGAGTGAGATTAATGCAGAAAAGTGTCCAGCAGTGCACAGGTGCCAAACACCTATGCCACTGGGCAGTTTCAAGGGCTTTGTACTTGAGGGGAAGCTTAGGTCGAGGATTGATTGATTTACTGATTTATTCAATAAATATCTACTGAGCACCCAGTTGGTGGCAGACAGTCCGTTAAGTGCTGGTAGCTCAGGAGCGAACAGGGCAGGTGAAACTCAAGCCCAGTTGGAGAGGACCCAGAGACAGCATCACTGGAGTCTTGAGGCAGGAAGTGGGGTTGGAGCGCTGACCACCAGGGAAAGACATTTCTTTGTTTCCATTTCATTGGCTCCCTGTACCAAGCAGGGGTCTGAAAAAGTCTCTGGAATACCTAGCAGGTTCCCTGGACCTAGCAAGGCAAGGTTTGGGGCTGGAGACCACACATTCAGAGACTTGTCCTTTTGAGTATATTGGGATGATCTAGGTCTGGGGTTTCTCAAGCAGGGTTAGGCCATTAATATGAATAGCTAACAAACAGTTACTTAGCTTCTCCTAGGTTCTAGGCACCATAAAGATACTAGGGAATCAAAGTACTCACAGACTCTGCCCTCATGCAGTTTCAAGACTAGTGAGACAGACAGACTAATCAAATAATAGAAGAAACAAAAATGTGATTACAAACTAAGATCAGAAGTTCAAGGCTCTGCAAGAGTGCAGAATGGGGGCTTTTTGAATGTGCTGGGATCTGAACGGAGAGTAGAGTTTAGTAGGAGAGGGGGAGGGAGAGGCTCATTGTAGAAAGAGGCCAGTTTGTGAGAATTTCTCAGACTCAGGAGGGAGAAGACCACTATGGCTGAACCACAGAGAGTGGCAAGAGCAACAAGAGTGATAAGGCTGTGGTCAGGGCAGGCAAGAAAGGCAGGTACAAAGAGAGGGAGAATCTTCTTGATGCAAGTTGGGCTGCTGGTGGCTTCTAGCAAGTTCAGAGAGAGGCTCTCTGATAACCGGCTAAAAAGCCAGGGTGGGAAGTGAGAAGGGGGAGGGGAAGAATTGGATAAATGTTTTTCAAAGTTAGGCTAACAGTAGACACATATACTGAATGAGAGTAGCTTGTTATAACATTCTAAGTTCAAATGGAGTAAGACGCTATTATGAAATACCAATATACCATTGGTTCATCCACATCTAGTTACCTTCTCTATTTCCTGAGCATTAGGAGTGATCTGATAACACATTTCTTACAATGTAGCACAATGCCTGCCTGGAGTATGCACTAAAAATTTGCTGGTAGATTAAGGTAAATTTAATCACAATAATTACTACCCTGTAGACTAAACCTAATGAAGACCTTATGATGGAAATCTAAGCACTGGGGTGGGGGAGACAACTAGGGGTCATAATTACATAATTTGTATATTCATCTCAAAAGCTGAGTTGACTAAGTCCTAGAGAACAGATTTGTTTGTTTGTTTTTTAATAATCACTGAAATTTTGGGATAGTTCAGAGCCATTTTTTTTTATGTTAAGCATGAGACTCCATGATTGTAGGAATCTTGTCTGCATGGTTTACCTTCCAAAGGTTTATCTTTGGAGGTAGGTGGGGGAATGGGGTAACTGGGGGATGGGCATTAGGAGGGTGTTATATGCAGGTGATGAGTCCCTGAACTCTATCTCTGAAACTAATAGTACACTATATATTAATTGAATTTAAATAAAATAAAATTTAAAAAATTTTTAAAAAGGTATATCTTATCTGAGAAAAACTTCAAAGTCATTTAAAGAGGTGATCCTACATGTTCTCATGTATATTTTATACTCTAGGTCTGGTATCATGGCTAGTATTCTGACTTAATGCATCCCTTTCTGTATTTAGTTGAACTAAAAATTTTCATTTATTTTGTTTGGGTTTAAAGTAGCAGTTTTCAAACAAGGGCCCATACAGACTGGGAAGTACAGAAGATATTGCAGGAGCTCCAAGGTCATGGAACCCTTTAGGTGAATCAATTTCCAGACCATTGGTCTCTGCACTGGCTCTTTCCTAAAATGAATCTCCCAGAGAGAATGGCTATGGTGGGCCAATTACCCTTCCCCACCACCCTTCACGATCACTCTCCTTTATTCTGTAAAGAAAAGCATGCGTCTGACCCATCTCTAATCTTCTTATACAGCAGAACAGTGATATTTGAGACTGTAAGGCTCCTGAGGAAGGCTCCTGGAAGAGAGAAGCAGAGCAAACTTGGAGAAGAATTACTGATGCATGCTGCACTTTATTTCTGAATTATTTCAGCAACAAACTCATGTCTTTCTGGCTCAGTCCATTTCACGATAAAGTTGAATTGATAGGAAATACAAAATGTGATTGAACATGTTTATTAAAATAAACAAGGAAATCAGACATTTTTTGTTAGAAAGTAAGTTTGGTTTAGTAGATTGGTTTGACAACAAGGACAGCCTTTGCACATTAGTTCTAGGGCAGACATTTTCTATAGATTTAATCAGTTAAATTTTCGGCTCCATAGTTTTGTCAAATTTATGTGGAAAGCGTATGTCAATATAAAATATATAGGTAAATACATCCTCTGCAATAATTGAAACCTACCGTAAAAGTTCTAGAAGTCAACTTAAACATGTGAGAAAGGTTACTCGGTTTCTCAAGAGCTCATGGATTTAAAACATTATCTGGTGGGAATAAGAGATGTGTGGCAGACCAGGAAATGAGTCTCCCAAACTTCTCATGATGAAAATGATTTACCATTAATTACTTTAAACATTAAGTAAACAGGTTTCTTGGAGATTGATTATGTACATGTATATATTCATGTATGCGCAGATCTCTATTTCTCATAGTTGTTCAGGGGACAAACGATGGATTCATTGAGTTGTTTTCTTGACACTCTTCTCTTCTTTTAGGGTAACATAGGCTATCTTCTGTGCAAAGTCGTCTCCCAGGGGTTTAGAAACAAACCTGTCATTTCAATTCTTAAACACTCTGAAGTCAGGGCCAAGAGTGTTGTAACTTCAGATCTGCTATTCAAAGGTCTGTTTTCTCTCTAAAAAAGTAATTTGTTTGTTGTAGAAAATTTTGAAAATACCATTTTCTACATTTCTACTTTGTTGTATATCCTTCTATTCATTTTTCTATGTACAGAAATTATTTTCTTCTTTCCTTTTTTCCTCTTTTCTACATTGGAATTTTATTATTACAATTGGTAACTATTTTTAAATTTCATCAATACATCTCGATCATTTCCACATTTCATTAAATGTTATTCTACAGCATCATTTCTTTTTTCTTTTTTCTTTTTTTTAAAGATTTTATTTATTTATTTGACAGAGAGAAAGAGATCACAAGTAGGCAGAGAGGCAGGCAGAGGGAGAGGGGGAAGCAGGCTCCCCGCTGAGCAGAGAGCCCGATGCGAGGCTCGATCCCAGGACCCTGAGATCATGACCTGAGCTAAAGGCAGAGGCTTAACCCACTGAGCCACCCAGGCGCCCCTATAGCATCATTTCTAATAATTGAGTAGTATTCCATCGGAAGGAGTTACCATAATTGACTCTATATTTGGCAGACTTAAGTAAATATGTGGATCCTTTTCAAAGGAAAAATAAATTCCCATGTTACCTTCAGGGTTGACTTAGATTATTTTTATTATGTTGTTAGTCCTCTATATAGAAATATAAAAATTAGATTAATTCTTCATTGTCCTCACTTGTCTACAAATATAAAACCAATATAAATTTACGTTTAAATTTAGATATAAAGTCAGTATAATTAAAATGCCAACAGCCATTTAAGAAGACAGTTGATGTTTAATAGTAGGATGAAAAATGTTTTATATTTTTTTCTTTGGCCTGGTTCATTTGATTTTGGGCCTCATGGATTATCATCTGAATCACCTTGAAAACCATCATCATTTTTTTTCCTTCTAATAATAAGCTAATTTTAAACCAGAGGTCTATTATTATCACGGGTCAATCACTTTAATGATGTACCTCAAAATATAATATCAACAAAAGTTTCAACCAAAATACTTTGCTGCTAACCTTATTCTTGTTAGATACAAGTCCAGCTCCTCACGGCGTGAGTATGATAGTGACAGCTGTTTGCCAGGTGATAACTCAATCCTCCCACCATTCCTCTGGGAGCTGCTGTGTCATCTCTGTTCTTAGAGCACTCCATGCAGTTAGCCTTTGCTTGGCACTACCAGTGTGACTATAAAACAAACACAGACTTGGACATTGAAATCATAGCTTAGCTGTGAGTTATAAGTTAGTCTACCAGATGGTCCAGAATATCTTTACATTGACATATTTTAGATTACCATCAAAATAAAAACACAAGATTAAAAAAAAAAAAAAGCTTCTTTCATAACTCAGACCCTCAAGTTATAAGGCTTTTGGAGGCCTAAGTTGACCAACTTTTCTATTGCTCGATATGTGGTATATTAGTTTTCTATTGCTGTTGTAACAAATTACTACAACTTAGTTCTTAAAACAACACAAATTTTTAAAATCTTATAGTATTAGAGATCAGAAACCCCAAAATTATGGTGTCAGCTCAGCCATGTTCCTTTTGGAAGCTAGGGACGTGTCTGTTTCCTAGTCCTGTCCAGCTTCTAGAGATCACCACATTCATTGGCTCATGGCCCCTTCCTCTATTTTCAAAGACCATCACTCCAACCCCTACATCTATTACCCCATCATCTTCTATAGTGTTGGCTCAATTTGCCTCTTTTTTATATAAGCTATCTTACGATTATATTGGGCTCATCCAAATAGTCCTGGATAATCTCAGATTCCTTAACTTAGTCATATCGGCAAAATCTTTTTTACCATGTACAGTAACATATTTGGAGGTTCTGGAGATAAAGATGTGGACGTCTTTGGGGAGGACATTATACAGCCTACCATATCTGAATACTAGAATCTCCCCTTATTACAAACAAGGCCATGATGCTGTCTGTACATTATGAACAAGGCTGTGAGGTTGCATGTTATTACTTTCATTAGAAATGATTATTCTTTCAGGATAAAGTTCTAGTGCTGTAATGTACAAACCACAGGGTAGGTATGCTTTTTAAAGAGGGCTTTTTGATAAACAATGCCAAATTACCCTCTGGAAGAGTTGTACCAAATGACACTCCTGACAACAGTGCATAGAATAACTTTTCCAGTCCCTTGAGCACAATGGGTATTTATTATTTGTTAAAAATCCTTTGTTATTTGATAAGAAAAAAATTGTTATTTTATTTTAGGGTAATTTGACCTTAATTATTTTGATGACACTGGACATTTTAATATTCACTGGTCATTGTACAAAAGAAAAAAGTTTAAAGGGAAAATTTTGTCAAGGATCTGTGGCTTTCGGAGGTTAACTTTTTTATATAGAAACCACGTAACCTTAAGTGGCACCTTTCTCAAATTGCAGCATCAGGAGGAAAATGTAGAATGCCTTCGAGTTGAACTTTACATCTTGGAATGTTTAGGAGAGGGAGGTCATTGTTTAGATAAATGCAAGGATCATTATATTCAGAAAGAAATTAATTCCACCCAGCATGTCTCCTGTGGAGAGGCTCCTGGGGAGAGTCGTTAGGGCCTTCTCACTGAGAGAGCCTGGTCACACCGATGCATGGTAGAGCTGGAGGGTGTCCCTCGTTGCTGGTGCGCTGGGCTGTGGTCTTCTCTCCAGGCCAAGCACCTTGTGATGCAGTCACCTTATGGCTCAGTCAAAACTACCTATTTTGTCTCAGAGCAATTATTACATTATCGTTATAAACACAGGACTGTCAGAAAAACTTTCTAGATTCACAAAAAGTCAAAAAGAATTTTTATAAATGGTTACAAGACACAACCACTGCATGCTCACTGAGTAAAAAATTTAAGTTCAGATAGACAAAATTAAAAAAACAACAGAAACTAGGCATGATGCAGAAGGAATATTTCCTAAGGCCTTCTCTATCCTTAGGATGGTTGAGAAGCCAGAGGCCTGGGATACTAATAACAGAGTCTGGAATGGTAAGACTGAACACATCAGATAAAATGGGCAGGGTTGTAGAGGTCACTAGATTTTATTTGCTTATGTAGACTCTCTTCTTTCTCCCTCCAATCTTGTTGCCAAGTTAGGAAGACAGGCAAAACACAAGGCATTTAACCCTAAGGAAACCATGCTAAAATATTTGCTCTCAAGAGTTTTGGGAGCCAACAATATCCTTTCTTGCTCACTGAATCCCACTGGAGCTTTGCTTTCCTTAAAGAAGACAAGTGTCAGTGGTTTTCTTCCTTTAAGATCTCCAGGAGGAGGCTGTTTTTAGCTGAGAGCTGCTGCTTTGCCTATCACTGTAGTGCTGTGTAGGATGCCTGGTAGAGAAGGCAGCTGGGGAGGAGGAAGTCAGAAAGTGAATGCGTGTCAGAAGGAAGCTCTGGAATAAAAAGGGAATGTGCTAGGACTTACGCACTCAGCAAATGCAGCTTTTAGGCGTAGCGGACCAGGATGCCGTTGGCAGGAAGTAGCTTTCTGGGCTTTTTCATTTGTTTGGTGTTCTAGGAAGATCTGATTTATTTGTGCCATTGCAATGATATTGTTAGGTTAAAAAATATGTTTTCTTATGCACAGTAATTAACAACAGGATCTGCACACTAGAATATTCCAGGATCTAAAGAATGCTAGGCATTTTATCGGCTGCAGCCAGCAGATGGTGATAGCGTACCATGAAAAAGCAAATAAATTGGGCTTGGTGAGGCTGTGAGGTTCAGGTTTGTTTTGCTTTGTTATTTAAGCTTGACAGTACCCATCTATATATTCTGTGGGCACAGAGCGTTTGAGCCTGGTCTAATCTTAAACTTGTTTTATGGTGATATCATTATTTTTTACTGCTACAAATTAACTGTCGGTTTCAATCTACCCCATGTTTCAGCTGCCTTCGGGGATCTTTGTGTCAGTTATGCAGCTTTCCAATTTTATGGCTGAGATCAAGAATGATTCCTTAAAGGCACATGGGAAACAATGTGTCTTTCGAATGAAAAGTGAAGAAGTTGATGTGAGCTTTGCTACATGGCCACCGATGTAGGTGTGCAGGAAGAATGGATGAAGACAAACCACGAAGGCCCCAGTTCAGACTGAAACGTGAGTGTCTTGACATTTACTCAAGTGCAATCATTCATGCAAGCATTGACAGTGACCTACTGTCAGTGGAGTAAAATGGAGCTACGTGAGTTCTAATATTATCTTACTGAGTCATGTTCAAACATGTGAAACCGGAAAGGGAACTTGTGGCAACAGAAGTTCCAGATCCATAGGAAATTCTCCCACTCTGACATAAACTATAAACTCACACAAAGCCACTCCTTCTTTCTCCTTTGCTTATCAAGTGCCTACTAGGTGCCCACTCTTGTTCCAGGGGCTATAAAGCCCTTGTGAACTTACTGGGCAAAAACCTGATTGCTATTTAATCTTTTCTTGAAGTGTAAGAGCAAAAAGAAATTAAGATCCTCTTTATAGAGCTGGCTGAACACCATTGATTGATGTTAAACTTGAAAGAGAAAGGGGTCATGTTCCATCTTGCCCCAGTCAAAGAATTCCATCAGCAACATACTGTCATAAATCTGTCACTGGATTCTATGACCAGCTAGCACACGGTCCAATGATGTACTAAGAGACAGGGAAAAATCCCAAAAGCCAATAAAAAAGTCCAGCCTGTTTTTCACATGTGGGATGGACAGAGTGAGCATGAGTTCAAGCTTCCTGCCAAATTATCTGGGATCTACCAAATGTTTGCTACTCTAGCTTCCTAAGTAATGTGGTATGTACTCTTAGAACTTGTCCATTTTGATCGGAAATGAGTAACCATGGCTATCTCCAGGCATGTTCAATCTGATCCAGGCCCTTTCCAGGTCTTATTTCAATTTTTAGAACATTTATTCAAGGTGGGCATTATTATGCTCTTTCTACATATAAGATAACCGAGGTTTAAAGAGGTTGATTAATGTGCCTGGTAAATAGCCAAGCATGAAATCCAACAAAGGTCTGTCCACGATCTTCTCACTTTGCCCTATACCCTTTCCTTTGAAGCATTGGTGGCTATACACTGTTCCATTGGCGAGAACAGATATGGAAGAGCAACAGAGGCAGCAAGCCCAATGTTTGGGCTGAGTGCATGACAGACATAAAGACGTCAGGCAGAAGGTATGAAAGAGTGGGCCCTGAGGGGTCCCCTCACACAGTCCACAGAGCTTGGGAATGCTGGGAAACAAAGTCTGCCGACATGGTCTGGAGGCTTCGGCCACACAAACGGGGCGGCTTGTGCTGAGCAAAGGCTTCAGGGCAGCAGAAAGACCGTGGAGTTAAAGGCAGAGAAACGAGGCACAGTTGGAACTGCCACCCCAGGAAAATCTTTGCTTGAATACAGGGTGCAGAGGATGGATAGTGACGCACTGGTCTTTTTAGCTCCGCTCTCCGACAGGGATAACGGCACGACACGCAGAAGCATTCTGAAACTCAGACAGCCAGCGGCATTTATTTATAGAGAGAAAGTGCACAAGGTGGGATAAATGCACAGAAACACTTTGAACACTAAGCGTAGTACAAATGGGTTCACTATTGATCCTTCGTGGAAATGTGCATGTCTGCCTCATGAACAAATACCACTCCCGAGACTGCCTTTAACAAAATATTTAGTCTGACCTCTCCAGACTGCATTTACAAGCTCGTTTTTCTCTTCATGTTTTAGGGCTTTTCACGGAGATGTAAGTAGGCTCTGTGCAGCAGTCCCAGAAGACGGTCACAAGAAGAGTTGCAGACAATAGAGAACAATCCGAAGTGATTGTGCAGTGGGTTTCCATTGAAAGGTCTCATATAAAGGCTGGAGAAGAATGAGAAATTATGAAAGTTAACATAAAGGGCCATAAAGGCCTGTAAGGGTATAAGGTCCTACACAGCAGCTCGTGGGGGAGTGCCAGGATGAAAATCAGCAGGCATTGCCTGTAATGTTTCTACCCCCAACCTGACTCCTTTTCCATATGCACATGATTGAATCTATTGGGACTAGAAATAGTCAAGTGTGGAGAACTACTTAGGGCAGTTTAAGAATCCATTAGAATCATTAGAACTCTTCTGAGCTTGCCAGAATAATCAAATTTATATCCAATTGGAAACTAGTTTAACTGCCCATCTCCCTTACCTTTCCAAAAAACCGAAAGGAAAATCTTATGCAAGATTCACTCACAAATGCCTTGCAATGGTTCTTTAAGAACATTCGACTTGTCTCCAGCCAAAAATGCTTTCATATTTACATTACTGAGGGCCGCTGTTCAAAAGGGATTGTGACTTCCTTTTAATAGTCTGTGAACGAAGGTTGCTCATAGGGTGCTTGGGAACTGAGCAGTCTGTGCTTATAACATAAGCGATGTAAAAAATAAAAAAAAAATCAAGCTGCATATTTATTTGATTGCTCAAAGTTCTCAGTGCATTATCTGGATTGCCTGTCCGTTTTTGTCTGGGTTAATGTCAGAAGTTTTCAATTGCAAGTCCCTCCAGGAGAGGACTGATGTCATCTCCATCACTTTGAGAGCCCCAGGCTCCTCATCCAATAAGCATGTCTTGAGTGCCCATTATGAGCCAGGAGGTCTCCTCCAGTACCCAGTGCTCTTGCATCTAGAGATGGCAGCAAAGACATTTGCCTTCCCGCATAAATAAATACGTGTGGAGAATCAAAGCTTTTTTTTTCTTTCTTTCTTTCTTACTTTCTGCAAGCTTGTCTTTCCCCTCCCTTGATCCTGTAGAGGGAAGGAAGGGCAAAATCAGGCATGCTGTTTTTTGAATCTTGAATGTTCAATGCAAAGCTAAGGCTGATGTAAGTTCACCTAGCTTGGTGCTAAGGTGATTGCTGTTGGGTGCTGCGTGGCAGACATTGGTTGTTTGATTTTTCTTTTCCTTCCTTTCTTTTTTTTTTTTTTTTCTTTAATCTTTTCACGGTCAGGAGACAAACAAGAAAAAAATTGGCATTGTCTCAATTACCACATCTCCTACAAGAACTGCCATCCTTTTATGCTTCATGGCCTCCCACCAATAGCTTGCAGGCACTCTTGGTCATTAAGCTGTCTTGAGCCTGTAAACCACATGATATTTGTGGCTGTTCTAGGAGAACCAGAGCCCAAAGGTATATCAGTCAATAGCTTTAGTTAGATCCCAAAGATCTATCAATCTTAGGAGACTCACATGTTCAAACCTCTGTCTCTGTGGAAATGTTTTTGGGATGGCTGTCTAGACATCTGAAATCTTTGCCTTTTGATAAAAATCATTTATGTTTGGAGAAATGATTATATTTTTAGATCCTCTAATAGCCTATTTGGGATAGTGTTGCCGAAAGTAGGGAATGAGGTATAGTGATAAGCCCAGAGGGCTAGGCCTATGGCATTACTTAAAAACTTTCTGATCGGAGAGAGTTACTCTTTATAAGTCTCAGTATTTCAATCAGTAAAGTGGGTATAGTAATGCCTTCCTTAACTCTATTTAACAGAATTGAAGTACAAGTCTTTTAAAATTCCAAAATGCTTTTTAAGTGTATGGTTAGAAGGAAAAATAACATTTATTGAGCCTTTTAGCTGCATGACAAGCCATGCTAAGATAATACTATTGTATAAGGGGAGACCTTGCAATTTTTTTAAATGGCTTATTTATTTATTAGAGAGAGAGTGCACGTGCACGAGTGTGGAGAAGAACAGAGGGAGAGAGATGGGAAGTAGATACCCTGCTGAGTGGGGAGCCCAATGTGCAGTGCTCCCAGGACCTGAGATCACCACCCCAGTTGAAACCAAGAGTCAGACACTCAATCGACTGAGCCGCCCAGGAGCCCCAATCCTTGCTATTTTTATACATAAACAGAGCATCACCACACAAGCAGTAAGGCAGTATGTGTTTCATGGTTAAAACACTAGGCTTTGGAGACATGGTTTCGAATTCTAGCTCTGCCATTTTGTGACATTAACCTCTCTATTTTCTCATCCATAAAGCAAAGCTAATAATTTCTAATTCATGAAGTTATGGCAGAGATTGAGTGAGGTACCGTATGGCAAAATATCTAGCACAGTATGAATATAAAATGCATTTATTAGTTTGGAACTTGTGTACCTTTCTACCACAAAAGATAATTTCTATTTGCTTTAGGTGAAATACTATGGCCTCACTGAAGCTATTAATTTGAGAGTTATTTTTTTTTTTTTTAATTTCATGATAATGCTTGAATTTCAGGAGAGAAATCTAGTTTCAGCCAACAACATTTCCTGAATTGACCCCTCCCTCCACTGAGGAATTAACACTACCTTCAAGTTTGTAGTATCAGTCAGCCTTTATAGTGGCTAATCGTTCTATACTTAGATTCATGATCTGCCACAAGCTTTTGACCAAAAGAACCCATCACCATCTTGTTGCTGTGCTGCTCCTGCCTTGTCCAAAAGGGCTGAATTCAAATCACACTGGGTCCTGGGGAACATGCTGGTTAGGGAGGTGTTAAGATTTACTATATAAGCGCTCGAACTTTGGAGATAGGTCACCTGAATTCAAATCCGAATTTTGCTCATTAGTCACTTTGTGACCTTGAGAAAGCTACTTAACCTTTAGACTTCCACTTTTTCATCTTTAGTATGAGAGATAATGGTAATAGCCAACACTTATTTAAACTTTTTCCATGTGTTAGTTTCTATGTTGAACGGTTCACATGTACTAACTCCTTTAACCTATGACAACCTGTGAGATGGGGATTATTTCCAACACTCATTTTACAAATGAAAAAAAAAAAAATGGAGAAAAACCCAGAAATACATTTTCTAGGGGGTACACAGCTAGTAAATGTTCCAGCTGGGCTTTAATCCCTTTCACTAGCTTGTATTCTGGAGGTGGTAACACTTCATATTAGCATTGAACTCTTAATAGCACCTGACACCTTTAAACACAAAATAAATGTCAGTTAATTCTATTAGCAAAGAGGCTGTTCCTCTGGCTTTAGCACTTCTGTCCACCTAACTTGCATTTTCCTCAGCTGGATTTCTGAAGAGGTAAAATTTTCTGTTGGGAGACTGAGCTCTGGCTCATTAAAGAGGTAAACTCGTGTTAGTCCTAATTCAGAAAACTGGTCTAATCTTAGCCTCCTTGTAAACTTGGCAAAATTTTAATGAGAAGTTCCTACCCCTTTTTTCCTTCTTCTCCATATTCCTCTCCTTCTTACTTACTTTAGGAATACATTTCATAAATGTAGTCACTGATCCCCCTGACTGAATAACAAATATTAAAAATGAAGTCTTACTGTCTTGCTCCAATAATAAAACCAAAAGTTGCCATTTACTCTTTAAACCAGGATTCTAATTCCCAGACATGGCGTGTCAAGTCGATCTGAGTGTGAACAGAAGTATACTGATCCTCAGTACTCTCCCTCTAGAGAAGGTCAGGACACAATTGTGGCCACAAGAATGGCCACTGAGGCCTGACAAAAATAGCAGAGATTTGGTCATTCTGACAGCTTTTCTTGCTCCCAGGCTAAAAGACGTTTGGGGAAGGGTCGATGAAAGCTAATTATAATTTGAAGGTCTTGCCTTGATTGTATGAGGCCAGGGTTAGAAGCCCTTGTAAAGCTGGAATTTTGCTCTGCTTTTGGGAAATTATTTCTTTATGGATGTGGATGGAGCCGAGGAATGAGGGAGCATGCTAGAGGGAGGCTTGTAATAGCTTACGGCTGTCCTTTAACCGGAAGTCTGTCTGCCATTTTCCTCTTATCCTCTGGTTCTCGGTTTGTGATTTTTTTCACCACAGCAAGTATTCTGCCTCTTCCCTGTTACAGAAAATGTGACTTTCCTTATCTGTAAGGTGTCTTAATTTAGTGGAAAATAGAATTGAGTCCACTACCCACTCCTTGTTCCAGGAATGTTTTTCTCAAAATAGGAAATATATAATGTGTAGGCTGGGTGGCTAGAATTAGGTTGGATCAGTATGAAATGGGGAGATTTGTTTGCTTCAGAAAAAATATCCCACTGACTTGGCTGGCTGCAGAATCCAGGACAAATATCTGGACTCAGAGGTACAGAAATCAGACCATCCTGGGTGGATTATTGTAATGATGACCCTCCCCACGGATTCCTACATGCCCTTTTACCAAAGCCTTTTGTGGCCAAACTGGCATTTCTAGTTAAGATTTTAAAGCCATTGTATTTAATGCCTTGTCTTACTGATTAGGTCAAAAGAGAAAGAAATGGACTTTCTTTTAGAGGTAGGCAAATCTTTTCTTTCTCTGTTTTTATAATGAACTCAAATATAAAGCTGTCTGTTCTCTAGACATCCAGATGAAATTAATCACCTCAAAATGGGGAGTGGAGAGAAGAGAAGTTGGAAGTACAAATAATACGTTTGAGTTTTTTGTGGTTTCAAAAGCCCACCCATCTGGGTAAAGACTACCAAATTTATTGCTATCTAGCCTTTGGGTTCTTATTTCCTATCTACTTGTTGGATAATAAAGACTTAGATTTGTTTTGACTGTTTCAGTACACCACAGAGCAACAATGAAAATGCGAATCACTCCATCTCCAGCACGGCGTCTGGGAGGAAAGAAGGTAAAAATGACTCACAGCATGTTTGGAATTTCTAATGCCCATAATTGAAAAATGGGGGCAGTCACAAACCACAGCAGAAGTGTACATTTCTTACTGGGTGAAGGATGTCCGTGTAAAAGGACTCACAAAATGCAAATAAAACTTATACCTGAGTTGAGGAAACTTCTTTCTACCACCCCCCCCCCATCTCTTAATGGAAAACTTCATTCTTTCATTAAAAAAAAGAATTGTGTTTTGTGATTTATAGAGTCTTACTGCTTTTTCTTTGAGTTGAATGTTAACATTCTGCCTTGTGCTAATAACTTAATGGATATTCTCAAAACTGGCAGCTTTTCTTTTATGCGGGAAGAAGGAATAATTCTGAATTAAGAGCACCAAAATAGGTTAAGGATACATTATGTCAGAGGCTGTAGATTGTTAACAAGCAAAGGAAGCACAAGTCATAGGTTATAATACAATTAAAGGCAACTGGGTAAGATTGCCAGCCATTCCATCCCCATGACTTCCCCTGTTGATACCAGAGGTGACCCTTTCCAGTCTGACTAAAATTTGCCAGAGTCCTAGGTATTTTTTGAATTTCTGAGTGGATCGCAATTAGTGAATGTAGTAGATGCTGTGGGTGCCCCTGCCCAGATTCCTTTACACTCTCCTGCTTGTCAGACCCTCCCCTGGAGAGCTGTCCCTGAAGAGCGCCCCTTCAATCTACAAGCACTGGAACTACTACCTTAGTCTTTGATTCCAGGGTGTCCAGACCTACAACAGTCAGTTTGCCAATATATGTTAACTTATTTTCTGTAACGAATTAACCAATACACTGCCATTATGAACCAGAATTCCTCTGAAAACAAATGACTGTCTCCAAATTGTTGAAGTCTGTTCTATTGATCCTTAATAAACCTTTGCAGCAGCAGAAGAAAAATTCCTTCAGTTCGGCACTGTTCTCTGTGCAACCTTTATCCATTAGCTTACACGAAAGAAGCGTGGTTGGTGGAGTATCAAAGCCACAAAGGTTGGAAATTTGAACTCAACGACTGATTCCTACTCCCTTCTTTCCATTTTGGTAGGTTTGTCTAATACTAACTCTATTTATAGCGCTCCTTCTAAAAGCTTGGCTTTCAAGTTAGAACTATGTCCTGCCACAATAGGAACAGCCATTATGATGGCCTTAGTATGTTGTTGTCATCTGGTTGACACTAGAAGAGATTTTCACTTGGAATCAAGTAATCCATCCGTGTCCGAAATGATAGGTGTTTTCAGGGTCCTTTGTCATTAGAAAGGTGATTGGGTAAATGTCTGAAAATCTGTACTGGTTTTAAGGAAATTAGCCTAGAGCCCATTCTAATCCAGGCAAAAAATTTGCAAAATTTGAAAGTCTCCTTGTAATTGCTACCAGCTAGTGGCACAAGGGTGGGCTGGTTCAGCAACTGGAAGAACGGTGATTCTAGCTGACAGGCTCAGTCCTCCAGGAAATGTCAGGTTGACCCTGCCTCTTAGAGAAACAGAACATACATAGAGGTGATGAAAAAGGACACAGGGAATAGAACTATTTTAAAGGAATTATTTCTGTTGGGTGGGGCAAAGATACATGACTCCGCAGTGGAAATTTCCGCCCTTCACAGACATGAAAACTGTGCTTCGAACCAAACATAATGTCTAAAAATGTTGACTGATAAACCAAACTGAATATTACTGATTCTCAATACAGTATTTTGGTCTAAAGAAATTGGATCTTTGTTTCTACCATGTTACTGCTTATTTATAATCAATATATTCTAATTAAATCTACAACCTTCTTTTAGAGCAAGCATGTGCTTGCTATTTTCTTTATTTTTTAAAAAGATTGATTGAGAGAGACTGAGAGAGAGAGAGAGAGCAGAGGGAGGAGCAGAGGGAGAGAGAATCTTGAAGCCAACTCCCCACTCAATGGAAGCCTCACTCAGGACTCAATCCCAGGACCCTGAGATCATGACCTGAGCCTCCCTCCCACCGACACCCCCCCCCCCCCCGTGCCTCTGCTGTTTTCTATTTAGCCATTATTTTGGTTCAATTTCTTTATGTTCACAGGTGATTTTTGCTAGATTCGGAGGATGTAAAGCTGTTAGCATTTAATCTTTGGGATGCATCTCCTTGAAGGTCAGTGTACCTGAAAAGTCAGGTAATTGTTTTGTTTTGTTTTTTGAGACAGAGTGGGAACGTGATAGTGCCTGAGAGCAAGAGCAGGAGCAGGGGGTGTTGACATAGGAAGAGGGGGAGAGAGAATCTTAAGCAGGCTCCACACTCAGCCTGGAGCCCCGATGCAGAGCTCAATCTCGTGACCCTGAGATCATGACCTGAGCCAAGATCATGAGTCAGATGCTTAACCGACTGAGCCACCACTCAGGTGCTCCTCAGGTTTTTTTTATTTTTATGGTACAACTTATAGTTTATTTGTGAAGATCACAGACTTTCACATTTTAAGGCTATCTACCAGGGATTCCATTCCAAAAAGGCCACTGCTTTTTAAGAAAATATAAACACATTTTGTTGTTGAAACTCCAAACAAAAAAGCTTGGAACTTGTTGTTCATTACTAAGAAAGTAGATGCAATTATTGTAGCTACTAGTGTCCGTATTCAAAATCCATTCTTCACTCACCATATGATTATCACGCCACTTTAAAATGGCTAGATAGACCTTTGAAAGTTGGTTCCTTTGTATGCTGTCTGATACGAAGGAGGGAGGCAAGACTTGGCGAGGCAAAAGAAAAAGAATTACTTCAGAAAATCTGAATTATACCCTCCTATTTTCTTTATGGCCCGCATGCATTTTATAACCATCTCCATCTAAATGAGAAATCTCTTAAAGTTTTGAAAACAAGAATGGTGGCAGTGATACAATATTTGTCTTTAGGTTTCATATTAGACAAAAATTTGGTATATAAAAATGAACTTCAGGGGCACCTGGCTGGCTCAGTTAGTTAAGTGTCTGCCTTCGGCTCAGGTCGTGATCCCAGGGTCCTGGAATAGAGCCTGAGTCGGGCTCCCTGATCGGCAGGAAGCCTGCTTCTACATCTCCCACTCCCCCTGCTTGTATTCCCTCTCTTGCTATCTCTCTCTGTCAGATAAATACAATTTAAAATAAATAAATAAATAAATAAATAAAAATAAAAATGAACTTCAAATTTTACATTTTAATGTGCTGTGTTCTTAGAATGTTTTATTCTTTTTCGTATTTGCAAGATTCACTGAAAGGGATTGCAATGGAATTTGAAATTTTAAAAGCCCAGGAGAATAAAATGTTTACTTTGATTAGCTCAAGCATTTCTAGTAGCATTTTTCCAAGTCAGAATCTGGCAGGGTAAAACATTATTGGGTAAGAGGAAGGACATATGCTTCTAGAATGTCTATGTTATGTCCGAGTTGGTTTAATATATTGATTTAAAATTTAATGTTTCTTTTCTGATTTTCTTTTCCTAATTGTTTTTTTTGCCCATTTTTAGAAATAAACCATGATGTCTTCGACTGAAACTAGAACTTCCACTATCAACCTCTTTTAGTAGTTTGGCCAAATAATTATTTGACCAGATTAACTGTTAATCATCAGTAAATATGTAATTTTTTTTATAGCTACAAATATGAGTGATTGAAAAAACATACTGTTAATATTATGGAAGCCTTAAAATGGTTAAACCTCAATTATAAAAGTTCGTATAAAAGGCAAAGATAATAATCCAAGTGATTGATATTTCAGAAATAATCTGATATGTTAGCATGCCTTTATCTGATCATTAGAGAGAATTTTCTTCCATAATTAAAAAGTTTAAGGCTAACATAATTATTAATTTACATATTCTACCAACTAATGACATATTAAGGCCATCTAAAAATACTCAAGTTGAAGGTCACACAATCTAGAAATAAAGCATTTATTTTATGCACTTAATTTACTAAATGAGGGGTGCCTGGGTGGCTCAGTTGTTAAGTGTCTGCCTTCGGCTCAGGTCACAATCCCAGGGTCCTGGGATGGAGCCCTGCATCACATGGGGCTCCCTGCTCAGTGGGAGGCCTGCTTCTCCCTCTCCCACTCCCCCTGCTTGTGTTCCCTCTCTCGCTATCTCTCACTCTTTGTCAAATAAATAAATAAAATCTTTAAAAAATCTTTAAAGATTTTAAAATCTTTAAAAATTTTACTAAATGAAATTCAGCAAAACTGAACAATTGAGAATTATCTTCAAGCAGGGAAAATACAAAAGCATACAGCTACAAAAAAAAAAAAAGAGAGAGAGAGAGAAAACTCACAAAAAACTTTGCAAAAGTCCCCAAGTCTTTGCAATGCATAATGGTAATTATCTCATTGTGTATATAAAATATTTGCTAAATTAAGACATGCAGATTCCTAAACCATGTAATGTGAAATCTTCTGATTCCATACTGAGAAAAGATGAAATTGTATGTTGGTAAATTACCTCCTACCTCCTACCCTTTCTCAGGAGTTCCCCTCAAGGCCATTCCTAGGATATAAAGTGTCCCAGGCAAATCTTTTCTTTAGGGTCTCTGTCTATATAAAAACTTGATTTTAAAAAGTGCTATAAAATTCATAGGCCTGTGTAAGTTATAGTAATTTTCAATACATCTTCAGAATAATGGAATAAGTAGAGCTATTTATACATTTGTTAGTGTATAAATTACATTATAATGTAATTTATGTCTGATCATTGCACATAAATATTTTTCATAGTAACTAGTAACTATGTGCTGTATCTTGTTTTTTATTGTCAAATGAATGGTTCCTGGCTAATTTCATATCTCCTATCATTTGAGAAAAAGGTAGCAATGCTGTTATTCACAATGCCATGACTCTTCAGATATTGTCTGAATTGAAACAATATAGATCTTCTTGCCTTTGTAGTTCCTAAGACCATTTATTTAATGCTGGTTATAGTGTTACTTATGATTCCATATCATCCATCATGGTATGAACACCAATTTCCCAACTGTCTCAAAGGTTGTTACTGTGCTTTGTTGATAAGGACCACAAATGCAAGTCTTATATGGTATATGCAGGAAAGTGTGAATGATAATTTTTTTTTGGTTATGCCAAATTTAGTGTTCAAAATATTATGGCATAAATATAGAATGATACATCTTCCAATTATGTCTTCTCTTCAACTCTTTAGGAGGTGACCGCAGCTTTCCTACAGTATGCTCTCTTTCAATGTTGGCTTAGTCCCTGACTTCTATCACTTCCAACTCATGGAGAAGATAAGTAAGACTCAAAGGGATAGGAAGAATGGTCCCATTTGAATAAGAAATGTCCATCCTTCATTTAGCATGGCTTAAGACTAGCCTGGCAGAGAACAAACATCAACACATGATGTAAGACAAAAGAGGATATGGATCAGAAGAGTCACTGGACTTAGGGGAACAAAGGTCTCCAAAGCTCTTAAAGGAGATGACAGAGGCAACCGTGGGAAAACAGCCTGACACGTGGTGTGGAAGCTGAGGAAGAAGTAGAATGACAGCCCTAGGTAAGGATACCTGCTGCCATCTTGCTTTCTTGGTGCTACAGACTAGAGATGGCATCTCTGTTTGAAGAACTCTTGTACCAGCTCACATGGATGTCTCAAGCCCAGGAATTGGTGGTACCATCAGTATCCCAGAGCCCTGAACTTGTCCTGTGTTCCTCAGAAATGTGAATTTCCTCAAATTAGCATGTCAGTACTATTTCAGAGGGCCCGATCTCATCCAGACTCTCACACCTTCGTAAAAGAAATATTCTGCTGACTGGTAGGGTTTCTTTCCTGAAGGTTTTTGGGGACATCTGGTCTACTGCTTCTAGGGGATATAGGTTTGATACTCTGAAAAGGAGAAATGGAGACTGGGGCCTGCAAGGGTCCTGATCTGATCTGAGTCATCCTGTCTGATGACACCAGCCCTGGCTGGTCCCAGGCACCAGAGGGGAACTTAGAAAATTTCTTAGAAGGTGCTTTAATGGATGGGGCTCCCTGAGGAGCAGGCACAGGACGGGGTCCCTGCTTGCCTGGGTCTAAGCGCAGTATGGGATTTCTTCATAGCTCCTCTGTTGTAATTTGTCTCATTAGCAATTGCCTTATACAATCTTGGGGCTTGTTCTTAAATTGCTGCTAAGTTACTATCAAAGTGCCCTCCTCCATGTCCCAGTAGGAATCTTTAGGGATGTCCTTTTAGGATACCTCTCTAGAGAGTGGAGATGAAAAATTCTGATTTGAAGAGCAAATCACACATTCTTCAGGTATTCACACAAATTCCTGAGTGTTCACATGATGTTTGTAGCCCGTCTCCATTTCAGAGCAGTGGACCAAGCTCTGCAGAGAAACTTTCAGCTCATGGACTCCTCACACAGAGAAAACGCTCATGGAAATTGGGACCATTATTATTGTTTACTGTGTTTTCATTTAAACTGATGAAAGCAGAGCAACTTGCATTGCTGCAGAAAAAATTGAATGAGTTTTGTGGGAGCTTCAGGAGTTGCAGGTTGTGACTAGTAATGTAAATCTATTTTTTTAATGTCTAGTCCCATTCAAAGGACGATGAAAAGCAGTGGAAGTCTCTTTGTCTTTTTGTACTTAGAAGAAACAGATGTGAAAAATTGGTATTCTAAAGCCATAGATCAAACATTGTAGTTCAAGAACTTTAGAATGACAATAATTAGAAAGAAATGCATCTTTTATGGAAAAAAAAAAGAAATAAAAAGCTTTTTATTTCTTTGGTGTTGCTATGGAGAAAAGATGAGGTCATGGTCAGAGGGTGGAACTTTATTCCTGTCCTGAAGCACAGATGAATTCCTGAGTTCTGTTCAGTTTCAGCTGGTTTATTCTGCTTTTCTATTTTCTTCCTTCTCTTCCTCTTTCTTCTCCTCCTCTCCCCCATCTTTTCTTTCCTCCTCTCCTTCCTTTTCCTCCTCATCTTTCTTCTTCTTTTTTTGGACTTTTCCTTTACATGTGAGGAAATTCTGTTAAAATCCTTTTGTGTCTAAATAGATCACTTCCTCCAGAAGTGATTATTTAACTTTACATTGGAGAGAAATTAGTTGACTCTCTTCCAAAATAGGGACTCCAGGAGAATCCATCTGCTCTAAGAAAGAACAACGGATCTTCTGCAAACTGTCTCCACAGTTTAAAAAACCTCGGAATAATAAATAATCTGTCTTCATTTTAGGGATGAGTCATTGCTGCTCCCTTTGCTTATTTTTATGTAATTATTAAGGAAATAAAAATCTCCTATATAGCTGTAAAAAAGAATAATGTAGATCCACATTTGCCACTAAGGAAGGAGTGCCTTGAGAGAGTACAAGAGAACAGCTAGGCTCAAGAAGATCCTGGACATTTAAATATACAGGGAAAATGTAGGGATGCATATATGTCATTTATATTTTCTTCCTAGAAGGATAGGCAGGAAAACCGTTGACCATGGTTACCACTGGAACATGATGTTAGAAGAAATAGGAAAGGGCTGGCTTCAATTTCCATCGAATATGGACCTCTTCACATCGTTTGAATTTCCTTACCATGTTTCATTATGTGTAGGCAAAACTCTAGGATGGACCCAAGGTTTCCCACTTCCCTGGATTACATGCTTTTCATAATCTTCAACTCTGTGAATATGATGGATTTTACTCTTGTGATTTCATTTATGTTCTATGATGTAATTTAAGAGAGATTATCCGGGTAGTCCTGACCTAATCACAGGAGCCCTTTAAAGACAGAGTTTTCTTTGGCTGGAAGAAGAAGAAGGAGAAGGAAGGGGAGGGGGAAGGGAGGTAAAAAGAACAAAAGGAAGAAGAAGTCAGAGATTCAAAGAACACAAAGGGTTTAATGTGCCATTGCTGGTGTGAAGATGGAGGGGAAGACATGGTAAGGGATGTGAGCAGCCTCTAGGAGCTGAGAGCAGCTGATTGATAGCCAGCTAGCAAAGGGGGGCCTCTGTCCTACAACTGCAGGGAACTGGGTTCTGCTAACGAGAAGGAGCTTCGAAGCAGATTTTCCCCAGAGCCTTCAGACAAGGACTCGGTCCAGCCAAGACCTTGATTTCAGCCTTGGATATACGGAGCATAGAAATGTAATGCTGGGTTTCTGACCAACAGAACCGTGAACTAATAAATGGGTGCTATTTAATGCTGCTAAGTTTGTGGTCATTTATTATACAGTGACAGAAAACTATTAGTTTTCTGTAATATTTTTAAGAAAATGAACAATTACCTCAGGGATTATCTGGCCACTAGGCTTATGGGCCATTTTTTCCCTGCTTAATTATATTCTTAATTAAATAAAGAAACTTAAGAAATGCTATTAAAAAAACCCAACCCTTATTGTAAGGATAACATGTGCTTTTGATGTTGGATGTTAAGTTACTGTACCTAAGGAAAGGCAAAATTTCTCATTGATTTTCATTGTATTTTTTAATTTATTCATCCCTGTCTCATCCTAGAAAAGATAGTAGGTAACATTATAAATTAGTAATGTGTTTTCAAGAGGGAAAATTCCCTAAATTAAATAAAACCAAAACCAATTTGAACACTTTTGGCCAGAGGGTGACTAAGCAAGCAGTTTATCGTGGGCCGTGCTGGGATGGCGGGAGGGGAGAGCGTGTCTTTTGGGTTTGTTCCCATCTACTCTAGTGAACCCAGGGCCTCTCCCAGGGCTTGGCAGACAGTATGTGTCCAATATTTACTTGTTAATTAAAACAGATGAATGTGCTTGCTGTCAATGTTGCATTTTGAAGACTATAGATTTTCTTCCGCTCAGTCTCCCCTCTACCATTTTGTTTCATACTTTAAAGCAGAAAAATTCCTATTCCTGTGTATTCTTTAAGTCCGCACAACTACACATTCCATAATTTTGCTTCCTTCCATCTTTATCCTGGACATTTATGATATGCTATATAGCCAAGCTACAGTATCTCCAGGAACTATCTTGAATGAATATTTCTCAAATAACAACTTCCTCAAGATTGAAGATTTATTTTTCTTTCAAATTATTTGTTTCCTCTTGCTTTGCTCCTATAAGTTCAAATTCTTTATCTGGAGGATTCTCAGCACTTTCCCCTTTCTCAATAGAAAGTTTCTAAATGGCAAAGACTCTTCTCTTACTCTTCCCTCTTATCCACGAACCCAGCATGGGGCCTGGCACACATAGATGCTGAATACATGTATTAATGTTAATAAAACAAGATGATTTTTAGTGCTCACTTCGGCAGCACATATACTAAAATTGGAACGATACAGAGAAGATTAGCATGGCCCCTGCGCAAGGATGACACACGAAAAAAACCCCAAAACAACAACAACAACAAAAAGATGATTTTTAAATGTTTCTTGCAGAAATAGAAAGAGAAAACCTTCCTGTGGTTATTGGATAATTCAGGTCTAACTGCTTTTATTTAATCTCTGAAAATCTAGCTACAAGGTGGTTGGGAAGGATCTTTTGGTCTCTGACAATAAAAAGAGTGATGGTAGAAAGAAGAAAGAGGACTGTAGGTCATAATGAAATTATACCCAGTGTACATCAGTTTCCCTTTCTCTGGTTAATTTCGGGGGCAACCCCATAAACTAAGATACAGCTTTCCTCCATCCACCCTCAAAGGGGACTTCCTTTTATTATGTAGTGACTTAAAATTATTGATTTAAAGTCCCTAGGAAATTTTGTTTTCCAAATAAGGGCACACTCACCAGAACACACTGTTTTTCTCTGCACGTCGCTGAGGTATGGGAGATAATTAACATGCAGGGGACCTCGGGGAATGCAGCTAATCCCTGTGCATTCTTAGAGCTTCAGGTGGTTGCAAGCAAAAGTTTCTCCTTAACAAAGGACATCTTGCCTCTTGTGCTACATCTGTTCCAGTTTTTTTTCCCCAACCCTGAGCTCTGAAGGCTCAATTTAGAATCCAAAAAATTGAGCCCTGTTTTTTCCCATTAGAACCTCATTACTCACAATAAAGAGTTGAAGACGTGCGGTGCTGGCTGGCAATTTTGCTATGACATACGGCAAAGCAGAATGCACACTTAACTTTTGTCATCCACAGAAAGTCCAGGTTATTGACAGGATTAGGTAGTTTTCAAATAGAGCACAGAAGTGGGGTAGTCATAACCTATGCTCAGTTTACCAAAAATACTAATCCTTTAGACATCCAAGGGCTCTGCAGGTAACCCACAGGTAGGTAGCAATGCTACTAACAGCAAGTGGTGCTTTCCTGTTAGAGAACACATAACCATCTTCCAATGTGGTTGGCGACTGTCTCCTCGGCACGTTAACTAAGCAGCATTAACAGCAAATTTAGGAAGCAGCAAGAAGAAATTTCTCACAAGTTCTGGCAAGAGTATTTTTATATTTATTTCCCTAAGAAGGTTTTTGTGCTTTTTCTCAAGGCAAATCCAATCCCGTTAGTAGCTTTCTATTCTCCCATCTGTGCCACAGGGTGGAGACGGAGGACCCAAGAGCCTTCATCCCTGTGGACCCGGAGTCAGAAACGGATGGTCTATGCCTAGGCTACATCCTGACAGCGGACGGTTGATTCGTTCATGCAATATTTTAAAATGATTTGAGCTCGTTGCCAAACAATTAAAAGCCAGGCGATTTTCATGAAAAAAGAGATTCGAATTTTGGCCTTTCCCGAAAGAAGTTGAAGTGATGGCAACTGGGGTTGGGTAATGGCTGTCAGTTCACCACAGTCCAGGATGGCACCTAGAAGGTACCATCCCTTTTTGGGAATTAGAAAAAGGCACTGCCTCCAGGCAGATGAATTGTAAGGGTGCCCCATCATGTCCACGTGTAACAACTTTGCTTCAGCTGCTGCCACCATCTTGAACCCTTTTACTCCCTGTGAGCCCTGTAGGCCTTTGAGTTTGTGACCACTGCCAAAGCCCTTGGAAGATGTGGCTGCCTGCAGCATACATCTTGATGACTGAGGGCTGGCCTCGAGGGTTTTCTTTGATGGCTCGCCCACAGAAATGGAGACACCAGCATTTGTTTGACCTAGCTATTTTCCTTGAGAAGATGGTTTCCTAGGAATTATACTCAGAGGCTAGGTCTTTATGTCCTCAATATTCACCGGATCTCCTGAACCCCTTCCACACCCCAACCCCCCCACACTGATCTGATGTTTGCTCGTTTTCTCCGCCTATGAGAGGATGTGTCCAGGCAGGAGATAGCAATTTCTCTAGTAGGACACGGATATGACTGCTTTTACTTGAAGAGTTTGAGGCAGACTTGTTGTGCCATCACGGAGCTAGCTGATTCCAGTACCTTCCTGACAGCTTTCCCTTATTAAACCATGCCCAAAGTGAGCCCCGCAGCTACTGACAAGGGGTGATGCCAAGGAGCTTAGGAGCCCTGGGGTGGCCTCAGCAGACCTGAATAATCGTCTCTCTGTGGCTCCCCGGGAACTGTGAGCTGTGTTTTCTTAGCCTTGGTATGACAAGCACCAAAATCATTTATAAAGGGCAGCTGTATCTGATGCCATATATGGGACAATAAACGAAGTTACTACTATACCATCTGAGAGCTTATAAAGTGATTCATAATTAAGCACAGTGGGATGATACCATTAGGAGTCTGTCTTGGCCGCAGCATGGATCTCAGACTGGGGTTGGGCACTGACTCTGACATTCAATAGTTATGTAAACTTGTACGAGTCTTAAGTTGGTGAACTTCAAAGGAAAAATAATTAAATTCTAACAAGAGTGAGAACTTAGAGCCATCAAGAACTCTGGAGATTCCCCCCCCCCCCCACCCTCCATCTTACTAGTTGTAGTAAATTAACTTCAAAAGTCTCAGGTGCAAAACCAATGCTTTCCTAATAGGATTTGCATGATTAAATGAGAGATACTGGGCTGCCTGGGTGGCTCAGTCGGTTAAGCTTCTGCCTTTGACTCAGGTCATGATCCCAGGGTCCTGGGGTTGAGCCCCAAGTGGGGCTCCCTCCTCAGCAGGGAGTCTGCTTCTCTTTCAGCCCCTCTCCCCTGCTTGTGCTCTCTCTCAAATAAATATCTTAAATGAGAGAATACTTGTGCTCTGCATGTGGTAGATACACAGTACTGTTACCACCAGAGGACACAGCCTGGCATAAAGTGAGCTCTCAGAAACGTTGCTTCCCTCTCCTCTGTGCTCCCACCTTACTGCTTTGGACACTAAGAGTTTTAGCAAACGGTGGCGTTGCCTAACAAATATTTCATGAACTGATCTTATGCCAATCTTACGGTGGAAAGTCTTGACATGTGTGAATATCAGGTCATTTTGCTAAAGGTGTGGCTTCTTAATGGGGGCAGTTTGGGTGAAGAGTTAGAAATACTTTTAGAGTTTCAAATACAGCAGGGTAACGCAATGGTTAAAACAAAAATGAAGAGCCTGGATCTTAAGGATGTAATAATGTAATAATGTGAGTTACTGCCTGTTCCCTTTAGGAATGAGCTCCTGGCTGCCGAAGTCTTTATCTCGACACCCAGATCGAGCAGAATACAAAGGTCACAATGCCAATTTCATCTGAAACTTGTTTTGCAGTGTCAGAGTCTTGGTTTTTAGGAAAAGACTTGTGGTTGCTATGGAACTGTTAATAATGATTGCTGCCTGTACCTCAATCCCTCGGACTCCCAATCTCCGCTATAAAATCATTTAGACCTGGGCTGTAGGGCAGTAAACAAACTTTCAAGCAAGAATTAACTGGGCTTGGGCATTTGTGTCTTAATGTCGGAAATGCCTTTCATTATAACCTTTACTTACTCCAGC
This sequence comes from Potos flavus, assembly GCA_028534135.1. Taxonomy (NCBI): domain Eukaryota; kingdom Metazoa; phylum Chordata; class Mammalia; order Carnivora; family Procyonidae; genus Potos; species Potos flavus. The sequence goes on from CM052883.1 coordinate 135,205,249, forward strand.
AGCTTGGCTACGTGGAAGGAGCCGCCTCTAGTCTCTTGACGGTGGACTGAAACGCATGAGCAGTGCTAAAAACAGAAACATTTTGGGTTTTCATCATACAATAAATGTGAAAAATCTTTATTTTGTGCAGAAGTGGCCTTAGCGTGGAGCTTTTATTTTCATGCATAAAAAGAAATTCAGCCATATACTAGATTCCTAAGTGGAAAGAGGAAAACACTCCTGTTGAAATATATATGTCTGTACATTTTAAAAATAAAATCTTGGAGTAAAGTGACATCTTTGCTGTATTTCGGTGAGATTTGTGATCCATGTAATAGACGCTTCTTTACTCCTGAATGATATTTCTGAGATATAGATCTCAGTGCTTATTAATGTATAACCAATCTTTGGGGGAAAACTAATCCAGTTCTTGAGCTCCAGGCACATAAAGTTAGGAATGGGTTATTGGGTGGGTAGAAAGAAGACATATCTAATTTGGGGACTTTTCAGCCTCACCAGTATGCAAATAATTCAACAATAATACAGAATAAATAGCTTCCATTTCCACAACTGCTGCTCTCTCTAATCCCTACAGTATGTGTTTTCCAACAATTATCTGGCCTAATTCACTGTTTTATTACTTAGAATTTTAATGCTTCGAATGTGGAACACAGAATAAATGTTTGTCAGTAAAATCTAAAAAAAATTAAGTGTGACTTTTCGCAAGCATGCAAATAGTTTGTAGGAACAAATGGCATAAGCGTTTTTGGGAAGAAAAATGTAAACATTACATTAGCTCTGGATCCCCCAACTCTTTGGCTGCAAAAAGTGACAGCAACTTCATAAAGGTTAAGTAGACAAGCTTAGGGCCTGGAGTGAAATTAAGTGTTCCACCAAGTGCACGGTGCTGCCGAAGACACAGGTTTCTCTGTGGATGAACTGAACATACAGTTCAATACGTCCATGTTTGCAGGGCTATTTAAGGTAATATAAGGTCTGGTACAAAACAATAAAAATGCAGATGGCACTATCAAATTTATCAAGCTGCTGCAACAAGTTCAGATGCTCTCCAAGGCTGGCAAGGTGATGTCAAGAAAGTTAAACTTGAAGAATGAGACTTGGATTTCTAAATGAGATCAGGGGGAAAAGAAAGCAGAGTTAATAGGGGAAATCAAGACTGAAACAATCAACATTACAGCTCCGTTTGGGGAAGAGTTTAAAAATCAATTCTTTTTGCTTGTTCTAAAATTGTTCTGCCAAAAAACTGACATTGTTATATACTTTTTATTTTTTGGTTTATTTAGTCTTCTTTAACACAGCCATTGTTAGTTCAACAATCTAATATTTGGGGTACATTATTGCAACATAAGGACGTAGCTATATAGGTTATGCCATCAATATGTCTGTTAATCCTATTTTTCCTTCTCTAACACAAAGCATCGTTTGTTAATACTGTCGTGGATTACTTATATTTGTAAGGTTACTTATGGTGAGTGGTCTGTACGAAAGGTAGGGAGTTTGCTCCCTGGCACAACCGTCTCTAAACTAAAATTTAATAGTTTTCTCAAAACAGTAGCATTCTGTAATTAAAAATAGATAAAGCAATATTTTAGTATAATGTTAGGCAGTAGTAAAAATTATCCTGTCAGAATAAATGTGCCCATATACACTATCATGCTTTCAGAAGAATCATATTAATATTCTGTGAAATTAATATATAAATAAAATATGACCTGGGATGAAATCAGCAGTATGTACAAAAAGGAAAAACAGAATCCTTCCCTTCTCAAACCTGTTGATTTTAACATCTTTCTAGACCTACATTACATCTGGAGAGTAAAGGTTATTTCAAATTTGGAAAACACGAAAGAATAGTATAATCCAACTTCCTACAAAAGACAGTACATATGAATTTTGAAGATTTATGTTCATTCTAATGTTAAAGAGACAATATCCTTTTAAACCTCCTTGGAGAAATATTTGTAATGTCTTTGATTTATTAAGAAAAATGCAGCTTTAACACAGTAAACTACGTTTTTATATTATTTGAAAATATTAGAAAATAAAAATATTGTGACGATAGAACATATTATTCCAGGACATATGAAACTCTTTAGAATTATTATTCTAAAGGAATGGAATACTTGAGTTAATACTGTAAGTATTTTATTTCTAAGCACGTAGGTTTTTTCTCTCTTTATTCTCTTTGGCATTCTTCATTTCTGGTTTCTCTTATTTTCCAACTTCTCCTTAGTTTTCTTTCTCTGATTCCTGGCTTTTCTCTATCTCACTTTATTACCTGACTATTATAGTCTTTCAGTTTTTTTCCTTCATTTTCAATAAGACACTGGTTTCTATTAAATGAATAACCAACTGGACCTTCTCTTTCACCTTTTTTTTTTAAAAAAAGTGGTTTTTTTTTCCTGAAAATATAAAGTAGTTATGTCTTTAGCTTCAATACATATGTATATTATATATCAGACACTTGAAATACAATAATTAGCTTCACAGAGTTCTGTGGAAATTCAATACAGTACTGGTACACTATTCAGCAAGCTTATGGAATGACAAAAAATGAATCACATTTCATGACCAGTATCTTAAGTAGCCTCTGGTTTTTCTAACTAAGCCAAGTTGATCAGCGTTTTGCAGCTGCTCCCGTTCTTTTTCCATGCAATCTTGGAGAAATTCTACAAAAATAGAACCTAAGAGCAAGTTAGAAGTAGAGCTCCTGACAGGTTGCCTTGGTAGTGAATCTCGGTCCTGTGTGTGCTGCTATGATGTAGTAAATGATGGCTGCTTGGACAAGGACACAGGAGTGACTGGGCAGTGCTGGAGATGTGTCGGGAGGTTGGTTCTGCACTCTGGTTACCCACTGAAATGAAAGCACAGGCTGGGCCCAGCGGGCTCTGCATTCAGGCGGTCTGGTCCACCTGGAGCACCGCAGGCGGCACGGGGTCCTCATCGGACCTCTCTGCCTCCTCAGAGGTTAGCGGGTAGCCCTCCTCGTAGCGAACCTTCTGGGCCTGTTCCACGGCCACCGACTCCTCTTCTTCATCTTCCTTAATTGTCAAGTCGACGTTGCTCCCCCGGGAGGCTGCCCTTCCTGCATCCCCCTCCTTGCTCTTCCCTTCCACCAGGGCACCGGGCGGGGACGGTTCAGAAAGACCCTCCGCTATTGAGCTCTCTTCCTGCTCGTCTGGTATCTGCTCACTACTAGGCATGTCTTCCGACTTGGACTCGTTTTCTGCAGGGCTCTCTCCCTCACGGACTTTCTTTCGACCGAAGGTGAGGGGAGAAACCTTGAAGGGGGAGCTTTTCCCAGAAGATATCTTCTGGTGATTGGAAGTGAGGGATTTCTTAATCTTCTCTCTCCTCTCTACGGATACGATCTTTGTCCCCAGCTTGTTCATTTTTTTCTCGATGTTCTGGCGAGAAAATGCTTTCTTGAGGCTATCTACTTTCCGGAGGCTAGATCTTTTTATTTTCTCTGCCCTACTTTCTTCCATCTTTTCCTCCACACTGTCTTCCAGGGCCTCCTCATCGTGGGGCAATTCATCATCTGATGAGAGGTCCACCGTGTGCAAGGTTTCCTCCAGGGACTTGTTTTCATCAGCAAGCTCCTCCTTCTCTTCCGCTGGGCTGGAAGCCGGCTCTTTCACAAACACACTGGCAGGGATCTCATTTTCTTCCTGAAAAGAGGGACAATGTAGATTTCATGTTAATAACAGATTTCACAAATTGTCCTGAACTGCTGTAATGTGCTGTGTTTGTCTTTTTGACACAGGGGGATGATAGAAACCAAACGTTTGTGGCTTCGGTTTTCTAGAATGTGAGGACTTAAATCTAAACTGGTCAAGTCATTCCCCTAGGCTGGATAAGGGCAAGGGCCTTATTGGGAATATTACGAGGGCAGCTGGCAAGGGCCTTATCAGTGACAGGCAGTGGGGGAAGTGGGCTGTGGTTCTGATAGACCAGGAAGTTGCCTAGATAAAGGAGCTATAGTAAGTGACTGTGCACCCAAGAGGCCTCTCTCTCCTGTCCTCCTTCAAGGTCAGATAGCTCTGTTCCTGCCAAAATCCCGCTGCAAAAGAGCCTGGAGGCTGAGTTAGGAGAGAAAAGATGGGGGCAAAGGAGAAGACTGGGAAGTCCTCAAGTATCAGATACCATATAAAGCCTTGACTGGGTTCCCTCCCCAGGTGGGAGCCAGAAGTAAAAGTATGGTCAACCTCGGTGTCTGTTCGAAACTGCACACTAATTTTTCTGATGACATAACTTTAGAATAAGAGAAGCAAGGGCCAGCCTTCCTGGGGGCCCATGCCTGGAGCCTTGTGGTTTAGGATAGCCTTTGTGGGCATTAATAAGGAGAGGTGGCATGCCATGGCCATTTTCAGAGTAGTGGGCGGGAATTCTGAAGTAGTGTATCAAGGCTCTATTATATGGGGCTTCCTCGGGCAAGAATACTTTGGGCCCCCACCTAGAGCTTAGAGTGAGAGGGCTCAGGAATCTGCCCCCTTCCCTGTACTATTCCCAGCGTACCTCTTCCTCCAGCCTCTAGGCACGCGGGCAAGGGTCTGCCCCTCCCTGTGTCTCAGGGAGCAGAGCCCGAGAATGTGCCTTCAGAGTGCAAGGGCAGTGGCGCTCTAGCACCGCTAAGTGGGTGCGTACGAATTCAGACAGACTTGGTCACACGGCATAGGAAGCCCTTTCATTTTTTAAATTTTTCTTTGAATACTGGATTAATGAGGGCCAGCCAGCAGGGGGTCTTAACATTTTCATGAGAAAAAATGGCGCAGTAGAAAGAACATGTGACAGGAGCCTGAGTCTCGTCTCTGCCGGACTGGGCTGAATGGCTGGGTGGCCTTCAGCAAATAACTTAATCTCCTTGGGTCTCGGTTTCTTCCAGATAAGAATAAGAGTGTGTGACCTCGATGAGCAGCCTTCAAACTGCCCTCCCGGGGACACTTGGGGCTCTGTAGGAATGCTGGGGTGGCCCAGGCTTCCGAGCCGGAGCCCACCCTGGCTTCAACCAGAGCTTCGACGTCCGGATTGTATCGTGGACTGCCCAGTAGACTCTCAGTTCGAGAAATAAACAGATTTTGTATTTAAAAGTCTACCTGGGATCTAAACTTCACGTAAAGTTCATGTTAACAGTAAGGATTTCCCTTCTTGTTTTGCAATTTCTATTGACTGAAAAGTCAGTAACATTGGGGTTATGAACAAACACATACTCTAAGAGCGTACCTGCATACTTTTTTAACTTTTTGCTTACAAAAGCTAAATGAACAAAGTTTGATAGAGAGAACGTGAAAAGTCCTTCTCCTTATTAACCACTGAATAGTGTAATTGTGATACTCAGAAAAGATACAGCCCTGTGTCTTCCCCTCACACACACATACTCATACCCCAGTCCTTTCCGTAAACTGGTTACAAGCGAAGGATAAAGTCTTGGGTAGAGGTAAATAGAAAATCTGGTTAAATAGAATCTCTGTTAGAGTAAAGAAATCACAGATTCTGCTTCCCAAAGCTCTCTCCACAACCACCCATTTTGAATGTCATAGAAAGGGTCAGGAACACAGTATAAAATACAAAGTAAAAAAAAAAAAAAAAAATTGAAAAGAGTATGGGATTCCCATGAGTCGTTTATGACATAGATTTTTCCAGAGAGCTACCTTCCCATGTTTCAAGTCTCTACCTGCTGCTATTTCGCTCGTGTGTACCCCCCATGAGGGTGGCAGTTTTTGTCTCTTGTTCACTGTTAGGCCCCAGTGACTAGAATCCTTTCTGGGAGCTCAGTCACCATTTGCTGAATGAGCACCTGTTGGACAAGGTGGCTTTCTAGGAAAGGCCTGCGGGTGACTGCCACAGAAATGAGGCCTACCGTTTGGGTAGGCTTGAGGACTACAAAAGAACAAGCTTAGTTCTATGTCTTAGAAGGAAGTTTGTGGACTGTTGCTCCATTGGGAAATGAGGGGAGCCTAGGCCTAAGGGGCCCAGCGGTTTCCATTTTTAAGGAAGGATGTTATTCTCAGTGGATGAGCATCATTGGAAAGGAGGCCAACTACAGAAATAGCTAAGGCCCCGATGCTTAGTCCAGAAGCAAAATTACTTCTGGGGTTTGATGAGAGGGTTGGGAAAGTTTGACAGGAGCTGTTTGCAGGAAAAGCAAAAACCAAGAACTCAGTGAAATGTTACCGCAAATCCTCCGTGAAGGAAGTGGAAATTCAGGTGGGAAACTTTAAAACTAAGCCTTGGTTCCCAGAGCACAGCTACATTTTGTATGGCCTAATCTCTCCAGGTACGCAGAGGGTTACCCTGATAACTTCCCTTTCTTCAACCTTAATAGAGAGGTAAACATAGTTACTGTACTTTTAAAAGAATTCAACAGTGCTGCCTTTTGTCTTAAATGTGCATTTTGTTATTAAGACAGCATAGTCCCGTTGTGACTCTGGTCTTGCTTGTGACACGTCCTTTGGGAACAGGTTTGAGGAAAGTGCAAGGTCAGATGAGTCGGCAGTGATGTGTGGTAGATACACAGGGCACATAGGAGGGCCGCTGAGAGACGGAGGGAGACCCGCCGAACTCCTTCCTAGGACGCCTGGGACCTTGATTCAAGAGCGCTTACGCCAGCTCTGAAAATAAACTCAGCGGGAACAGACAGAATCCAGAATGAGTTGGATGGGTCTTTATAAAACTGGAAACAAGTGAGATATGTCTTTCTGACTAACTGCTTTATGCTCCGGTTGTCACTGTTATTACTTGAGCGGTATTCTGCGTTCTGTCTGGCGGACAGCGTTTATTCCGTGCTCGCCTGTGGCATCCAGTCTGAGGGCAAGCGCCTCCCTTTCCCACAGGACTCTGTGGATGTCTGAGCACACGCAGGTCTTACCTTTCCATTCTGTGTCTGTAGAAGCAGGAAAAGACTGAGACTTCCTCAAAATCTCTATTGTTTTGGTGAACTGCTTGCACTGTGTTGGACTATGAAGGGGCTGTTACAAAGGTGGAAATTCAGCCGGCATTTCAGACAGTAGATCTTCTAGAACGGCGCTGTCCCTGGGTGCCCAGTCTTCCCTGCACACGGGCCATTCCTCGGTCCTCTCACACACGCTTCGTGGAAACATTTGATGACAGCTCACCTATCTACAGGTGAAGGGACACTTGTCCTTCAGCCTCCTGTTCTCGTGTTTTTGCTCTGCCTTCTCAGACAGATTCCAATACTGATGGCTCCTTCCAGGGGGAGGGCCAAGCATATGTCCTCAGTTCCATCACTGCTTAACTATGCTACTCGTGTATCTGCTCGGGGTTTGTGACTCCTTAACGTGGCACGAAGAAACCGTGGTGGGCTGCATTGCTTTCTCGGGCACTTCTGTCTAGCAGAATCCCCCAAGAGCTGCTGACTGTTTGCCCTACAGATTTATTTTCAAAAAGGTACTCAGCCGCCACTAATGCAGCTGCTCTGGGTTCTGACCTTTCACAAGAACCCTTAGGAGTTTTTCAAAGGAAGGGAGAATTAAACAGCACACTTCAAACATATATGAATGATGTGCTTGCAGCACGAAAGAGAAAAGGAATGGAAAGAACTCTTGAGAAGTGGCATTTTTCCTTCCACTTTAGCTTGTTTGCTATTTATATTGATTCTCAAGAACTAAGTGTCCCGGTTGTACATGTAGATATCAACACAGAGAAACTTGCCAACTTGCAAAGCACCTCTTGGGTTGGAGATCATGGAAGCAAATCTTTGCTCAAAGACAGAAGTAGACACTTTAAAAGAGAAGGAAATTCTATGACCAGCATTAGAAAAGGAAGCCTAGAGACAAAGCTTGAATGAGGGGAGAGAAGCTAGCAGTCTGTACTTTTGTCACTAACTTATCATCCCTGTTGTTAGAAGAAATTAACTACGGCTGTCACAGTCCCACGGGGATGTGGTGGCATCCTGAAGGGATATGAGGACCATAAATTTGTGTCCATGGGATGCTTTATCCAATAATCTCTAAATACCAGTTATTAAAATGGAACTATGCCCACCTGACATTCTGATTTATAGGTCTCTTTTACACATTGATGGTTTTCTCCAATTTGTGTTTCTGAGGTATAGATTGCCAAGTGGATAAAGCCATTGATTAGAACTGCACCCCTAAGGCAGCTGTCAGTAGAATCAGCAAGTCATAAGAATAAAATGCATTAGTTATAATCCCTGAGCAGTCTTTCACATTGTGGAGGATTTAAAAGTTTCATTATTTTTCAGTGTTATCAAGGGTTCAATTCTTTTTTAAGATCACACTGGTTAGGTATTCTTTGTTACCCACACACACACACACACACAAAAACCCCCACCATGAAACGGAAAACAAATCATTCTGAATTATTTAAAAGCTGGTGTAGAAAACCCAGTAAACATGAACTTTGCCATAGTGGGAATACAGTGTTTGTTTTTTACTTCATTTTACCATTCAACTCTATAATTTCTATTATTAATAAAAGGAAACCTTGCTAGTCACTTTCTCAGGGCCTCTGATTCTTTGATATAAAATGAGGTTAAACTAAATGATTATTAAGGTACTTTCCAGCTCCAAGACGTTTGATTTTCTGATATTAATGTAAATCCCATGAAAAATAATTAACAAATTTCAGAGGCGTTCTCCCAGAGTACTAATGCCAAACAGATTTCGTTTCATGCAAGAATCCAAACTGTAGGACCTGAGCTGCCCTGGAGAATGTTTTTCATTCACTCAATTCTAACAGATCCAGATTGCAAAACAATGGAGGGGGCCACATGTACATGGAAGGGCTGCATCTGAGAAACGGTCTAGCTTTTTAATAAATGAGAGAAAGTAATGATTCTTTTGAAGAAATAATAATCAGTTATTCACTTAACATGCCCGAGGCAGTGCTCACATTCAGTAAGTGCAAATAGTAACAAATAAGAGCTAGTATTTTGTTTATCTCAGAAACTCAAAGGGCACGGGATAAGTCGCACATCAAAACCAATACCCCATTATGGGAACGTTAATCAATGTGACATAAACATGGTGAGTTGTCACATAAACATGTCTTTGATTTTCCGTATTCCCATTTCTTCTACAGCTTTAATAATTTAGCGGTTTTCAGAGCAGTGGGTTTTGGATAGAGAAAGTACCATCTTTAAAAAAAAAATTCAACTTTAAAATAGTCTGAAGACGTTACACTTTTAGCACTTTTCTCAAATTCTGATCTCATCGAAGGAAGCCAAATGATGAATATTTGAACACACCGATAGGCCTGATTCTCCACGAATATGTCCACAGCGAACACCCAACCTCTACTCTTTTCACCCAATTTCACAATTTTATGTAGATGAAAGTGTAAGCTGTCCATGAGTACTCTCATTTTGTTCCCTAGATTGGAAATCATTCCCAAACTGCTTTTCCAGATAATCATTACTAGAACCTTAAGGCATAAGTGGGCACCACACCCTCCCAGCCAGTTACCTGTGAAATTCTAGGCTCTTCAATCAACAGAGAAAATTCCTTTTTAATGGTAAATTCACTGATTTTCCGTATAAGTGCTATTTTTAGGTAAAGATAGCCATACTTACAGGCAAAGCATTAGTCTTATTAGTCTTTAGCATTTGCTTTTTGATCACCAATCCCTCGGAGTCTTATTTCATTTATACTGAGTCCTGTCACAGTATTTTGAATTCAAACATTGATCTTAAGCTATTATAAAATAGTATAAAAGGGAAAGCTGCTAAGTTTAACAAGGATTTTACCTTTTTTTTCATTGCTCAAAGGGAGATGAATAGTCTTTAGTTTTAGATACTACTGGCTATAATTTGAAGTAATTGCCAAAGACATGAGAGGCTTTAATGCTACAATGATATGGTAAGTTCAGTGGACATTTAAATAAATAGATAATATATTTTATTTATTTTTACTTATTTTTTTAAAGATTTTATCTATTTATTTGAGAGACAGACAGAGAGAGCGCGTGAGTGTTCTCTTGTGGGGAGGGCCAATGGGAGAGGGAGAAGCAGACTCCCTGCTGAGCAGGGAGCCCAACGCAGGGCTCCATCCCAGGACCCCGAATTCACGACCTGAGCTGAAGACAGACGCTCAACCAACTGAGCCACCCAGGCGCCCAATAAATAATGTATTTTAAGTAGGACAAATTAGGGACAAAGTTTCGAATTCAAAAAAGTGCCAACGTGGAAATACCTAGTAGACAAACCAACTGAGCGACCAACCAGAAAGCACCCGCAGATTTTGGAGGACACGATAGGACTTCACAAACTGGAAACCTAATCCTCTGGGCATTACTGTACTAAATATGCTCAAGTAAAGTGACAGATTTTCTTTTCTCTCTCTTTTTTTATTTTTAATTTTCACATCAAATTTTTTTTTGTTTTAAATTAGAAAACCAATGAATTTAGTAAAGGAAAGTCTAGCATAGGATTCGAGTGGACTGAAAATGACAAATTACTTATAAGGCAGTACCTGGTGTATTATCTGCCTCCGTATTCTCTTACCCACCCGCTGTCACTCCCGTCACTCAGTGAAGACTACTGCCATGATAAGGGTCTATTTTGGGTCAGTCCTTTGGGCAGGGTCCTTTGCTCTCGTGGTGTGTTGCAGACATAATACTGATTTCAACATGACAGTTGTCATACAATGTCCCAACTAAAAAGCATAAGCATAGCTGTTTTAAGGTCTTAGGTAGGGTGGGGTCATTTGTTACTCAAGAGCCATATATCTAACCAAGCAAAAGTATAGCCTCCAGTCTGTGCAAACGCATTTCAGATCCACCCAGGAAGAGCTTCTGTCCCTTGAGACCCATGCCAGTCACTAACCATTTTAAATAGGTTATTTCATTCACTCCTCAGCCTGTAAGAGAGTCAAGGAAGGAAGAAGACTTCATGTTTAAGAGCACACACTGGAATCAGTTACATGGGAGTTCCTATCCCAGCCACACTCCTTGCTTACCAAATAACGTCAACAAGATAGAACCGTCTTCCAATCTCAGCATCCTCATCTGTAAATGGGGGGCAAATGAGATAACACGCAGAAAGACACTTAGAGCACGCAGGGCTTACTAAAAGAGCTCACCAGTGTTTTGTTCCTATTAATATCCTCAGTGTACAGATGAGAAAACAGAAGCTTGGAGAAGCTGCAAAGTGTGCACAAGATCACATAGTTGGCAAGCAGTAAAACTAGAATATGAACCAGTGTCTGTGTGACGAAATAGAGCTTCTCAACCCCGAAACTGGAGCTCTCTCCAGTGCAAGTCAGTATTTCATCCGTTGGCGTAATTACTACCCTGGAAACCCTACTTTAAGAGAAAAGGCAACCCTCCTTCCACTAAGAGACTGCATCTGTATTTGTTTTTGTCAAAATAATCATCTTACAGTGTCTTGAGAGTTGAGACTTCGAATATCCTTTAGGCTACTAAAGTGTCTTCTATGGCTTAAGAAAGGTCCAGTTCCTTGAGTTTAGTTCCCTGTCTCCTAAACCGTTCTTTAAAAAAAAAAAAAAAAAAAAAAAAGCGTCCTTGGGGGCAGCTTACTAAGAGGTGCAGAATGGAGCCTGAATACGTTGCTTTGGATTTTCTTAGCTTCCACTTTCTCTTGAGCACCCCTCTTTCACCTTTTACTCCCTATATGGAGAACTGCTATCATTTCTGGCTACAGTTTCACACCTGTCAATCCAAAACAGAAGACCGAGGTAGGGCTCAACAGCAGCCTGAGTCCTTAAACTCCCCAACCATTGTTTCTTTTTTAAATGTCAGATTTACAATTCTCCTGAATTTTTAGTCATGCGTCTTCTCCATCCCTGCCCCCAACACCTACAGAACATCCATGGCAAAATTAAACATAAACCGATCCTGACAAATTATGATTTTCCTCTACTAGGTACTTCCCCCACCCCCTTAATGGAGGGACAGAGGACAAGAGATAATCTCCCTGATTCATATGGGAAGGAGGAAAATTTCCTTTGATGACTCAGATTTAAACACGTCTGTACATGTTTGGTTTTGTTTGGAGATCAGTATTTAATTTAGAAATGCCTTGAGAGCTGAGATTTCTAATATCTTTTAGGCTAATAAAGTAAGGATCTTATATGGCTTAAGAAAGGCGTAGTCACCGTATCTCTTTTCAGTTCATCTGGTGCATGAAAAGCTATCCCATTTGCATTAAAAGCTAAAAAATGTCTGGGCTGCGAGAGCCTGCAAGGTATAGGAGGACATCAGCTGCCTGAAGCTTTACATCAAGTGCAATTTGGGGAGGACAAAAAAGCAGCAGGATGAGTCTTTCCTTTTATGGAGGGAAGGAGGCTTAGGTTCTAACTTGGCAGAGCAGACTCATTTAGAAAAAAGAAGGCTCCCTCGGTTTAAATTCCAATTTCTAAATCTCCCTTGGGAGATGAAGGCTCTTCTTGTGTGCCTTTCACAATCAAACAGTTGGCTATAGCCTCTCCCCTCCATGGCTTTGAAATCCTCTCCTATTCACATGGTCACAAGGAGACAGCCCTGGGGCAGGGATGGCAATTGCTTCCTGGGCTCTCCGTTGGCTGCGTTCCACTGGGCGGAAGGGCTTCCAGCATTAGGCAGGGCTGCCCTTGGATTCACAAATGCCCACCACTTGGCGGAACAACAGCCCCACGCAATCTCCCTGTCCCCAGATACCCTCTTGCTACATTAATTGCATCATTGATGCATTAAAAAAATTAAGTGGCCTTTTTATTCTAAGGCAACCATTTACAAGAGAAAATATTCAAAACTAGCCTTTGTAACTATAACCGATAACACCGCTTGTATTTTGCTTTGCAGTTGTGGTTTCCCTGGGTGAAAACACTCCTACCTAGTGGGTTTGTAAAGAGTTATGCTCTATATTTTTAGTGCATCATTGACTAGAAAAATAACTCAACAAAGACTGCTTTGGCCAAAAGAATCTTTAAGGAAGAGACTAGCTCAACTCTGATGGAGTCAGTCTTCAATACTACGTTGAGTCCCCCAAACACTGGTATCTTTTAGACAAAGAGACACTTAAAACAGTCATGAATTTGACTTGTTGATGAAAAAAACCAATTCACACGATATCTCATTTCCACAAAGAGTTAATCAACAGCCACGGAATTAATATGTCCTGTCCAGCTAACAGCTGCAGTCAGAGCCTCAAGTTCATAAGGCAGAGAGACAAATGAATTTGACTAGGTGCGTGCACCTGCTCACCTTCCCAACCTGTGTGGACTGCCTCCAGGTGCTCCCTAACAAATGACCCTGGCCTACTAACCCCGGGGCACCTGCCTTGGGTTGAGGCTGCAGTGACCCGAGAAATCCCACCCCTGCGTGCAGATTCCACAGCCTCCTGCTGAAGGCAGGCACACAATGCCTTGTGTGTGTGATCCCTGACAGGCAGGACAGATGTACAAACGGCCGAGAGAGCCAGGCTGGCTGAGATCACGAGTGTCGAGGAGTCCCAGCTGCGTGGCAGGAGGAGTAGGGGGCACTGACCTGGAAGATGAGCACTTTGAAGTGGTTGCGCCTGAGGAGCTGGGCGTGGTTGTTCTCCAGCCGCTTCACCTGCGCGCTCTGCCGGTCCATGCGCTCCTTGACCGCCCTCGTGTGCGCGCTGACCTTGCGGGACTTCTCCAGCAGCTTGCTCACCGTGTTGCTGGTGGAGGCCTGGTATTTGGAGAGCTTGGTGAGGTCGTTCTGGATGCCCTTCACGGAGCCCTCGAGGCTGATCTGCCGCTGCTCCATATGGTGCTGGTTCTCCTGCACCGCGTCCAGCATGTTCACCAACTTGTCCAGGAGCGTGAGCACCGTGACGGCGTTCACCTGCGCGTTGTCCCGGATGGCCTCCTCCGTGCTCCCCAGGTTCAGGCTGGGGCTCGGCGTGGAGGAGGGCGCCAGGCTGGGGCTGGCTGGCTTCTCCTGCCACGTGGCAGAGCCCAGGTGCTGAAACTTTTCGGCTTGTGCAAGGTCCTCCCCCATGGCTGGACAGGTGGGAAGGTGCTTCTCCGGCACGAAGGACGGGAGTGGGGCTGCGGAGAGAGGCCTGCTGCTCTGCGCTCAGAGCACCGCTCTCCAGGACTGGCAGAGGTTCAGACGGGCAACAACTGGCTACACTGATCAGGGGAACTGCATTCCAGCTGCTCTTAAAAGCCCTACTCCACCCAGTGGGAGGCGAAGTTTACAGAACTGAGAACCACTCAGGGTTCAGAAGCAGGCGCACACTTCCCAACCTCGTGCTCCTTGGCACGGGGCACTTTCCTGCAGGTCTAGCTTTTCTTTCCTCCTCCTCTGTCCCTTTATAAAAGAAGTTCAATGCCATGTTTCAATCATGACTTCATCTAGAGGCGGAGAAAAACATGCGAATTTGGCTCAGCTCCCCAGTCTCCAATTGGCTAAAGCTAGTAAACTTTTCTCTGGCTGCTATGCTACGGAAGCAACACAGCGTGCGTGCATGAGTGCGTGTGTGTGTGTGTGTGTGTGTGTGTGTGTGTGTGTGTGTGTTTTCCTGGATACAGGTTATTGTAACAGAAAGTATTGTTTGCCTTTGCCCTAGAAGGACTGAGGGGCTGCAGGAGGAGTGGTGTCTGTTTAAAAGGGTACTTGCAGCCAAGCTTGTACTGTGAGTTTTTAATTTCCAAAGGAATGGAAGTAACCCCGATAATGACAAGAAAAGACAGCCCAGTGCTTATTACTTTTGCAACTGGGGGTGCAAAATAAGTCGAAAGAGCCTGGATTTCAGGAATGTGAAAACACGCGCCGATGTTATGTACTGGTTATCATGTAATAGACGGTGAAGTTTGGAATGACCGTTTTTTAAAATACAGAGTTTCTTTTGAGAAGTAAAACTGAAAAAGGAAAAACCAAAAGCAAGTTAGTCTCTTTAAGAATGTACCATGCCGATTTGGCTTAGCTAATTCTGAATCTGTGCCGAGAGATTTTCTCAAATACCTATCTCTGCGAGTCATTTACTGACACGTGCCCACAAGTGTAACTGTCGGGCAGGCAGAGTTGGAGTTTCTGAAGTGCTTCTAATGTTTGACATTTCCAAATTCCTGTTCAGTGAAGTGGCACACCTGTTCCGAAACACGGCCCTCCTCAGCTGAGCCCTTGGGACGCGGGGCTTATTTCCTAAAACGACTTTACATGCTTGAATTGGTTTTAAATGTATCCAGCCTTTCAGAGCGCTTTCAGAGGGAAGTTTGTAATAGGCCTTCTATGAACAGTTTTGAGAAGAAAAATGCCGGCTCCTATTGGGTCAGGGATGGATAATGGAAAAGCACCGTCCTTCAGTGGCAAAAACCCATACGTAAGCCAATCAATCAGCAGGTCATTCATTGTCACATTTACTGAATTTGTGAGTCCCCACTATACTGCTTAGTTCTAGGTTTGATGAACTATCCAGGGGATATTAGTAAAGCATGATCTCAGATTACACCTGCCAGTTAGGGAGATGAATTGAAGATTTTTACAGAGACCCCTAATTTCCTCAGATAACTGGTACCCCAAATCCACTTAAAATGAATCTGTTAAAATAGGAACAATAAAAGTGAAAAGATTTGGGGGCGCCTGGGTGGCTCTGTCGGTTAAGCTTCTGCCTTTGGCTCAGCTCATGATCTCGGGGTCCTTGGATTGAGCTCCGCATCGGGCTCCCTGTTCAGCAGAGTCTGCTTCTCCCTCTACCCCCTGCCCCCTACTCGCGCGCACACGTGCTCTCTCTCTCTCTCTCTCAAATAAATAAATAAACAAACAAAATCTTTTAAAAACGTGAAAAGATTTTGTTGGGACTTGATCTTTAAACAATGTAAGAAAATTATCAAAATTAATTTACCTTACATTTAACAAAATTTAGTTGGCCAGTGATGTGTTAACTATTAGAACAAAGGATGGATCGAGTCTTGATTTTGAGAGGCATAATTTTCTAACAAAATGACACGGTATCATGATACAATGTCCTTTTACATTTGACTTCTGTGGGCAAATCATAAAAAGGGTCATTATTGCAAAAATATTTGAGGGCTTCATCAGTTTCCCAAGAGCCTCTCTTAAATTTTGACATTCAAATCATTCCCTTTCGAAGCACTTATTGTGCCATCATCTGCATGGAGTTTTTTTCTTCTTCGAATGTTAAACTATTCCAGCTGCAGATTCTCGTTTGTCAGAGGACTTGTCCATGATTCAAGGGTTTCTTTAACATTACCTTCATCAACTTCATGATTTCTTACATATTTTGAAAGATTTTCAATTTCACATTATAATCACTTTGCCCTGATTTTGCATTGATTTGCATTGATTTTGCATTGCCTTGTTGAATATTGCAGCGTCAGTTAGATGAGTGGGGACACTGGAGACATGAAGTAGAGGTGAAAAAAGAGAGAAGTTCATTGTTAGACAGGAAGAAAGGTTTGCATGTGGGCTTATTTATGTTTTAAAAGTAATTTTGAATAGCTCAAGTAACAGAGCTGTCTATTTGTCCATTGTCTATTGCTGTGTAACAAACCAGCCTGAAATTCAGTGACTGAAAACAGCAACAATCGAGCTTTATTTACACGTGATTCTGTGATTGACTCGGCAGGGCTCAGTTAGAACACATCACCTCTGCTAGGCATGCTCATTCACCTGTAATGGATTCCAGAATGGTCTCAGTCACATGTCTGGCTTCTTAGCTGGATTGAGGAGACTGCTGGGATTTCTCTCTCCTCCATCTTTAGCCTCCAGGGACTCTCCTCTGATCTTTCTAGTAGGGGAAGCCAAACTTCTTCACATGGTGCCTCAGGATTCCCAGGGATTGGAAGCAAAGCTTCAGGATCCCTAAAGACAAGATTGTGGAGCTCTTCCCTTGTCACTTCCATTGCAAACAGGTCACAGAGTAAGCTCGGATTCAAGCTGGCAGGAAATAGACTCTCCCTCTTTATGAGAGGAGCAGCAAAGTCCCATGAGAAAGAGTAAGCGTCATGGGAGAGATTTGGAAACCATCTACCTCAACATGAACACATTCTTCTTTCAAAACACGATTACAAATAAAGCTGAAGGCTCATTTAATCACCATTTTCATTCCATTCCCTTTCACCTCTTATCAGAGGTAATCATTATATGGATTTGGAGTATATCCTTTGGAAATCATATTTGTATGTGATCCTAAGTGAATAGTTTTATGTTGTGATGTAATTTGCGTTCTTGCACAACTTTATAATCAACAGGGACTCTGAGGACCAGTATAATGGGGACCTTTCCTGTACAAAACAGCATGGAACCAGGTAATAGACTGGGACACAGCCTCTAAGGGCATTAAGAGTTTGTATAGGCGAAAGCAAAGGCAATAAAAGAAAGCACTGTTGATAGGTTAGAATTTGGGGTAACCCTAAGTAGCCACACTCACGATTTAGTTGCTCTAAAATTAAGTCCTATTTCTGTGTGGCAGGAATTAGGGAAATTTGGCACTCAGCTCCTAGAAGAAAGTTTTGAAAAATTAAATCACTTATTACATACTAATGTGTTCCTTAGAAACTAGGTAGTAGAATTTAGACTTGAGACAATGGCAGATAGGAGTCTCCTAGAGGTTTTTGAACATGTGAAAGTGACATGTTTGAGAAGAACTGGTGTGGCAATGAATTAGGCAGATAGACAAATACTGGGTATGGACGTCCCAGTGTGGTGCTGGAATGGGGTACCGTGAGAGCTTTAGTCACAACAGGGTATGGTCAGGGATCTGAATACTCCAGCTGGCCCCAGCTGCCTGCTGTTACCTCAGCTCTCTAAGTCAAATAAGCATAGAGGTCATTCCAGGAAAATTCTACTTTATTACTGGCTAGGGCATTGGTCTCAATCTCTATTTCCCATTTTGGATCATTAGTAGAGTTTGGTTACTCCTTTAGCACAATTTCTATGCCAGAGGCAGCTCAATGTCCTTCTTGGTTGGCCTTTTTCATTTCAACCTGCACGGGAATCCTGAATTCTTGGTCTTACTACTGTGGCAGTGACTAGAGTCCTTGAATGATGATCCTGCAGAAAAGAAAGCCCTTCTCAATGGTTAAAGAATCAGAAAAGCTAAGCTGGCCACCCTATATATCTTCTCCTTTGAGCCCCATAGTGGATTCAAAAGCCTTTCGAAGTTTGAGTTGCCTCTTGAGCAGGAGGTCGTGTTGATTCTATTAACCACAAGGAAAGAAAGAACACAAGAACATGATGACATTTTTTTTTTCTCAAGGAAAGAAGAGGAAAGAAAGGAGACAAAAGAAAAGGAAGGTGTCTTCCAGAAGGAAGAGGAATCGTATCACCTTTTTATTCTTCTTAATGAAAACTCTTTCTACTACCCAGCATATACTTGTGAGGTCTCCTTTATATGGATAGCTCTTGGCTAAGAGGCAACTCTCCATTGATCTTTTTTATATTGATGAAAATCTTTTGAGGAGATATACTGACAGTCTTTTGTTCTGGACTATCTTTTCAAGAATGTAGAGCAAATAGCCTTGGAAAGCAGAGAAGTAGCAGAGGCTGGAGAAGGAGTGGAGGCTAGGATTATTTGATGTCTGCTATAATAAAGCTGATGTTTCCATCTTGGGCAATGGTTGGGCGGATTATTTGCAGCCTTTGATAAAAGATTGCAATTCCCTAAACTTG